>CM039675.1:491547144-492170199 GCA_022496015.1 Hordeum marinum
CTAGAGTCAATAATCTAGGTCACCTCACCATGTGATTCGCATTGTTATAAATCTAACACCCGATGAGTTCTGGAGCTTGATCATGCTTTGCATGTGAGAGGGGTCTTTTAGTCAACGGGTCTGCGACATTCAGATCCGTGTGTACTTTGCAAATCTCTATCTCATACTGTAAATACTGCTACCACACTCCACTTGGAACTATTCCAAATGGCTGCTCCACTATACGTATCCGGATTGCTACTAAGAGCCATCTGGATCAGTGTTAAAGCTTGCATCGACGTAACTCTTTACAAAAAACTCTTCATCACCTCCATAATCGAGAAACATTTCCTTAGTCCTTTAGTTACTAAGGATAATCTTGACCGTTGTCTAGTGATCCACTCCTGGATCACTCTTGTACCCCTTGACAGACTCATGGCAAGGCACACATAGGTGTGGTACACAGCATGGCATATTATATGGAGCCTATGCCTAAGACATAGGGGACGATGTTCGTACATCTCTTTCTTCTCCCGTGATCGAGCTTTGAGTCTCACTCAACTTCACACCTTACAAATCAGGCAAGAACTCTTTCTTTAACTGGTCCATTTTGAAATCTTTCAAAATCTTGTCAAGGTGTGTACTCATTGAAAGTCTTATCAGACGTCTTGATATATCTCTATAGATCACGATGCCCAACAATTAAGTAGCTTAATCTAGGTCTTCCTTTGAAAAACTCTTTTCAAACAACCGTTTATGCTTTCCAGAAATTCTACATCATTTCCGATCACCAATATGTCATTCACATATGCTTATCGGAAATTGTATAGTGCTCCCACTCACTTTATTGTAAATACAAGTTTCTCATAAACTTTGTATAGACTCAAAAACTTTGATCACCTCATCAAAGCATATATTCCAACTCCGAGATGCTTGCTTCAATCCATAGAAGGATCACTGAAGCTTGCACACCTTTTAGCATCTTTAGGACTGACAAAACCTTCTGGTTGTATCTCATACAACCTTTCTTCAAGGAAGGAAACGATGTTTTGACATCCATCTGCCAGATTTCATCGCTGAAAAATGCAGCAACTACTAACATAATTCCAACAGACTTTAGCATCGCTACGAGTGAGAAAGTCTCATTGTAGTCAACTCCTTGAACTTGGTGGAAACTTCTTTGCGACAAGTCGAGCTTTATAAATGGTGACATTCACCATCAATGTCTGTTTTCATCTTAAAGGTCCATTTGTACTCGACGACCTACCGTGCAACGCGCAAGTCAACCAAAGTCTATACTTGGTTTTCATACATGGATTCGTTCTAGGATTTCATGGCCTCTAACCATTTGTCGGAATCTGGGCCAAGCATCGCTTCTCCATACCTCGTAGGTTCATCGTTGTCCAACGACATGACCTCCAAGACAGGGTTGTTGTACCACTCAGGAGCAGTACGCATCCTTGTCGACCTACGAGGTTCGATAGTAACTTGATCCGAAGCTTCATGATCATCATCATTTACTTTCTCTTCAACTGACGTAGGTTCCACAGAAACATCTTTCTGCGCTGCGCTACTCTCTGGTTGAAACAAAGGTTCAACAACCTCATCAAGTTCTATCTTCCTCCCACTCAATTCTTTCGAGAGAAAAAATTTCTCGAGAAAGGACCCAGTTTTAGCAAAAAACATTTTATGCTTGGATCTGAGATAGAAGGTTCACCCAACTGTTCTTAGGGTATTCTATGAAGATGCATTTGTCCGCTTTGGGTTCGAGCTCATTAGGTGAAAACATTTTCCACACAAGCATCGCAGCCCCAAACATTAAGAAATGACAGCTTAGGTTTCTATCAAACCATAATTCACACGGTGTCATCTCAACGAATTTAGATGGTGCCCTATTTAAAGTGAATGTAGTTGTCTCTAATGCATAACCCCAAAATTATAGTAACAAAACGATAAGAGACATCATAGCACGCACCATATCCAATAGAGCATGACTATGATGTTCGGACACACCATCACACTATGGTGTTCCAGGTGGCGTGAGTTGTGAAACAATTTTCACATTGTCTTAAGTTGTATGCCAAACTCATAACTCAAATATTCATCTCCACGATCATATCGCAGATATTTTCAACTTCTTGTCACGGTGATCTTAAACTTCACTCTGAATGTGCTTAAAATTTTCAAACGATTCGGACTTGTGATTCATTAAGTAATTATACTCATATATACTCAAATGATCAGCGAATGCAAGAAAATAACGATATCCACTGCACGCTACAACACTCATTGGACCGTATACATCAACATGCATCATTTCCAATAAGTTAATTACCCGTTCCGGAAAACAGGGTTTTATTCATCTTGCCTAAGAGGCATGGTCCGCATGTCTCAACCGATTCAAAATCGAATGAGTCCAAAGATCCATCAGCATGGAGTTTCTTCATGCGATTTATACCAATATGAAATTTAACGGCAGTGCCACAAGTATGTGGTACTATCATTATTAACTTTGTATCTTTTGGCATCAATGTTATGAACATGTGTATTACTACGATAAAGATTCAACAAACCATTATCACTGGGTGCATGACCATTGAAGGTATTATTCATGTAAACAGAATAACCATTATTCTCTAACTTAAATGAATAACCGTGTTGCAATAAACACGATCTAATCATGTTCATGCTTAATGCAAACACCAAATTACATTAATTTAGGTTTGTCACTAATCCCGAAGGTAGAGAGAGCATGCGATGTTGATCACATCAACTTTGTAAACATTTTTAACACACATCATCACCTCACACCTAGATAGTCTCCGTTTATTCCGTAGCTTTTACTTCGAGTTACTAACATTTAGCAACCGAACCGGTATCCAATACCCAGGTGCTACTAGGAGTACAGCAAGGTACACATCAATAACATGTATATCAAATACACCTCTATCGATGTTGCCAGCCTTCTTATCTACCAAGTATCTAGGGTTGTTCCGCTTCAGCGACCGCTCTCCTCATAATCGAAGCACTTAGTCTCGGGTTTGGGTTCAACTTTGGGTTGCTTCACTCGAGCAGCAACTACCTTGCCATCCAAGAAGTTTCCCACCTTGCCCTTGCCCTTCTTGAAACTAGTAGTTTTACTAACCATCAACACTTGAAGCTCCTTCTTGATTTCTACCATCGCGGTGTCAAACATCGCGAAGAGCTCGGGGATCATTATTTCTATCACTGGCATTTTATAGTTCATCACCAAGTTCTAGTAGCTTAGTGACAGTGACTTGGAGAACTATATCAATCACTATCTTATTTGGAAAATCAACTCCCACTCGATTCAAGTGATTGTAGCACCCAGACAATCTGAGCACATGCTCAACGATTGAGCTATTCTCTTTCATTTTCCAGGCAAAGAATCTTGTTGGAGATCTCATATCTTGCAACACGGGCACGAGCCTGAGATCCTAATTTCATCTCTTAGAACATCTCATATGTTCCGTGACATTCAAAACATTTTTGGAGCCTCAATTCTAAGTCGTAATGCATGACGCACTAAACTATCAAGTGGTCATCGGAACGTGCATGTCAGGTGTTCACAACATCTATAGACGACGCTAGAGGGGGTGGCGCACCGAGCGGTGCATTAAGGTCATAAGCCTTCTGTGCCGCAATAAGGACAATCCTCATATCACGGACCCAGTCCGCAATATTGCTACCATCATCTTTCAACTATATTTCTCTAGGAACATATAAAAATTCATGGGAGCTACAGCGTGAGCTAGTAATCTACAACATAATTTGCAAAGACACTACTGACTATGTTCATGATAATGAGTTCAATTAATAAAATTATTTAAGAACTCCCACTCAAGTTGACATCCCTCTAGTCATTCGAGTGATACATGATCCAAATTCACCAACCCTAGTTCGATCATCATGTGAGTTGAGGTGGTTTCAATGGTGAACATCATCATGTTGATCATATCTACTATGTGACTCATGTTTCACCTTTCAGTCTCTTGTGTTTCGAGGCCATGTATGTACATGCTAGGCTCGTCAAGTTTAACCCGACTGTTCTGCATGTGCAACACTGGCTTGCACCCTTTGTATGTGAACGTAGAGTCTATCACACCCAATCATCACCTGGTGTCTCGACACGACGAACTTTCACAACGGTGCACACTCGGGGAGAACACAATTCATCTTGAAATTTAAGTGAGGGATCACCTTATAATGCTACCCTCGTCCTAAGCCAAACAAGGTCATAAAAGGATTAACATCACATGCAAATCATAAGTGACATGATATGGCCATGAACTTGTGCTTTTGATCTCCATCTTGAAAGCACTGGCATGATCTCCATCGTCACCGGCACGACACCATGATCTCCATCATCTTGATCTCCACCAACATGTCGCCATCGGGGTTGTCGCGCCCATCATGCTTCTACTACTATTGCTACCGTTTAGCGATAAAGTAAAGCATTACATAGTGCTTAATGATTGACACGCAGGTCATACAATAATTAAAGACAACCCTATGGCTCCTGCCGGTTGTCATACTCATCGACATGCAAGTCGTGATATTCTATACATCACATGATCATCTCATACATCACATATATCACATCATGTAATTGGCCATATCACATCACAACATACCCTGCAAAAACAAGTTAGACGTCCTCTCATTGTTGTTGCATGTTTTACGTGGCTGCTATGGGTAGCTAGCAAGAACAATTCTCACCTATGCATAAACCACAACGGTGATACATTAGTTGCCTTTTAACCTTCTCAAGAACTGCCTTTGTCGAATCTGATCCAACTAAAGTGAGAGAAACTGACACCCGCCATCCATCTATGCAACAAGTTGCAGTTGAGGGAACCGGTCTCTCGTAAGCGTACGAGTAATGTTGGTCCGGGCCGCTTCATCCCACAATACCGCTGAACCAAAAAACGACCAAGGGAGGAAGCAATCTAAGCATCAACGCCCACAAACTATTTGTGTTCTACTCGAGATCTCATCTACACATAGACCTAGCTCTCATACCACTGTTGGGGAACATTGCATGGGAAACAAAAAATTTCCTACACACACGCAAGATCTATCCATGGTGATGGGCATCTACGACAGGGAGAGTGAATCTACATACCCTTGTAGATCGATAAGCAGGAAGCGTTAAGAAACGCGATTGGTGTAGTCAAACGTATTTGCGATCCAAATCGCCGAGCATCCCGCAATCTCATCGCGATCCGTCACGCGATCCAATCACGATCCGTCCCGCGAACTCATCACGATCCATCCGGCGATCTCATCATGATCTATCTTGCGATTTTGATCACGGTCCTTCCGATCTAGCGTCGAACGGACGGCACCTCCGCGTTCACCACACGTACAGCTTGATGATGATCTTCGCCTTCTTTATCCAACAAGAGAGAGCGGAGAGGTAGAAGAGTTCTCCGGGAGTATGACGGCGCTCCAGCGATGGTGGTGGAGCTATTTCGGCATGGCTTCGCCTAAGCACTGCAGAAATCCGATCTAGAGGAGAAACTATGCACTAGAGGAATGGGTAGCACGTGGCTGAAAATCTGGTGCCAAAAACCCTAAAAACTCCACTATATATAGGATGAAGAGAGGAGGAGGCTTGGCCCTCAAGGAGCCAGCCCTTGGTTCGGCCGAATCAAGGAGAGGAGGACTCCTCCTCCAATCCTAGTACGACTAGGACTCGTCCCTATTTTTCCTTTTTTCCACCTTTTCTCTTTCGGTTTTCTCTCCTAGCCGCATGGGACATGTGTGGGACTTCCACCAGCCCACTAAGGGCTGGTATTCACTCTCCCACAGCCCATGTAGCCTCTTGGGTCGAAATACCCCTCCCGATGGTCTCCTGGTACACTACCGCACTCCCGGTACACTACCTTGAGCCCGAAACTTTTTCGGCGACCAAAATAGGACTTCTTATATATCAATCTTTACCTCCAGACCATTCCGGAGCTCCTTGTGATGTCCGGGATCTCATCCGGGACTCCGAACAACCTTCAGTCACCACCATACATAACTCTATACTACTGAAACGTCACTGAACCTTAACTGTGCAGACTCTGCGGGTTCGAGAACTATGTAGACATGACCGAGACACCTCTACGGTCAATAACCAATAGCAGGAGCTGGATGCCCATATTGGTTCCGACATATTCTACGAAGATCTTTATCGATCGAACCTCTATGTCAAGGATTCAGTTAATCCCGTATGATGTTCCCTTTGTTCTTCGGTATGTTACTTGCCCGAGATTTGATCGTCGGTATCTCCATACCTAGTTCAAACTCATTACCGGCAAGTCTCTTTACTCATTCCGTAATACAAGATCCCGTGACTAACACTTAGTCACATTGCTTGCAAGGCTTATTGTGATGTTGTATTACCGAGTGCGCCCTGAGATACCTCTCCGTCGCACGGAGTAACAAATCCCAGTCTTGATCCATGCCAACCCAACAGACACCCTCGGAGACACCTGTAGAGCACCTTTATAGTCACCTAGTTACGTTGCAACATTTGATACACACAAGGTACTCCTCCGGTGGCAGTGAGTTGCATGATATCATGGTCGTAGGAACAAATACTTGACATGCAGAAAACAGTAGCAATACACTGACACGATCATATGCTACGTTTGTAGTTTGGGTCTTGTCCATCACATCATTCTCCTAATGATGTGATCCCGTTATCAAATGACATCTCATGTCCATGACTAGGAAACCATAGCCATCTTTGATCAACGAGCTAGTCTATTAGAGGCATACTAGGGACATGGTGTTGTCTATGTACCTTCTACTGTCAGGCTCGTTCCCACGACAGTTGGCGCCCACCGTGGGGCAGGCGTCTAAGCGACTTCCAGCGAGGTTGCGATTTTCATCCTTCAACATGTCTTCCGGCGGTGTTTTCACTCTGGGCCACGCGATCCATTTCGGAGCGCTCACCTTCATCGCCGACGATTCGGCATAGCTCCAAGAGGTGCCTCTCGATGTCGAGGCGCTCCCGGTCTGCGGGGCCATGCACTTCTGTGTGAGTTCCTGTGGCGTGTTGCTGCGTCAGCTGTCGACCCCTTACGCGTCGGCTCCTCTCGCTGTCTGTAGTCGCAAGCGGTCCGGCCTCTCATGACTTCAGCATTGGGTTGAACACGCGGCGGGTTGAGCCCGCCGAGTCCCTTCACGACGTGTTTGAGTCGGATTCCGATCTGTCCAACATGCCCTCCGAGTGCGAAAGCTGCGATCCCGCAGCGGAGGTCTTGATGGCGGGCTCTCATCAAAGTTCACCACCTGGCTTCGGCCATGGAAGGCGCGAGGCTGGTGGTCCGTCGAATGGGCAGCCGCGCCGTGACGAGGAGGTTCTTCACACTCCCATCGTCGGCACGACCGTCGAGGCCCAAGCTTTGGAGGTCGCGTGCATTTGTTTGGAAGAACTCCAGGCAGAGATCGACGAGCGCACTCGCCAGCGCCCACCACGTCCCAGTCGACACCAACGGAAGTCATTTCCGACAGGAAATCACAACGACGTCGAGGTATACCGAACTCCTGTGTTAAACATTGATGCAGCTGCTAGGATAGCAGACTCCATTAAGTTGTCCCGGTAAGAGGCCGGAAGAGGTTTGTTGCAGATCGGAGCGCTATTGGATGCAGCGCAGCGTCAGAAGTCAGCAGTTTCTCAGTCCTGTCACAGGATTCACAACAGTTCACCAAAGTAAGAGACCGTTCAGTTGGCACACAGCCCTGGATCGCCCTTGCGTCGTCGAGGCGGCAGTTTCCATGAAGGGCAAGACAGAGATCAGTTTCACCGTGGTGACCACCGTCGAGTGCCCACCCCTCCGCGAAGTGGTCCATACGCGCCCCGGCACCAGGACGACAGGCGCTCCTTCGGTGATGAGCGGGATGTGGACTTTGACGCCCGTGCCTACCTTGTTCAGAAGCGGATCGACAAGAGCAGAGCCTATAGAGAAGGACAAGACAGAGATGTTCCGAGTGGAAGCTTAGCTGTGGTGTCAGGTCCCGAGTGCTTCAGCAGAGCTATACGTTCTGCAGAGATCCCCCCAATTTCAGGATGGCGGCGAGAATCGGAAAGTTTTCTGGTGAGACAAAACCAGAGACTTGGTTAGATGACTACCGAGTGGCTGTGCAGATTGGCGGCGGAAATGACAATGTCGCAATGAAGCACCTGCCCCTGATGTTAGATGGTCCAGCTCGAGCTTGGCTGAATCGTTTTGCACCATCTAGTATACATTGCTGGGAGGATCTTACCTGAGTGTTTGTCCGAACCTTTGAGGGCACCTGCAAGCGTCCGGCGGGTCTGGTTGACTTGCAGCACTACGTCCAGAAGCCCAATGAAACCCTGAGGGATTATATTCAGCGATGGTCCACTCTGGATCACACTGTGGAGAATGCGCTTTCAAGGCCGGTGTGAGATACAGGGAACTGTACCTAAAGTTTGAACGAATAGGTGATATCTCACTCGGCAAAATGATGGAAATCGCCACCCGGTATGCCAATGGTGAGGAAGAAGACCGCCTCCATAGCGGCAAAGGGAAAGCAGTCGCCAATGAAGGCAACGGCAGCGGCGGTAACAATCGGAAGCAGAAGCGGAAGGCTGAAGACCCAACTCCGGCAGAGGCTGCTACACTGGCGACTCAGCTGAAGAACAAGGGCAAATCCAAGGCTCGGTATTTCCCCAAGAAAGGGAAGGGTCAGTCAGGAACTGACATCATGGATCAGCCGTGTGTAATTCACACGAGGAAAGATGCTGAAGGCAACCTAATTTTGCCCAAGCACACCACTTGACAGTGTCGGACCCTTATCCAAAAATTCAAGGGAGACCAATCGAGTGAGAAATCTCTTGAGAAGGGGGATGAAGATGAGGAAAAAGAAACATTCCCGGATGTCACTACAACGCTGGTGATCTTTGCTGATGTCGAGAGCAAGAGTCGTCTGAAAGTCATCAACAGAGAAATCAACATGGTTGTACCAGACACCCCCACCTACCTCAGATGGTCCCAATATGCTATCACATTCGACCAGACAGACCATCCTGCTTGTGTGGCCACTCCCGGTCGTCAGGCTCTAGTAGTCGACCCGGTGGTGCAGGGGACTCGACTCAGAAAGGTCCTCATGGACGGCGGTAGCAGCCTGAACATTTTGTATGCAGATACTCTGAAAGGGATGGGCATTCCGATGTCCCGTCTGAGCGAGAGCAGCATCCAGTTTCATGGGGTCATACCAGGAAAGAAGGCCAAGTCACTCAGCCAGCTAGCCTTGGATGTAACATTCGGAGATGACAAAAAATTCTGAAAAGAAAAGTTGGCGTTTGAAGTCGTGGATTTCAAGAGTGCTTACCATGCCATCTTGGGTTGACCCGCTTATGCACGTTTCATGGCCTGTCCATGTTACGTGTACCTCAAGTTGAAATGCCAGGCCCTAAGGGCATGATCACGGTCACTGGCAATCGACAGCGGGCCGAAGAGTGCCTCCAACAAGGCTCCAAGATCGCCAATCAGTAGATGGCCATGGTCGAGCTCGAGGAGTACAAGAAAACCGCTGACCCTGCTGATTTTCTTCGTGCAAAGAAGCCGGCTTCCGAGTCAGCATTTCAGTTGGCCGGGGAAGTGAAGAAGGTGCACATCCACCCGACGGACCCAGATGCTGCCCCGATGAATATCTCAACAACACTCAACAGTAAATAGGAAGTCGAGCTCATCCAGTTCCTCCGTGAGAACTGGGATATCTTCGCATGGAAGCCTGCTGACATGCCGGGGATTCCCATGGAGCTGGTTGAGCATCGTCTGCTAGTGGATCTGAAAGCCAAGCCCGTCAAGGAGCATTTGCGTCGATCCGCGGCGGAGAAGCACAAGGCAATCGGAGAAGAAGTCGCCCGTCTCTTGCAAGCCAAGTTCATTCAGGAGATTTACCACTCCGAGTGGCTCTCGAATGTTGTGATGGTGCCAAAGAAAGATAAGTCGTTGCGCATGTGCATTGACTTCAAACATCTCAATAAGGTGTGCCCAAAAGACCATTTTCCGCTCCCCCGCATAGATCAAATTGTTGACTCGACAGCGGGGTGCGAGCGTTTATCATTTTTGGATGCTTGTTCTGGGTACCATCAGATCCGTCTGTATGGCCCGGACGAAATAAAGACAGCCTTCATCAGCCCATTCGGATGCTTTTGCTACATCACCATGCTTTTTGGTCTTAAGAATGCCGGCGCTACTTTTATGCGCATGATTCAGAAGTGTTTACTCGACCAGATCCCTCGGAATGTCGAGGCATACATGGATGATATAGTGGTCAAGTCCCGCAAAGGTTCTGACCTACTGGCTGACTTGGCCAAGACATTCGCCAATCTGAGGTGATTCGACATAAAGCTAAATCCGGCCAAATGTACCTTCGGCGTCCCTGGCGGCAAGTTGCTCGGTTTTCTCGTTTCCGAGCGAGGATTTGATTTCAATCCCAAGAAGATCAACGCCATTACCCCTATGAAGACTCTCGTGCGAGTGCACGATGTTCAGAAGCTCACAGGTTTCTTGGCAGCATTGAGTCGATTCATTTCTCGTCTTGGTAAGAAGGCTCTGCCCTTATATCAGTTGATGAAGAAGTCTAACACGTTCGACTGGACTCCCGAAGCCAAAGCAGCGTTTGTTGAGCTCAAAGCCCTGCTCTCCACCCAGCCGGTGCTTTCCGCTCCTACCAGCAAAGAGCCCTTGCTCCTATACATCACGGCCACAAATCAGGTCGTCAGTACAGTGCTGACTGTCGAGCGAGAAGAGGAGGGTAAAGCCTATAAAGTCCAGGGGCCAGTTTATTATGTCTCGGAAGTATTGTACCCCTGAAAGAAAAGATATCCACACTATCATAAGCAGGTGTATGGTATTTACCTATTAGCGAAGAAGGTGGCACACTATTTCCAACACCATTCGATTTCAGTCGTCAGTGATGCTCCTTTGTCTAAGATTTTTAATAATTGCGATGCATCAGGTCGAGTGGCTAAATGGGCAATTGAGCTTGGACATTTTGACATCATATTTGAGGCCAAGAAAGCAATCAAGTCCCAAGCATTGGCAGATTTCATGGACGAGTGGATTGAGCAGCAATAGCCTATCCAAGTTCACTCGGCGCATTGGACAATGTTCTTTGATGGCTCCAAGATGTTGAATGGGTCCGGTGCTAGTGTAGTCTTGATATCTCCCAGGGGCGACAAGCTCAGCTATGTCTTGCAAATTCACTTTGATTCCTCCAATAATGAGGCAGAGTATGAAGCACTTTTATATGGGTTGCGCATGGCTATCTCACTCGGTGTCAAGCGCCTGATGGTTTATGGCGACTCAAATTTGGTGGTGGGTCAAGTGATGAAGGAGTGGGATGTTAGAAACCCCTCTATGACTGGATATTGCAATGAAGTCCAGAAGCTGGAGAAGAAATTTGAGGGCTTGGAACTTCATCGTGTTCCCCGATTGAAAAATCAAGCGGACGATGAGCTGTCCAAGATTGGTTCCACTCAACGGCCTGTCCCTATTGGTGTGTTCTTGGAGCATTTACACACTCCTTCGGTTCAAGAAGATCCCTTCACCGAACAGACCCCACAAGCTTTGAGTTCTACTGACTCGACTGAAGTCAACGTTCCTGATGTGATTGACCTGGTCATGGAGATTTTGGTTATCATTCCTGACTGGACTGTGCCATACATTGCCTATATCCTCAGACAAGAGCTCCCCGAAGATGAAGCAGAGGCTCGGCAGATTGTGCGCAGGTCCAAGGCTTTCACTGTGATGGGAGATCAGCTGTTCAGAGAGAGCGTGACTGGTGTCACTCAGCGCTACATTTCCCCTGAAGAAGGTCGAATGATCCTAGACGAGATTCACTCGGGAACTTGTGGTCACCATGCGTCCTCAAGGGCGATTGTCGCTAAGGCGTACCGAGCTGGTTTTTACTAGCCGCGAGCTAATGAGATGGCTAAAGACATCATTGATCATTGCGAGGGTTGCCAGTTCTATGCGAACCTCTCACACAAGCCGGCGTCCTGAAGACCATTCCTATTGCCTGGCCGTTTGCGGTTTGGGGACTCGACATGGTTGATCCCTTTCGACCCGGAAAAGGGGGATTCACTCACTTGTTGGTAGCAGTCGACAAATTCACCAAGTGGATTGAAGCCAAGCACATCAAGAAGTTGAATGCCCGTACGGCAATCACATTCATGAGGGAGATCATTATTCGATACGGCATTCCACACAGCATCATCACGGACAACGGCACTAATTTTGACTCGGAAGAATTCAGAAGATTTTGTAACTCCCAAGGCACCCGAGTGGATTATGCTTCTGTTGCACATCCTCAAACCAATGGGCAAGTCGAGCATGCTAATGGTCTCATTCTGCAAGGTCTGAAGCCTCGTCTCATGCGCGATTTGGATCATGTTGTCGGTGCCTGGGTAACTGAGTTGCCGTCTATTTTGTGGGGATTGAGGACAACGCCTAATCGGTCGACTGGACGAACTCCTTTCTTCCTTGTCAATGTTGCTGAAGCCATGTTGCCGAGTGACTTGGCCCACAATTCTCCTCGAGTGGAGCTATACTCTGAAATTGAAGCTGAACAGGCTAGACAGGATGGGGTAGATCTTTTGAAGAAAGAATGAGAGATGGCTCTGATCCAGACTAGTGCCTACCAGCAAGACCTACGACACTTCCATGCAAGGAATGTGAAGAGTCGAGCTTTCCATGAAGGAGACTTGGTGCTCCGAGTGAACCAACAACGACCTCACAAGCTTGCTCCTACGTGGGAAGGTCCTTTTGTCATCACCAAGGTGCTAAACATTGGAGCCTATCACCTATACAATCTCATGAAGCGGATAGTTGAGCCTCGAGCTTGGAATGCAGAGTTTCTCCGGCGTTTTTATACTTGAGACAAGAGTTTTTTGATGTAATAAGAATACTTCATCAATGCCATCCACGTTTCTACAATTTACGTTGTCGACTCCGATCGTATAGTTAAGTTCTTGGGAATACTCCAAGTGATGAGCGATCCTCGCATTCGGGGGCTTAGTCGCGAACATGCTTCGCCTAAGTTAAAAACCCTATCGGGTGGATAACAGTCCATTCACTCGACAACTTAGCTGCGAATCAACATTCGCCTAAGTTCAAAAATGCTCCGAGTGATGAGCAATCCTCACACTCGGGGGCTTAGCTGCGAACACGTTTCGCCTAAGTTAAAAAAACCTATCAAGTGGATAACAGTCCATTCACTCGACAACTTAGCTGTGAATCAACATTCGCCTAAGTTCAAAAATGCTCCAAGTGATGAGCAATCCTCACACTCGGGGGCTTAGCTGCGAACACGTTTCGCCTAAGTTAAAAAAAACTCTGTCAGGTGGATGGTAATCCATTCACTCGACAACTTAGCTGCGAATCGACATTCGCCTAAGTTCAAAAATACTCCGAGTGATGAGCAATCCTCACAATCGGGGGCTTAGCTGCGAACACATTTCGCCTAAGTTAAAAACCTCCATCAGGTGGATAGTAATCCATTCACTCGACAACTTAGCTATGAACCGACATTCACCTAGGTTCAAAAACACTCCGAGTGATGAGCAATCCTCACACTCGGGGACTTAGCTGTGAAACACGTTTCGCCTAAGTTAAAAAAAACTATGTCGGATGGATAGTAATCCATTCACTCGACAACTTAGCTGTGAATTGACATTCGCCTAAGTTCAAAAATACTCCGAGTGATGAGCAATCGTCACACTCGGGGGCTTAGCTGCGAACCCGCTTCGCCTAAGTTAAAAACAAAGTCAGTCAACTAGACGATTGAAAGCCAAATACAAGCAAAATCCAAAGGGGAAACCATGGATAAACGTTTCGTATGAAAGCAAATGTACTCAGACCTAAGGCCTGAATGAAGTTTTAAAGGATACAAATCCACTCGGCATACCGAGGCAAATTTAACTGATTCTTCCAAAGACCAAGTTTTTCAAACGGGAGATAGGCTGGCCGGCTTGACGAAGGTGTCCAAGTCGATGCCGTCGGCGATTCGGGTAGCTGCCTCGATGAAGGTTTCCATGAAGTCCTCGAACTGGAGTTTCTTCGTGTTCACCACCTGGAGTTCCATCAGCTTCTCCTCCCTCACGTCCCTGCAATGGACCCTGATGGGTGATAATGCCACGTCGGCCCCGCAGCGAGCAGTAGATTTTTTCCAAGCTTGCACTCGACTAGGAAACTCGTTCAGACGAGCCATTGCAGAGTTGAGGTCTAGCTGAAGGGTGTCCTCAGGCCATAGCTCCTTGTCGATTCTTTCTATGGCAGATTTCAGTCGGGTGATGTAGGCCTGGACACCTTGGAGCCGGAAGTTGAGCCGCAGCATGTTCATCGCCACTTCATCAGCAACTGGCGACTTGGTAGGGTCAAGCATGGGCTTGATCTCCTCTGTTTCCTTTTCAAAATCCTGCCAGAAGTCTGTTGAGGAAGGGAGGGGTAGGATGAGAATCGATGATCTGCGACCTTCAAAAATTTTACAAATGTCAGTCGACAAGAAACACTCACCGTCGAGCAGAAGATACATCTTCCTTGAGAATTCGCTCAGATGCCTCTCTAGGCCATTACTCCTCTTGGTTAGTTCCTCGGCCTTCTTGACAAGGCCCGCATGCTCTTGCTTCAACTTGGCGTTCTCATCCTCCAGCTTCTTGGCAGCCGCCAGCTTCCGGTCCGCTGCTTCAGTTTTGTCCTTGACCACCTGTTGAGCGTCAGCAAGCGCCTTGTCTTTCTCCTCCAGTGCTTTCTTCATGGAATCTAAAGAAACAACATTGTTGAGTCGCGCTTGGAGTCGACGGTTTTCAGTGCGTACGTCTGTTCGAGTGAGAGCACTGAGTTCACGACATGACGAGTGAAGAAGAAAATGTGGAAAGTCAGCAGTAATTACCTCCCAAAGCTTTCACCTCAGCACGCGCTCACTCCAAGGCATTGTTGGACACCGCCAGATCCACCTGCAGCCGGTTCCTTTCGTCCTCCACATCCTTGTACTCCGCCCCAAGTTCACAAGCCCTCTGGAATCAACACAAGACAAGAATTCAATCGGCGAGTGACGCTTGAGACAGTCGACTGAGTATGTTAGAAGCACCAAAGCAGAAAGTCCACTCGACATGTCGAGTGGCTCTGGCGCTCTGCGCATCATAAATAAATTTAGAGCTGTCTCTGTTAAAGACCCCTGTCCATGCAAGCACTCGACAGAGGCCGCAGGGACTACACCCAGTGGGTGCGCTAAGAGCGCCCCCACTGAGACGGTTAACTCTCGATCCGTCAAGTAACCCGTCAGAAAAAAAACATTCACACTCGACATGTCGAGCGACTTTAGTACCACGCGTACGACATGTTTTCAAACCTACCGTTTATCGTCTGCGATGAACAGTTTCTATAGAAGACCCCTGCCAGTGCAAGCACCTGACAGTGGTCTCGGGGACTACACCCAGTGGGTGCACTAAGAGTGCCCCCACTGGCTATTAAAGCATTTGACAAGGTCAGCCCTGTCCGTGCACTCGCCCGTCGAGTGACGCGACTACTTACTCCGTGAAGTTCAATCGATCCTTATGCAGCGTCATATCATGGTTTCTCAATAATATCCATGAAACCTACAAGGGAGCTGCGGAGTGGTGTGGTTCCAAGTGAAATGTATCCAGTATACAATAAATTCCAAGACTCCTGCTGGTGCAAGCACCCGACGGTGGCCTCGGGGACTACACCCAGTGGGTGCGCTAAGAGCGCCCCCACTGGATCTGCCGATTCTCGATCAGTCGAGCTGCAGGAACTTCCATCATTCTAAGAAGTGTAGTCTATCCTTATGCAGCTTCATATCATGGTTTGTCCATAACACCCATGAGACCTACAGAGTAACTACGGAGTGGTGGGTACGACAAACTCTAAGACCCCTGCATGACTATCTTAGAAGAATTCGAGCTAAAAGTCCACTCGACATGTCGAGTGGCTCTGGCGCTCTACGCGCCTGAAACAAATTCAAAAGTTGCCTCTATTAAGACCCCTGCCAGTGTAAGCACTCGACATCGGTCTCGGGGACTACACCCAGTGGGTGCGCTAAGAGCGCCCCCACTGAGACAGTTAACTCTCGATCCGTCGAGTAACCCGTCAGAAAAAAAATCACACTCGACATGTCGAGCGACCCAGTACCACACGTACTATCTACCCTAATCCCACTCGACTACGATCCGACCTATTCGCGTGGAGAAAATCCAAGTATTCTGCGGCAATCACCCAGTGGGTGTATAGTAGCGAAGAGAAGACAAGAATTCAATCGACAATGGACTTACAATAGAAATTACTCGGACGTTGGTGCGGAGGGCTGTGCTGACGTCAAAAACCAGTTTGCTGGCCTCGAACGCCTCCTTGGTCCTCAGCATGAGCTGCTCCGCCTGGATCATGGCTTCTTTCGCAGCTCCGGTCTAATCCTCCGGAGTGCGGTGCAGAGAGAAGACCGTCACAGGTGGGGTTGGCATGGTCGCTGGGGCAGCCGAGGCAGCCTGAGGGTCCCAGTTGGAGTCGACGTCACAACAGTCGAGATGGTGGGAGGAGCTTGCGACAGAGGCGTTGCAGACTTGGCCCTAGGCTACGCCGAGCCACCTCTCCTCTGAGAAGACTCCGCGGCTGGGCGTTGAGGCGCTTGCGCCTATGACGTCCTCCGGGTGCGCAGTGGCTCCTCGTCGTCCTTCACTTGAATGACATCTGCAACGACAACCGACAGTATCAACATCTGCATGTGCCGAGTCCCATTCGGATAAACCAACAACTTTCGTACCTCTTTGAGAAGTGGCGACGTCAGCGGTGTCAACATCCATCGCATCTCCTCCACCTCGAGGAGGCGAGGTCATAGATGTAGCAGCTCTAAAGGATTGAACAGCTTTTGCTCAGATATAACTCAAGACTTCAGTCGACAGAAAAATTTGGAAATGAACACCTATGTGGAGACGACAGGTATGGCCACTCTCATGCGGGGCAGAGCTTTGTGAGGCTTTTAGATGGCTTGCTTGGGCTACTTGGCCAGTCTTTCACTCGACTCGACTGCTGAGGGGCGGCTCCGTTTCGGGTTCTTCTTGCTTGGGCCCGGAGCCTTGTCCTCCGCAGCTGTCGGATCCTGGCGGGCTTTGGTGCGGCCTTCACGACGGGGAGGTGACTCAACTTCTTCCTCGTCGCCAGAGTCATCATAGTCGTCCTCGGTGTCTGAGAGGCCGTCGCCGTCCACATTGCCGCCCTCGCTCACCACGCCCTCCTCCACATGGTTCCCGTTGGGAACGGGCGAGTGCATGGTCGTCCACTCCTGCATGATTCAAACAAGAGAGTCAGTCTACAAGTCAATACATCACTCGACAGTATAAATACACCGGTCGACACCACATCACTCACCAGGTTCTTCGGTGGGTTTTTGTCCGAGTAAGGCCGGATCCTCCTGGCTCCCATGGAATTGTCACAAGCCCCAGTGATGCTCCGAAGCCACTGCTCGACAGTCTCCTATGGAACCTCCTTTGGATGCGTCCTGGTCGAGTCCCCTGGGCCTGCATAATGCCACATGGTGTGGTCTCTGGCCTGGAGTGGCTGAATGTGTCGACCAAGGAATGTCTCAAGCAGGTCCATGCCTGTCACTCCCCCCCCGGATCAATTGCACCACTGCCTCGACTAAGATGCCCACTTGGACATGCTCCTCATCGGTCACCTTCAGGGACTTGGGGGTGGCTGGGCGGTCAGGTATAAAGGGGGGAAGACCAGTCGACATGTTGGGTGGCGCTACATCTTTGCAGTAGAACCAGGTCGACTGGCAACCTCTGACAGACTCGGGAAAAGTAATGGCGGGAAAAGAACTACGCTACCTTTTCTGAACCCCTAAGCCTCCACACGTCTGGAGCACATGAGTCTTCCCATCAGCAGGGAAGGCTTTCTTCACAGTCTAGGATCAGACGGTGAAGAGATGCTTAAACAACCCCCAATGGGGAGTGCACCCCAGGAAGCACTCGCACAAAGTGACGAATGCTGACAAGTACGCAATGGTGTTTGGCGGAAAGTGGTGCAGCTGCGCACAAAAGAAATTCGGAAATCCCCTAAAGAATGGGTGGGGTGGCATGGAGAAACCTCTTTCCACATGGGAGAGGAGAAGAACCCGCTCCCCGTCGCGCGGCTCCGGCTCGTGCTCCTCCCCCGACAGCCTCCAGGCGCCGTCCACCACAAGTCCGTCGGAGACAAGGCCTTCGATGTCGGCACGAGCGACAACAGAGGGGAGAAAATCCCCCTACATCCACCCCACCGGCACGGTGAACCTAGCGGTCAAGGGCTTCTTGCCCATGAGCTTCGATATCCCCTTCTTTGCCCGCTCCAGCTTCTCCGTCGCATTCTTCGTCATCGGAGCGGCGGCTCTGGTCGGGGGAGGACGGAGTGCGGCGTTGGAGGCAGAGGAGGCGGAGGAAGAGAGGGAGAACTGGCGGAAAGTATTGTGCGAACCGCGGCGCCGGAGGTATACGCTGTCGAGTGTCTCACTGACCGGTGGACCCACGAGATAACCGCACACACCAACCGCTGGCAGTGCCTAGTACGTGGCGAGATGACCGGTGCAAGAATCGAGGCGTCGTGCTCCCACTTGCCCTGATCGTGGCGTCATCATCGCGCGCGTGCTTCCCAAATTTTCGTATCCCGGAGAATCCGGGCCTGTCAGATCGACCCGTCGCCTCCCAAGATACTCTCAATTCACTCGAAGCAAAATAGACCCTGAGCATCCACTCGGACACTTTTAAGGATGAATGGATCCAGGCGAGCGGAGAAGAATTCAATTGGCGTAAGTTTCATCGAAGCCCCGAATATCATTTGGAAGATTCTGCATATCGATCCTGAATGGACGCCGGTGCTCAAAATTCAATCGACGCAAGTTTCATGGAAACCCCAAATATCATTCGGAGGATTCGACGCATTAACTCAAGGTTGACGTTGATACCTCCTTCCACCACTCGAACCCCGACCCATTCGGGGGCTAATGACGAGGATATGTACCTAGGGTAGGGTCCTAGGCAAGGCCTACATACCCTACCTAAGGACACTACTTGGGAGGACTTGAAGATCAAGCATGAACTTCCGAGTGGATCCCTGGAGACGTCCTAGATCACTCGACAGTAAACCACTTGGAGCTCCTCCTCTCACTCGGCAGTCGTGTGCCACTCGGCAGACCTCGCTTCACTCGACGCCAGAAGACCATAAGCCATCATCAAGAGCCCAACGGGCAGACGCTGGTTCAATGGTCATTAGTAGCTTTTATATGTACTTACCAGTAACGTCAGACTTTAAACCCCACGACCAGGCCCTTAGATGCGGGGTAATTATGAGGGGCAGCGAACTCTATATAAGCCGCCCCTCCCCTCCTGCACAAGGGTTCGGAACCATTGTAATCTCACTATTCCACATGACATAAGCTCCTGAGCACTGAGACGTAGGGTTGTTACCTCCACGAGAGGGGCCTGAACTCATACATACGTGTGTACACCCTCGTCGTAGCTAGGACTCTGTCCTCTCCCTTCGTACCCCTACCTTCTATTGTCAGGCTCGTTCCCACGACACTCTCCTCACGAACTAGTAGGCATGTACATGTGTAAGAATAGGTTGCGTGTAGACAAAACAAAAGGTAAGAAGAAACTGTTAGACGTCATAGACTGCCATGATCTTCCTGCTGGTGGTCTACCATATAGCTCTTTCACGCAATCTTTCTAGATTGCTCACCTAGTTTAGGTAAAACAAGAATTGTTAGTTCTTAAAATGAAATCATTGTCTAGTTTAGGTAAAACAAGAATTGTTAGTGCTTAAAATGGAATCATAGTCAGGGCACCCACTCGGCTTATCATATTGGCAAAAGAAGAAACTACACGTGATTAGTGCACAGAAACTTGGAAAAAGAAGTATGGCATGGGTTCCCAAAGGTATTCAAAATGAGAATTATAAGCAAGCTTCCATTGCCAAAAGTGCGGCAAAGTTGAATAAGGAAAAGAGTGAAAATTAAGAACAACCAAGCTGAAGGTTTGCATCCACACATCAAAATCTTCGGTTCACACATTATCCATATTGTTCCACTATGTCAGTAATGCCTATATCATGGTCATCAGGTATGATTGGTTATCCTTCATGGGCTTATTTTTGTCAATGAATTCAATATACTTTCTTACATCGTGAAAGGGTTTTACCACATCATCATACATTCTATTAGTTGCATTTTTCTGCTAATCCAAATGGTTGATATATACTTATCGCCTTGAGCACATGCAAAATGGCCGACGAAGTGTTCACATGTTACTTTAGAACCAAGCCGTTACAAGTTATTTTTCGGAACACAAACTATGCCGAAAAACAGGGGGCAATGTGTGGCCATCAGTTTTTGTGGCAGAAAACGTCATTAACATTGCCTCAAGTGAAAAAGTGTTCTACATGAAAAAGTTAAGTATTTTCTCTATATGTACATGTTTGAAGTTTGGGTCATCGCCATCTAATCTCATCTCGAGGGCCGAAGTTGTGCTCAAAGTACTAAGATTTTGTATTCACGGTATTGCTCGACCATTACACCTTCAAGACGGGCACATATGAGAAAATGTTCTGTATGGATTGTCTTCGTCTCGTCGAAATGGTTTATTTTCATATACAATTCGTCTTAATACGAGGTCGTGTGCAAATGTTAGGGCATGCGCAGCACGACCCTACCATGAGCAAAATGTGCGCACGTACATCAAACACCAATAAGGCTGATGTTTGACGAGTAGCGCCGTTGATTGCCTATTTTGCGTAAGCGATTCAGCCCTGAATATTTCCTCGCATTGAAAAATGTTCAACATCAAAGTTTTTCATCTCGTCAAATCGGTCAAATATGCTTTTAGCTCATCCGAGCTGGTTGTGGCCTATGCGACCCAAAACCAAACTGTTGTCTCAGACATATCCAAATCCGAGTTCGTATAATTTTGAAAGATTTGGACGGGATTTTGAGTCATTTTCTTGTACAGAAAATCCAGCCGCCTCATAAATGATGAGAGTTAACTGTCGATTGAACAACACACAATTGACAAATTAATCTGCCAATTTTTACCTTTACCTTCTCTCTTGTTCTTCTTCCTCGTTCTTCATTCGTTTCACCTGTTGCAGGGCGGCGAACCTCAAGGCATTAGGGGTGACCAGGTAAACCTAGGGAAGCCCATAACCATCGCGCATCCAGACAAGGTCCTCCCGGATGTGTGGGGTTTCAAGTCTACAAAAACGTGGGCTAGATTGTCTTGCTTATCGCACTTTCAGGTGGGTCTTCCTCGACAGGTGTTGTTGCGCGTCGCGTTTGGTGTCATGAATACACGTGTTATGTGTTCGTGTGCGAACAAGTGGGTTGGGTTGGAATCAGGCCCGTCGACAAGGCAGGCTAAAGTGGTTGACCGCACAACCCCCAATTTTTTGGGGCCCCCACAACACTGGATATGTGGCTTAATTAGAAGAAGAAAAACCAACAACAAAACGGTCGTCCTGTTCGCTTCACTCGTTCGCTTTTTGGCTGTTCCCTCGATCGCGTGCGCGCCTTGCCCTAGTACCCGTTTCGAGACGAACGACTGATCACCGAGCAGGGCACCGCCGTCTGCTGTCGGCCGGTTCCTTTCCATCTGCCCGGTCGCCGCCCGTTCTGTAAGAAGTTTTGTTTAATATAATCTCCAGTTTCCCCTCTCTACCTCAAATTCAGCACACACACACAGCCAGATCAATCTGATTCGATTTTTTAATCTAAGCATTAGTAGAGTTGTTCGTCTGAATTTGTTTGGGCCACTGAGTAGTATGTGAGAGTGTGTTATGTTGCAGCGAGTGTTTCGCTATTAGTTTCAGTATAATTGACTGTGTAGCCTGTCTAGCTATTTTCGACAATTTGCAATACACTAGTAGCATAACTGATAATTAATCATCTGTAGCCTTATTGTTCATACTTTAGATAGATTGATAATTCATAACTTATGTGATAGTTGATATAATTGGTGATAATTGTATATCGATTGATGCCTCAATGGGTTGTTTATATAAGTACAAAGTCTTCAAGTCCAAGTATAGAAAAGATAGATTACAATTCAAACTATCAAAACTAAACCAGTCGAATATACTCTAATATTCCCCTGCAGTGTCAACGTTGGGAGTGACGATGTTGAGACTGGATCGTATGTCGGTGAAGGATGCATTGGGAAGCCCTTTGGTGAAGATATCAGAAAAGTGCGCACTCATTGGAACATGTAGAACCCGAACCTCTCCAAGAGCCACATTCTCACAAACAAAATGGATGTCGATCTCAATGTGCTTCGCGCGACGATGCTGAATGGGATTAGATGTCATATAGACTGCTGAAATGTTGTCGTAGTAAACAATTGTAGCACGCTCGAGTGGTCGATAAATCTCCACGAGGAGTTGCCGAAGGGAGACGGCCTCGGCTACAGCATGTGCAACAGCCCGATACTCAGATTCAGCAGAGGACCTGGAAATTGTATCCTACCTTTTTGAAGACCAAGAAACAATGTTATCACCCAAATAAACACAATAGCCAGATGTGGATCGACGAGTATCGGGACAACCTGCCCAGTCTGCATTGAAATATATTGTCAAGCTTGTTGGAGAGGAAGAATTAATAAGGAGGTTGTCGTCTAGAGTGCCTTTGAGATAGCAAAGTATGCATCTAACATGAGCAAGATGAGGAGCACGAGGGTCATGCATAAAAAGACGGGCTTGTTGAACAGAGTAGGAAATATCAGGACGAGTGAGAGTAGCATATTGAAGGGCACCGGTAATGCTGCGATACAAACTGGGATCAGGAACGGATTCACCATTAGCCGACAATTTGGCATCGGTGTTAGCAGGTGTTCGACAAGGTTGACAATCAGACATGCCGGCACATGAGAGAAAATCAATAACATATTGGAGTTGGGGAGGAAAAGAGTAGAGAGAGTACGAGAAACATTGATACCAAGAAAATTATGTAGAGGACCAAGATCAGTCATAGAAAATTCATGATTGAGAGAAAAGATGATTTGGTGTAGGAAAGTATCAGAAGAAGCGGTTAGAATAATATCATCTACATATAATAAGAGATAGGCAAGCGGTTAGAATAATATCATCTACATATAACAAGAGATAGGCAGTGTGATTAGAGGCATGAAAAACAAAGAGAGAGGAGTCAAATTTAGAAGGGACAAAACTAATGGTTTGAACAAAGTTAGCAAAACGTTGGAACCAGGCTCGAGGAGCCTGTTTGAGACCATACAATGATTTGTTAAGAAAACAAACAAGATTTGGTGAGGAGGGATTTTCAAAACCAGAGGGTTGCTGGTAGTACACAGTTTCAATTACTGATCCATGGAGGAAAGCACTTTTGACATCCAGTTGGTGAATAGGCCATGAAGAGGAGACCACAAGACTAAGAACAACACAAATGGTGCTAGGTTTTACCACAGGAGAGAAGGTCTCATCAAAATCAATGTCGTGCTGCTGGGAAAAACCACGACAAACACAACGAGCTTTGTAGCAGGCAAGAGAACTCTCGGCATGAAACTTGTGGCGAAAAACCCATTTGCCAGAGACAATATTAACACCATGAGGCTTGGGAACCAAAGTCCAGGTGTTGTTTTGCTGTAGAGCGTCAAATTCATCCCGCATAGCAGAAAACCAAACGGGATCAAGAAGAGCCCGTTTGTATGAAGTGGGTAGAGGGGAGATAGTCGGTGTGGCCGTGAGATTAAGACGGCGAGTAGGGAGATGAAAACCGCGTTTGCCATGAGTACACATGACATGATCATTAGTGGGTGGTGGAATGGGTACGGCGTTGGGTGGGAGTGGTGATTGGATTAGTGAGTGGTGGAATGGGTACGGCGTTGGGTGGGAGTGGTGATTGGACCGGTGTCGGGCTTGTCAGCATTGTTGGGCTTGCGGGTGTTGGGCTTGCCGGTACCGGGCTTGTCAGGATTGCCGGGCTTGTTGGTGTCGGGCTTGTCGGGATTGTCGGGCTTGCCGGTGCCGGGCTTTCCAAGCTTGTCGGGCTTGACGGCTATCGCAGGCTTGCCGGCCTCGCCGAGGGAGAGGGAGAGGACGTGGCAGAGGTGGTGGTGGTTTGCTGGTGACTGGGTGATGTGGTGTTAGTTATAGAATAAGGAAAAGTGTTTTCATCGAATGTGACATGGTGACAGACAAGCACACGACCAGAAGATGGATTGAAACAACGATGTCCTTTGTGGTATCGGAGAGGCCAAGATAAATGCGGGGTAGAAATCGTGGGGCTAGTTTGTGAGCTGTGGTGGATGTGATGTTAGGAAAGCATATGCAACCGAAAACCCGAAGACAAAGGTAGTCGGGATCAGATAGAAGAAGAGATTGAAAGGGTGTATAGCGAGGACATGTTTTGGTGGGGCGAATGTTAAGGAGAAGGGTGGAAGTGCGCAGAGCTTCGACCCAAAAACAGGAGGAAGATATGCTTGAATGAGTAGAGTGCGTAGGATATCGTTGATGAAACGAAGAGAGCACTCTGCCTTCCCGTTTTGAGAGGAGGTATAGGGGCAAGAAAATCGGAGAAGAATGCCATGGGAGAGGAAAAAGGTGCGATTGGTGACGTTGTCGAACTTGCTCCCGTTGTCACATTGAAGAAGGCAAATCGTTAGGCCAAAGTGTGTTTGGACATAGGTGCGAAAGGTGAGAAAAAGTTGATGGGCATCAGATTTAGCACGTAGCGTGAACGTCCAGATATAGTGAGAATAATCATCTAAAATCACAAGATAATACTTGTAGCCAGAGACACTAGGAATAGGAGAGGTCAGAGACCACAATGTAAAAGCTCAAAAGGAAAAGCGCTAATAGTAGATGATGTTTCGAAAGGGAGCCGAACATGTTTGCCGCATCGGCATGCTTTACAAAGAGAAGAATCATGTGACACACTAGTGCTAGGAATAGAAAATTCTTGTAGTAGAGATGACAACGTTGAATTATTGGGGTGACCAAGTCGATGATGCCACAGATCAACTGAAGCAAACATGGCACGAGGAGAGGATGCAAGCGCGCCATGAAGTGGATAGGGATCGTCCGTGCTATTGTAGCGAGCGAGAAGTGTCCCCGTTCTCAGATCCTTCACAGATAATCCAAAAGGATCAAATGCTAGGATGACAAGATTACCGATGGTAAATTGTCGAACAGAAATAAGGTTTTTGATTAAAGAGGGAACAACAAGAATATTGCGTAGTTGAAAGTTGGCATGATCTGTTTGGATGGAAGAGTGGTCGGTGAAAGAAACGGGAACAAGGGAGTCGTTGCCTATGGTGACGGAAGAATAAGTGGAAGGAAAACAAGCTGATAGAATATCCATATTTGAAGACATATGTGAAGATGCACCGGAGTCGAAGATCCAATCCGTACCTTGGTTATTGAGTGTAAAGTTGTTCATGGCGGCGATGAAGGCGGCTGGATCCCAGGCTGGCTGTTGGTGAGTAGCTGGTGGTGGGCGTGTGCGCATACGACATGGGTGAAGCAAGGTCGTAGGCTTAGGGTGCATAGGGTACCGGCAGGTAGTTGTAGTGTGATCCTTGGACGACCGGTGATGGAGAGGTCGTGGCAATGGAGACATGAGGCGGTGGCTGCGAACCAAGGAGGCCGGGAGCACCGGTAGCAGGGCGAAGGCCGGGGCTCCAGTGTCCTCAAGCCAAATCTTAGACGAATAATATTAAACCGTTGGATCAACTTCAGAGGCGGAGCCAGGAATTCAAGATTAAGGGGGCCAAATGACTCAAAATTTTGATAACAGGGGCCAAATTACAATAATATATGTATTTTTCCTAAATTATGCATTGTTCGTCTCCAAATTAGGACTAAATCAGGGATGTTAGGGGGGCCAGGGCCCCTGCTGGTCCCCCTGTCTCCGCCACTGATCAACTTAAAACTGCATTACTATTCCCTCCATTCCTAAATATAAGTCTTTTAAGAGATCCACAAGGAGACTACATACGGAGCAAAATGAATGAATCTACACTTTAAAGTATGTCTATATACATTCGTATGTAGTCTTCTAGTGAAAACTCTTAAAAGACTTATATTTAGGAACAGAGGAAGTATTACTTATTAAATGAGTCAATTACATTGATGGTGCTAGAACTTGACGCAAACGGTCACTTTGGTTTTAGAACTTACAACATACATCAAACTGGTGCAATAATCTAGCTTGAGCATGCAAATACGGTGCAAGTCTATGCCCGCACGGCTGGCTAGGCATGCCAGCGTGGCATGGGGCCTGCTGTTAGTGTTAGTGACTTGATGGCAGTGAGGCGGCGTGTCGCCAGTTTTTTACAAAAACCTCCTCGGATTTTTTTATTTATCACAAAAAGCACT
This sequence comes from Hordeum marinum, assembly GCA_022496015.1. Lineage (NCBI taxonomy): Eukaryota > Viridiplantae > Streptophyta > Magnoliopsida > Poales > Poaceae > Hordeum > Hordeum marinum. Next base: position 491,573,541 of record CM039675.1, read on the forward strand.
TGAAATTATTTGCTACGGTGAAATCTCATTTTATTTTAAAAATAATAAAAAGAAAAACAGTGCTCCGCGCCACGAACCAGCAACCTCTCACTAGCACATAGACGGTCCGAGGCTCTCCACCCATAATGTATTCATGTGTTAAGTGGATAACTAAACTTAATGTAGTTGAAAAGATTGACTATAAAAAAACTTAAGAAAAAGTTCCTTCGTTTATCATTTAAAATAATATTTATAAATAATCAAAATGTTTTATAATTATAGAACTATGAATATTCATAATTTAAAATTTAAAACCAAAATGTTTGTATAATACAATCATACACATACAAATAAAAATGTTTCTATAATTGCAAATATTTCAATAATTATACACACAATATAGTTCAAGATTTTTATAATAAAGTACATCCGTAATAAAAAAAATGTTCATATGAATATTCAGTGATGGATAATATATAAATTTGATAATTTTTTTGAATATGAACCACGAGTTAAAATTATACAGTGAATATTTAGTAAATGTTTGTATTCATCATTTTGTATAATTTACACATAAACTGTAAGTGTATATTTTTCGAAATTAAATATTTGAACTTTCTATTTAAAATAACTTTGAAATGTCTGTATTTACTAAAAACATATATAATATTGAGTGTACATTTAAATGTATTTATTTACTAATCATCGTCTCTATGTGTACTATTCATATCCACACAAAAAATATAGTTATAACAAATAAAGATTTGAACATTACTTTATTCCATACATTTTATAAATATCCTACAAAATTAGTGCGTGCAAAATGGGCGAGCTATTTGCAACCCATTTAAGCGTCACATGTGTCCAGTTTATACTACATGAAGACATGTTATTAATATTATACAGAATAGTGTGAGTGGTGGAGTTGTCAGCTCTCCAACATTTCAGCAGTTGGTCGCGAGCTTTACCCGTTGAGGCATTTTCATTTAATTTTTCAATACTGACAGCTGGGCCCCATGTGTCATAGAAGCGGAAAGATAAAATGTCTTCTTAGTTCTTACGCGTACATAGTGGTTTTCTGTGAGAAATAAAAAATCAAGGGTTTTTTCACAAAAAATGGCCGCGCATTCCTTCGTTCCTTTCAGTCGTTGACAGCAGGGCCCACGTCATGCCGATGCTTCAGGTCACCCTTAATTAGTTTCGTATCAAACGTGATTTGCACCGTATTTACACGTCTGAACTAAGTTGTTGTACCAGTTAATGTATGATACAAGTTATAGCATCAAACTGACCGTTTAACCAAGTTCCAGTATCATTGGTGTAATTGACTTTTATTAAATCCGGTAGTGTATGATATTCACCGTCAAAAATTCTCTGCAAATATCCTATCATGTATCTGCATACGCCTTCCTGTCCTATTTGTGTGTTTATTTTGCCAACCAGAGAGGCCCCGAGACTCCTCCATTGTAGCATTCGTCCACGTACCTAGCAGACTCGGGGCGGGACAAAAGAGCAGCTCCGCGGATCACACATGTCTTCATATCCTATTGGTGTTTTATTTTGCCAACCAAAGAGGACCTGACACTCCTCCATGGTAGCATTCCACCACGTATCTAGCAGACTCGGGACGTGACAGAAGAGCAGCGCCCCGGATTACCGCGTCCTCGTCCCTGATTAGCCCTCTACCATTGAAGTAATCCTCGAGGAGCTGCCCAACCATGGGGATCCTCACACTGCCACCGACGAGGATGACCTCGTCGATGGCGTCCTTGCGGTTCTGCGTCTGGGAACTGGGAGCACCTCCCATCACCACCGTCTCCACGATTTCCATTGCTCTCTCCATGAGGTCACGGTTCAGCTCCTCGAACTTGGCCCGCGTGAGCTCCTCGTAGATATCTGCGCCATCGCCGACGCCGAGAACCGATCCGATGTTCATCAGAACGCCTTCTCGGTCGCTCAGTAACTTCTTGGCACTCTCGCAGTCTGCCCTCAGCTTCCTGAGAGCGGCCTCGTCACCACGGATGTCCCGGTGATGCTTCTCCTTGATCAGCTCCACGAAATGGTCCACAACCCTGCCGGTGAAGTCGTCACCTGCATGGAAGAAGTGAGCAAATAAGGGAACCATAGTTTAGTACCCCCTTAACAAAATCTGGAGCTGTGCATGCGCACGTACGTACCGCCAAGGTAGGCATCATGGCGTTCGTCGAGGAGATGACCCGTGCCATCCTTGAATCTGAACTTTGTAGCATGGGTTGTGCGGCCACCGAGATGGAAGACGAGGACAACCTTGCCGTCGCCCCTCTTCTCGTGGAGGCGGTATGCCGCGGCCGCCGCGACCTGCTCGTCGACGACCTTGGCAACACTGAAGCCACCGTGCAACCGCGCAGCTTCTCTCCTGACCCAACTCATTTGGGCATCGTTGAAGTGCCCGGGTACGGTGACAAGGGCGGTCTGGATCTCGCGGCCCAGGCGCGCCTCCGCCATCTTCTTAAGCTCGGCCATGAGGATGCCGGCCACTCGCTCGGGAAGGAAATTCATCACCTGGCCTTCCTCGGTCTCGATCTGGATGCCGCATCTTCCCAGCTGTTCGGTGAACTGGTACGGCACTAGCTCTGTCTCTCTCTTCACCATCTCGTTGTAAATCCTATATGAACAATTGAATTTGACGATCAAATAATCCATCCATTCGATCAGTAGTGCAAACTTACAACAATGTTAGTAAGGAAGTTACTTGCCTGATGCCGAGGAGTCGCTTGAAGCCAGAGACGGCCGTCCCGGGGCTGACGGCCGCATGGTTCATGGCGGCCTCTCCGACGAGGATGCCGTTGTCTGTGAAGGCAACCCAGGAGGGGATGCAGAACTGGTACGCGGTGTAGGGATCCAGCCGGCCTCCGTAGCCGGCGATGCAGGACTTGGTGTTGCCGAGGTGGATGGCCGCCTTTTCGTGCTGCGAGATCCCGTGGTACTGCAGGAACTCGTTGGCGCAGTGCGCAGGCGACACGCCTCGCGGGAGGCCAAACGCCGTCGCTCCAGATGCCGCTGCATGTCATGTCATCAATCAAGAAAATCAATCAAATTAACGAATTAGGCGGCCGGAGATCCATCGATGGCGATGCCGGAGGGAGAAGAAGCAGACCGTACCCATGGCCAGGAACAGGAGCAGAACCTCGAGGTAGAGGAGCGGACGACTCGCCGCCATTGGAGTCTTTGCTTCTCGATCGGCGTGTTTTCACAATTTTGGCGATCCGAGTTATCCGAGTTCTGGCTTTCTGCTAGGTGGCCGTTGTACATGAGTATATGTCATCGCCATCGATCAGGCCGAGCCCGACTCCAACACCTGATGTGGTACTGTATTTTGTACTCTACTACGTGTTATCCGAGTATTATTGGCCAATCTGTATACGTCTCGTAGAAGTCATGTTTTTTTTTCAGGAGGCGAAAAAGTCATGTTGAAGTCATGTTAAAACTTGAAACTCACGGTTGACACATGCATCCTTCACCTGCTAGGATCGACCGGCCACTAATTTCACTTTCACCTACTCATGTCCAGATGAATCACCAAGGCCTAGACACTGGCTGTGCTCCAGCTCTTAGTCCTCAGTCGGAAATCACAATCCAAGTGCTACCTACTCTTGCAGCTTGGTATGTCCAGGTGCAATGGATTTTGCCATAGTGTTGCTTCTCTTGATCCTTGCACCAGGGATGTCATCATGCACCAGCTGCCCCTCCTCCACCTTCGGTAAGTAATCTTCTTTCTTTCTCCTTTGCTGTGCACATTAGAAACTAGGCTTGTAGTTATTCTGACTCTTTTTTTTCACAAAAAAACAGCAATTTCTCGTAGCCGGTCTGTTAGTCCAACTAGTGTCGCCATGTGATCTTGATTTCGATGTGCGCTAGTGTGTACAAATCAATGCTATCATGGAAAGTCAGCTTCTCAGCATGAGCTCAAATGAACTCGGAAGAACAGTAAAATCAAAAACAAATAAAAAAACTGAATTTATTGTGACAAACATTGAAACATTTTCTATGAGCTTGCAAAATTTCATCGTAGAATCACATTTGTGAAAGTCGTGATAAAAAAATCAATGCTTCAAAATGCTTTTCGAAAGTAGCATTTTCGGAGTATTGGTTTTTTTTTTGCCGCACCTTCCAGGAATGTGATTCCATAAGAGTGCTTTTACGGTACATCAACTAAATTTGACCCATTTATTTCCTTGGTTCGATGGTCCAGATGATGCAATACTACAACAAATTTCTGACAGTATATTACTTAGTTAGGGATATTTATGGTAGTTCACTTGTTATTTCTGTTGTGTGCCGGTGGGTGTGGTAGCCATCACCGGCGAAGACGTCATGGAGGGACTGTTTCCAGAGTCACCGGAGTTCCTCAACCACGTTCAACTACGACGCCCATTCCATCTTCACGGTTGGCGCTGATCACAGGAAGCTGGCCTCACGTAGAAAGCTAGCACCAAGGTGGGAGGTGGCCCTGATTGATTGCTAACCAGACTTGTAACTAGTCACCAATCACGTACCAGTCGCAAGAACCGGTGGTCATTATTGCGGCCGTGATATTATTTTATCTTGATTCATTCAGATTCGTGTGCATGTAGTTTTCCTCATATCTTATCTTTTTTGTGCAAGATACATGTGCCATGTCTCTGCACAACCTTTTGCAGACACCCACACATTATAGCACTCCCTCCATTCATAGATGTAAAGATGCTTTAGACCCTTGTGGTTTGTTTGTGTGCAACACACTAAAATGTGTCTATGTACATCCGATTCAGAAAAAAGTTAGACATCTTATATTTATAAACCGAGAGAGTATATATATATTCTAAATCCAAAAAACTAATTCCACATTGTGTGAAAAAAGCAAAAGTGCATGGTGTGAAAACCGCTAGCTCAAAATCCATATCCGCGGTGTTGTAATTCAAGTAGTCCAAGAGTACAAGTTACTTGCTTTTCCTAAAACTACTTTTACTGTTTTGCAGAACTGAAATTAGCAAACAGACACTTACATTTTTTTCTTCTTATGTGTGCAGAGCATGTTGTTAACTCAGAAGGTGCACTTGAGTTCCCCTTGTTTCACACCGAGCACCCATGCGTCCAACAACATCGTGGTCGTCCGATGTCAACTGAAAGCATCACTGAAACTGATACGGACCTGCCAATTGACTTGATACGGAATGAAAGCATAAACAAGTTTGCCTTTCTAATGCCGGTCCAGCTGGGCACGCCACCGGTGTGGAATCTCGTGGCGGTTGACACTGGATCGCCATTCTGCTTTGTTCAGTGCAGACCTTGCACCCTCAAGTGCAACGATCAGGAAGGTGCTGGCCAAATATTCGATCCCAAGAAATCCAGGAGTTTCAGGCGTATCGGGTGCTCGGCGAAAGCCTGCCGGGCACTTCAGTCGCGGCTACGTCTGCCGCTCAAAGCATGCATGGAGAAAGAGGACAGTTGCCTTTACAGTGCCTCGTACGGAAGAGGATCCTACTATTCAGTTGGCAAGCTGGTGGCAGACACGATCGCCATTGGGCGTGATGGCAAGGGATACAGTATTCCCAGCTTCATGTTCGGCTGCAGCTTGGACATCGAGTATGATCAGGGTGAGGCCGGCATTTTCGGGTTCGGTGCCGCGCCGACTTCTTTCTTCTCACAAGTAGCGCGGGTGGTTAACTATCAGGCATTTAGCTACTGTTTTCCAAGTGACAGAAAGAAGACTGGATATCTGTCCATGGGGGATTACAACCGTGACGATTCTACTTCTTACACCCCCTTGTTCGTGGCTCGTCAGCGACCGGTGTTTGCACTGACGCTGGATAAGGTGGTGGCCAATGGGATCACGCTCATCACAGACCCCTCAGAAATGATGGTTGACACCGGGGCGAAATGGACAGTGCTGCGGTCTCATACCTTCAGCCAACTTGAGACGGTAATAACCAAGGCTCTGCGACCTCTGGGATATAGGCGCACCCTTGTTATGGGACCAAATCATATGTGCTATGAGGATGCCATGTTCACGGTTTTCCGCAATTGGTCCGCTTTGCCTGTGGTGCAGCTTTCGTTCGATATGGGTGCTACACTTACATTGGCACCCGAGAGCTCATTTCATTTTACTAGCAGTCATGGACTATGCACGTATTTCATGAGAGACGCTGCTATAGGAAACGGTGTGCAGCTCATGGGGAACTCGGTCACGCGGTCCATCGGCGTCACCTTTGATTTCCAAGGAGGTCGATTTGCCTTTCGGGATGGAGACTGCTGATCAGTCTAATCTAATGTGAGTGTGACGCTCGGTAGTTCTTAACTGCTCCACTGAAATGTTAATATTGTAAATTGGCACTGATAGATGCATGTTGGATACCTTGTTTGCAGTTGCAACGTACACATCCTCGACGGCAGAGGACGCCGATGACTGGCGTCGGCCCGTCGGCCCTGGAGATAGTGGTGGCGCAGCCCTGAGCTACACCGGGTTTGCCGCTGCTCCTGCAGTTCCGCTCACTCATTCATGAGCTTCGTGTGTTCTTGTTTCAGTACTAGGTTTCTAATAATTCTAAAAATTCATCATGGACTAGCGCAGCCTTTGACTACTTGGCTGTTAATGAATACAACCCTTCCGGTGTTGCATTGCTTAAGAGTCTTATAATATTGTGCTACGTTAAGATCTACCAAATGTCTACTAGTTTAGTTAGCAGACAAATCCATTATGGGTAAAGGAAGAGAAGATTTGGATAGCCAAAAAAAATATGCTATGTTTTTACAGCTAACTGATATCTGAATACCTATACTTGGGTGATTAGACTATCCATTTCTTGTGGACCTGCTCCCTCCCTCCTCTCCCTCCTGCGTCGTCCCCGCGGGTGACCAGGGGAAAGCCTAGCGCGTCGCCGGCCAGGCCCCCTCCCTCCAACCTCCTCCCTCGCCGCCGCATGTGTCCGGGCGGCGGGGGGGGGGGGGGGGCTCCTTCTTCCCCGCTCGGGTGGCGGCGACGCGGGGCGTCGGGCTCGGGCAGCGGCGCGGCGCTGTACGGGGGGCGCGGAGGCATGGTTTCGCGACCTGGCGGCGATGATGGTTGTTGTTGATCATGTCTAGAACTAAGTCATGAATATATCACTTGAAGAACTGTTAGTTAATTAATTAGTATGTTAAGATGAATGTGATACATTGATGTGTGTTTCTTAAGTTGAACAACTTTCAAGTGATACTGATGGTTCTTTCTATATATTGCTAATGACGATGTTATGTAATGGTTCTTTCATTGCTATATGTAGTAGCTAGCGTCGAGTTGAATGAAAAGCATAAAATAAAAATGGTAAACATAAAAATATAAGGGGGAAACACAATATGAAAACCTCTAAACCTCTCCTTTCAAAAATAAACCCCAAAGCGGCTGACCCGTGGCTGCCTTTTAGTCCCGGTCGGTGTTACCAACCGGGATTAAAGGTCCTCCTGCCAGGCGCCTCACGGCGGCCACGTGGAGCTCCTTTAGTCCCAGTTCGTAAGCCAACGGAGACTAAAAGTGATCGGCATTAGTCCCGATCGTTTTGTCCCGGTAGCAAAATCGGGACTAAAGGTCCTTTAGAACCAAGACTGGTGCCCTATTTTACACTAGTAGAGATACGAAATTGGAAATAACGAAAGGACGGACTACAATTGATCTCTTATACTTATGGATAATCAGATACCTAGGCCCAGCGTCTGTTGTGCTGCAACAACATCAGACACCGGCAAAGGCATCTTGGAGCTTCTTCCGAGGGCCCTTGCACTGCTGTTGCAGAAGAATAGCACCAGGAAGTGCAACACCCAGCACCTAGCTCTCCTTCTCCTTCGTCTATCGGCACACCACAACATGGGCAGCAGCAAGCCCATGGTTCGCCTTGGGCCAGCCCAGAGCACTGGACAGGGTTAGCCACCCCTTGAGAGTGCAGAGCAGCTATGTCATTGAGTACACCTAAAAAAAAAAAAAAAGCTATGTCATTGGGTGACTCAGGTCCGCCGAGTTGGTGTAGAGGTCGCCCCCAGCCACCCGAGGTTGTCCTTGGACCCTCTGCATCGCCTTAGTCTGGCGGCTCGTGGGGCCGAGAATAGTCAGCACGAGCATCCCCTCCTGGGAGCGAGCATCTATCAGCCACTGAAAGGCTACCCACAACCTTTGCCACCGTCGTGATGACCTTGTCCGGCAACATGGCCTTGCTCATGTCCACGGCGCCGTCGTACGCCTGACGAAGTCGAGGAAGCGCCGCACTTGTTCACCCGCTTTACGTAGGTCCTTCCACCGCGGCGGTGCCATCATGTCGATGGAGTAGTTCACCTTCTGAAGCTCCTTCGGTATGCTACTGAATCTCTCTGACGTATGTCCCAAGATGCCACAGCACAAGCAAAAAATTTACAAGTTTCTCCTACTTCACCTCAAAATTGATCTCGGTGTTGCTTACGACGAGAGTGAACCCAACTTGCTTCCTCAGCGAACTGTCCACCAAATTAATGCTCCACACGGATGCAAAGCTGCTCGTCGATGATCCTCTTGTTCCGGTGAGACACGACGACAGCCGTCCCGAGTTTCTTGCCGAAGATCCACCCCATCGATTCCGTCTTCAACAGCAACGGAAGCTTGTGGATTTGCGCCCAAATCTGAATGGAATTCAGGCTCACACCAGTGGGGTCACCGATGCCGTCGTAGTCGACGAAGATGCCGCCACCGTTGCGGAAGTGCCATGGCCCAGGCACGAGCACATGGTGCTGGCCCCCTTCTCCGCGAACGCGACCACGAAGCGTCCATGATCGCTCCTGATCAGCTGGGCCACTGCATCACCATGAAGTCGCCATGGACCTTTGAGCTCGCTGACGACGGTCGATGGGTATGGGGAGAGGACTTGCCCCATAGCCAGCTTCCCCTTAACCGCTTTTTATGCCGCCTTCATATCGATGATGATCGGCGAGTCGTCGTACTCGGGCACAGAACCCATACCCACCTTGGCCTTGCCATGCCTGCGCCTCTCGGACACAGCAGAGATGCCGACAGTGGCATTCAGCCTCTTGACCAGGGCGAGTCCCGACGGACCCCCAACCGTGCTCTTGCCTTGCCCCATCTCGGAGAGGCGTCCGTCCTCGCCACCAGCTGTTGGCCGCCAGCTCCACCATCCGCGGTCTTGTTGGTGTCCACACCCACCGCATCGGTGGCCAGCGCGGCGCCATCTGCCCCTGATCTTGTTCCCTTCCTTGACCTGCCATCACCAGAGACCAACGCGAGACCGAACACAGAGGAGTAGGAACAGGGTAGAGCAGGGCTGAGATAATTAGTTTGGAAGGTTTAGTACGTACAACTTAAGTAAGGTGTTTGTAGGTGTAGGATTATTGAAGTTTTAAATAGCGGCCATAGAGGGTATATAGCAAATGACGTCAAATGATGCTAACCAGCTTAGTATGATGCCCCTCTAACGGCAATAGCGCCGAGATAAAACATAGGAATTGGTTCATGATCAGTTCCTAGCACACAATCACATAAATCCCTCCCATATATATATATATATATATATATATATATATATATATATATATATATATATATATAATAAAGAGGTGCATTCTCCTGGAAGACATCCAGAGAGCTCCCCTCTCGCCTATAAAAGAAGACATTTGCTGCGAGGAGGACAACACCAGACGGAGGAGAATCAGCCATCGATAGAGCAAAGAGTTGCAACCCAGCTAGCAAGCTCATTGCTCAGTAGTAGTAGTAGTAGTAGTAATAGTCCTGCCATAAGAGCCACAATATCCAGAGCATTGTAAGGCTCAAGAAGGTAGTTAGAAGATAATTTCCTTTAGTTTGTGTAATCCCTTCGGGGCCTCCCGAAAGGGAAAGCCATATATAAATTATGTTGTTAAAATGACGTAGTTTATCTTGAATATTATTGGACATAATATATATATATATATATAAAATAATAAAGCGGCTATGTTCGTACGTCGTCACGCTTTTTGCAGAAAGCTCCCTCTGGTTTTAAGTAATTAACCCGCAGTCCTCATAATAAGTCAATAGGAACCGGTACGGGTTAGAAAAAAAAGGGAAACGCAGCCACCCGCCCTACCAGCGCGCCGCCGACTCCTGCCCCGCCTCACCACGGCCGATGGCGCCGCCACCTACTTCTCCGCCCCTCCCCGCTCACCACGGCCGATGGCGCCGCCACCTCCTTCTCCGCCCCTCCCCTCCCCGCTCCCCACGCGCCGTTGGCGCTGCACCTCGCCACCGCCCCCCCGCGCCACCACCGCCGCCGCTGCCGTCCGACAACAGAGTCTCGGTTGCCGGCTCCACGGAGATCTCCGCCTCCCTGGAAGTCCGGATCTCTCTGTCGTCCCGAACTCTCCGGCTCTCCCCACCCTCGAGGTCTCATCTCTTCCGGAGATCTTCTCCTATCCGGAATTCTTCACGGAGGGCACCCGCTCACACCGGCGTGCGGAGACGAGCTAGGCTGCCCCTCCTTGCGGACACATCGGAGCTACGTCTCACGCCGGCGCCGGTGGAGGAGACAGCCTGCACGGGAACAACAGATGTGGAGCAACTGTTGTCATGGTCCTCAACTCCTCAGCCGGCCTTGATTTCAACATTACGTTAATGACTAGCTTGCTTCCATTACCTTTGCTTCTAGCCAGCTAAAGTTAGCACTGATACATCTATGCTTGGTCAAGGTGTAGGTGTAGTGGACTAGGATGGGAAGGGAGGAGGCCGGCACCAAGGAGGAAGAGCAGCGGGGCGAAGGACAGCTGCAACGTGGGAAAGAAGGGGTGGACTGGTCGGCTCCCCATAGTGAGGAAGATAAGAGGTGGAGTGGCTCGCGCTGGGTGCAGGCAGAAGATGATTGGGAATTTAGGGGATGGAAAAATGATAGAGGACATCGCTCTATTGCTTAGCTGCGGCTGTTTCCTGCTTGTGTCAAGTTCTTTGCTGCTACTGATCTCTGCAGAAAAGTTGGGGCTGCGATTTTTTTTTAAATTTCACATTGCTTAGTATATTCTAAATGGTATAAAACTTGTGATGATAGATTTAGTTGATAGCACGTCTGTTTTCAGCATTCTGTCAGTTTTTTCGAAAATATAATTGGTTTCCTTTATTAGCACACGAGTTCGTGAGTTTGAGAAGTTGTGCTGCAGATTTAGGGGTGTAGGGTTATGCTTTTGAGTGTTCAGACATGGTCTCATTTCAGTTAATTTTGACGTATTGTCAGGGTTTGATATATGGAGCCGATTTGTTTGAAGTTTACATGCTAGGATTTAAGAAGGTGGAGTATTTGACTGGATTTACCTCTATCTGTGCAGGTGTAGGTTGCGATCTGATCGTGTGACTAGAAGTGGCCTGGGGCTGCGAGGGCAAGTCGTAGATGAGTGTGGTGATTATTCTAATTGGCATGGATGTCATTATTCTAATTTCCTGGCCTGTTTGGAGTACTATAAATAACTTCATCTTCAAGGTTGTCCCACCAAGTCTATACGCTTGCAGAAGGAGATTCAAGGAACAGCTCAACTGGCTTCTTCACAGAGCCCACAAGAATTCTTATGTTGCTCTACCTCACTGGATGCAGGTTTTCAGATAAGTTGGGCTTAGGCAATACAATTTTGTACAGTTTTTTTTTCTCTTCTTCTTGTTTAGCTTAGCTTAGATTTTCCTTTTCTCGCTTTTGGCTTCTTTTGGTAGCTTCTCTCAGCTTGTTGTTGTACCTATATTCTCTGAAAATTTATAAAAATATATCATGAGAAGAAATTCTCACAGTTTCGGGTAAAAAATATGAGTGTGGTATGGTTCAGTTTAGGTGACGAGAGCTGCATTGTGGTGATGGCAAGACAACATGGCATTGAACGTGGTTCTGAGTGAGTAATCCATACAGGAGACCCCTGCATTTGTCTGCTTTGGTGACAAGCAGTGGTTCATCGGCACTGCAAGCACTGTGAACTCTAGCATGAACCGAAAGAACTTTGAGTTTCTTTTAAGTTCTAATAGCATATGTTTACATTTCAGCTATCACGCACCAGCGGGTGCACCCCCGACCGATGCTGCCTTCCTCACGGAGTCTGCAAGCGAATTTAGCAAAGGGAGATCCTCCAACCGCAGCCCTAGCGTGAGCAGCGCTCAAAAGCCGAGCCACACGAGCCGATGAGCGAAGCCTTCCCTTCTGTCCCCCAAATCCAGGCGAGACCCGAGGGTGGCGGCGGCGGTAGTCAAAATCTTCATGAAATTTCTCGGCTTACCCTCCCTTGATTTGATTCCTCTCCAATCTTTGGATGCCTCGGTTTCAACTAACGCCATGTATTTTCAGAACAATTGAATCAATTGTCAGCTGAAAGATGGTTGATGCATCGAAACAGATTGTGTACAGACTAAAGTTTAAAGCAGATTGAGCGACAGTCGTAGACTGAGAGGTTGTGGAGTGGACGAACTACACTCCTGCATTCCCTATGGAGGCAGGTAATCCTTATCCTAAATTCCCTGCTCTAAAATAAAAATTGGTTTTTAGGTCTATATGGGGAATAATACTCGTCACTTGATTATGAGCGAAAGGAAGGGAACTAAGGAAAGAGGTCTGATCTGCATCTCGGCAGACCACAAAATCATTTCAGTTGGGCTGAGTTCCTTCCATCAGAGTCAAACACCGGAGAATAAAGTCACATTGCGGACAGATCACACTTATGTTTACATGATGCCTTAGCGATTTTTTTTCGTTTTACCTAAGCTAATATTTATTGATCGTGTTAGCCAATGACATTAGAAGATTTGGATGTTGTGTGCACATTCTTTGTTACAAACGCTAAGTCTCAGATTATCTTTTATTGTATATCTGCCCTTTCTGCCTCTCAGAATTAAGATGTGTTGGTTCTGAATATTTAATACATTTAACACTTGAGCATAATATGACCTTCTAAGATTTCTTGGATTTATGTCAATAGAGTGTTTGATTACTTATGGTAATCAGAATTTAGAACTGTTCCCCGTCCAATAATTAAGGCTGCATGGTGTACTCGAGCTATACAAGATCTGAATTACATTATTGTATAAGGCTACAGATTTTCAGTAAGTTTATTTCATTTTTTAAAAGTGTTCAAATGATGCTATCAATCCATTGGAGTTGAAGGAAAGAAAGATCTGGAATTGCTAAAAACATGGTAAATACAGTTGCATTTCGTATCCTAAAAGGGTCGTATCTTAAAAGTAGGAGATGTATATTGGTAGAAACATGATAGTTCACATCCAAATCCAGGTACATCTCTCATCTGGTCGCTTTGTATTGATCTATTAGTAATTATATGATTGATTAATGAAGAAACAATGAATGCTATATGTAAGTGCAGGCATGCGCAAATAGAGAGAGCACATTGTAAGAGCCATTGCTATGGAGTTTGACTCTACATTTTCTTTGGATGATTGTTCGCATATCTGGATCTAGCATTTTTTTATCCTAACCACTTCCATCGAATTGCCTCTTTTCCATTACATGCAGTTATCAAAACAAATGCTTTGTCATGTGCCTTAGAACACACTTTGCTGCGTGTGGGTGTTCACCTGCTTCATGCTTTTAAGACAGTGTTTGGCAGCGGCTGAGCTTCCTAAAAAAAAGCTGGGCGGGCCAGAGAGTAGAAACACTCCCATCAAACTAAAATTCAGTGTACCGTTGTGAGCTGGGCTTCATATAAAATATTTTTTTCTTCAATCCTGGGCGGGCCACGGCCCATCCGGCCTTGCCGTGGCTCCACCAATGTCGGCAACTCTCCACTCCTCCGCTAGGCTCTAAGTATCTTCTTTCACAAGATAACTCAGTATATATGTCTCTTGAGAGCATAGGACTAAACTGTAAAATATTCTATGTCTAATAACATGAAGAAGCATGCAACAATTTATAAGTTTTGGTGTTTGCTAAACTCTGGTTATGATTCAGAAGATACATACATTATTTTTTTGTTTGCCTTAACTGGTCAGATTATAAACGGGTGCATTTTAAACATACAAGTTTGAGCTGAAGAGTTAATTGTATTAGCTTTAAGAAATGAGTTATGTGTATTATATGTCACCTCAGCTTGGACTCACGGGGTTATTCAAACGCAGGCCAAGATGGTTATTTTGCAAAGTTCACTCCAGGTATGCAATGACAACCATCTTCACTTGCTTTAAGTTGTGCTATTCTTGACAACAGACTAAGATTAGGAAGATATTTATAAATCTTTTTGCATATGTTGGACTGTCTTATGTTACTAACAGAGCCTTGTCGATGTTCTTCTTAACTTGGTGTACATATAAATTGTTCTGTGAGTTGACCGAGCAGTCTTCATCATTATAATAATGATGTTCCTTTGGTTAGTATCCACAATTTCTTGATGTTTTTTGTAAAGATTAAATAAGTAAAGTTTGGATGATGATTTTGTAGTAACTACTCCCTCCGCTTCTAAATATAAGTCTCTTTAGAGATTCCACTACCAATTACATACGGAGCAAAATGGATGAATCTACACTCTAAAGCATGTCTATATACATCCGTATGTAGTCTTTAGTAGAATCTCTTAAAAGACTTATATTTAGAAACGGAGGGAGTATATGATTAGCACCGTGAAGTATGTATAATCAGCTCACTCTATTTGTATGAAACTTCTTATATTTGCGTCGTCTACCGGTCATGCATGGTTAGTGTTTGTGTGCGAACAATGGTGATGATGATGATCTCATTTGACCCACTGTTCGTCATCAATGACTCACAAAAGGAGGACTAAGAGTCCGGTGTTTGCCTCAAAGTGAACCCGTTGCAACGCACAGGCTTTCTTACTAGTGAGTAAATAAATATGGTAAAGGCAGCAATTGGCACAACAGAGCATAATTCGTATGAGATTGATATTCCTTGAAAATTGGCAGCAGGAGGGAATGGAGAGAGCAAATGAGATTTATATATTTAGCTAATAATTTTACAAAACACACTCTCAATCCTATTCCGGGGGCGCCCGGCTACTCCCATGAAAACCATGCCCGTCCATCCAAACATAGCTCGGGTCTCTCGCAGCCACTAGACCCTCCTCCACGAGCGCATGCACGTACGCAAGGGGACCCCTGCTCGTCGGGGAAGGGCGCGCCGGAGCCGAGCTAAGCTAGGCAGGCAGCGGCGAGACGCGCGGCGACAGGCGCCGTCCAAGCACGGCGGGCGGAGGAGGCTGGGAAGATGGGCAGATTCTCGCTGTGCTCGGAGAACGTGGACCGGCTGGTGTGGACGCCCGTCCCTGGCATCGCCGTGGACACGCTGTTCCTCCTCGTGATCCAGGCGCTCGCCGTCATCCTCGTCTCCAACCTCATCCACTCCTTGCTCCGCCGCTACAACCAGCCCGATTGCATCTCCCAGATCCTCGTAATGAATCCTGACATGACATTTCTGGCTGCATGCATGCGTGGTTGAGAGAATCGACCGTACGTAGTACGTCGTGCGGGGAGGGTTAGCTAACTGGCAACGGGGTTGTATGTGTCGCGCGTGCGTGCAGGCCGGCATGGTGGTGGGCGGCATGGGGCTCCGCAACGCCATCGTGCACGTGGACGTGGACAACGTGGAGGACATGTACAACGGGTACGTCGCCACGGCGCGCATCCTCTACATGTTCCTGGTCGGCCTGGAGACGGACATCGCGGCGCTGCGGAGCACGGCCCGGCGCTGCGTCGCCTTCATGTACGCCACGGTGGCCGCGAGCCTCCTCCTCGCCGCCATCGTCTCTAGCGGGATGTACAGCAGCATGATGCACTCCCCGGTGAGGACGCCCGAGATGCTGGCCGCCACGCTCATGGTGGCGCTGACCAACACCTCGTCCGTCTCGGTCGCGCGGATCGCCAGCGACCTCAAGCTCACGGTGACCGAGAACGGGCGGCTCCTCGTCACCGCCGCCATTGGCACCAACATCATCTGCGTCATCGGCGACGGCGTGCTCCGGTCCACGAGGATGGCCAGGGAGACGAGTCAGGACTTGTCCCAGGGCTTGGTCGCGCTCACCGGGGCGGGGCTCGCGGTGTGGGCGGTGCGCCCCGCCGTGACGCGCGTGAACCAGCGCAACGTCGGGCAGCATCACGTCAGGACACGTGACCTGGGGTTCATGCTCGCGGCCATCTGGATGGTCGGAAACTTCCCGCAGAGGCTCGGCTTCGACGGGCTGCCCACGAGCTTCGCTCTGGGGCTGGCGTTCCCGAGGGAAGGCCCCGCGGCACGGTCCGTCGCCGACGCCCTCGTGCCGCCCGTCAATGGATTGCTGGTCCCCTTCTACTTCGCCACCATCGGGATGCGGATGAACTTCAACACCATGTCTGGCGCCATCATCCTGCCCGGCGTGGTCATGATGCTGCTCGGCCTCGTCGGCAAGGCCATCGGCGCCGCCGTGGCCTCGGCGTACCTCAACATCCCGCTCTGCGACGCCCTGCGCTTCAGCGTCCTGCTCAACGTCAAGGGCCACGTCGACACCATGAACATGCAGTTCGCCAAATCAGAAGGGGTAATCCGATCATGTTTATACTCACCGATCGAGCGAGAAATCCCCCGCCAGGGTGGATATATCGATTGCTGATGCATGGTCTTCACTGGTGCAGGTGTGGGCGGAGCAAGCACTGTACGCGATGATCATCGGCAACCTCGCAAGCACCCTCGTCGCTGGTCCGGCCGCGGCGGTTTTGGTGCGCAAGGAGAAAGAGGCGTACGCGATGACGCACCAGGCCCTGGAGTCGTTGCGCGAGGAGCAGGAGCTGCGCATGATCGCCTGCGCTCACAGCGCGCACTCCATGCCCGCCCTGCTCAGCCTGGTCGAGCTAATGGTGATCGAGCCGGAGACGCAGCCGGCGGTCCCGGTGCTCCACCTGTTCGAGGGCAGCCAGAAGCGTGCCGCCGCCGCTGCTGCGGCCGCGTCGCCGACGGCGCCGTACCACCCGCAAATCATCGACGAGTATGACGCCGGACGCGAAGCCATCAATGACATGAACACGGCGGTTGACCTGTACTGGCGCTCAACTGGCATCGCCTTCCAGCAGATCGACGTCGTGGGCAGCAGCGCGTCCCGGGACGTGGACGCCGTGTGCCGCTACGCCGCGGACGCGCGCGCCTCCCTGCTCCTCCTCCCCTGCTACAGGGAGCAGCGGTACGACGGCAAGATGGCGTGCCGCCTCGAGGAGCGGCGCGAGCTCAACGTGGGCGTGCTCGCCAAGGCGCCGTGCACCGTGGGCCTCCTGATGGACCGGCCCTACAGGAGCAGCGGCGCCAGCTTCCAGGTCCCCACCAGCGTCGACACGAGCACCAGCACGCTGCTGCACCCGTGCAGCGACAGGGCGGTGAGGCACGTCATCGCGGCGGTGTTCCTGGGCGGGGCCGACGACCGCGAGGCCGTGTCCGTGGCCTCCCGGCTGGCCGAGAACCCCAACATCGGGCTCACCGTGTTCCGGTTCGTGAAGCTCAGCACGTACGACACGGTGACGTCGTCGACCTCCAGGGCGGCCGCGGTGGCGGCGGGCGAAGGGCTGAGTCGGCCGTTCAACGACGCGGAGGTGGACGAGCGGTTCATGTGGAGGTTCTACGAGAACTACGCGGCGAGGGAGATGGCCATGTACGTGGAGAAGGTGGTGGAGAGCCCGGCGGACGTGGTGGAGACGCTGGACGCGATGGCCGGGATGTTCTCGCTGGTGATCGTGGGGCGGGGCGGGCGGCAGCCCAAGGAGCTGCTGGTCGGGCTGGACCGGTGGGCGGAGGCCGGGCGGGAGCTGGGCGCCGTGGCGGAGATCCTGGCGTCCAACACGTCCATGGAGATGGGCTCCGTGCTCATCATGCAGCAGCACAGGGGGTTCGTGCAGGCGCCCCGATGACCTAAGAACGTAACCTAGTACTAGTTGCCATGTAATTCGTCACAGAGAACATGCAGCTTGTGTATACTTAGACGAGTCGATTAGGATGCAGAAACTTAACGACCGTTGTATTGCTGTGTGGTCATATGTAAGATCCGAGTCTAGTAATACGTAGCTACACACACATGTTGTACTTGTCAAATACTCCGTAGTTGGGTGAAAATATCAGCACCAATTGTTTCGTGTCTTCACTCTTTTCTTTACCCGTCTACATCGAGACGGTTGTCGTGTGTTACATCCGTACTGGTTTATTGGTCTCATATGTATTTTGTTTTAAAATTTGATCATAGTTTTAACAACTAAAACAGTAATGCATGTCATAAAAAATCATATCATTAGATCTATATCTAAACATTGGATGATACTATTTTTGTTACTATGCTATGTTCATGGTTCATGTCCATGTATTACGTGAAGAATAAAAAGTTAATGCACATTAAAAAAAAGTACGATACAATTGACTGACTTGAACATCGTGGTGCTTAACGTGAAGGTGGTGTCATGCCTTACTAATATGATAAAATGAATGAGGGTAAACATTTTTTGAGGATAATATACTTTGGAAAATTGATGATTATGTTGCTTGTGCTTATAAATATTACTATATTGATGTTTGTTAATTCATGGTTTTTCAATGAGCATACATGCAAAAGATTACATATTGGTTAACATGTCATATCAAAAATTATGTTTTTATCATTTACCTGTTCGAGGACGAGTAAGAATTAAGCTTGGGAATGCTGATACGTCTCCAACGTATTTATAATTTTTTATTGTTCCATGTTATATATTATCATTTGTATACTTTCTGAGTATTAATTTACCTATTTATATTATTTTTAGCGCTAATCTATTGACCCAGTACCCAGTGCCCTGTTGTTGTTTTCCGCGTGTTTTTGTATTTTCTGGTTTAGAGTACCAAACGAAGTCTAATTGTTCCAAACCAAAAGAAGACCTGAAAGCTTCGGGAGAAGACCGAAGGCCGCACGAGGGAGGCACAAGCCAACAGGGCGTGCCCGGGGGGTAGGCGCGTCCTAATGGCGTGTCCCTCCGTGGTGGCCCTCCTACCCCCGTTCTCTGGCCTATAAATTCACGTATATTCTAAAAACCCTAGAGGGCATCCCAAAACTTTTTTTCTGTCGCCGCAAGTCTCTGTTCAGCTGTGATCCCATTTGGAGCTCTGTTCCGACACCCTTCCGACGGGGGGGGGGGTCGATCACAGAGGGCCTCTTCATCAACCTTTGCCCTCATGATGATGTGTGAGTAGTTCACCACAGACCTAAGGGTCCGTAGTTAGTACCTGGATGGCTAGCTCTCTCTTTTGATCTTCAATACAATGATCATCGCATCTTCACTTTGATCTATCCGATGTAATTCTTTTGTACGGTGCGTTTGTTGGGATTCGATGAATTGTGGGTTTATGTTCAGACTATTCATGAAAAATATTTGAGTCACCTCTGAATATTATGATTCTTATTTGCATGATCATTATAGCTTCGTAAATCTCTCTGGTCTATTGAAATAGTTTGGCCAACTAGATTGATATTTCTGTTGGGGAACGGTGAATGGAAAACAAAAAAATTCCTACAAACACCTAAGATCTATCTATGGAGATCAACAACTACGAGAGGGAGAGTGGATCTACATACCCTTGTAGATAACTAAGCGGGAAACGTTAAGAAACGCGGTTTATGTAGTCGAACGTGTTCGCGATCCAAATCGCAATCCATCCGGTGATCCAATCACGATCCGTCCCGATCTAGCATCGAACGGACGACACCTCCGTGTTTAGCGTACGTACAGCTCGATGAAGTCTCCGCCTTCTTGATCCAGCAAGCAAGGGTGGAGAGGTACATGAGTTCTCCGACAACACAACTATGTGGTGGCGATGGTGGTGGAGCAATCTCAGCAGGGCTTTGCCAAGCGTTGTCGCAGACGTGTTTTGAAGGAGAAACAGATCTAGGGAGAGAGGGAGGGTTGCACCTATGCCTTGGGGTGGTGCTGCCCTTGCTCTCCCTCTCTATTTATAGGAGGAAGGGGTAGGTAGGGTGCAGCCTTGGCCCCTCCTCCAAGATGGGATGGCCAGCCAAGATAGGAAGGAGTCCACCTCCCACAAGGAAAATGGGCGCCCTAGGGAGGTCTCCCTCCCCTCCAAGGCACCTCTCCACCTACCCTTACGCGCATGGGCCCTATAGGGGTCGGCTGCCTAGCCCACTAGGGGATGGTGTGCCACCTCTTAGGCCCATGTGGCTCGTGGGGAAGGGTGGGGCCCTTCCGGTGGATCCCCAAAACCTTTTCGGCACTCTCGGTACAATAGCGCAAACACTCAAAACTTCTCCAGAACCCAAATACCACTTTTCTATATATAAATCTTTCTCTCCGGACCATTCCGGAGCTCCTCGTGACGTCTGGGATCTCATACGGCACTCCTAACAACCTTAGATCACCAACATACATAACTCACCAATACCAAATCGCCATCGAATGTTAAGTGTGCAGACCCTACGGGTTCGAGAACTATGTAGACATGACCGAGACACTCTCCGGTCAATAACCAATAGCAGGACCTGGATGCCCATATTGGTTCCTACATATTCTACGAAGATCTTTATCGGTCGAACCACGGCGTCAAGGATTCAGACAATCTCGTACGTAATTCCCTTTGTCCATTAGTATGTTACTTGCCCGAGATTCGATAGTCGGTATCTCCATACCTAGTTCACTCTCGTTACCGACAAGTCTCTTTTGTTGTTCCGTAACATAAGATCCCATGACTGACTCCTTAGTCACATTCACTAGTAGAAAACAGGGCTTTGAAACGGGCCAGAGTATTGCATTAGTCCCGGTCGTGTTACGAACCGGGACTAATTGGTGCATCAGTCCCGGTTCATGAGGCCAGGGCGCCGGCCGGGCCTCGGTAGGAACTAGTCCCGGTTCGTATGACCCCTTTAGTCCCAATTTGAGACACGAACCGGGACTAAAGGACCTCGCTCCTGGCCCAGCCCCTTTAGTCATGGTTGGTGGCTGGAACCGGGACTAAAGAGGCCCCTTTAGTCCTGGTGCTAGCCACCAACCAGAACTTATATAACGCCTATATATATATATGCTCGCCCATGCCCGCTCACTCCTCTAATTTTTGGCCGGCCGGCATTTAGGAGGTGTGTTGCTCTCTGTTCTCACCTCCTATGCACATGAGGTGTTCGATGAAATGTCGCAGCCACACTTAAGATTTCTTCTCTCCAAGATCGACCTCCAAGCTACATTTTCCCCAAGATTTGTTTAGGTTTGGCGGTGCACCAACTACACAAGTGTTCTAAAAGGTTAACGGCTTCATCGTTTTATCTCTCACTTCTAGTTTAGCTCATTTCAAATGCTCTAGAAGTAGAGTGTGGTTTGTGAGTTTTAGTGGAGGAGTATACTTTGGTTTTAATGTGATGATGAACTTGTATTAATTTGATCACTTCTCTATTCATGATGTTCTGTAATGGTTTTTGATACATTTAATTATATAATGCACAAAGATGAATCGGCAATGGATGTACGGGTGACCGACGCACCTCCGAGTACATTGAGGGCCTGCATAAATTTCTCGAAGTGGCTGAGGCAAACAAGCAGAATGGTTTTATGTATTGTCCATGTACTGTCTGTGAGAATACAAAGGATTACCCCAACTCTAAAACCCTTCACTTCCACCTACTTGAGAATGGTTTCATGCCACACTATAATGTTTGGACCAAGCAAGGAGAAAGAGGGGTTATGATGGAAGACAACGAAGAAGAAGAGGATGATGACATCTATCGTCCTATGTACCCTGAATACGGTGATACTGCAACGGGAGAGGCTGAAGATCAAGAGGCACCATATGTGCCCGATGATGATCTTCGTCGGGTCATTGTTGATGCATAGAGAGAATGCAAAAGTGAAAGGGAGAAGTTGAAGTTCGATCACATATTAGAGGATCACAAAAAAGGGTTGTATCCGAAGTGCGAAGATGGCAACACAAAGCTCGGTGCCACACTGCAATTGCTGCAATGGAAGGCAAAGAATGGTTTATTTGACAGGGGATTTGAAAACTTACTGAAAATAATGAAGAATAAGCTTCCAAAGGATAACGAATTGCCTGATACTACGTACAGAGCAAACAAGGTTTTCTGCCCTCTAGGATTAGAGGTGCATAAGATACATGCATGCCCTAATGATTACGTCCTCTACCGCGGTGAGTATGAGGAATTGAACACATGCCCGGTATGCAGTGCATTGCAGTATAAGATCAGACAAGATGACCCTGGTGATGTTGAGGGCGAGCGCCCTAGGAAGAGGGTTCCTGCCAAGGTGACGTGGTATGCTCCTATAATACCATGGTTGAAACGTCTATTCAGAAAGAAAGGGCATGTCAAGTTGTTGCAATGGCACATAAAAGACCGTATGAAAGACGAGAAGTTGAGAGCACCCGCTGACGGGCCGCAGTGGAGAAAAATCAAGAGAAAGTGGGAGGACTTTGCAGGTGACGCAAGGAATGTATGGTTTTGTTTAAGTGCAGATGGCATTACTCCTTTTGGGGAGCAGAGAAGCAATCATAGCACCTGCCCGTGACTCTATGCATCTATAACCTTCCTCCTTGGTTGTGCATGAAGCGGAAGTTCATTATGATGCCAGTGCTCATCCAAGTGTTGGAAATATGCCCTAGAGACAATAATAAATTAGTTATTATCATATTTCCTTGTTCATGATAATCATTTATTATCCATGCTATAATTGTATTGATCGGAGACATAGATGCATGTGTGGATACATAGACAAAACCATGTCCCTAGTATGCCTCTAATAGACTAGCTCGTTGATCAAAAGATGGTTAAGGTTTCCTCGCCATGGACATGAGATGTCCTTTGATAACGGGGTCACATCATTAGGAGAATGATGTGATGGACAAGACCCAAACTGCAAACGTAGCATATGATCGTGTCAGTTTATTGCTACTGTTTTCCGCATGTCAAGTATGTGTTCCTATGACCATGAGATCATGCAACTCACAGATATCGGAGGAGTGCCTTGTGTGTATCAAACGTCGCAACGTAACTGGGTGACTATAAAGGTGCTCTACAGGTATCTCCGATGGTGTCTGTTGAGTTGGCATGGATCGAGACTGGGATTTGTTACTCCGTGTGACGGAGAGGTATCTCGGGGCCCACTCGGTAATGCAACATCACAATAAGCCTTGCAAGCAATGTGACTAATTGTTAGTTGCGGGATCTTTTATTATGGAATGAGTAAAGAGACTTGCCAGTAACGAGGTTGAACTAGGTATGGAGATACCGACGATCGAATCTCGGGCAAGTAACATACCGAAGAACAAAGGGAAGGTTATACGGGATTAACTGAATCCTTGACATAGAGGTTCGACCGATAAAGATCTTTCTGGAATATGTAGGAACCAATGTGGACATCCAGGTCCCGCCATTGGTTATTGACCGTAGAGGTGTCTCGGTCATGTCTACATAGTTCTCGAACCCGCAGGGTCTGCACACTTAAGGTTCGGTGACGTTTCGGTAGTGTAGAATTATGTATGGTGGTGACCGAAGTTTGTTCGGAGTGGGCTGGGAAAACAGCCACAAAGGCCCATGGCGCAGGAGAGAAAGTCCTAAAGCAAAAAGTGGAAAATCAGCCAATAGGAGGCAATCCTACTCCAACTAGGATTGGAGGTGAAGTAGGATTGCTTCCCACCTCCTATTTCGCCGACCCAAAGGCCTTGGCTGCCTCTCCTCTCCTCTCCTCCTATATATACTAGTGGATTGGGTGGTTTTTTGACAGAATTTCCGGCCACGTGCTACCCGTTACACCGGTGCATAGTTTCTCCTCTAGATCGGTTTTCTACAGCGCTTAGGCGAAGCCCTGCCGGAATTGCTCCACCACCATCACCGGAGCGCCGTCACGCTGCCGGTGAACTCTCTCTCCTCTCCACCTCCTCTCGCTGGATCGAGACAGTGGAGATCGTCATCAAGCTGCACGTGTGCTGAACGCGGAGGTGCAGTCCGTTCGGCGCTAGATCGGAAGGACCGTGATCGAGATCGCGAGACGGTTCATGATGTGATCACGGAACGGATCGTGATGAGTTCGCGGGACAGATCGTGATCAAGATCGTGATCAAGATCGTGAGACTGATCGTGATGAGTTCGCGGGACGGATCATGATGTGTTCGCGGGACGGTTCGTGATTGGATCGCGGGACGCTCGGCGATTTGGATCGCGAAGAAGTTTGACTACACCAACCGCGTTTCTTAACGCTTCCCGCTTAGCGATCTACAAGCGTACGTAGATCCACTCTCCTTCTCGTAGATGCTCATCACCATGGATAGGTTTGCGTGTGCGTAGGAAAAATTTTGTTTCCCATGCGACGTTCCCCAACACCAAGGCCCTAAGCAACCCTACAATGACATTGATGTGTACCTAAGGCCATTAGTTGAAGAACTTTTACAGCCATGGAATGGAAAATGTGTACATGTGTGGGATGAGCATGAACAAGAGGAGTTTGACCTACGAGCGTTGTTGTTTGTAACCATCAATGATTGGCCTACTCTTAGTAATCTTTCAAGACAGTCAAACAAGGGATACAACGCATGCACGCGCTGTTTAGATAATACGAAAGTATATATTTGGACAAATGCAAGAAGAATGTGTACATGGGACATCGTTGATTTCTTCCGACCAGGCATGCCTTAAGAAAGAAAGGCAAGCATTTAAAAGGTGAGGCAAATCACCAGAAGAAGCCCGTCCTCCATACTGGTGATGACATACTTGATATGGTCAAGGATTTAAAAGTAATCTTTGGAAAGGGTCCGGGCGGACAATCTGTTCCAACTGACACTGAGGGACGCGCACCCACGTGGAAGAAGAAATCTATATTTTGAGACCTACCCTATTAGAAAGACCTAGAGGTGCGCTCTGCAATCGACGTGATGCACGTGATGAAGAATCTTTGTATGAACCTGCTAGGATTCTTGGACATGTATGGGAAGACAAAAGATACACCGGAGGCATGGGAGGACAAGCAACATGTGCACGAAAACAACGGCATGCATCCAAAGCAGTATCAAGGTCTTGCTAGCTACGCTCTTACCAAAGAAGAGAAGGAAATCTTCTTTGAATGCCTGCTCGGTATGAAGGTCCCGATTGGCTTCTCGTCGAATATAAAGGGAATAATAAACATGGCAGAGAAAAAAAAATTCAGAACCTAAAGTCTCATGATTGCCACGTGATTATGACACAACTGCTTCTGGTTGCATTGAGGGGGCTTCTACCGGAAAACATTCGATTATCCATTGTGAAGCTACATGCATTCCTCAATGCAATCTCTCGGAAGGTAATCGATCCAGAAATCCTACCAATGTTACGGAATGATTTGGTGCAATGTCTTGTAAGCTTCGAGTTGGTGTTCCCACCATCCTTCTTCAATATCATGACTCACGTGTTAGTTCATCTAGAGATTGCCATTCTGGTCCTGTATTTCTACACAATATGTTCCCCTTTGAGAGGTTCATGGGAGTCTTGAATAAATATATTCGTAATCGTGCTAGGCCAGAACGAAGCATCTCCACGGGCCATCAAACAGAGGAGGTCATTGGGTTTTGTGTTGAATTTTCTCCTGACCTTCAGCCAATTGGTGTCCCTAAATCGCGGTATGAGGAGAGAGTGAGTGGAAAAGGCACTCTAGGAGCAAAATCAATAATATGTAGGGACGGGCATTCTTGCGCGCAAGTACACTACACAGTTCTACAAAATTCTACGTTGGTGGCCCCAAACACAAGAATATTATACGCTGGACACACCCGGAGCAGTCTGACGACTGGATTACACGTGAACACATTGGGACTTTCGATGGTTGGTTGCAAATGCATCTCATGCGTAACAACACTGTTGCTGATGACCTGTACTTGTTGGCGAGGACACCATCTTCGACTGTATTGACTTACCAAGGGTACGAGATAAATGGTGATACATTTTACACGATTTCCCAAGATAAAAAGAGCACCAACCAAAAAAGTGGTGTCCACTTTGATGCAGAAATCACTAATAGGGCAAAGGACACATATTATGGTTACATAGAGGAGTTATGGGAACTTGACTATGGACATGAATTTATGGTCCCTTTGTTTCGGTGCAAATGGATCAATCTTTGAGGAGGCGGCGTACAGTTAGACCCGCAGTACGGAATGACAACAGTGGATCTCAACAATCTTGGGTACACAGAGGAACCATTCGTCCTAGCCAATGATGCGGCGCATGTTTTCTATGTGAAGGACATGTCTACCAAACCGAGAAACAAAGATAAGAAAGCGGATACATCAAACGATGAGCCAAAGAGAAACATAGTTCTTTCAAGGAAAAGAAACATCGTGGGAGTGGAGGGCAAGACAGACATGTCTAAAGATTATGAAAAGTTTCATGAAATTGCTTCCTTCAAAGTGAAGGCTAACCCAAGCATCTTGTTAAACGATGAAGATTATCCATGGTTACGGCGCAATAAGCAAGGGACACACGCGAAGAAAAAGTGAAAACTTTCTCTCCACAAATATTCTGATGATGGATTTCATCTAGAATATCACTCCAGTTACATGTGAAGAAATGAAATCCATTTATAATAGACGAGTTTTCGTCCAAAACCGTGATACTTCGAAAGAGATTATTCAGTTTGTACACGAAGTGCATCCAGTTTTTCCTGTAACCCTCTCAACTTTTTAGCACATGCTATGTGGGTGAAATAATGATACCATGCCAACTTTTAACCTTTTCAGAGTTCATTTGCAGTGCTTTTCAAATTCAGGGTCAGTTTAGCTCAAAATAAATCATGAAATGCATGAAAAATAGCAAATGAAGTCAGAAAAGGGTAGAAAAGTGATGATGTGGCTTCGAATGGTGCATATCGAATGCAGAAAAAGATTTGAGTTATAATATGTTTAAAAAATTGAAATCCCTTTGTAATAGACGTGTTTTCGTCCGAAACACTCATACTTCGAGAGAGATTGTCCAGTTTGTACATGAAGTGCATCCAGTTTTTCTTGTAACCCTCTCAACTTTTTAGCACATGCTATGTGGGTGAAATTATGATACCATGCCAACTTTCAACCTTTTCAGAGTTTATTTGCAGTGCTTTTCAAATTCAAGGTCATTTTAGCTCAAAATAAATCATGAAATGTATGAGAAAAAGCAAATGAAGTCAAAAAAAGGGTTGAAAAGTGATGATGTGGCTTTGAAGGGTGCATATCGAATGCAGAAAAAGTCTTGAGTTAAAATATGTTAAAAATGAAATCCCTTTTGTAATAGATGAGTTTTCGTCCGATCAAAGTTATTTAACTTAATATTATATAAAATTTGGGCAACTCAAATGATCAAAGTTATTTTTGTTAAAACTTTAATCGCAAAAAGAATATTCATAAAGTATTTTTTTGTTAAGAAATTTAAGAGAAAAAATTTCATAAAGTATTTTTTGTTAATTTAATATGCAAAAAAATAACATAAAAAATGCCCACCTACTAGGCCACCATGGCCTACATACGACTAGTAACCCAATTTACATGGGCCAGGCTGCAGGCCCACGGGGCAAGTAGGCCAAACAGGGTAGAGACAACTAGGCATGCAATGCGTGCGATAGAGAGGAGCTCAATACGGCAAGTGCAGCCACATTTATAAACCAGTACGAGCGCTCCTCGCTTGCCGAGGTGGGACTAAACTCCCACCGTGCCAGGAACAGGTTTTTAGTCCCGGTTGGTGGATCCAACCGGTACTAAAGCCCCCCCCCTTAGTCCCGGTTGGATCCACCAACAGGGACTAAAATCCCTGGGCTTCCCGCCCTTTCGCCTGGCGAAAACTACCTTTAGTCCCGATTGGTGGTCCGAACCGGGACTAAAGGAATGTTAGGGTATATAAATAGGAGCAAAAGCCATCTGCAGTTTTCGATCTCCATCTCCCCTGACGGCACCGTAGACGACCTCGATGCTGTCAGGCTGCCGGACCTGGTCGTCGCCTTCTCGAGCCCGCTCCTCGTCGCCGACCCCATCTCCGCCCTTGACGCCGTCCCTGTCGCCGCCCCCGATGTCGTCCTGTCACCCCCCCCCTTGACGCCGTCGCCTCCTAGGTGAGCCGCCGGCCACACTATCGTTCCCTTCCTCCTATTCCCCCTCACCGCGGTCACCATCGTCGCCCGCGTCCGTCGCCAGCCGAAGCAATGGCGGCGTGGGATTTTATTATATAGGAAATTTGTTTCATAGGATAGGATTATAGGATAGTATTATCATAGGATAGGATTTGATTTGATTATTTCTCTGCCGGCCGAAGCATCTCAAATTTGTAGAAATATATAGGAAGTTTGTTTCGTAGGATAGGATTGTAGGATAGGATTATCATCGGAATATATAAGAAATTTGTTTCATAGGATATATAAAAAAATCATACCTTAATTAGGCCACCTTTTGGTTCATAGGATAGGATTATCATAGGAATATATAGGGAATATTTAGGAAATTAGATGACATGCATCTCAAATCCTATGAGTAGGATTAGAAAAAGATATGTCATTTTGGTTCACACATCATAGGAATTTTTGTTATTGTTGTTAAATAAAATGATATTTCCTATATCCACAATTTGTTCTCGTCGATGATGCCAATCCCGCATCCTTGTTGTCGAATCGGTGTCGACAACCAGTTTGAGAGGCGCCATATCCGGGACTGGGCTCCACCGAGGCTGGCACTGGGAGGTGCTACCTTTCGGTGTGCGCACCTTGGTGAGAAATCTGGGTCTCGTCGTCGACCCGGATCTTCTTTGGTGGCGGTCGCGTGGGCCACTATCGGTGCAGAGGGAGCCGGTCCCCACGGAGGTGGTACATCGATGTGTCAGGGAGGAGGACAAGCACGCCCATCACTACATGGCCCTGTTGGACGCCAGGTTCTCCAATACCTGGCAGGTTATTCAGGGATCTCACCCGAGCTATGATCCAATGATGGTTCCTTCTCTATGGGTGTCCACCGCATGCGTCGTGAGACGACAACTCGATCTATATTAATTAATGATATTATATGATAATATTCAACCTGCATTAGCAATAATTGCTACCTCTTGAGCTTGCGTTGGTTTTCCCTTGAAGAGGAAAGTGTGATGCAGCGTAGTAGATAAGTATTTCCCTCAGTTGTTGAGAACCAAGGTATCAATCCAGTAGGAGTCACCAATGGATGCACATACAGAAACAATGAAACTCTTGCACCCAACGCTATAAAGTGGTTGTCAATCCCTTCACGATTATTCGCAAGGATTAGATCCGATAGAGATAGATGTAAACAAGAACGGAAAGTAAAAGGTAAATAAACTGCAGCAAGGTATTTTTTGTATTTTTGGTTTATAGATCTAAAAGTATAATATGGAAAGTAGACCTGGGGGCAAAGGTTTCACTAGAGGCTTCTCTCGTGAAGGCAAATATCATGGTGGGTAAATAAATTACTGTCAAGCAATTGATAGAAAAGCGAATAATCATATAGTTATCCAAGGCAATGATCATGCATATAGGCATCATGTCTGTGTCAAGTAGACTGAAATAATTCTGCATCTACTACTATTAATCCACACATCGACCGACTCCTGCCTGCATCTAGAGTATTAAGTTCATGAAGAACAGAGTAACGCATTAAGAAAGATTACATGATGGAAGGGATAAACTCAAGCAATATGATGAAAACCTCGTCTTGTTACCCTTGATGGTAACAATACAATATGTGCCTCACTACCCCTCCTATGTCACTGGGTGAGGACACCGCAAGATTGAACCCAAAACCAAGCACTTCTTCCATTGCAAGAATTACCAATCTAGTTGGCCAAACCAGACCAATAACTCGAAGAGACTTGCAAGGATATGAAATCATGCAAATAAGAATTCATAGGAGATTCAAATAAGGTTCATGGATAATCTGTACATAAACTCACAATTCATCGGATCTTGACAAACACACCACAAAAGAGGATTACATCGGATAGATCTCCATGAAGATCATGAATAACATGGTATTGAAGATCAAAGAGAGAGAAGGATCCATCTAGCTACTAGATATGGACCCGTATGTCTGTGGTGGACTACTCATGCATCATTGGAGGGGCAATGGAGTTGATGTAGATGCCCTCCGTGATCGAAACCCCCTCGGGCAGATTACCGGAAAAGGCTCCAAGATTGGATCTCCCGGGAACTAAGGCTTCTGGCGGCGGACAAGTATTTGCGTGGCTATTTTTGGTGTTGGGGGAATATTTTGGAATTTATAGGCCGAAGATTAGGGTTAGGAGACCTTCCAGGAGGCGATAAGCCTGCTAGGCGCGACCAGGGGGGCCCACGCCTAGCAGGCTTGTGGCTCCCTGGCACCTCCCCGGTCATGCACTCCAAGCTTGATTGATTTGTTTCCTTCCAAAAAAATTCCTTCCTAAGGATTTATTCCATTTGGACTCCGTTTAATATTCCATATCTACAAAACTCAAAAACAAGGAAAAAACAGAAACTAGCACTAGGCTCTACCTTAATAGGTTAGTCCCAAAAATAGTATAAAATAGCATATCAATGCATATAAAACATCACATATTATATAATAGAATGCCATCATAAAAAATTATAGATATATTGGAGACGTATCATCATCCCCAAGCTTAATTCCTGCTCGTCCTCGAGTAGGTAAATGATAAAAACAGAATTTTTGATGTTCCATGCTACCTGACATATTTATCCATGTAATATTCTTTATTGTGGTAAGAGTATTCAGATCCGTAAGAATCAAAACAAAAGCTTAATATTGATATAAAAACAATAACATTTCAAGCATACTAGCAAAGCAATTGTATCTCTTCAAAATATAATGGCAAAATAAAGTTATCCCTACAATATCATATGGTCTGGCTATGCTCCATCTTCCCCACACAAAGTATTTATATCATGCACAACCCCGATGAAAAGTCAAGAAATTATTGTCACACCTTTATTTTCTCAAAAAAATTCAACTCTCACGCAATACATGAGCTGAGCCATGGATATAGCACTATAGGTGGAATAGAATATGGTGGAGGTTGTCAAGGAAAGGGAGAAGATAGTCTCACATCAACTGGGCGTATCGACGGGCTATGGAGATGACCATTAATAGATAGAAATGTGAGTGAGTAGGGATTGTCATGCAATGGATGCACTAGAGCTATAAGTATATGAAATCTCAAAAAGGAACTAAGTGGACGTGCATTGTGAAGAAAAAATCTACTAGCCATATGAAAGTGACAAAATAGGAGACTCTCTATCATGAAGATCATGGTGCTACTTTGAAGCACAAATGTGGAAAAAGGTAGTAGCAATGTCCCTTCTCTCTTTTCTCTCATTTTTTTGTTGTGGGCATATAAGGGCTCATTTATTCATTTATTATTTGGGCTTCACTGGCCTCTTTTTTTCATAAAGTCCAGAATCTCATCCCCACTTGTGAGGGAATCATAGCTTACAACATACTTTCCTCACATGGGACATGCTCTATTAATGATAATCATCACACTTTTATTTACTTACAACTCAAAAGAAAATTACAACTCGATACATATGACAAAATATGACTCTATATGCAATATGGAAGTGATGGTGCATGTCATAAAAGGAAACGGTGAAAGTTGCATGGCAATATATCTCGGAATGGCTATGGAAATGCCATAATAGGTAGGTATGGTGGCTGTTTTGAGGAAATATATATGGTGGCTGTTTTGAGGAAGGTATATGGTGGCTGTTTTGAGGAAGGTGTTTGATATACCGGCGAAAGTTGTGCGGTAATTGAGAGGCTAGCAAAGGTGGAATGGTGAGAGTGCGTATAATCCATGGACTCAATATTAGTCATAAAGAACTCACATACTTATTGCAAAAGTCTATTAGTCATTGAAGCAAAGTATTAAACACATGCTCCTAGGGGGAAGGTTGGTAGGAGTTAACCATCACGTGCCCCCGACCCGCACACAAAGGTTAACAATCTATAAACAAGTTATGCTCCGACTTTCTTACATAACGGTTCACCATACGTGCATGCTACGGGAATCACAAACCTTTAAACAAGTATTTTTACCAAAACACAATTACTTCCTAACATGTCTCTTATCATTACCATCTTTATATCTCAAAATTGTATGCAAGGAATCAAACTTCTCACAAATACTCAATGCACTTAATATGGAAGTTTTTATTATATCCCTTTTGGATGCCTATCATATTAGGACTAAATTCATAACCTAGACCAATTACCATGATGTTTAGAGAATCTCAAAATAATACAAGCGAGGTACGAGAGTTCAAGTATTTCTATAAAACGCAAACACCACCGTACTCTAAAAGATATAAGTGAAGCACATAGAGCAAAATTGCCCAACTCAAAAGATATAAGTGAAGCACATAAAGTATTCTAATAAATTCACGATTCAACGTTTCTCTTCTCAAAATATGTGTGTAGCAAGGATGATTGTGGCAAACTAAGAAGCAAAGACTCATATCATACAAGATGCTCCAAGCAAAACATATATCATGTCATGAATAAAAATATAGCCTCAAGTAAATTTACCGATGGATTGAAGACGAAAGAGGGGATGCCTTCCAGGGCATCCCCAAGCTTAGGATCTTTGGCACTCCTTATTCCATCGTCCATCAAATCTTTACCCAAAACTTGAAAACTTCACAACACAAAACTTAACAAAAAAACTCGTGAGATCCGTTAGTATAAGAAAATAATCACCACTTTAGGTACTGTTGTGAACTCATTCTTTATTTATATTGGTGTTATACCTACTGTAATCTAAATTCTCCATGGCTCATACCACATGATACAACCCAAAGATTCATCAAAATAGGCAAACAACTCAAAGAAAACAGAATCTGTCAAAAACAGAACAGGCTGTAGCAATCTGAAAACTTTGTATACTTCTGTAACTCAAAAAATTCTGACAAATAGGAAAACCTGGGAAATTTATATATCAATCTTGTGTAAAAAATTCAGACTCATTAGACGCTCTTAAAAAATTAGCAAATTCCTGGACTGGGCGCAAAAGTTTCTGTTTTTCAGCAAGATCAAATCAATAACTACCATAGATCACCCCAAAGGTTTTACTTGGATCAAACACTAATTAAAACACAAAAACACAATCACTACATAAGTAATAATGCGGGAAACACTCAAAAAACAGAAGCAAAAATAGAACACAAAAATAAAATTGGGTTGCCTCCCAACAAGCGCTATTGTTTAACGCCCCTAGCTAGGCAAAACGCAATAGATCTAGGTATTGTCATCTTTGGTATTGGCAACTTTTGTGTCTCGAATCCAGGAGGTTCTTTCCTCTTTCCCATAGTTTTAGGGTAAGGATCCATCTTGATATCCAAGATGTCCAAACGCTTATTACAAAGGGTAATCAAAGTATTCAATCGATTGAGGTTCCCATTGATATGTTTAAGGGGTTCATGATATTGTTGTAACTCAACCAAGTGCTTATGTAAGTCACCCAATTTGTAAAGAACTTTAAGTCCCTCTTGTGAGAAAGCAAACCCCCTTTTTTGGTGGGGGAACCCCCAAAATCCCTTCCAAAACTTCATAAGCGGCATTCCCATTTAGCTCAATAACATTTCCTTTTGAGGCGAAATCTAAAAGCTCTCTATGATGCAAAGCTAAACCAACATAAAATTTTCTAAGCAAAATGTTTGCATCTCCTTTTAGATTGGAAATACGATCAGACTCCATTAGCCTATACCAGACATCTTTCAAATTTTCCCCTTGTTTTTGTTTGAAGTAAAGAACTTCAAAATCTGGTAACAAAGGGGACGTGGTAATGCTAGACATAGCAACCGGTAAGTGGTCCAGCAAGAAAGAGGCAAACAAAAGAAGGAGAATATAAAAGCGAATCCTTTTGGTATTTTCTGAAAATCGTTTTAGAAGTGGGGAGAGGAAAACGAGAGGCAAATGTCAAATAATGTAAATGCAAGAGATGAGTTTGTGATGGGTACTTGGTAGGCTTGATGTAGATCTCTTTGGCAACAAAACCAAAAATTGGCAAGTTGATGGGAGAGATCTTGTCTTGACTTGCTATGTATGCTCCCCGGCAACGGCGCCAGAAATCCTTCTTGCTACCTCTTGAGATTGCGTTGGTTTTCCCTTGAAGAGGAAAGGATGATGCAGCAAAGTAGATAAGTATTGTTGGGGAACGTCGCATGGGAAACAAAAAAATTCCTATGCACACGCAAACCTATCCATGGTGATGAGAATCTACGAGAGGGAGAGTGGATCTACGTACCCTTGTAGATTGCTAAGCGGGAAGCGTTAAGAAACGCGGTTGGTGTAGTCGAACTTCTTCGCGATCCAAATCGTCGAGCGTCCCGCGATCTAATCACGAACCGTCCTGTGAACCAATCATGAACCGTCCCGCGATCTCATCACGATCTGTCCCGCGATCCAATCACGAACCGTCCCGCGAACTAATCACGAACCGTCCCGTGACCTTGATCACGATCCTTTCGATCTAGTACCGAACGGACGGCACCTTCGCGTTCAGGACACGTGCAGCTTGGTGACGATCTCCACCGTCTTGATCCAGCAAGAGGAGGTAGAGAGGAGGAAGAGTTCACCGTCAGCGTGACGGTGCTCCGGTGATGGTGGTGGAGTGATTCAGGCAGGGCTTCGCCTAAGCGCTGCGGAAAACCGATCTAGAGGAGCACCGATGAAACGGGTAGCACGTGGCCGTAAAACTGTGTCTAAACAGCCCCAATCCACTAGTATATATAGGAGGGAGGGAGAGGAAGTCTTGGCGCAGGTCCAAGGCCTCCTAGGAGTCGGCCGGCCAAGGGGGAGGAGTCCTACTCCTCCTCCAATCCTAGTTGGACTAGGATTGCTCCCTATTGGCCCTTTTTTTCCACCTTTTCCTTAGGCCTTTTTACCTCCTGCGCCATGGGCCTTTTGTGGCTGTTCCACCAGCCCACTAAGAGCTGGTTATTACTTTCCCACAGCCCATGGTCCCTCTAGGGTCGAAATACCCCTCCCGGAGGTCTCCCGGTACACTACCGGCACTCCCGGTACACTACCGATGAGCCCGAAACTTTTCTGGCGACCAAACTGGGACTTCCTATATATGAATCTTTACCTCTGGACCATTCTGGAGCTCCTCGTGACTTCCAGGATCTCATTCGGGACTCCTAACAACCTTCGGTCACCACCATACATAACTCTACACTACCGAAACGTCACCGAACCTTAAGTGTGCAGACCCTGCGGGTTCGAGAACTATGTAGACATGACCGAGACACCTCTACGGTCAATAACCAATGGCGGGACCTGGACGTCCACATTGGTTCCTACATGTTCTACGAAGATCTTCATCGGTTGAACCTCTATGTCAAGGATTCAGTTAATCCCGTATAACGTTCCCTTTGTTCTTCGGTATGTTACTTGCCCGAGATTCGATCGTCGGTATCTCCATACCTAGTTCAACCTCGTTACCGGCAAGTCTCTTTACTCGTTCCGTAATACAAGATCCCACAATTAACAATTAGTCACGTTGCTTGCAAGGCTCATTGTGATGTTGTATTACCAAGTGGGCCCTGAGATACCTCTCCGTCACACGGAGTAACAAATCCCAGTCTTGATCCATGCCAACTCAACAGACACCATCGGAGATACATGTAGAGCACCTTTATGGTCACCCAGTTATGTTGCGACGTTTGATACACACAAGGCACTCCTCCGATATCTGTGAGTTGCATGATCTCATGGTCATAGGAACATATACTTGACATGTCAAAAACAATAGCAATAAACTAACACGATCATATGCTACGTTTGTAGTTTGGGTCTTGTCCATCACATCATTCTCCTAATGATGTGATCCCGTCATCAAATGACATCACATGTCAATGGCTAGGAAACCCTGACCATCTTTGATCAACGAGCTAGTTCACTAGAGGCATACTAGGGACACAGTGTTGTCTATTTACCCACACATGCAATGTGTTTCCAATCAATGCAATTATAGCATGGATAATAAACGATTATCATGAACAAGGAAATATAATAATAAACACTTTATATATTGCCTCTAGGGCATATTTCCAACAAGTATTTCCCTCAGTTGTTGAGAACCAAGGTATCAATCCAGTAGGAGGAACAAGAAAGTCACCAATGGATGCACCTACACAAACAATCAAACTCTTGCACCCAATGCTATAAAGGGGTTATCAATCCCATCATGATTATTTGCAAGGATTAGATCCGATAGAGATAGATGTAAACAAGAACGGAAAGTAGAAGGTAAATAAATTGCAGCAAGGTATTTTTGGTTTATAGATCTAAAAGTATAATATGAAAAGTAGACCCGGGGGCCATAGGTTTCACTAGGGGCTTCTCTCTTGAAGGCAAATATCATGGTGGGAAAACAAATTACTGTCAAGCAATTGATAGAAAAGCGAATAATCATATAGTTATCCAAGGCAATGATCATGCATATAGGCATCACGTCCATGTCAAGTAGATCGAAATGATCCTGCATCTACTACTATTACTCCACACATCGACCGACTCCTGCCTGCATCTAGAGTATTAAGTTCATGAAGAACAGAGTAACACATTAAGAAAAATGACATGATGTAGAGGGATAAACTCAAGCAATATGATGAAAACCCCATCTTGTTACCCTTGATGGCAACAATACAATACGTGCCTCGCTACCTCTACTATGTCACTGGGTGGGGACACCGCAAGATTGAACCCAAAACCAAACACTTCTCCCATTGCAAGAATTACCAATCTAGTTGGCCAAACCAAACCAATGACTCCAAGAGACTTGCAAGGATATGAAATCATGCAAATAAGAATTCAGAGGAGATTCAAATAAGATTCATGAATAATCTGAACATAAACTCACAATTCATCGGATATTGACAAGCACACCAAAAAGAGGATTAAATTGGATAGATCTCCATGAAGATCATGAAGAACATGGTATTGAAGATCAAAGAGAGAGAGAAGAAGCCATCTAGATACTAGCTATGGACCCATAGGTCTGTGGTGGACTACTCACGTATCATCGAAGGGGCAATGGAGTTGATTTAGATGCCCTCCGTGATGGAAACCCCCTCCGGCAGATTATCAGAAAAGGCTCCAAGATTGGATCTCTCAGGAACGGAG
Source organism: Hordeum marinum (assembly GCA_022496015.1). Lineage (NCBI taxonomy): Eukaryota > Viridiplantae > Streptophyta > Magnoliopsida > Poales > Poaceae > Hordeum > Hordeum marinum. The sequence continues at coordinate 491,610,608 of CM039675.1, forward strand.
GCTTCCGGCGGCGAAAAAGTATTTGCGTGGCTCTTTTTGGTGTTGGGGGAATATTTGGGAATTTAGAGGCCGAAGATTAGGGTTAGGAGACCTGTCGGGAGGCGACAAGCCTACTAGGCATAGCCAGGGGGGCCGCGCCTAGCAGGCTTGTGGCTCCCTGGTGAGGGAGTCCTGTAATAGGGGGGGCTCGGATAGGCGACTTATCGTTTATGGGCCGGACTGTATGGGCTGCAAGGTGAGCATTGGCTGATTAGAGACCACCTATGCTAGATGGAAGCTTCGAGGAGCCATGGCGTACTCTCCAAGTTATTAGTTGTAGTTAGGCGTGTTTATCTCTTCGGCATGTAACCGACCATGTGTAAACTCCAGGCACCCTCGGCGTCTATATAAGCCGGAGGGTTTTAGGGTATATGGACAGAACAACTCATCTAGGGTTAGCTATTCGATCTCGAGGTAGATCAACTCTGTAATCCCCCATATCATCAATACAACCAAGCAGGACGTAGGGTATTACCTCCATAGGAGGGCCCGAACCGATTAAATCTTTGTCCCCTTCGTCTCCTCTTACCATCGATTCTAGTCTCATAGTTTGGTACCCCCTACTCAAGATTCGCCGTTTTTGATACCGACATTGGTGCTTTCATTGAGAGTTCCTCCGTGAGCGCCAAAGGAATCGATGGCTCTCCTCGCCGCGAGCAGCGAGATCTGCATCCAGGGGACTCTCACCCCCGATCAGAGTCTCACCAGCGATGACATCTCGTCGCATGTTAGCCTGATCAGCTATCATGGCCAGACCGGAAGCTTTTCCCCCAATCGGAGTATCAAGTTCGGAACCTTAGAGTTCGTGGCCGATTCATGGGGAATACTTGTTCTAATGGAACCTTCGACCCTTGAAGAGAAACCTATAAGTCCGGACGCCTTGACGCCAAACAGATCAGGACTCATGGTTGAACAGAACACAGATCCGCTTCGGTGTGGCTTTGGAACCGTCACGCAGCTTGATGAATCCACTCGTCTCAGCGACACGCATCCTACCATCGCCTCGTTCTTAAACGAGTTGTTTGATAGGACCGAAGTTATGCGTATATATATCAGATGACCAGGTTCCGATCTTTATCGGCTCAGGATCAGACTCGATGATGGGGAGATTCATGTCCCTCTGGTCACCCACCTTGTCGCTACTATCGAGTGTCTGGCTGCGGATTCATCCCGATAGCCGGAATTGAAAATAGTCTGTACCCCAGTCCTCGATCACCGAGACTTTGTCGGTGAGCCAGAGGCAGGGAATCACTCTAAAGCCGGACCAACACCAGTCCGAGGTCCATTGCACGATACAGAAATTGTAATTCCGGGCACTCAATGCGGCATGGAATCAAAACAAATTCCCACACACCGCCCAAGACGATCATCCCAGTATCGCACCAAAGCCCGTGTCTTCGGATTTTCGGGATATTAAGAAACTACAAGGAGAATCAGTCCATCACTTTTGGGCCAGCCTCCTACTCGCTAGAAGCAGAGTAAAAGGTCTTAGTGACCAAGAGATGACGGCAATTTTCATTTGCAATTGCCTTGATGAAGGGATTCTTATTGCGCTGGCCCGCCGACACATAAGCAACTTTTCGGAGGCATCCGATTTGGTAAAAAAGTACTGTGCCATGGTGAGCGTTTGGCAATCCGAACAGTTGTTCTCGAAACCAATTTTCTCCGAACACCATAGAGGATCTCGGAAAAAGAGGATAACTCCAAAGCAGACAACCAGGTACGAACCCGTCAAAAAAAGAAACAAGCCACTTTCAGGGACCGGCACTGTCCTTGATGGACTATTGGACAAACCTTGCCCTATACATTCCGTGTTGTTAAACACAAACCCGACTCATAGCCTTAGAGCTTGCTGGGTTGTTAGGCAAGTTGCAAAAAGCGGTGAGGCCATCCTTGAAACACCTCCGTCGAGTAGGCGTTTCCCTTCGTCGCCCGGATACAATGCCGAAGTCCTGACGGTCTACGAGACCTTCCCCTCAAGGAACATGCGTAAAAGAGCTCTTAGGGAGCTCGAACAGGTCTACCATGTGGCGGCCACTAGCCTATGTGCAGACATACTGATTACTTTCGGGGACACTAACCAGCCGGCCATTCTTCCCGGTCACTCACTGTCCGCACTAGTCTTGAACCCCATCATTGATGGATACAGGCTACATAAAGTGCTAACGCACAGCGGTAGCGGTGTAAACCTTATTGAAAAAATGCAGTTCGACCGATCTCGCATCGAACATAGCAATACAACCTTCCCGGGAATTATCCCAGGAAAGAGGCACGTTGTTCCGGATGTATCGTCCTGGACGTGGTGTTCAGCATGCTCGAAAACTACCGATCCAGAGAACTTCTCTTCCACATCGTCCCCTTCCCGAGTGGCTATCACGCCCTACTAGGACATGATGCCTTTACAAAGTTCCATGATATACCCCATTACGGGTACATGAAACTCAAAATGCCAGGACCAAATGGAGTGATCACGATTGCCAGTGATTCGAACATAGCCCTTCGGGTCTAAAATAAAACGGTAGCGCTGGCCCCGAGGCATTAGCAGAGACTTTCGCCGCCGAAGAATTGACTGCATTACGGTCGACAGTTAATAAGGACGACGTGATCCTTAGCAAAAGGCCCAAGTCCACGTCCTTTAAACCCGCAGAGGAAATCGTCAAATTTTAGGTACAACCGATGGACCCCAATAAGACGGCGTCCATCGGAGCCCAGCTTGATCCCCTCGTGGACGAAGCACTACGGAATTTCCTTCACGAAAATTAGGAGATTTTGCATGGCACCCTTCCAATATGCTCGGGATCCCGCGAACGCTTGCCGAACACAGTCTAAATATTATCGCAGGCTTTAAGCCCGTGAAACAGAATCTGCGGCGCTTCTCTGAGCCCAAACCACAAGCCATGGGTGAAGAATTAGCTAAACTCCTCGAGGCTAGATTTATTTCGGATATTAAACACCCCGAGTGGCTGGCAAACCTGGTAATGGTACCCAAGAAAGACAAGTCCTGGCGGTTGTGTGTTGATTTTAAAGACCTTAACAAAGCCTGCCCCAAGGACCCTTTCCCCTTACCACGCATAGACCAGATCATTGATGCCACAGTCGGACACAATTCGTTGTCTTTCCTCGATGCTTACTTAGGATACCATCAAATTAAAATGAAGGAATCCGATCAAGCGGCCACTGCATTCATCACCCCCTACGGGCCATTCTACTTCAACACGATGCCTTCCGGGCTTAAAAATGCTGGGGCCACATACCAGCGCATGATCCGGACTTGTCTCGTGGCACAAGTCGGTAAGACTATCGAGGCATATGTGGATGATGTGGTAATCAAAACCAAACACGTCAACTAGTTGATCGACGACCTACAACAAACCTTTGCCAGTCTACGCGAATATGATATACGACTCAATCCGGAAAAATGTGTATTCGGAGTTCCCTCTGGTATGCTACTTGGATTCATCGTCTCCCATAGTGGAATAGAGGCAAATCCAGCTAAAATCCGTACTCTATCGGAACTTGCAATTCCCACAGAGCTGAAGCATGTCGAGAGGCTAGCTGGGTGCGTAGCAGCGTTAAGTCGCTTTATCTCCTGCCTCGGACAAAAGGCTTTGCCGCTCTATAAGCTGCTGAAGCGGACCAACAAGTTCGAATGGACTGATGAGGCAGCGGCTGCGTTAGAAGAAATCAAAACACTATTGGCAACCAATCCCATACTCACGGCACCTGGCGCCGGTGAGCCCATGTTATTATACATATAGGCCACCAAAAAAGTGGTCAGCGCGGTGCTCGTCGCTGAACGAGAAGAGGAGCGACACAAATTCCGGACTCAGAAACCACTATATTATGTGTGAGAGGTGCTAACGCAGTGCAAGTCCAGATACCCGCATTACCAAAAGATAGCCTATACAATATTTATAGCGTCAAGGAAACTCAGACACTACTTCCAGGAGTGTGCGGTAACAGTGGCATCTGAGGTCCCCCTGAATGATATAATCAACAACAGGGACGCCACCGGCCGCATAGCCAAGTGGGCCATTGAGATCCTCCCCTTTGAAATAACCTACAAGCCACATTGTGCCATTAAATCTCAGGTACTGGTGAACTTCCTGGCTGAATGGACAGAGTCCGAGCTCCCCAAGGAATACAATGCATATTACCATTGGAAAATGTACTTTGATGGATCCAAGACCTTGGTCGGACTGGGGCTGGAGTTATCCTCACATCCCCCACAGGCGACAACGTGTGATACGTGTTGCAAATCATGTATGTTGACTCCACCAACGCAACCGAATACGAAGCTCTCCTTCATGGTCTTCGGATGGCGGTATCAATGGGCATACAACGGCTCGGGGTACGGGGAGACTCAAACTTGGCCATATCCAAAATTAACGGCAAATTTGACACCAAAAACCCGAAGATGGCGGCATATATAAATGCCATCCTTAAGAGATCTGCTCGGTTCGAGGGGTTGAAGTTTTACCACGTCGCTCGCGACAACAACCAAGCCACCGACATACTGGCCCGTATGGGAGCCAAGCGCGATCCTGTCCCGAGAAACACCTTCCTGGTACAACTCTTTAAGCCATCCGTAGTGTGGTAGGACGATGACAATGGCGCCGGTCAGAATATGGCGGACGAGGTTGTTCCCCCCCATAAACGAACCAGACGATGGCATTATCGGCGGCTCCGTAATAAATTAAACGCCTTCAGCTCATGAGTTAATGGCAGTAATAGCGCCATGGACAAAGCCCTTCCTTGCTTACCTTCTTCAGAAGGAACTCCCCAACGATCAAACCAAGGCACGACGCATAGTTCGGCGATCCAAGGCCTACAAAGTACATGAGTGTGAGTAATACAAGAAAAGCACAACCGGAATATTACAACGGTGTATATCCGAGGAAGAAGGATGGGAGCTCCTCGCCGAAATCCATGCAGGCATGGGCGGTTATCACACCGCGGCAAGAGCCCTTTTCAGCAAGGCCTTCCGAGCTGGTTTCTTTTGGCCTACAGCTCGGACGGACGCCCAGTCACTTGTCCAACATTGTGTAGGGTGTCAACTCTTCGCAAATCAAAGTCACATGCCCCCAAAAGCTCTTCGGACTATTCCGATCACTTGGCCTTTCGCAGTATGGGGGATGGACATGGTCAAACCCCTTAAAGGGGGGGAAAGAAAAATAAATACCTACTGGTCATGGTTGACAAGTTCACCAAATGGATAGAAGTAAAGCCCATCAAGTCGGCTAAATCCGGAGCAGTGATCGACTTCATATCGAGTGTGGTACACCATTATGGTCTCCCGCATAGTATAATAACGGATAATGGATCAAACTTCATGGCCCAAGAGGTCAAGGACTGGTGCGCAAAAATGGGCATAAAGCTCGACTACGCGACAGTATACCATCCACAGACCAATGGATAGGTCGAATGAGTAAACGGTCTCATCATGAGCGGTACTAAGCCATGTTTGGTCCGATCTCTTCACGAGTCCGACTGTCATTGGGTGGAGGAACTCGACTCCATTTTATGGAGCCTGCGCACCACCCCAAATAGATCAATGGGTTACACACCGTTCTTTATGGTCTATGGGGCAGAGGCAGTCCTCCCTTGCGACATTATTCATGACGTACCAAGGGTGCGCATGTACGAGGAAAAGGAGGCCGAGTTGGATCGGTAGGACGACCTAGACGCCTTGGAGGGAGAGCACGACATATCTCGGGCTCGATCCACTTTTTACCAACAGCAAGCTTGACAGTACCAAAGTAGGGAGGTCAGGGCAAAAGCATACAACGTAGGCGAACTCGTCCTACGACTCCCGAAGAAACAGAAGCACAAACTCAATCCCAAATGGGAGGGTCCTTTCATCATCGACGAAGTACTCGCGGGAGGTGCCTATCGTCTTCGGAGTCCATCCGACAACCGCCTTGAACCAAACCCATGGAACGCAGCTCGTCTTAGGCGCTTCTACGAATAAATCGGTGTCGTCTAACTCCCCCATATTTTTTCCTTTTCCTCTTGTTTCTTTTTGCCTTTTTATTCCCCCCTTCCCATTTTGCTGTTTGATAGGGTCAATTTATTTCCCAATGTTCGGTTGAACCGATGCTCTACTAAAGATTATCGGCATACACCATCAAGTGTTAAATCCGAACACAGCATGTGGGGGCTTTTCCTAGAAGACGACGTTTTCATATTACAAGTATTTTCTCGCACTTATCGTGCGCACACGTTTCTTTTGTCACGTTCAAGCCATCATATGCATCATTTCGAACTAAGACTTCACCAAGCTGGGTTGCCCCGCTCTTGTGCTTACCCTCTACGTTCCCGATTGTTTGGCTAGAGGGTAAAGGGAGCACCTCAGCGATTGTTACGACCGGGTCATCCAGACACGTAAGTCAGACGGGTGAAGCCGAAAGCTAGCTATCTTACGTAGACAATTGGTCAGCTATGACAGAAACACTTTATGCGGCTCCAGTCGTTATCATCATTATTTGGGTCTTTTATTCACAAAGCACAATTAGATGCATACTAAAAGTATGCGGACTTCAATCTACGACTTTCATAGAGCCCGATGAAAGGTATCGATGGAGGTACTATATTCCTCGGAAGATGTTTCTTACGCTAAGCAGTAATACAACATATCTTTCTGTGTGCTTTGTGTCTATCCGCACTGTTGGGGAACGTTGCATGGGAAACAAAAAAATTCCTACGCACACGCAAGATCTATCCATGGTGATGAGCATCTACGAGAGGGAGAGTGGATCTACATACCCTTGTAGATCGCTAAACGGGAAGCGTTAAGAAACACGGTTGATGTAGTCGAACATCTTCGCAATCCAAATCGCCGAGCGTCCCGCGATCCCATCACGATCCATCCCACGATCCAATCATGATTCGTCCTGCGATCTCATCATGATCCGTCCCGCGATCCAATCATGAATCGTCTCGCGATCTTGATCACAGTCCTTCCGATTTAGTGCCGAACGGACGACACCTCAGCGTTCAGCACACGTACAGCTCGATGACGGTCTTCGCCTTCTTGATCAAGCAAGAGGGAGCGGAGAGATAGATGAGTTATCCAGCAGCACGACGGCATTGCGGCGATGGTGGTGGAGCTATTCCGGCAGCTTTTTGCCTAAGCACCGCTGAAACAAATCTAGAGGAGAAACTACGATCTAGAGAAGAAGAGGGCAACACGTGTGGCAATTAGGGTTAGCTCTTACCTCTAAATCCTCTAGTATATATAGGAGGGAGGGAGGGGAGGAGGCAGCCTCAAACCCTCAAGGTTTGGTCGAAATTGGAGGTGGAGGACTCCTACTCCAATCTTATTAGGAGTAGGATTCCTCCTTTCCACTTGGAAACTCTTTCCACCCCTTCACCTTTTGTGTTTTTCCCACCCCTAGCCACATGGGCCTTAGTGGGGGCTTAGTCCAGCCCACGAGGGTCTAGTTTGACTCCTCCCACAGCCCATGAGGTCCTTTGGGTCGAGACACCCCTCCCGATGGTCCCCCGACACCCTCCCGGCACTCTCGGTACACTACCGATGAGCCCAAAACTTTTCCGGTGACCAAAACAGGACTTCCTATATATCAATATTTACTTCCGGACCATTCCACAGCTCCTCGTGATGTCCGATATCTCATCTGGGACTCCGAACAACCTTCAGTCGCCACCATACATAACTCTATAGTACCGAAACATCACCGAACCTTAAGTGTGCAAACCCTGCGGGTTCGAGAACTATGTAGACATGACCTTGACACCTCTATGGTCAATAATCAATAGCGGGACCTGGATGCCCATATTGGTTCCGACATATTCTATGAAGATCTTTACCGGTCGAACCTCTATGTCAAGGATTCAATTAATCCCGTATGTTGTTCCCTTTTTTCTTTGGCATGTTACTTGCCCGAGATTCGATCGTCGGCATCTCCATACCTAGTTCAACCTCGTTACCGGCAAGTCTCTTTACTTGTTCCGTAATACAAGATCCCGTGGTTAACACTTAGTCACATTGCTTGCAAGGCTTATTGTGATGTTGTATTAGCGAGTGGGCCCTAAGATACCTCTCCGTCACATGGAGTAACAAATCCCAATCTTGATCCATACCAACCCAATAGACACCCTCGGAGATACCTGTAGAGCACCTTTATAGTCACCCAGTTACGTTGCGATGTTTGATACACACAAGGTACTCCCCCGGTGAAAGTGAGTTGCATGATCTCATGGTCATAGAAACAGATACTTGACATGCAGAAAAGAGTAGCAATAAACTGACACGATCATATGCTACATTTGTAGTTTGGGTCTTGTCCATCACATCATTCTCCTAATGATGTGATCCCGTTATCAAATGACATCTCATGTCCATGACTAGGAAACCAAAGCCATCTTTGATCAACGAGCTAGTATATTAAAGGCATACTAGGGACATGGTGTTGTCTATGTATCCACACATGTATCTGAGTTTCCGATCAATACAATTATAGCATGGATAATACACAATTATCATGAACAAGGAAATATGATAATAACCAATTTATTATTGCCTCTAGGGCATATTTCCAACAGTCTCCCACTTGCACTAGAGTCAATAATCTAGTTCACATCACCATGTGATTCACATTGTTATGAATCTAACACCCAATGAGTTCTGGGGCTCGATCATGCTTTGCATGTGAGAGAGGTCTTTCAGTCAATGGGTCTGCAACATTCAAATCCGTGTGTACTTTGAAAATCTCTATGTCATATTGTAGACACTGCTACCACACTCCACTTGGAGCTATTCCAAATGGCTGCTCCACTATACGTATCCGGATTTCTACTAAGAGTCATCCGATTGGTGTTAAAGCTTGCATCGACGTAACTCTTTACGACGAACTCTTTATCACCTCCATAATCGAGAAACATTTCCCTAGTCTTTTAGTTACTAAGGATAATCTTGACCGCTGTCCAGTGATCCACTCCCGGATCACTCTTGTACCCCTTGACGGACTCATGGCAAGGCACACACAGGTGAGGTACACAGCATGGCATACTATATAGAGGCTATGGCTAAAGCATAGGGGACGACCTTCGTCCTTTCTCTTTCTTCTACCGTGGTCGAGCTTTGAGTCTTACTCAACTTCACACCTTACAAATCAGGCAAGAACTCTTTCTCTGACTGATCCATTTTGAACTCTTTCAAAATCTTGTCAAGGTATGTACTCATTGAAAGTCTCATCAAGCATCTTGATCTATCTCTATAGATCTTGATGCTCAACAATTAGGTAGCTTTATCCAGGTCTTCCTTTGAAAACTCTTTTAAAACAACCATTTATGCTTTCCAGAAATTCTACTATGTCAACCACATATGCTTATAAAAAATTCTATAGTGCTCCCACTCACTTTATTGTAAATACAAGTTTCTCATAAAGTTTGTATAGACTCAAAAACTTTGATCACCTCATCAAAGCGTATATTCCAACTCCGAGATGCTTTCTCCAGCCCATAGAAGGAAACTTATTTGTGATAAGTCGAGCTTTATAAATGGTGACATTTACCATCAACGTCTTTCTTCATCTTAAAGGTCTATTTGTACTCGACGACCTGCCGTCCAACGAGCAAGTCTACCAAAGTCTATACTTGGTTTTCATACATGGATCCTTTCTCGGATTTCATGGCCTCTAACCATTTGTCAAATTCTGGGCCCATCATCGCTTCTCCATAGCTCGTAGGTTCATCGTTGTCCAACAACATGACTTCCAAGACAGGGTTGTCGTACCACTCAGGAGCAGTACGCGTCCTTGTCGACCTACGAGGTTCGATAGTAACTTGATCGAAGCTTCATGATCATCATCATTTACTTCCTCTTCAACTGACGTAGGTTCCACAGAAACATCTTTCTGCGCTGCGCTACTCTCTGGTTGAAACAAAGGTTCAACAACCCCATCAAGTTCTATCTTCCTCCTAGTCAATTCTTTCGAGAGAAACTTTTTCTCGAGAAAGGACCCAGTTTTAGCAACAAACACTTTGTACTCGGATCTGAGATAGAAGGTATACCCAACTGTTCTTAGGGTATATTATGATGATGCATTTTTCCGCTTTGGGTTCGAGCTTATCAGACATAAGTATCGCATTCCCAAACTCTAAGAAATGACAGCTTAGGTTTATGCTAAACCATATGGTGTCATCTCAAAGGATTTAGATGGTGCCCTATTTAAAGTGAATGTGGTTGTCTCTAATGCATAACCCCAAAATGATAGTGGCAAAACGATAAGAGACATCATAATTCGCACCATATCCAATAGAGCACAACTGCGACATATGGACACACCATCACACTATGGTATTCCAGGTGGCGTGAGTTGTGAAACAACTTTCACATTGTCTTAAGTTGTATACCAAACTCGTAACTCAGATATTCACCTACATGATCATATCGTAGACATTTTATCTTCTCGTCACGATGATCTCAAACTTCACTATGATTTTGCTTGAACTTTTCAAACGCTTCAGAATTGTGTTTCATTAAGTAAATATACACTATGTCTACTCAAATCATTAGTGAAGGTAAGAAAATAACGATATCCACCGCACGCTAAAACACTCATTGGACCATATACATCAATATGTATCATTTCCAAAAGTTACTAGCCCGCTCCATCATACTGAAAACGGGGTCTGTAGCCATCTTGCCCAAGAGGCATGGTCCGCATGTCTCAACCGATTCGAAACCGAATGAGTCCAAAGATCCATCAACATGGAGTTTCTTCATGCGATTTATACCAATATGACATTTAGCAACAGTGCCACAAGTATGTGGTACTATCATTATTAACTTTGTATCTTTTGGCATCAATGTTATGAACATGTGTATTACTATGATCAAGATTTAACAAACCATTCTCACTGGATGCATGACCATTGAAGGTATTATTCATGTAAGCAGAATAACCACTATTCTCTAACTTAAATGAATAACCGTGTTGCAATAAACATGATCCAATCATGTCCATGCTTAACGCAAAGACCAAATAACATTTATTTAGGTTTGTCACTAATCCCGAAGGTAGAGAGAGCGTGCGATGTTGATCACATCAACCTTGGAAACATTTCCAACATACATCTTCACCTCACACTTAACTAGTCCCCATTTATTCCATAGCTTTTATTTCGAGTTACTAACATTTAGCAACCAAACTGGTATCCTATACCCAGGTGCTAGTAGGAGTACTAGAAAGGTACACATCACTAACACGTATATCAAAATATATTTTTGTCGATGTTGTCAGCCTTCTTATCTACCAAGTATCTAGGGTTGTTCCGCTTCAGCGACCGCTCTCCTCATAATAGAAGCACTTAGTCTCGGGTTTGGGTTCAACTTTGGGTTGCTTCACTGGAGCAGCAACTGACTTTCCATCCATGAAGTTTCCCTCCTTGCCCTTGCCCTTCTTGAAACTAGTGGTTTTACTAACCATCAACACTTGATGCTCCTTCTTGATTTCTACCTTCGCGGCGTCAAATATCGCGAATAGCTCAGGGATCATTATTTCCATCCCTGGCATTTTATAGTTCATCACGAAGCTCTAGTAGCTTAGTGACAGTGACTTGGAAAACTATATCAATCACTTTCTTATCTGGAAGATTGACTCCCACTCGATTCAAGAAATTGTAGCACCTAGACAATCTGAGCACATGCTCAATGATTGAGCTATTCTCCTTAATCTTGCAGGTAAAGAATCTTGTTGGAGATCTCATATCTCACAACTCGGCATGAGCCTGAGATCCCAATTTCAGATCTTAGAACATCTCATATGTTCCATGACGTTCAAAACGTTTTTGGTGCCTCAATTCTAAGTCGTAAAGCATGACGCACTTAACTATCAAGTAGTCATCGGATCGTGCCTGTCAGATGTTCACAACATCTACAGATGACGCTAGAGGGGATGGCGCACCGAGCGGTGCATTAAGGACATAAGCCTTTTGTGCAGCAATGAGGACAATGCTAAGATCACGGACCCAGTTTGCAATATTGCCACCATCATCTTTCAACTCTATTTCTCTAGGAACATAAAAAAAATCAAGGGAGCTACAATGTGAGCTAGTAATCTACAACATAATTTGCGAAGACACTACTGACTATGTTCATGATAATGAGTTCAATTAATCATATTACTTAAGAACTCCCCCTCAAATTGAGATCCGTCCGGTCATTCGAGTGATACATGATCCAAATTCACCAACTCAAGTCCGATCATCATGTGAGTTGAGGTGGTTTCAATGGTGAACATCATCATGTTGATCATATCTACTATATGACTCATGTTCGACCTTTCGGTCTCTTGTGTTCCGAGGCCATGTCTGTACATGCTAGGCTCGTCAAGTTTAACCCGAGTGTTCTGCACGTGCAACACTGGCTTGCACCCGTTGTATGTGAACGTAGAGTCTATCACACCCGATCATCATGTGGTGTCTTGACATGACGAACTTTCGCAACGGTGCACACTCGGGGAGAACACAATTTTACCTTGAAATTTAAGTGAGGGATCACCTTATAATGCTACCGTCGTCCTAAGCAAAACAAGTTGCATAAAAGAATTAACATCACATGCAAATCATAAGTGACATGATATGACCATGAATTTGTGCTTTTGATCTCCATCTTCAAAGCACCGACATGATCTCCATCATCACCGGCATAACACCATGATCTCCATCATTGTGTCTCCATCGGTATTGTCGCGCCCACCATGCTCATACTACTATTGCTACCGCTTAGCGATAAAGTAAAGCATTACATAGTGCTTAATGATTGACATGCAGGTCATACAATAATTAAAGACAACCCTATGGCTCCTGCCGGTTGCCGTACTCATCGATATGCAAGTCGTGATATTCTATACAACATATGATCACCTCATACATCACATATATCTCATCATGTAATTGGCCATATCACATCACAACATACCCCGCAAAAACAAGTTAGACGTCCTCTAATTGTTGTTGCAAGTTTTACATGGCTGCTATGGGTATCTAGCAAGAACAATTCTCACCTACGCAAAAACCACAATGGTGATACATAAGTTGCTTTTTAACCTTCTCAAGGACCGACTTTGTCGAATCCGATCCAACTAAAGTAGGAGAAACAGACACCCGCCAGCCATCTTTTTGCAACAAAGTTACACGTGAGTCGATGGAACCGGTCTCTCGTAAGCGTATGAGTAAGGTTGGTCCGGGCCGCTTCATCCCACAATACCACTGAACCAAAACACGACCAAGGGAGGAAGCAATCTAAGCATCAATGCCCACAAACTCTTTGTGTTCTACTCGAGATCTCATCTACACATAGACCTAGCTCATGATGCCACTGTTGGGGAACGTTGCATGGGAAACAAAAAATCCTACACACACGCAAGATCTATCCATGGTGATGAGCATCTACGAGAGGGAGAGTGGATCTACCCTTGTAGATCGCTAAGCGGGAAGCGTTAAGAAACGCGGTTGGTGTAGTCAAACGTCTTCGCGATCCAAATCGCCGAGCGTCCCGCGATACCATCACGATCCTTCCCGCGATCCAATCACGATCCGTCCCACGATCTCATCACGATCCGTCCCGCGATCCAATCACGAATCGTCTCGCGATCTTGATCACGGTCCTTCCGATCTAGTGCCGAACGGATGGCACCTCTGCGTTCAGCACACGTACAGCTCGATGACGGTCTCCGCCTTCTTGATAAATAAAGAGGGAGTGGAGAGGTAGATGAGTTATCCGGAAGCGCGACGGCGTTGCTACGATGGTGGTGGAGCTATTCCGGTAGGGCTTCGCCTAAGCACCGCTGAAACCAATCTAGAGGATCAACTACGATCTAGAGAAGAAGAGGGCAACACGTGGCAATTAGGGTTAGCTCTTACCTCTAAATCCTCTAGTATATATAGGAGGGAGGGAGGGGAGGAGGCAGCCTCAAACCCTCAAGGTTTGGTCGAAATTGGAGGTGGAGGAGTCCTACTCCAATCCTATTAGGAGTAGGATTCCTCCTTTCCACTTGGAAACTCTTTCCACCTCTCCCACCCCTAGCCGCATGGGCATTAGTGAGTGCTTAGTCCAGCCCACGAGGGTCTGGTTTGACTCCTACCACAGCCCATGAGGTCCTTTGGGTCGAGACACCCCTCCTGATGGTCCCCCGACACCCTCCCGGCACTCTCGGTACACTACCGATGAGCCCAGAACTTTTCCGGTGACCAGAACAGGACTTCCTATATATCAATATTTACCTCCGGACCATTCCGGAGCTCCTCATGATGTCCGGGATCTCATCCGGGACTCCAAACACCCTTCGGTCACCACCATACATAACTCTATACTACTGAAATGTCACCGAACCTTAAGTGTGCAAACCCTGCGGGTTCGAGAACTATGTAGACATGACCGAGACACCTCTACGGTCAATAACCAATAGCGGGACCTGGATGCCCATATTGGTTCTTACATATTCTACGAAGATCTTTATCGGTCGAACCTCTATGTCAAGGATTCAGTTAATCCCGTATGATGTTCCCTTTGTTCTTTGTTATGTTTCTTACCCGAGATTCGATCGTCGGCATCTCCATACCTAGTTCAACCTCGTTACCGGCAAGTATCTTTACTCGTTCCGTAATACAAGATCCCATGTCTAACACTTGGTCACATTGCTTGCAAGGCTTATTATGATGTTGTATTAACGAGTGGGCCCTGAGATACCTCTCCGTCACACGAGTAACAAATCCCAGTCTTGATCCATGCCAACCCAATAGACTCCCTCGGAGATACCCGTAGAGCACCTTTATAGTCACCTAGTTACGTTGCGATGTTTGATACACACAAGGTACTCCTCCGGTGAAAGTGAGTTGCATGATCTCATGGTCATAGGAACAAATACTTGACATGCAGAAAACAGTAGCAATTAACTGACACGATCATATGCTACGTTTGTAGTTTGAGTCTTTTCCATCACATCATTCTCCTGATAATGTGATCCCGTTATCAAATGACATCTCATGTCCATGACTAGGAAACCATAGCCATCTTTGATCAACGAGCTAGTCTATTAAAGGCATACTAGGGACATGGTGTTGTCTATGTATCCACACATGTATCTAAGTTTCCGATCAATCCAATTATAGCATGGATGATACACGATTATCATGAACAAGCAAATATGATAATAACCAATTTATTATTGCCTCTAGGGCACATTTCCAACACGCACCGCATGGCCGGATTGCCTAGTTCCCCAAATACAGTTCACTCTTTTGGAGTGGCGAAATAAGGAGGAACACTTCCGAGCTCTTCGCACGGGAGGGAGAAGCTGATGGCCGGTTAAGACAAAGTTTACAACACAGATTGTTTCTACAAACAAGTACATATAAATTACATGTTCGATCGCTGATCGAGATTATAAATTATGGTGTCAAGGGGGCAGTCCTCTTGTGAAAGACGGGCGGCAGGCATCACCTGGTCATACACTAGGTGGAGTGGCACTTCTTTTCCATCCAATCCCACGGGACCAACCCGCGCCATATGCTCGGGATTAGGTCCGGTGTAACAGGTCTTGGCCATGGCCCATGCTTCCTGTTGGGGATATAACCTCATGGTAAGACCCTCCCAGGAGGGGCCGGGTCATACCTGGCGGCTCGTAGATTATGGGCTTGAAGAGGAAGATTGGTCTTCACGGCAACACACTAGATGGGCTGAGGTGGAGGCCTAGAGTCAGGAAGAAGACGCAACACCCGGGCGCGTAAGCCGCCCGGAGACAGCCTGCCAGAGTCGGCAAGATGGCTTAGAGACAAAGTCAAACACGTTGTAAGAGTTGGTATGAGATTTGTGTAACCCGTGGTCTTGACCTCCTATATAAAGGCAAGACCCTAGGACGACTTATAGGGAACCCAATCGATCGAGAGCTAGGTCAAGAAATACACTCCCTTGTAATCGATACTCCAATCAATATACACAAAGCAGGACGTAGGCTTTTACCTCGTCTTGAGGCGTCGAACCTGGGTAAATCCGTGTCTTCCGTCCCGACCAACCCCTTTGAGTCCACCGCCTTAGCGATGGCCTCGAACCTAAGTCTTCGAACATCTGTCGTGACAAAACCGTGACAGTTGGCGCCCACTGTGAGGCTAGCATGCGGTGGTGTTGAGTTCTCAAAGGGTTTTCTCTCAAGGATCGAAGGATACACTATCAGCTTGATGACAAAGAGCCGCCACGGCAAACTCTACATCGACGATTCAGGATGTGGGCCTGAAGCCGGCTCAATCAAGTACGGTTATCCGGTTCCCATTGGCAAGATGCATGTTTCCATCGGCTAGCTGGATGGATCTACACCCGGGCCAGACATCTGCACCAACCTCGTTGAGCCGGCCCGGTGCGCAACACCCGCCCGTGTTCAACCCGGGCGAAGAGTGTTTTCGTTGGCTTTACTCAGGACAGAGGAGATTCCTTGTCGGGAGAGACCTTGTCTTTCTCATATGAAAGATCTTCCAGTGAGGATGGGGAATCGATCTATCAACTTCATGACGGCGGGTTAGGGGCTATGCCGATGGCGACAGTATTCCGGAGCCCTATGACCCGCCGAGCCGAGCCGCCGTGTTCATGGCAGGCCCGACACTGGCTTCCAATGGTGCGATAGCTAGAGCGGCGTATGGAGCCCGCTGATGCGGAGCCTCCTAAGGCACCGACTCAAGCTTTACTGGAGCTCATGGAGGAGCTAGCGGCTCTAATGTCCATGGAGGTGACAACCAAGTATCAGGCGGAGCGTAACACCGAGATTAACGGGATCAAGGGAGAGATGGCTTAGGCCCAGGAGGATATCAATGCAATGCAAGCTCAGATGAATGTTGAGTCAAAACGTTTGAGGGCGGAGGCTCTCCGTTTTGATCTGGATCAGCGGGCATCGGAGGCAGTTCAACGTAGAAGGACTCAAGTCAGACTTCCAATTCAACCTCGGAATCTTTTCAATACTCCGGCGGACGGGCCAAGTACGCCGCCAATGGTGACCCGGGTGGCAAAGGCGCCACGACAGTTAGACCCGCCACGGAGGAACAGACCTTTGTCGCGACACATTGTGGCGCCGCCTGGCCATTACTCTAATCCGGTGGAAAATATGATAGTGGCGAATGCCAAGCTTGATGCCCTCCCCTTGCCTGAAGGGACTCCGTTTGCCGAAGAGGCGAGGAATGCGATTAGCCTGTTGCACACAATGGTGGCTCAGCAATAGAGGTACACACACAGCCGGAGTCGGGTGCACTCCACACCGGTTAATAGCCGTAGCTACAGCCGGTGGATTGAGTCACCCGCGGTCTCCAGCAGTGAGCATAGGCGAAACCCGCTCAATAACAACCCGCCTGAGATGGATATTCGGGGGTCTATGGATAGGGGCCAGGCTCAGCGAGGATCAACACCGATGATGGATTACCCGGAGGTCCCTGAGCTGGCACCAGCAACACCTGTCAGCGTTTCTACCATGGGATTTGGTGTGCAGTGTCTCACAACAGATCTGAGGAGTGCACGTCTGCCCAAGGACTTTAAGGGGTCGCGGAAGGTGCCCAATTACACGATGGATCTACCCCCAAAGGCTTGGATTGAAAGCTATGAGCTTGCTATGGAGATGCTGGAGGTCAACGAAGCAGTTTGTGTGAAATACTTCGTCATGATGTTGGAAGGACCGACCCATACTTGGTTAAAGGGGTTGCCACCCAATACCATCATGTCGTGGGCTGAGTTGAAAGCACGATTCATCAAGAACTTCAAGGGAACTTGCAAGCAACTGATCACAATTGTGGATCTGGATCTTTGTGTGCAGCAGGAAGGTGAGTTGGCCCATCATTAGGTGCGGCAGGTCTCGATAGTGATCCACTCGTCTGAGAATATTTCGGTGTCCCAGGCGGTTCTAATTTTGGAAAGGAACTGTCGTTTTGTGCCCCTAAAATAGAAGCTCAGGCGGTTGAAGCGTTCTTGTCAGGATATGGGTGAGCTCATGACGGCTCTCACCAAATATGTGGATTCGGATACCACCAAAGACCCAGACTCCGATGATGAGAAGTCAGGTTAGGGTAAGAAGGGCGGCAATGGTAAGAACCAGCAGGGAGGTGCTGGGAACGGCAGCCAAGGCAAGCGGAAGAACCTAGATGGCGGGTCGGAGTTTGTGGTGAACACCAACGCACAGCTGGCCGGGAATGGTCGCCCTAGAGGCAATGAGAACTTCAGGCCGCCGTTCGATAGGAATAGGGCACCTATGCCTTACACCTTGGAGGAGGCGCTGAACAGACCTTGCCCGGTGCACAGCCGGCCGGACAAGGAGGCCACCCACAGTTGGAAGGAGTGCGGTGTTATGCACCAATTTTGGGAGCAAAGCCTTCGTCAAGATCATAACAATGGTAACGACCCATAAGGCGGGTCTAGACCGGGCGGCTCAGGAGCCGGCTTCGGTGCTGGTGGGTCAGGTTCAGGTCATCAAGGCCAAAACAAACAGTATCGAGGAAATCAAGGAAGTCATCAGCAGCAGAGCAATGGCGGTCAGTAACAGAATAACCACTCAGGATATCAGAGCAACGCGAAAAAGCTTAGGGGGCACAATATCATGTCTTCACTATGAGCCTGGATAAGCGAGATCATAAGCTGCACAAGAGGGTGGTCAATGCGGCCACGCCGGCTCTCCTGCGATACTCAAAATGGTTAGAGTACCCGATTACGTGGAGCCGGGAGGATCACCCGCCACGGGTCGACAATCCAGGTCATTTAGCTCTGGTGGTCGCTCCTCTGGTTGGAGGGTACATATTCAGAAAAGTGCCCATGGACAGTGGTAGCAGTATCAATATCCTATACTATGACACCTTCCAGCGGATGGAATTAACTGACAAGGCTCTTAAGTCGTCATCGATCGTTTTCCATGGGGTGGTGTCAGGCAAGTCGGCCTACCCAGTAGGGAAGATTGCTTTGGAAGTGGCGTTTGGGATGATTATAACTACAGGGTAGAGACCTTGTGGTTTGAGGTGGTAAAGATCAAGAGCCCGTATCATGCTCTGTTTGGCCAGCCGGCTTTGGCAAAGTTTATGGCCAGACCTTGTTATGTTTATCTACAGCTCAAGATGCCGGCTCTCAACGGAACAATCACGGTCCATGGTGATCAGAAGGTAGCCATCGAATGTGAGGAAGGGGGCGCGGCTTATGCAGAGTCAAGCTATGTAGAAGTGGAGCTTAAGTTCTACAAAGATAACGTTGACCCGGCGAACATGACTCCACTGAAGAAACCTAGTATAGAGTCTGAGCCGCCCCTAAAGTTTGCAGCTGATGACACGAAGCTGGTGGATTTTGCTCCGGACGACTCATCCTAGCAGTTCACTATCGGGGCCAACATGGACCCCGCATAGGAAAGTGCGCTCATCGATTTCATCCGTGAGAATCGGGACACCTTTGTATGGAAGCCATCTGACATGCCGGGTGTACCGAGAGAGTTTGTTGAGCACCACCTTAATGTGGATCCTAAGTTTAAGCCGATTAAGCAATTCCTCCGTTGCTTCAACGAGGAGCAACATACAACAATTGGAGAAGAGGTATCCTGGCTCTTGGCAGCAGGGTTCATCGTGGAGGTATTTCACCCAGAGTGGTTAGCCAATCCTGTGCTGGTGCTCAAGAAGAATGGCACGTGGCATATGTGTATAGACTACACGGATCTTAACAAGGCTTGTCCAGTTGACCCGTTTGCTCTCCCTCGTATCGACCAGATTATTGATGCAACGGCGGGTTGTGAGAGTTTATGTTTCCTGGATGCCTATTCAGGCTATCATTAGATCAAGATGGCAGTTAAAGACCAAGAAAAGACCTCATTTATAACACCTTTTGGAGCTTTTTGCTATGTGTCCATGTCGTTTGGACTCAAGAGTGCGCAGGCGACTTACCAACATTGTGTGCAAAATTGTCTTCACGGTCAAATTGGGCGCAATGTTCATGCCTATGTGGACGATATTGTGGTTAAGTCAAGGAAGAAGGAGACGTTGTTGGACGACCTGAAGGAAACATTTGATAACTTACGGGTCTATAAGATGATGCTTAACCTGGCTAAATGTGTTTTTGGAGTTCCTGCAGGCAAGCTTCTGAGTTTCTTGGTTTCAGAACGAGGTATCGAAGCCAACCTGGACAAGATAAAGGCCATCACGTCACTAGCTAAGCTGGCGAGCGTCAATGATGTGCAGCGCTTGGCTGGTCGTATTGCCGCTTTAAGCCGCTTCATCAGCCGCCTGGGGGAGAAGGCTATTCCTCTATACCATATGATGAAAAATACGGATGACTTTGTTTGGAGTAAGGCTGCAGATGAAGCTATTGAAACACTTAAAAAGAAGTTGGTTTATGTGGCGGCTGAGAAGGAACCCTTCCTCCTTTATGTGGCGGCTAACAATAGGGCGGTTAGTGCTGCGATTGTGGTGGAGCGTAAAGAGGCAGGGAAAGAGTATCCGGTTCAGAAGCTAATATACAGGGTGTTCATGGCAAATCGTAAGTTGAAGCATTATTTCCTTGGACATTAGATCACGGTGGTTAACTCTGCTCCGTTGGGAGATATAATACAGAATCAGGAAGCCACCGGTAGAATTGCTAAGTGGGTGCTGGAGCTTGGGACTCTCAATTTGAAGTATGCACCTTGTACAGCCGTGAAGTCTCAGGCATTGGTGGAGTTCATAAACGACTGGACGGAGTGCCAGTCGCCGGAGAAAAGCCGGACAACACATATTGGACGATTCACTTTGACGGGTCCAGATAGTTGGAGGGCTCGAGGGCTGGAGTTGTGTTAACCTCTCCAAAGGTGATAAGTTTTGTTATGTATTAAGGCGAGATGAACCTGAGCCGGGCTAGATGCCTTGGCGACTCAGATCTTGTGGCCCAATAGGTGTCAGGCACATGGGATTCCAAGGACCCACGGATGGCGGCTTATCAACAAGAGGTAGATATCATCGCTGGTCATTTCATGGGTTATCAGGTAGATCATATTGATTTTTGCAAGAACGAAGCGGCGGATGCATTGTCAAGACTGGGCTCTCAATGTAAGCCGGTGCCGCCTAATGTTTTACTGGATGTACTTTATCATCCGTCTGTTAAGCTACCTTTAGAGGAGGATCTGGCTATACCTGACCCGGAGGGGCAGCTAGTGGCGGCTTTACACGCTAAGACTAGACATTTCCGTATCTGGCATACCTGACATGGGGCGAGTTGCCTGAAGATGAGACACTGGCGCGGCAAATCGTGGGGCGTTCTAAGTCCATGACCATCATTAGAGGGGAGTTGCACAAGTGCAGCGTCACCAGTGTCTTCCAGCGTTGTGTCTCGCCGGAGGAAGGCAAGGAAATCATATATGAAATACATGCTGGCGATTGCGGACATCAAGCCGGGTCAAAATCTCTAGTGGCCAAGGCCTTCCGACATGGTTTCTTCTGGTTGACGGCTCATAAGGACGCGGAGGATCTGGTCGCTAAGTGCAACGGGTGCCAGAATTTCGAAAGACGTGCTCACGTGCCGGCTCAGGAATTATGGATGATACCGATCACTTGGGGGCTTGACATGGTTGGACCTTTCAAATTGTCTAAGGATAAAAAGACCCACCACTTGGTGGCAGTGGATAAATTCACCAAGTGGGTGGAGGTTGAGCTGGTCAGTAAGTGTGATGCATCCATGATGGTTCAGTTTGTCAAAAAATTGATCTACCGGTTTGGATACCCTCATAGTATCATGACAGATAACGACACAAATTTTTCCAAGGGGGCTATGAAGGTGTTTTGCGAAAGCGAGCACATCCGGCCTTATGTTTCGACTGTTGCTCATCCACAGTCCAACGGTCAGGCGGAACGGGCAAATCAGGAAGTCTTGAGAGGTATCAAGCCCCGACTCATGGTTCCTTTACAGAGAACGTCGGGTTGTTGGGTGGAGGAGCTGCCGTACGTCCTTTGGAGCATCAATACTATGCCTAATAGGTCGACGGGTTACACCCCCTTCTTCATGGTTTACGGTGTGGAGTCCGTGTTACCAAGCGACATACGTCATGATTCACCACGCGTGGCGGCTTATGTGGAAGCTAACAATGAGGTGGTGCATCAGGATGCATTGGATGCTCTAGAGGAAGCACGCGATCTTGCAGCAGCTCGATCGGCGATTTATCAACAGGACATGCGTCGCTACCATAGCCACAGGGTCAAGACCTGGGCGTTCCAAGAAGGAGACTTGGTGTTACGTTTGATTCAAGATTAGACAGATGCGCACAAGTTATCACCCCCATGGGAAAGACCTTTCGTGGTTAGCAGGAATCTGAACAATGGGTCTTATTATCTCATCGACGTGCGAGACGAGTCACGTACCTCCGGGAAGGAAACTCACCGGCCGTGGAATATCGCTCATCTACGGCCTTACTATACTTGAGTCATCGACTCTTATCTTTGTACATACATATTTTATTGTATTTATACTTCTCATATAATAAAGTTGGCATCCCTACAAGACGGGGCCTCTGTCGTTTTTTCTCTTTTGCATTACAGATTTGTGCAAAGATGAACACCTCTACGTGGTCACTTGGGGGCTTCCAACCCACCGGGTTTAGCTTGCTCACCCTTTTGACCATCTCTTTAGCCAAAATAGCACCATTGTGTGATGACTTACAAGATGGCGGTCTGTAAGATGGCAGTTTACAAAGCGGCAGCCCATGTGATGATGGCATGCAAGATGGCGAAAGGTTTAAGGTCTCTCAAGAGGACGAGCTGCCATGTTGCGAGCCGTTCAAACATGGGTGCACCGCCTAATGGACGAAAGTTTTCAGGTCACTCAAGAGGATGAGCCGCCACATTGCGAGCCGTTCAAACATGGGTGCACCATTTTATTGATGAAAGGTTTAAGGTCACTCAAGAGGATGAGCCGCCATGTTGTGAGCCGTTCAAACATGGGTGCCTTACCTTATGGGTGAAAGATCTCAAGTCGCTCAAGAGGGCGAGCCGCCATGATGTGAGTTGTTCAAACATGGGTGCCATGGATGCCAAAGAGGATGAGCCGCCAGGTTGCGAGCCGTTCAAACATAGGTGCCATGATGCAAGACGGGTCGTGGACTAGAGCAAGTTCCAGAGTGGGTGAAGGTTGCCCCCCACTCTTGGTTGGCTTTTCAGTCGTTGTAAGACTGGGTTGTTC
Organism: Hordeum marinum; assembly: GCA_022496015.1. Taxonomy (NCBI): domain Eukaryota; kingdom Viridiplantae; phylum Streptophyta; class Magnoliopsida; order Poales; family Poaceae; genus Hordeum; species Hordeum marinum. The sequence continues at coordinate 491,633,817 of CM039675.1, forward strand.
CTGCCTGTATGTAGCTGCCGCTCATCCAAGGGTGCAGCGAGCTGTCAACTCACCCCCTCCGAGGGCCTCATACAGCGGCGAGGGGAACTCTCTCATCTGCTACATACTCTCCGCCAAGTGTCCCATCGTACTCTTAACAAGTGACGTTGTTTAAGGTTCAAACGACAGATTTATGTCACGTGAGAAGTAGCTTATGGGCCCGGGGCACTCACCCCGTTGTAAATTCTGGTCTGTTGCGCCCTTGACAGTTAATCTCGCCTAGAGACCCTGAGCCATGCAAGATTGGCGGTCACTCTCGTTAGAGACCCTACACTGTTAAGCGGTTCAAAGCATCAGTCCCTCCTTAGACGGGCCAGAATATGAGTTTTCGAAAAACAAAAAACAAGGGGAAAGCAAGATCATCATGCATTACATCACATATTGCATCATACATATTACATCACATATTGCATCATATACATATTGCATCATGCATTACGTCATATCTGCACCATACATTGCATTCATATTATAAGTCAGGCCAGGGCAAGATGGAAAGATGAAGCAAGGCTATATTAAAGATCTCCGGGTTATGCTTTTCTAAAGCCGCCCAGGCAAACATTGTAGAGTATTTTGTTTGGTTTTTGTAGGCTTTATCTCTAAAGATGAGTCGCCGTTAAGACATAAGAAGATTGCAAGATATATTACAAATCTCTCCTAGATCTCAAGAGACGAAGGACTTACAAGTTTCTGCACTTGTTTAGTTTAACTGGCCGGCGGGTAATCCTGCGCCGGGTCTTCGGGCTCTTCAATCTGAAGATGATCCACATCCCAGTTGCAGTTTAGTAAAGCTTCAAATTGTGCATCTTCAAAAAGTGGAGACAGATCAATGTTAGGGGCGAAGAGCGGCTTACGACGTGCGGGGACTAAGTCTCTGGCTTCAAAGGTCGGGCAGCACAGCCATTGATTGTTTTCGTCATAAGCCGCCTGATAAGGAACGAGGTCCATCTCATCGGCCAGTATAGAGGCAAGCCGCATGGAGGCCTTGATGCACTTGGCATAATCTGCTTCGGTGAAATATGAGTCATCATCTTTCTTGGAAGGGAAGCCGTTCATCATCTCTTCAGCGATTAATTCAGGAGCGAAGGCCAGGGACCGGCTCAGTGCAGCTATGGCCCCTCTTCTGGCGGCTGATCGCCTTATTTCGTCCACTTGCTTGGGCAATGTTGATAAGACTTCTATGACACCCTTCATAAACTTGGGGACATATTTGGCTGTCATCATGACCTTGATAGTACAAAGGACGCCGCTGTAGAGTTGCTCAGTCAGAGTGTAGATTGCTTTCAGCTTCAGCAGACTATCAGAGGATAGCTGGCGGCTTTTTTCTCCTGCAAGAAAAAGGTCAAAGTTATAAGCTGTCCGGTTGGCATTTCTGTTATAATGAAATTTGTTACAACCATATGTACTTACCAAAGATAGTGGTAGTCATCTTGGATATGTGCTCCTTGAGGGTCTTCCGTTCTGCGGATGCAAGTTTTAACTGCTCTTCAGCATCTACATCACGTTTGGACAAGGCAGATTGCTTAGATTCAGTAGTTTTCTTGTAGGCAGAGAATTCAACTTGAAGTTTCTCAAATTGTTCAACGGTCGCCCGTAACTTCTCTTGTGCGGTGGCTCGGCATTTTTCTGCGTGGTCAAGTTTTCCCTTAAGCCGGCATGTTCAGACTCAGCTGCGTCTAGCGCCTCCTGTGTTGCACAAAGGGGAAGGTTATAGGGATTAAGTCACCAAAGTGGAGCTACTTTTCGATACAAGTCCCAAACAGATTGCAAGCAATATACTTGGCACTTGGGGGCTAATGTCTATTTTCATTCTATGCATAAAAGTGAAAGATCCGGTTCATCATTATCATAATGCTCTGGACTTGGGGGCTACACCCGGCGAGTTTTCCAAAAGTGGAAGATCTGACTCATCATTATCATAATGCGTTGGACTTGGGGGCTACAATTGGATCTATGACTAAGTATAAAGTACCGGCTTATATACAATTTAACCCGGTGCTTGAGGGTCACAGGTTAAGCTCTATACAGTATGATTGAAGGTTTGGAAGACCCGGTCTATTATTTGCAATATTAACCCGGTTCTTAGGGGCTATGTACGGGTATAAGAGAAAGATAGAAGATGCAATATACCTCATATTTTTTCTTCATCAAGCCAACAAGCTTGCTCTCCATGTTGCGACTGGCAGACAGGCGGTTCAGATAGCCGGCGTGTAAGTCGTCTGCAGTCATCTTCTCCAAGACAGGGAATTCGAAGTCAAGCTTCTCGGGAGAGTAAGTAGCAACTTTGTTGGAGTGCTTTGTTAGAGTATGGTGCGTGGAAGATTGATAACCCGTCCAAGTGATGGTAACATCAGGGAGAGATGAGTCTTCAGTGGAAGACTTGGGTGGCTTAGGGTCAGCCGCGGGACTATCGAAAGCCGCCAAATGATGATCTGCCAACTCTGAGGGCGGGGGAGATTGCTCAGGTGTTTTTTTGTAGCTTTAGAAGGTTTAGCAGGAGAGAGGGACAACTTAGCAGTATCCGATTGTTGAACGATTGCAGCAACGGTAGACCCACCTACTTTCCTGCGTTTGGCTTGCACCCTGAAAGAACAAAGAATCAGCACATAATATAAAGGTAATACATGTAATATACACAAATCACAGGTGAATACATACTCTGGATTGACCTTCATGGGAGGAACTTTAGAGGCAGTTGAGTCGCCAGAGGAAGGAGGTGACTCCTACAGATTAAGACAGTTAGACATGATAGTAAGGCAGCATTATATAAATATAAGATAGATATTGGGTTCTTTATAAGTACCTCAGCAGGACGTTTCCATGGCGCCGGGGCGTTAGGTAAGCCGGCCATGAGATCCCTAGAGTCAGTGCTCCGGGTCTGACATCGAGAGTCGTGTTGTTGTTTTTTCAAGGAAAATTCGGGATCTAAATAAGCGAGAGGATGCGAAAAAGGAACTTTTTGGACGACCCACCGTATCTTCGTTGGTGGAAAGATTTCTGAGTCGGAAGAAAGATAAGTTACCTCAGGGGCGTTAGCGTGACTCGTCTTTGTCTCCTCCTGTGTATAGTCATTGTTAGTAAGTTGCATAAAAGGACGACCAAGGGGGTCAAATTCTACCTCTGAGTCATCAAGTTTAAGCAGGTTTTGAGCCGACGTTTTTAATTTGCGGCCGCGGGTGTCACCCGCCTAAGACTTCTTCTTCACAGGAGGAGTGTATTTTTTCTTCCAGAAGCTGGAGTTAGCCTATAAGCGAAAGCCGCCAAAAGAAGTTAAGGCTGCCACATATATATAAAGTCAAGATAGAGGTAAAGGAGATTTGAAAGCCGTCCTTACATCTGGGGCTGGATTTGTGGCGCAGAAGGGCTTTAATCCGACTGTACGGCAAGCCTCTTGGGATTCATGGGTAAGTCCTTTGATAGCAAAAGTAATGTTTTCTTCTGTCAGAGGGGTGTGATTGAAGCAGAGAGGGTCATTTGCTTCGCCTGCGTACTCACACATAAGCCGGTCATGCCGGCTCAGTGGTAAGACCTTCTAGGAGACCCACCAGAGGGTTAAATCAAGTCCCGTGAACCCGTTCGCCAAAAGGACCTTGATCTTGGCAAAATCCGAAACATACTTTGCTCGCGCTATGGCGGACATCCGGTCTGGAAGTTCAGTTGAGGTGCAGAGCCGGGTAAGACGATAACCCGGTAGTGGATTTTCTCCCTCTAGAGAGGTGTCTCTGCAATAGAACCAAGTTCCATTCCGGTCCATGGGATGACTTGGCATTTGAACAGTTGGGGAAACCATATCTCTTCTTGTTTGGATGGAGACTCCGCCGAGCTCCAAGCTTGGGCCGGACGCCACTTCCGTTTGGCGGTTGACATAGAAAAAGTCACGAAAGAGATCGACAGACGACTCTTCTTGCAAGTAAATTTCACATAGGACTTGAAAGTTGCACAAGTTGGAGACAGAATTTGGAGCAATGTCTTGAGGATGCAACTTAAAGAAATGAAGGACATCTCGAAAGAATTTTGACCCGGGCGGGCTGAAACAACGCATAAGATGATCGTCAAAGATAACAATTTCACCCTCTTGAGGGATGGGTATCTTCTCTAGCCCCGGAACCCACCAATGAATGACGTTCTGAGCCGGCAATGTTCTTGTTTCTACAAAATCTTGTAAGAACTATTCGGTGACCCCAGAGCCGATCCAGTCACAGGACGCAGATGCACGAGTCTGTTGGGGAACATCGCATGGGAAACAAAAAATTTCCTACATTCACGCAAGACCTATCCATGGTGATGAGCATCTACGAGAGGGAGAGTGGATCTACATACCCTTGTAGAACGCTAAGCGGGAAGTGTTAAGAAACGCGGTTGGTGTAGTCGAACGTCTTCGCGATCCAAATCGCCGAGCATCCCGCGATCCAATCACGATCTGTCCCGATCAAGCACCGAACGGATGGCACCTCCGCGTTCAGCACACATACAGCATGATGACGATCTCCACCTTCTTGATCCAGCAAGAGGGAGCGGAGAGGTAGAAGATTTCTCCGGCAGCGTGACGGCGCTCCAGCGATGGTGGTGGAGCTATTCCGGTAGGGCTTCACCTAAGCACTGCAGAAATCCGATTTAGAGGAGAAACTATGCACTGGAGGAACGGGTAGCACGTGGCTGAAAATCTTGTGCCAAAACCCTAAAAACCTCTAGTATATATAGGAGGAGAGGAGGAGGAGGCTTGGCACTTAAGGAGCCAGCCCTAGGCTTTGGCCGAAACCAAGAGGGAGGAGTCCTCCTCCCTCACTCCTAGTAGGATTAGGACTCCTTCCTTATCTTAGCCTTTTTGCCCTTTTCCACCTTTTTCCTTTTGGGATTTTCTTCCCAGCCACATGGGACTTGTGTGGGACATCCACCAGCCCACTAAGGGCTGGTATTCATCCTCCCACAGCCCATGTAGCCTCTTGGGTCGAAATACCCCTCCCAATGGTCTCCCGGTACACTATCGGTACTCCCGATACACTACCGATGAACCCGAAACCTTTTCGGCGACCAAAATAGGACTTCCTATATATCAATCTTTACCTCTGGACCATTCCGGAGCTCCTCGTGATGTCCAGGATCTCATCCGGGACTCCAAACAACCTTCGGTCACCACCATACATAACTCTATACCACCAAAACGTCACAAAACCTTAAGTGTGCAGACCCTACGGGTTTGAGAACTATGTAGACATGACTGAGACACCTCTACGGTCAATAACCAATAGCGGGACCTCGACATCCATATTGGTTCCTACATATTCTATGAAGATCTTTATCGGTCGAACCTCTATGTCAAGGATTCAGTTAATCCCGTATGATGTACCTTTGTTCTTCGGTATCTTACTTGCCCGAGATTCGATCATCGGTATCTCCATACCTAGTTCAACCTTGTTATCGGCAAGTCTCTTTACTCATTCCGTAATACAAGATCCCATGACTAACACTTAGTCACATTGCTTGCAAGGCTTATTGTGATGTTGTATTACCGAGTGGGCCCTGAGATACCTCTCCATCACACAGAGTAACAAATCCTAGTCTTGATCCATGCCAACCCAACAGGCACCCTCAGAGATACCTGTAGAGAACCTTTATAGTCACCCAGTTACGTTGCGACATTTGATACACACAAGGCACTCTTCCGGTGTCCGTGAGTTGCATGATCTCATGGTCATAGAAACATATACTTGACATGCAGAAAACAGTAGCAATAAACTGACACGATCATATGCTATGTTTGTAGTTTGGGTCTTGTCCATCACATCATTCTTCTAATGATGTGATCCCGTTATCAAATGACATCACATGTTAATGGCTAGGAAACCTTGACCATCTTTGACCAACGAGCTAGTTCACTAGAGGCATACTAGGGACAAAGTGTTGTCTATTTACCCACACATGTAATGTGTTTCCAATCAATACAATTATAGCATGGATAATAAACGATTATCATGAACAAGGAAATATAATAATAAACACTTTATTTATTGTCTCTAGGGCATATTTCCAATAGAGTCATGACGGCGGGTCAAGGCTGCGAAAAGGGGGCACGATGCGGCGGATCAGAAAGTGACTCGATAGCTAAGACAACTGATGAAATTAAATCCTATGATGCTAAGCTGCCGGTACAGTTTATTGGAAGAGCCGGAAATTTGATGGCGGGTTAAGTGAACAAGGCCATGATGAGAAAAAACTGCTAAGGACATACAAACGGGTTTTACATATTATGCTGAGGCTACTAGATCTACAGGCAAGGAAAAATCAAATATATTCTAACCCTAAAAAGGGGCTAAGGAAGAACAGGCAGTTCATGCGAGTAGTGGAGCAATACATGGATCTATGACAAACGTCGTTAAACTTCGCATGGATGACCGCGGCGGATTAAACAATACCACAATATTTAAGGAGCTATCCATCAGTTGACATTATAACGATGAACAAGCATGCTAATGGAGTCCGATGAAATCATGGGATTAAAGTGGGAAGTCATAGATCTGAAAGAGGACGGAGAACGTACCTTAAGGATGCGGCGGACGCGGGCGAGAATCTTGAAGTATTTAGGTTGATGTAGCGGCCAAGTTTGTCGACGGCGATGGGACTCCACCGGCGCGACGGAGCTCAAAAGCGCTGGCGTCAAGAGGAAGAAGAAGAAGTGGTGGCGGCAGAGAAAATGAAAAGACCCCTTGTGGTCCTATTTAAGGGAGTGGAAGGCCAAACGGGCACGCGGGAATCAAGGTGAGAAATGATGACCGACCAAGACGGATGCCTCGATTTTCGGGCCAACCGTTTAATGAAAGGATCTACGACATACGTCACAGAATCTTTTCGACATATATGAAGGTGACGTCATGGCGGGTTATGTGTTTTTCCCTTTCATGTGACAAGGGTGTGAGACTCGCCGTTGGTTAAAAAATGGAGATTGACATGAGCAAGCTCAAATCAATCCGGGCCTAATGTTGGGGATATAACCCCATGGTAAGACCCGCCCAGGAGGGGCGGGGTCATACCTAGCGGCTCGTAGCATATGGGCTGGAAGAGGAAGATTGGGTTGCACGGTGGCTCACGAGATGGGCTGAGGTGGAGGCCCAGAGTCAGGAAGAAGACGCAAGACCCGAGAACGTAAGCCGCCCGAAGACAGCCTGCTAGAGTCGGCAAGACGGCTTAGAGACAGAGTCAGACACATTGTAAGAGTCGGTATGAGATTTTGTGTAACCCGTGGTGTTGACCTCCTATATAAAGGCGAGACCTGGGGACGGCTTAGAGAGAACCCAATTGATCGAGAGTTGGGTCAAGCAAATATGCTCCCTTGTAATCGATACTCCAATCAATATACACAAAGTAGGATGTAGGCCTTTACCTCTCTTTAGGGGCCAAACCTGGGTAAATCCATGTCTTTCGTCCCAACCAACCCCTTTGAGTCCATCGCCTTAGCGATGGTCTCGAACCTAAGTCTTAGGACATCTACCGTGACAAAACCATGACACTTCCCGTGCTCCCTCATGGCAAGCCAAAGTCTTCCACAGCTCGAACCTATTCCGAGCCTCCTTGAATCAATCCACGAGTTCGACTAACCCTTCAGGCGGCTGTTCGGCAGGCCATAGTGCCTTTACCATGCTTTTCATTGCTTTCCGCACACGCCCGTGGAGAGCGGTCAGCTCTTTCAGCATGTTCCCCTGGTATGATCCGATCTCCTCTTCAGGATGCCCGAACAGGAGACCTGTACACGAGGCACCAGCGTACTTACTTTCACTTCCTACATAGGCAATATTTGTTGATAATATAATCACACTTACCGAACATGCCGGTCTGAAGCTTTTGGTTTTCTTCTTGAGCTTGGGCCAACTGAATCTTCAAATTCTTAATTTCTTCGGCCTGCTTTTGCATAACAAGGCAGCCAGCCTCGTGCTGGGACTCGGCGTCCCGCTGAGAGTCTCGGACTTCCTCCAACTACCTTTGCATGTGCCCTATTGATTCGGCTGCTACATGGAATCCATGTGTCAGGTATGATAGTACATCAGGATTAGCAGTAAAAGTACACTCACCATGGGCCTCCCGGGTGAAGCTCTTCACCTACGCCAGTTTGGACTTCACAGATTTCACTTCTGTTTGGCTATCCTTCAGCTCCTTGGCCAATTGCTCGGCATGTTGCTTTGAAGACTTCTTCAGCAGTCAAACATTGCAGAGATCCTTAATTCATTTGTTCCAAATCAAATTACGGCTTGGGGGCTACTGGGTTTACATGAGTATTCGGACTCTATAAAAGCCGACCACTTACCTGCATGCGGGTTGATATCAACTTCATAGCCTCGCCGAACCTGGCTCGAGCAGCTCCAATGTGCGCATCCGCTGAGTGTAGGGCACCAAACTCTTGTTCAGAGAATATTGGATGTCGCATGGCCTCCCACAGTCGCTGGTGATTCATGGTGCTCCCCACCTCCGAGTTGGTAACGGATACACCATCGCCAGAATCGGCAGGTGCGGGATTGGCCATGGGGGCTTCCGCGGCAGGAGCTGCGTGAGCTGTAACTCGGGAATTTCGGACGTCTCCGGACACCCTGGTAACCTCTTCGGCAGGAGAGGACTGGGCATTTTGCCTAAATATTTCAATAAAATTAAACTGTCGTAAGACTCTATCTATTCTGATAATAAGTGGATAGTCGAACGATGTACCTCCGGGATGAGCGGACAGGAGGATTCGTCCCCGTGGCTGGCTCTTTGGCAGGATCCTTGTTGGCCTCCGACTCGACTGCGGCTTCGGCTGCCAGTGTATGGCGTGCGGATGGATGGCGTTTGGGAGTCGGGGCAGACGCGTCCAGGGCGTTGTTGGTAGCTGGCCTCTTGCGGGACAAGCTTTTCTTCTTGCTCGTTGCAGGGATGGAGAATGACCCGGGGTAATCAACTATGATAGTCACCGGGGATTGGTCGACGCTGTCCTAGAAATAGAATCCATGTTCAAAGTCAAGTAGAAGATCCGGGTCCTCTTTGAAACCCGGATCGTTGTCGCATGAATGGTTCTTTGGCTAAGGAGCTGGATAGTTGGTTGTCTCGATGAAACTCCTCCATTCCTGTTCATGCAAGGCTTCGGTTAAACAAAGTGTGGAACGGAAACCCTGAACTATGTTCATGTTAGAAGGAGGAAGGCTTACACATTCGATAAGATTGTGGGCCGAATATCCTTCCTTGGTTTCCCGCCGAACAAAGTCCTCTTGATCCCCCTTGTACAGGTCGGCAAGTGCGGCGGACAACGCCGTCGAATTGGCGGGCCCTAGTTTTCGAGAGCATGTGGTGTCGTTCGTCCCGTTGTATTGCCACAAGGGGTGTACCCTCTGTTGGAGGGGCTGCACACACTGGGAGATGGCAGCGGCCATGACATCGATCATGGTCAGTTGGTGATGGGCGAGCATCCACACATGAGATGCTAGGCGCCGCACTTCGGCGCTTTCCTCCTGGGATGAATCCTCGGCCGCTAGTTGTATCTCTTCTTCGGGAGGGCGTCAGAGTATTCGGAAAGACCTGTTTGAGTTGGCTCGAATAGGGGGGCGTCTTCAATATAAAACCATTCCGAAGTCCACTCTTCGGATTTCTTCGGTGTGCCCGCCGGATACCCCGTCCCCGCTATGCGGCACACTTTGGCTCCGCCGACCTCCAAAATTGTCTTGTCCCCAGTTCGGGGGACGATACAAAATTATTTTCTCCACAAATCAAAGTGCTCCTCGCACCCCAGGAACATCTCGCAGAGAGCGACGAAGCCCGAGATGTGCAAGATGGACCCTAGAGTAAGGTGGTGGAGTTGGATCCCGTAGAACTCCAGCAACCCCCTCAGGAACAGATGGATTGGTAACCCAAGGCCCCGGAGGAGAAAGGGGACGAAGCATACGCATTCCCCCTTGTTAGGATTGGGGAAACGCTCGACGAAAACCTCATTGTTGTAAGAAAGCAGACCTGCATGGGTCATCGCCAGATCTGAGGAAGGGAGATACCCCTGGGTCTCCAGATTGCGGAGCCGCGGGAGTGTAACGGAGCAGCTGGTCCAGTCCCCTGGGCGTGAGCCGTAGGGGCACGCGGAGGAGCTAGGGGCGTTAGCCATGCTTTTCGTGGAGCTTCCCCTAGGGGTGTCTTTCGATGGGGAAGAAGGTGATGTGGTTTGAGCCACGATTTTGTTTAATTAAATTGGTGGTGCTTCCATTACGAAGGGGTAAGATTGTAAAAATCACTGACCACTCGCCTCCGCACGACGCTCAAAAATCGAGGAACACGTGCGGCTATTATAGTGGTCCTGCGCCCGCGACGCTTGGGATCCTACCGAAGACTGGTCGGTTGCCGGACAAAGAGGGGCGAGGGACTTGCCTCACAAGCCAAAGATGACAACATGAGGAGATTGGCTAGATATATATCGGTGTTGAAGGCTAGTCCGGGGCTACTGAGGGAGTCCTGGAATAGGGGGCCCTCAGATAGGCGAATTATCGTTTATGGGCCGGACTGTATGGGCCGCAAGGTGAGCATCGGATGATCAGAGACCACCTACGCCATATGGAAGCTTCGAGGAGCCATGGGGTACTCTCCAAGTTATTAGTTGTAGTTAGGCGTGTTTATCTCTTCGGCATGTAACCGACAATGTGTAAAATCCAGGCACCCTCGGCGTCTATATAAGCCCGCGGGTTTTAGGGTATAGGGACAGAACAACTCATCTAGGGTTAGCTATTCGATCTCGAGGTAGATCAACTCCGTAATCCCCCCATATCATCAATACAACCAAGCAGGACGTAGGGTATTACCTCCATAGGAAGGCCCGAACCTGGGTAAATCTGTGTCCCCTTCGTCTCCTATTACCATCGATTCTAGTCTCATAGTTCGGGGCCCCCTACCCAAGATCTGCCGGTTTTGACACCGACACCTGGCACCTCCCCTGTCGTGCACTCCAAGCTTGATTGATTTGTTTCCTTCCAAAAAATCCCTTCCAAAGGTTTTATTCCGTTTGGACTCTGTTTAATATTCCATATCTGCAAAACTCAAAAACAAGGGGAAAACATAAACTGGCACTAGGCTCTAGATTAATAGGTTAGTCTGAAAAATAATATAAAATAGCATATTAATGCATATAAAACATCCAAAACAGATAATATAATAGCATGCCATCATCCAAAATTATAGATACGTTGGAACGTATGAATAATATTTGATGCTTCGTTAACTGGATTATTCGAGTTGTGTTTCTTAGGTTGCAATAAGGCATGTCATGTTATGAGTTTTTAAAACATTCACATTATATATCATAAGTTTCAGATGATGGTTGTTGTTGATGGTTGTTGTTAATATTAGAGCAACTGAAAGGACTACCAGATGATGGTTGTTGTTCAGCATGTTTAGAACTAAGTCATGAATATATCAGCTGGAGAACTGTTAGTTAATTAATTAGTATGTTAAGATGAATGTGATGCATTGATGTTTGTTTCTTAAGTTGAACAACTTTCAAGTCATACGGATGGTTCTTTCTATATATTGATCATGACTATGTTATGTAATGGTTCTTTCATTGCTATATGTAGTAGCTAGCGTCGAGTTGAATGAAAAGCATAAAATAAAAATGTTAAATACAAAAATATAAGGGGGAAACACAATATGAAAACCCCTAAACCCCTCCTTTCAAAAAAAACAAAGCCTGGCAGCTGCTGACGCGTGGCTGCCTTTTAGTCCCGGTCGGTGTAATCAACCGAGACTAAAGGTCCTCCTACCAGGCGCCCCACGACAGCCATGTGGAGCTCCTTTAGTCCCGGTTCGTAAGCCAACCAGTACTAAAAGTGCTCGGTATTAGTCCCGATCCGTTTATCCCGGTTGCAGAACCGGGACTAAAGGCCCTCTGGAACTGGGACTGATGCCCTGTTTTCTACTAGTGATTGCTTGCGAGCTTCTTGTGATCTTGTATTCCCGAGTGGGCCCAAAGATACCTCTTCATAATACGGAGTGAAAAATCCCAGTCTCGATCCATGCCAACCCAACAGACACACTCGGAGATACCTGTAGAGCACCTTTATAGCCACCCAGTTACGTTGTGACGTTTGATACACACAAGGTACTCCTCTAGTGTCAGTGAGTTGCATGATCTCATGGTCATAGGAACAGATAATTGACATGCAGAAAACAATAGCAATAAACTGACACGATCATATGCTACATTCATAGTTTGGGTCCTGTCCATCACATAATTCTCCTAATGATGTGATCTTGTTATCAAATGACAACTCATGTCTATGGCTAGGAAACCCTGGCCATCTTTGGTCAACGAGCTAGTCTATTAGAGGCTCACTAGGGACACAGTGTTGTCTATGTACCCACACATGCATTTGAGTTTCCGGTCAATACAATTCTAGCATGGATAATAGAAATTTATCATGAACAAGGAAATATGATAATAACTAATTTATTATTACCTCTAGGGCATATTTCCAACAGTCTCCCACTTGCACTAGAGTCAATAATCTAGTTCACATCACCATGTGATTTGCACCCAATAAGTTCTAGGGTTTGATCATGTTTTTCTTGTGAGAGAGGTTTTAGTCAATGGGTCTGCAACATACAGATCCGTGTGTACTTTGCAAATATCTATGTCATACTGTAGATGCTGCTACCACGCCCCACTTGGAGCTATTCCAAATGACTGTGCCACTATACATATCCGGATTGCTACTCAGAGTCATCCGGATTGGTGTCAAAGTTTGCATCAACGTAACCCTTTACAAAAAACTCTTTATCACCTCCATAACCGAGAAAGATTTTCATAGTCATCTAGTTACTAAGGATAATTTTGACCGTTGTCGAGTGATCCACTCCTGGACCACTCTTGTACCACATTGACAGACTCATGGCAAGCGGACACCACGTGCGTTACACAACATGGCATACTATATAGAGCCTACGGCTAAGGCATAGGGGACGACCTTCGTCCTTTTTCTTTCTTCTGTCGTGGTCGAGCTTTGAGTCTTACTCAAATTCATACCTTACAACACAACCAAGAATTCCTTCTTTGACTGGTCTATTTTGAACTCCTTCAAAATCTTGTCAAGGTATGTATTCATTGAAAGTTCTATCAAGAGTCTTGATCTATCTCTATAGATCTTGATGCCCAATATTTAAGTAGCTTCATTCCAGGTCTTCCTTTGAAAAACTCCTTTCAAACATCCCTTTATGATTTCCAGAAATTCTACATTATTTCCGATCAACAATATGTCATCCACATATACTTATCAGAAATTATATAGTGCTCCCATTGAATTTCTTGTAAATACAAGTTTCTTATAAACATTGTATAAACCCAAAAGCTTTGATTACCTCATCAAAGCGTATATTCCAAATCCGAGATGCTTGCCCAGTCCATAGAAGGATCACTGGAGCTTGCGTACCTTTTAGCATCCTTAGGACCGATAAAACCTTCTGGTTGTATCACATACAACCTTTCCTCATGGAAACCATTAAGGAAACTCTGTTTTAACATCCATCTTCTAGATTTCATAATCAAAAAATGCAGCAACTACTAACATAATTCCAACAAACTTTAGCATCGCTACAGGTGAGAAAGTCTTATCGTAGTCAACTCCTTGAACTTACCGAAAACTTCTTTGCGCAAGTCGAGCTTCATAAATGGTGACAATTACCATCAGCGTCTGTCTTCTTTTTAAAGGTTCATTTGTACTTAACGTCCTACCATTCATCGAGCAAGTCTACCAAAGTCCATACTTAGTTTTCATACATGGATCCTATCTCGGATTTCATGGCTCCTAGCCATTTATTGGAATTTGGGCCCACCATCGCTTCTTCATAGCTCGTAGGTTCATTGCTGTCTGACAACATGACCTCCAACACATGATCACCGTATCGCTCGGGGTAGTACGTATCCTTGTCGACCTATGATGTTTGGTAGTAACTTGATCCGAAGCTTCATGATCATCATCATTTGCTTCCTCTTCACTTGGTGTAGGCGTTGCAGAAACATCTTTCTACGTCATGCTACTCTCCAACTGAAGTGACGGTTCAACAACCTCATCAAGTTCTACTTTCCTTCCACTCAATTCTTTCGAGAGAAACTCTTTCTCGAGAAAGGACCCGTTTTTAGCAACAAACACTTTGCCCTCGGATCTAAGATCGAAGGCATACCCAACTGTTTCCTTAGGGTATCCAAAGAAGATGCACTTTTCCGATTTGGGCTCGATCTTATCAGACATAAGTGTCACATTCCCAATCTCTAAGAAATGATATCTTAGGTTTCTTCCAAACCATAATTCATATGGTGCCATCTCAACGGATTTAGATGGTGCCCCATTTAAAGTGAATGTAGTTGTCTCTAATGCAAAGCCCCAAAACGATAGTGGTAAAATGATAAGAGACATCATAGTACGCACCATATCCAATGGAGCACGACTACGACGTTCAGACACACCATTACACTATGGTATTCCAGGTGGCGTGAGTTGTGAAACAATTTTTCACATTGTCTTAAGTTGTATACCAAACTCGTAACTGAAATATTCACCTCCACGACCATATCGTAGACATTTTATCTTCTTGTCACAATGATCTTAAACTTCACTTTGAATTTGCTTAAACTTTTCAAATGTTTCAGACTTGTGTTTCATTAAGCAAATATACCCATACCTACTCAAATCCTTAGTGAAGGTAAGAAAATAACGATATCCACCGCATGCTTCAACACTCATTGGACCACATACATCAACATGTATCATTTCCAATAAGTCACTTGCCCACTCCATCATACTGGAAAATGGGGTCTCAGTCATCTTGCCCATGAGGATGGTCCACATGCCTCAACCGATTCTAAATCGAGTGAGTCCAAAGATCCATCAGCATGGAGTTTCTTCATGCTCTTTATACCAATATGACCTTAGCGGCAGTGCCACAAGTATGTGGTACTATCATTATTAACTTTGTATCTTTTTGGCATCAATATTATGACATGTGTATCACTACAATCGAGATTCAATAAACCATTCACATTGGGTGCATGACCATTGAAGGTATTATTCATGTAAACAGAATAACCATTATTCTCTGACTTAAATGAATGACCATATTGCAATAAACACGATCTAATCATGTTCATGCTCAATGCAAACACCAAATAACATTTATTTAGGTTCAACACTAATCCCGAAGGCAGAGGGAGCGTGCGATGGTTATCACATCAACCTTGGAAACACTTCCAACACACATCGTCACCTTGCCCATATCTAGTCTCCATTTATTCCGTAGCTTTTATTTCGAGTTACCAATATTAGCAACTGAACCGGAATCTAATACCCAGGTGCTACTAGGAGTACGAGTAAGTTACACATCAATAACACGTATATCAAATATACTTCTATTGACGTTGCCAGACTTCTTTTCTACCAAGTATCTAGGGCAGTTACGCCTCAGTGACCGTTCTCCTCATAATAGAAGCACTTAGTCTTGGGTTTGGGTTCAACCTTGGGTTTATTCACGGGAGCACCAACTGGTTTGCCATTCATGAAGTTTCCCTTCTTTCCCTTGCCCTTCTCGAAACTAGTGGTTTTACTAACCATCAACATTTGATCTCCTTATTGATTTCTACCTTCACGGTGTCGAACATCGCGAATAGCCCATGGATCATCTTTTCCATCCCTGGCATGTTTTTTAGTTCATCACGAAGCTCTAGCAGCTTTGTGGCAGTGACTTGGAGAACTATATCAATCACTATCTTATCTGGAAGATCAACTCCCACATGATTCAAGCGATTATAGCACCCAGAAAATCTGAGCACATGCTCACCGATTGAGATATTCTCCTTCATCTTGCAGGCAAAGAATCTTGTTGGAGGTCTCATACCTCTCAACACGGGCACGAGCCTGAAATCCCAATTTCATCTCTTAGAACATCTCATATGTTCCATGACGTTCAAAGTGTTTTGGAGCCTCAGTTCTAAGCCGTAATGCATGACGCACTGAACTATCAAGTAGTCATTAAAATGTGCTTGTCAGGTGTTCACAACATCTATAGACGATGCTTGAGGGGGTGGCGCACTGAGAGGTGCATCAAGGACATAAGCCTTTTGTGCAGCAATGAGGACAATCCTCACATCACGGACCCCGTCCGCATTATTGCTACCATCATCTTCCAACTCTATTTTTGTCTACCAATGTATCAAAATATAGGGGAGCTATAGCGTGAGCTATTGATCTACAACATAATTTGCAAAGACAACTTAGACTAAGTTCATGATAATGAGTTCAATTAATCACATTACTTAAGAACTCCAACTCAAATTGACATCCCTTCGGTCATCCAAGTGTTACATGATCCAAATTCACCAACCCAAGTCCGATCATCATGTGAGATGAGGTGGTTTCAATGGTGAACATCTTCATGTTGATCATATCTACTATATGACTCATGTTCGACCTTTCGATTTCTTGTGTTCTGAGGTCATGTATGTACATTCTAGTCTCCTCAAGTTTAATCTAAGTGTTACGCATGTGCAAAACTGGCTTGCAGCCGTTGTATGTGAACATAGAGTCTATCACACCCGATCATCATGTGGTGCTTCAAAACAACGAACTTTCGCAACGGTGCACACTCGGGGAGAACACAATTTTATCTTGAAATTTTAGTGAGGGATCACCTTATAATTCTACCGTCGTCCTAAGCAAAATAAGATGCATAAAAGGATTAACATCATATGCAAATCATAAGTGACATGATATGGCCATGAACTTGTGCTTTTGGTCACCATCTCCAAAGCACCGGCATGATCTCCATTGTCACTGGCATGACACCATGATCTCCATCATCATGATCTCCATCATTGTGTTGCCATCGGGGTTGTCGCGCCAACCATGCTTCTACTACTATTGCTACTGTTTAGCGATAAAGTAAAGCATTACATAACACTTAATGATTGACACGTAGGTCATACAATAATTAAAGACAACCCTATGGCTCCTACCGGTTGCCGTACCCATCCACATGCAAGTCGTGATAACTATTGAAAAACATGATCATCTCATACATCAACATATATCAAATCACGTCTTGGCCATATCACATCACAACATGCCCTGCAAAAACAAGTTAGACTTCCTCTACTTTGTTGTTGCAAATTTTATGTGGCTCATATGGGCAATTAGTAAGAACCGTTCTTACCTACGCAAAGCCACAATGGTGACAATCAAGTTGCCTTTTAACCTTCTACAAGGACCACCTCTGTCGAATCCGATTCAACTAATGTGGGAGAGACAGAAACCCGCTAGCCATATTTATGCAACAAGTTGCATGTCAGTTGATGGAACCGGTCTCTCATACGTGCACAAGTAAGGTTGGTCAGAGCCACTTCATCCCGCAAATACCGCCGAATCAAGATAAGACTAAGGAGGTAAGCAATCTGAACATCAACGCCCACAAACTCTTGTTTGTTCTACTCCTTCATGTTATCTACTCATAGACCTAGCTCTTGATGCCACTGATGGGGAACGTTGCATGGGAAACAAAAAATTTCCTACGAACACCCAAGATCTATCTATGGAGATCAACAGCTGCGAGAGGGAGAGTGGATCTACATACCCTTGTAGATTGCTAAGAGGGAAGCGTTAAGAAACGCGGTTGATGTATTTGAACGTCTTCGCGATCCAAATCGCAATCCGTCCCGCGATCCAATCATGATACGTCATGCGATATAATCACGATCTATCCCGATCTAGCGCCAAATGGATGGCACCTCCGCGTTCAGCACATGTACATATCAATGACGTCTCTGCCTTCTTGATCCAACAAGCAAGGTTGTAGAAGTAGATGAGTTCTCCGACAGCACAACGGCGTGGTGGCGGTGGTGGTGGAGCAATCTGAGCACGGCTTCGCCAAGCACTGTAGCGGACGCGTTTTGAAGGAGAAACAGATATAGGGAGAGAGGGAGGGCTACACCTATGCCTTAGGGTGGTGCTGCCCTCCCTCTCCCTCTCTATTTATAGGAGGAAGGGGTAGGTATGGCGCAGCCTTAGCCCCTCCTCTAAGGAGGGCTGGCCGGCCAAGATAGGGATGAGTCCACCTCCCACAAGGGAGGTGGGCGCCCTAGGGAGGTCTCCCTCCCCTCCAAGGCACCTCCCCACCTACCCTTGGGCGCATGGGCCCTATAGGGGTCAGTTTCCCAGCCCACTAGGGGCTGGTGCACCACCTCTTAGGCCCATGTGCCCCCCGAAAAGGATGGGCCCCTCCCGGTGGACCACTGGAACCTTTTCGGCACTCCCGGTACAATACCGGAAACACACGAAACTTTTTCGGAACCCAAATACCACTTTCCTATATATAAATCTTTACCCCCGGACCATTCCAAAGATCCTCATGATGTCCGAGATCTCATTCTGGACTCTGAACAACCTTCGGTCACCAACATACATGACTCAACAATACCAAATCGTCACTGAACGTTAAGTGTGTAGACCCTGCGGGTTCGAGAACTATGTAGACATGACCGAGACACTCTCCGGTCAATAACCAATAGTGGGACCTGGATGCCCATATTGGTTCCTACATATTCTACAAAGATCTTTATCGGTCGAACCACGATATCAAGGATTCAGGCAATCCCGTACGTAATTCCCTTTGTCCAGTGGTATGTTACTTGCCCGAGATTCGGTCGTCGGTATCTCCATACCTAGTTGAATCTTGTTACCGACAAGTCTCTTTACTCATTCTGTAACACAAGATCCCGTGACTAACTCCTTAATCAAATTTCCTGCAAGCTTCTTGTGATGTTGTATTACCGAGTGGGCCCAGAGATACCTCTCCGTCATACGGAGTGACAAATCCCAATCTCGCTCCATGCCAACCCAACAGACACCCTCTGAGATACCTGATACGTCTCCAACGCATCGATAATTTATGAAGTATTCATGCCATATTCATCTATGTTTATAATACTTTTATATGGTTTTGATGCACTTTATATGATTTATTTAGAACTAACCCGGATTGTCGTTGTTTTCAGCAGAACTATGGTGTTGCTTTTGTGCAGAAAATGAAAGTTCTCGGAATCGCCTGAAACTTTTTGACAAATTTTTTGGAACAAAAGAGGCACTAGACGCTTTGTGGGAGGGCCAGAAGAGTCACGAGGTGGCCACCCTCCACCAGGGTGCGCCAGGCCCCCAAACTGTGTCCTGGTGGAGGGTGCTCACCTCGTTGCCCATCTTGGCGTGAAACCGACGCTCAAAAATCATATAAATATTGAAACCATCATAAATAACCCTAGACTCCTCGTTTTGCCATCGCAAGGCCTCTATATCAACGGAAAACTAATCTGGAGAGAAAACAGTACCCTGGTGGAGAGCGGAGATCCTCTCTGGTGTCCATCTTCATCATCCCGGCGGAACAACATAGAGAGATATCAAGAGAGAGATAGCCATCTAGGTAGAAATTATGGACCCGTAGGTCTGTAGGAAACTACTCACACATCACCATGGGAGCTGTAAGGTTGATGTAGAGGCCTCCATGATCGATCCCCCCTTCGGCAGGACACTGGAACATGGCTCCAAATGGCACATGGCGGAGCAGAGATTTTCGGCGACGAAAAAAGTGTTTCGAGAGGCTCTCTAGGGTTTTTCGGATTTATTAGAATTTATAGGCCAGAGAGGGGCGTCGGGGGCCACCCGAGGGAGGCAACACACATCAGGGCGTGACCACCCCCTAGGCATGTCCTGTTGTGTGCTCCTTCGCTCGTGCGGCCTTCGATCTCCTCCCGAATCTTCCAGATCTTCTTCTGGTACAGAAAAAAATCATAAAAAAGTTTCGGGGCAATTGGAATTCGTTTGGTACTTTAAACCTGAAAAGTCAAAAACACGCAGAAAACAACAACTGGCATTAGGCACTGGGTTAATAAGTGAGTGCTCACAAATAATACGAATTGGTAAATAATCACCCAAAAAGCATCCTAGAATGATAATATCGTAGCACGGAACAAAAAAAATTATAGATACGTTGGAGACGTATTAATGGACTGGGAAGTTGGGCTTGTGTGGATCGTTCGATCCGCGTCTGGTGGGAATCAAATCGTTCGGATTTGTTTCCAAATTCCGGACGTTCGGAAATTGCAAATTTGGATAACAACATACGTTAGTTATAGATAACAACCTATGATCCTCAAAAATGCACACAAAAACCTAGTAGGAAGAGAAAGTGTGCATACCACTTATCAAGATAGTAAAAGAAAGAAAATATCAATGCAAGTGAAATTGTTTCATCCTTCTGTTTCATTTTTTTCCATTTTAGGATTAATAAACTTACCATCTAATGATTCTATTGTTTCTTCCTCCCATTTTCTTCTAATATTCCCTATTTTCTAGACATTTGCGGCTTCTTCCCACCCATCCAAGATACCACCACTCAAAGATGTAAACTTTGTTCGCCACCAAGATTTCGATTTTTGCGCAATACATGATTCATGGTTTTCTTATAGTTGTTGAGCATGTCTGTCTAGGTAGGACCTCTGCTTTTGCTATGTGAGGAATGATCAAGGTGAGGACATTGTATGAGCGGCTAGGAGTGATATCGTGAAGGGTGTCGCTAAGGCTGCCCAATAGATCACATATGACACAGTCCTTCGGCCCCATGCAGAGCATGTACATGACCCATGACCCGAACAACACTCCCTACTTCCTTCAACAGAGCTCGGGTCGCTAACCTCGGCGTGCATGTTGGCCCCAACGTGGCTGCTGCATGAGGCAATGGTGCCCCGATGTTACAGGTGGACACGAGGAGGAGGCCATGAAGAAGCACAGTTGGCCAACTAAGTACGATGACGACGGCTCCATGTCACTGGCATTGGAGCATGTACCCAATCCCATAAACTCGACGATGGTGGCGGTCGACGAGTCTGAGCCTTGTCCCTACCTGCCATCAAAACGGGGGTGAAAGCCGGGATGGTGTCAGGAGAGGGGTTGAAGAAAAAAGAAGAGATTTTTTACCAGTGAGAAGTAAATATAAATTAAAGAAAGTATATACTGCATCATTTTATACACTTTCAGAAAAAAGTATAGACAGAAGTATTCATCTTCCATAGGTAGGTGCTCCTTTTGTTAAACCATACTCAAGAGGGCATAGTATGGTCAATTATTATGCATACAGTGGGTAGATGCAAATAATGGATTGAAATCGAACTTGTAGTCAGTACTCACCAACGAAGTTGATTCCGATGGAAGAAGAGCATTTGCCGCCGATGCAACAGGTGATGTTGTGTTTGTGAAACCACCCAACCAAGGACGCACGAGGAAGCCGTGGGGACTCTGAATTCGCAGCCGGGAGGTGCCGGGTCCAAGGCCTGCGATCCGCTAACTCCCGTGGACAGCGAGAGATATAACGTGGTGGAAGGGTGACACGCCTATGCCGTGAGAGGTCGGGAAGGGGGACGCAGAGCAGAGGGGTGGCGTGTTGTTGCGCCGGCGATGCTACTACTTTTGACGCGTCGTCGTTGTTATTGCCCCGCGAAAGGAGGAGAAAACGGTTGACGCGCCTTCCTGAAAGAAGGGTCGCGACGCGGTGACAGAAAGGGAAAAGAAAACCGGCCGGAGGTGGGAAAACGGATCGCAAAACGCCGACACGGACGAAGAGAAGTAAAGAAACACGCGGGTCATGGGCACAAAAAATCGCTAGCAGGCCCCTAAAAAGTCGGTTAGAATTGCACAAGGCTACGCGTTTTTTACACGCAATGTATTAGTAATAACAATGTAATTGCCGCACAACAATATGAAAGAAAGGAAAGCATAGAAAACTACTACTACTAGTAGTGGTAGTAGGAATAGGAAAAAGGAGCAACGAACGAACGCGCACGCGCACGCACCCCGCGTCCCCTCTCCCCTCCCGCGGCGCCCAGAGGAGAGGTCTCATAAAAGAAAAGTGGGACTCCCTCCGACTGCACGGACGGACCCCCAAGCCCGAGCCCAAGTCGTTGCGGTCTCCCCCTCCCCTGCGTACGCGTAGGCAAGCACGCAGCCGCAGCGCAACAACCAGAATCTCCCCGAAAGCGAGAGGAGGAGGGGGGCAGTTGCTTCGCCTTCGCCTTCGCCTTCTCTTCTCCCCTCGCCGCCACGGTAAACCCCCCGCTCCCCTCCCCTCCCCTCCCATCAGCCCCGCACTCCAGCTTTCTTTCATCAATCGACGCCGCGGAGCTGCAGAAATCCTGCTTAATCTCTCGCCCTTATCCCTCCCTTCCAGCTCGCTGGTTTCTCCCCAGGTGCATTGCGGCGGAACCACCCTCCACCCGCCGCCGCTGCCGACGCCGCATTGGCCGCCGTCCCGTCGTCTCCCCCTGCTCCGCTGTAAGTGAAACCCCTGCCTCGCCTTTCCAGGACCAAAATCCCCATCCCTACCTCCCTCTGCCCGGAACCAAGATTGAGTCTTTTTTTCCCCCAAGAAACCCTCTTTGTTTCTTGGCTCAAGAGGACCGGCCTCGCCGCTGATCGGCTGCTGCTCTGTTCTGCTCTGCTCGCAGGGTTCATTGGCCGCCGCGGCCTTCTTCCGCAAGCCTGCTGCGAATTTCGTCGAGGGTTTTGGGGGCGCGTCATGGGGCCGGCTGTCATCGAGATCATCTCAGACGACGAGAAGGAGGACCCTCTTTCCGCCAAGCCGACCGCCGACGCCCTCGCGTGGGCCTCCAGCCTCCTGCTCGACGACCTCACCGGATTGGGGGAGGGTTTAGACGATTCCGCGGTCATACAGGAGCTCCTGTCCACCCTGGAGGGTCACAAGAAGGGTGGACCTGCTGCCGATGACGACGACGACGACGACTGCGTGATCCTGGACGGCGACCCTGACAAGGCCCTGGTCGTCGTCAAGGAGGAGAAACCTGGGAAAGACGAGGCAGAAGAAGACCTGCAGGTTGTTTCAGAGAAAGGGGAGGTACTGATTTCTTTCTTACCCGAATTTCCTCTATGTTACAACGTCGTGTTCCAATTCATACATCGTTGTCGGTTTGTATGTGTGTTGCATTGACCAGCTGTTGCGTTCGAGGTCATACATTGTCGTCTTCGTCAATACACATATAGCTTTGTCATCATACATTGTTAGACACATCACACATATTGCTATTCGAAGTCATTAATTGCCGTCAACATTGGTACATATCGCTTTGTCGGTTCTAATATGTGTCACATTGGCTAACCTTTTTAGGGGAACTGTTTTATTGAAAAGAATGGGTCCTATTGACATTGTGGAACTCATTTTATGCAGGCTGATCTGTGAACATCTCTGTCTCACTTGTGTATCAATTTGTTGTGATCTTAGTTGCTCAGCCATACATTTGATCAGCTATTGTGTTTTGGCTCATACATTGTTGTCGTCTTGTTAGATAATTTTTTTTGTCGATTCGTATGTTCGTTGCATTGACCATCTGTTGCTGTTAGTCATACGTCGTCATCATTAAATGATTTTTTTTGTCAGTTCGTCGCTGAATTGCATTAACCATGCAGCTATTGATAAGAATGGGCCCTATTCACATTTGGAGCACTTTTATGTAGGCCAATCAGTGCAGATTTCTGTTTCAGTTGTATGGTAAATTGTTTATAGGAATATACTTATTGCTAATCCAAGAACTAATTTCGGTTGTATGGCTCTTAATCTCTGTCTCACTTGATTCCAAGCATTTATTTGGTTGCTCTTGTCCAATTAGCTTTTGCTCTTCTGATTTGGTAATAACTGTCATTGATGCATGACCCCACTGTTAGTTGTGGGCCCTATGAGTAATATTTAGTTTACTGCACCAATCCGTCACCTTAAAGCATAATCTATTAGGGGAAGGTAGCCAAACTACTTACATTTCAGTGACATTGTTCCCTATTTTGGATATCATGGATGGCCTTCCGTGGGATGAGTTCCCCATGGAAGTACAATTTGTGGGCTCTAACTGGATATTATAGTAACTTGGTGATGACTTTAATGATCCTTGATATTGGTAGTGTATGCGTATTGTCATATCTTATACTAGTTGCTGATGATGAATCTAGTGATTATTTTAAGGAAATGGAAGTACCCCACTGATTGTCATGGCACTATATGTTCTTTTCTTAATCCATATTAATTATTGGGCTGTGTGCACCCAGGAGCCATCTCAAAGCTCCCAATTTTAAAAGAAGTGCATGTGGTCTTATAATGCTCTTCTTTTTTCAGGTAGCATGCAGGGATTTCCCCCATCCACGTCATCTATGTGCTAGATTGCCTTTTGGAACTGGATCTCATGCAAATCATTGCACTATGGTTAGTTAATGAATGCAAATTATTGCCTTCTCATCTGATCAAGTTATGGAATAGTATTGAATACCAATTGTTCCATCATGGATGCATTACCATATTTTGCTTTTCTTCTTGATTCAGTGCCACTGTTATGTTTGTGATTCTCGTGCTCCATGCCCCAGGTGGGGCAAAGGTACCTTGGCTACTGATCATTGTCATGCTACCGATAAGGATGAAAACTGGAAGAAACAGAGGCAATCACACAAACGCAAGAGCGCGCCACCAACTAAACGTGAAGGTGTTAAGAAAATGTCTTTTTCAAGCTCAACAACACCATCCTCTCAGCAATTTACAGGGTATCAGGTATCAGTTGCTCAACCATATGCACCTTTGGGGACAACTGTAAATCAACCAAGGGTTCCTGTCAGCAGAAATCAACAATTGCATCCATCTGCTTTGAGGACAACTGTAAACCAACCTTCCACCGGAAGAGTTACTGTTGCAAGTAATGTCAGCCAAAATCAACAAATGCATCCATCTGCTTTGAGAACAACCGTGAACCAACCTTTGACTGGAAGAGTTCCTGTTGCAAGTAATGTCAGCCAAAATCAACAAATGCATGCATCTATTATGGCTGCACAGAATGCGTGGCGAGCCGCCCATCTGCCAAAAGCATCAGCTCCTGGGCCAAAAATTGCTGGCAAAACACCCCAAAGGCCAGGGGCTGCTCCTACAGTTTATACACCCTCAAATGGTTACGTTTACCCTGCTCTTCTTAACAATGCCGCAATGCATCCAGCAACCCAGCGTGCAGTTCAGACAGTACAAGCGGCACCCGGAAGCAGGGGACTGCCCGGAGGTAACCTTATCCAGGGTTTCTCCACTCAGCGTTCTCTTGCTGCGCCGGTGCAGGTTCGGCCCATGCCACATCTCCAGGCTGCTCTAAATGGATCGTTTGGTACTGCTGGACTACAGCTTCGTCAGTGTGCTGCGCGAGTAGCTCAGGAAACACAGCAAGTAACTCAGTCAACACAAGGTGAGCAAGACGCGTCAGCTAGTCCGAAGCCATGGCAGATTGCGCTTGCTAATCTGGCCTCTGATCTTGGTGTGTCTGACTACAATGTCGACCCACCACATGTTCAACAGCCTGTCAGCACTCAACCTCTGCATCACAGCCAGATACTTGCTCAACCAAAGGCAGGCCAGGAGGGTGAAACTCCGTCGACAGCGCACATGAGCCGTTCCAATGGCCTTCCCCAGCAGGACAGCAAATCTGGAGACAGTGCTGTTTCTATGCAGCAAACTCAAGCCTTGTGCACACTGAATTCCCAGAGCAGTCTTACATCAAGTGAAACTTCTCTGAATAGCTCTGCAGCTAAACCTGCCATGGAACATTGAGCCTCTGCTGCCCTGGATTCCCGATACCCTTTTTTGTGCTCTTACGTGTCCAAATTACAAATACATTTCATAGCTGAGATACTAAATATCCTAGGATAGTAGAAAGGGCGCTCCTTTAAGAAAGCGAAGTGCTGTAGAGTTGAGATTCCTGATGTAATGGCTTAGACACTGAATTGATGGTCGAATTTTCAGTGATTCTTTGTTGATGATAGTCATTGATGTGTTCCTTGATAAATCATGTGCTTTGCAGGAAGATGTGTAGCCTCTGACATTGGTTGCGCTGTTTTTCTTGTTTTGGATATGCTTTTTCCCTTTGAAATGTTTCTGATATTTAACGGCTATTTGCTGCCTCCTTTCTCGAACACCTGTTTTTTTTTCTGTGTGTAAATTTCTCGAACACCTGTTGTGTCTAGAACAGCGCACAAATAGTTGAGATCTCTGGATATTATGCTTCACTTGGGATGTGATCATCTGACGATTTTATTCTGAACATTCATTTATCTGTACATTGGCGTGCGCTTTAATTATAATAACTACTGTATATCTTAAATTGCATCTGGTTTTACCGACGGCTGGCTTGAAAGTTATGTTCTGTACTTGCTGCTTCTAATAATTTTGCACACTGAAATACTGAATGGCTCTCAACTGAAATCATCAGTACGTTGTACTACTTATACAAGCAGCCAGTTTAAATGGCAGCAGCAGAGAGGTGTTTATATCTGCTTCTGAAGCCACCCAAAATTTAAACAAAATGCTAGTTCTTGGACTGAATGCTTCTTAGTATGATCAATAAAAATAACTGTATGTGATGAAAAGTGTTACTTCCACAAGAGTACTCACTAATCTAGCAATGCCAAATCTACTTTGCTCATAAGAAAGGGGATGCAGATGAGGCAGCGCTTTGTTTCGCTTTGCGCGAGACGGAATTGGCGCCGCCATGTCCCTCCTGCTGCGAGGCAGTAGCTTGCCTCGCCTGAGGGAAACCGATTCGTGGACCGGCCCAGTAGAATTGACGTCACGCCCGCTTTTTTATTTTCTTTTCTTTATCTTTTTTTCCTATTTTTTCTCCTTGTTTTTATTTGCATTTCCTTTTTAGTTTTCTAAGTGTTCATCACACATTTAAAAAAGTAATCATGTACTCCCTCTGTTTCTAAATATAAGACCTTTTAGAGATTTCATTATAAACTACATACGGATGTATATAGACATAGATTTACTTTTTTTGCTTCGTATGTAGTCTATAGTGGAATCTCTAAAAAGTCTTATATTTAGGAACGGAGGGAGTTTTTGAGAAAATGTTAAACGTGTATAAAAAATATTACCGATGTGCACGGAAAATGTACAATTTGTATGAAAAATGTACTCTCTCCATTCCTAAATATAAGACCTTTTAGAGATTCCACTATGGACTACATACAAAGCAAAACGAATGAATCTACATTCTAAAATATGTCTATATACATTCGTATGTGTCCATAGTGGAATCTCTAAAAGGTCTTATATTTAGAAACAGAGTGAGTAGTCATCAAAGCATGTATTTGAAAAAAAAAATCATCTATTTAAAAATAATAAACTAGTACCAAAAAAATGTTAGCACAGTTTTAATAAATTTTTCATAACTTTCGAAAAAACAATTGTGACAATTAAATAATTCCTCATGTTTAAAAACACGCATGCAGAATGTTTTTAAAATGTGTATACATTGCAAAAAAGAAATATTTCTGTAACTTAGAAACAATGTTTCAGACCATTAAAAAGATACACGTGACATTTTATAGAAATATTACTGTGTTTAGAAAAATGTCGTGGAAATTTAAAAAATATTACATCCTCCTATCCATATTAATTGTCATTGACTTAGTCTAGTTCTATTAAGTCGGTGACAATTTATATGGAACAGAGGGAGTATATACAATGTAAAAAATGTTCACATAGGTTAAATCATGTTTATATCCAATTAAAGTGTATGTTAAACTTTAAAGAACAAATCACGTGTTTCCAAAAAAATGTATGTGATTTTTAAAAACATTATTTATCCAGTGCAAAAACAATGTTCGCGTAGTTTGGAAAAATGTTTATTGCCATAAAAACGTACAACTTGTATTTCAACAATTTCTTGAATTCTAAAAAGTGTTCAAAACATGCATTTTAACAAATGTACTTCATATATTTTAAAATTTTCCAACGTGTATCATAAAAATGTTTCAAGTTACTTTAAATATGTGCATTGTGTACTGAGAAAAAAGTAGACACATGTTGAAAAAATAAAACCTACAAAGAAACAAGACAGAAACAAAAAAATGAAAGGAATAAAAGAAAACCAAAGTTAACGAAGAAAGAAAGAGAATAGTATAATCACAAAACAAAAAACAAAGCAAAATGAAGGGAAAAAATAAAACAAAAAATCTGGTGAGAGAAACACCACAGAAAAAACAAATGAAAACGAAAAAAAAAGAGAGTAGGAAACCGGACTTGATCAAACCTACAGCGCGCAGAAAATAATCCGCGCTACTGGGTTGGCCCGCTAGACGCCCCCTGTAGGTGATTCTCATTAGGAAGCGGTACTTAGTGGGTTGCTCAGTGCGGACGACCGTTGGATTTTTTTCCTTTTTATTAGTTTTATTTACACTTCGAGAAAACAAATTATTTTTATTTATGGAGTAATCACATGTTTCGAAAACAATATTCGTGTTGTTTAAAAAAATGTCTATATAATGTAAATAAAATGTTCACTCAATTATTATAAAACGTTTGTATTGTTCAAAAAATGTTGTTACTGCTTATAAAATATTCCCCCATTCCATAAAATGTTCATGACATTTTTAGAAATTTTGTGCAGAATGTAAAATAATGTAAGGGTAAGTTTGAAAATATCTGTTACCATTCAGAAAATGTATACGTAAAATTTCAAAATTTATCCATATGTCCCAAAAAATGTTCGTGTCATTTGTCTGGAAAATATTATACAATCTGAAAAATGTTCGTGTATTATCAAAACATGTTTTGTCCCGTTCAGGAAAAAAATTATGACATCTAAAAAACTCATGCATTTCAATAATTATGTTTGTGACATTTGTGACATCACAGAATCGTACCATTCGAGTTTGAGTTGGGCGAATGCCTAGATGTCGGTTTCTTTTCGAACTATTTAGAGCCCAGACACTGTCTGAACTTACTCTACATGTTTGGCTTAGACAGTTTGGTTTATATGATTTTTCGTTTTGTACTCTTCAGTAAACACGGTATTGAATTAAAATATGGTTCGGTTTTGTTATATATTAAATTATTTCAGTATGATTTCGGTAAATACCATATTCACCAAAGCAGGCACAAATTTTTTAATTAAGTCGTGCATTTTATCTTTTAATGTTTGAAAGGGAAAAAAATTCATAGTACTCAGTATGTAAGTATATCATGCATGCATTGCATGTCAGCCGGCTGGAGGTTGAATGGGATGGTTGCATATGTTCCCTGCAAAAAGAAAAAAGGATATGTATATCATGCACTGTAACTTGCTGGCCTTCCTTTTCACAGACTTGGATTTAGTTTTTTGAGGGAATTTCACAGACTTGGAATTTTTTTAGAAAATCAGACTTGTTTTTTTTCGAAAAATAACGGACTTGGTGGAATGGCCTAATGGGAGGGAGCTCCTATATGACGTAAATTGCGTCAAACAGTCAGCCTCACGCGCAGGAGCGTCTCGCGACTGGGCAGCCCATATATGTGGCCAAGAAAAATCACAAAAAAAGCATGTGGTTGCTAATATCGAACTCGCAACGTCGCAATAACTAACACATGCTGCACTACAACCGATGGTGACCGACGACAACGCGAATCATTTTTAACTATAACCCGATATTTACTCTAGTGTCCTATTTACAGTTTTTTTAGGGGTCTTATTTACTGTAGCATACAATTATTCAATTCTCTTGCACACATTTTAAGAAACAAATCATTAATTCGGGAATGTGAACAAAAGTTGAAATTTTCAAATAGTTTTAAAATTGTAGGAACAAATTCTAGAATTATGTCAGCTTTTTAATTTTTTAAAATTTGCTTATAGAAGAAGAAAACAATAGTTAAAAAAATTCTCACATTTATAAACAATTTTCAAACAACGTTTTTGAAACATGGAGTTGTTTATTGAAAGTGCAAGCAAAATGTTGCAAACGCTAATAATTTATGAAATTCCTAAACATTTTTGGAAACACGAACATTTTTTGTAAATTGTAAAGAAATGTTGAAAATGAGAACATTTTACAAAATCTGAACACATTTTGAAACACAAACATTTTTATAAAAATCATGAACAAATTTTGAAATCCTTGAACTTTTTACTGAAACACGATGTTTTTGGAAATCTTGAACCATAATTTTTTTATGTAATTGTGAACATATTTGGAAAGCCATTATTTTTTTAATATCATGAACAAAATTTGAAAAAGAGATTTGTTTGTGAAAAAACAACATTTTTGGAAAGTAGAAACATTTCTAGAAATTCCTGAACATTTTTTTTGAAACACAAGAATTTTTTTGAAATTATGAACAAAATTTTAACAGAAGAACATTTTTTAAAATTCAGATTTTTTTTTGAAATTTTGAGAAAACAGAACATGAAAAATGACAAACAAGAAGATAAAAAGAAAAGTAAAAAAACAAAAACAGAAAACAGAAAACAGAAAACAGAAATCATAAAATCAAAATAAAAATGAAAAGTGAAAAAGAAACAACAATTGAAGTAAGAGAAAAATAGAGAACAAAAGAAAAGGAAGAAGTAAAGTAGATACATTGGTCGAGAAACATTCTAGAAGGTTCATAAAACCGATAAAAGTCGTCGGGAACACCCTAGAGATTCCCAAGACCGAAATCTTCTATCTACAACAGATAGGTTAGCCCGATCGCTCGCTCTGTCGCCCTGTTTGTGCGATTACTTGCCAGTTTAACGCAAAATGCGTCAAATAGGAATGTGCCTAATGGGATACTTTTTTGCATGGGACGCTGAGACAAATAAAAGAAAGGCCTCGAAGAGATGGTACGAAGCAGGGCACTCACGATCCTGTGCAGTGCGACCCACTGTTAGTACCACCTCGCTAGTTATAGGTGAGAAGTGCACACATTTAAATACATTAAAATTGAGCAATTTTCCATCCCTCTCGGGATATCAGTGTTCACAGCCAGTTGATTATCGCTTTTAGCAGATTTTTCCCGTTAGATTAGTTATTAATCCCACGTTCCCTCGCTCCAATCGGGCAAACAAGCGCTAATCTTACCGAGGCGCTACTATGGTCACAATTTTAAATGTCAGGTATTAATTGGGCTGGCCGCTGTTGTGGTGATATTTATCTGGGCCAGGCTCCTCCGAAGGCAACCCATGTAGCGCTAACCACACCCATCCCCTTGACCCCTACTATCACACCTATTGCTCTCCTATGCGGAACGATAGCTTTGACGACGGAGCCTTAGAGCGTGTTTGGCAGCCATAGCAGTCGATCCTGGCTAGCTCAAGGCTGGCTCACATGAGGCTGGTTGAACAAATATAGCCTTTAAACCAACATCCGCAACCTGTTTGGTTGTCCGTATTTAGTTCTCACGCATTAGGGGACAGTTTAGCGCACAATGTTTGGTTGCCCACATTATCCGAACTTACACATAAGCACACTGTTTGGTTACATACACGATGCGAGGTGTGCTAACCTTATATCCTATGCGGTGAGGTCACATTACACATGATCACACCTAGCACACCAATGCCACAACAGAGCAATGGCGACGAACGTCACGACGATGAGGAAGTTGTTCACCGCAAGGCGTGGCTCCGCCTTGCCAACTGCAACGTTACCAATTTCAACGCCAATTGTGTGTTTTCACATATAGTTGGCGTAAGCTTTTTTTGCCGCCCGCCTAGTCTTAAACTCTCTATGGCTGCTGCTGCTGAAAGAGGCAACTTGTTCACTACAATCTTTCCATGAACTGTAAACCCCTGATACCTTCCCTACGAACACCGCATATCATTTGTCCTACCAGTGCAGAAAAGCAGCAGTTGAAGCAGCAAGCAAAAGAACAATCAAGGAGCAAGCAATGTTGTAGAAATAGTAAGCATGCATGATCATATGGCATAGCAAGTTCAAACCTAGCGCTACCTTGGTGTAATCCTACCACCACATCCAAAAAAGGGTGTCATCCTACCACCACAAGTTCACGATCGTCATGAGGAGTTAGTATATACCACCTCAATAAAATATACAGACCATCAAACAGCTTTCAAGCCCTAACTACATAAAATATACGTCGTCATCGTTGTTTCCATCGCCATCTAGTGCTTGTCCAACCAGCTCCTGAGGCAGAGCACCCTGTGGGCATCTGTCATGACAACAAACCCAACACCCTGGGCCTTGTTGTCCAGCAGGTGGCTCAGAGCTACCATGAGAGTCTCATCGCTGAAGCCACCTTGCTCCATGACGACGTTGTACATGTCAGGATGGACGTCAAGGGTCTTGCTCTCCCTGATGGCGGTTGTCACCTCCTTCACGGACTCAGTCATGTTGTTGAAGACACTGGTCTCCTCCTCCATTAGGCTGCCCCTCTTCCTCTTCCTATCGAGCATAGGGACATGCTCAAATGGCTTCTCAGGGCCATCAAGCACTGCCTCTATGTTCGGGGTGCTTGTGATGTTTGGCGGTTGCCAAGCTGAATGAGAATCGAGAGCCTCACCAGAGCCATGGCATGCTTGCCAGTTGCCAGACCGAAGGAGAAGATGTGTTGCATCTGGTTGTAGTTCTCGATGGATGTGTTGAGGAACTCAACGTCCTTGGGATGGTCCTAAGATAGAAGCACAAGTGTTGTTCGTTGCTAGAAGGCAATGGTTGATAGTGTACAAAACAAGGAAACAGTGAGCTAACCGCGACATGGCCGGTGTAGTGCTCTGCCTCGAGAACGATAGAGCAAGTGCTCTGATCCCAGGAGGCATCACTAAGGTCTCTAAGCTTGGACAATTGGATCCATCGAGCTCTCCACTTCCTCAGGTGGTTGTACACCTGGGTGGCACTCAACTCCTGGGCATAGAACTCGAACACCTGCTTGGCAATGATGTTCAAGTGCACCTCCTTGAAGCCCTTGTCAGTCCTAACCCCACTAGAGACGAGCTCTCACATCTTGTTCAGCACGAATGTGGACATGAATGGCTGCCACTTCATCTTGTTCCCCCTACCATCCTTCTTAGCCTTCAGTGCAGCAACAACAAAGTGGCAGTTGGCTCAGCGAGCACAACTGGTGTTGGGAGACGTAGTAGTAAATCAAACTTTTCCTACGTGTCACCAAGATCTATCTATGGAGAAACCAGCAAATGAGCGGGGAGAGATCGGATCTTCATACCTTTGAAGATCGCTAAGCGGAAGCGTTGCTAGAACGCGGTTGATGGAGTCGTACTCGCAGCGATTCAGATCGCGGTGGATTCCGATCTAAGCACCGAACAACGGTGCCTCCGCGTTCAACACACGTGCAGCCCGGTGACGTCTCCTACGCCTTGATCCAGCAAGGAGGAAGGAGAGGTTAGGGAAGAGCTCCGGCAGCACGACGGCGTGGTGGCGGTGGAGCTGCGTGGTACTCCGGCAGAGCTTCGCTAAGCACTACGGAGAAGGAGGAGAGGGAGGAGTAGGGCTGCACCAGGGAGGAGAGGAACTCGTGTGTTGTGCAGCCCTAAAACCCACCACTATATATAGGAGGAGGGGAGGGGAGGGGCTGCGCCCTAGGGTTCCACCCTAGGGGTGGCGGCAGCCTCCAGGAGCCCATCTGGCCGGTGGCCAGGGCAGGGAGAGGTGGAGGCGCCCTAGGGTGGGCCTTAAGGCCCATCCACGCCTAGGGTTTGCCCCCCTCCACCCTTGTTGCGCCTTGGGCTGGGGTGGGAGGCGCACCAGCCCACCTAGGGGCTGGCTCCCTCCCACTCTTGGCCCATGGAACCTTCCGGGGCAGGTGGGCCCACTTGGTGGACCCCCGGAACCCTTCCGATGGTCCCGGTACACTACCGGTGACACCCGGAACACTTCCGGTAACCAAATCCTCACTTCCTATATATCAATCTTCGTCTATGGACCATTCCGGGACTCCTCGTGACGTCCGAGATCTCATCCGGGACTCCGAACAACCTTCGGTAACCACGTACACTATTTCCCTATAACCCTAGCGTCATCGAACCTTGAGTGTGTTGACCCTACGGGTTCGGGAGACACGTAGACATGACCGAGACACCTCTCCGGCCAATAATCAACAGCGGGATCTGGATACCCATGTTGGCTCCCACTTACTCCACGATGATCTCATCATATGAACCACGATGTCGGGGATTCAATCAATCCCGTATACAATTCCCTTTGTCTATCGGTATGATACTTGCCCGAGATTCGATCGTCGGTATCCCTATACCTTGTTCAATCTCGTTACCGGCAAGTCTATTTACTCGTTCCATAACACATCATCCCGTGGCTAACTCCTTAGTCACATTGAGCTCATTATGATGATGTCTTACCGAGTGGGCCCAGAGATACCTCTCCGTCACACGGAGTGACAAATCCCAGTCTCGGTTCATGCCAACCTAACAGACACTTTCGGAGATACCCAAAGTGTACCTTTATAGCCACCCAGTTATGTTGTGACGTTTGGCACACCCAAAGTATTCCTACGGCATCCGGGAGTTGCACAACCTCATGGTCTAAGGAAACGATACTTGACACTGAAAAGCTTTAGCAAACGAACTACACGATCTTGTGCTATGCTTAGGATTGGGTCTTGTCCATCACATCATTCTCCTAATGATGTGATCCCGTTATCAACGACATCCAATGTCCATGGTCATGAAACCGTGACCATCTATTGATCAACGAGCTAGCCAACTAGAGGCTCACTAGGTACATGTTGTGGTCTATGTATTCACACATGTATTACGGTTTCCGGTTAACACAATTGTAGCATGAATAATAGACAATTATCATGAACTAGGAAATACAATAATAACCATTTTATTATTGCCTCTAGGGCATATTTCCAATAGTCTCCCACTTGCACTAGAGTCAATAATCTAGTTCACATCACCATGTGATTAACACTTACATCACCATGTGATCATATCATCATGTGATTAACACCCAATTAGTTCTGGGGTTTGATCATGTTTTGCTCGTGAAAGAGGTTTTAGTAAACGGGTCTGCGACATACAGATCTGTGTGTACCTTACAAACTTTCTATGTCATATTTGTAGATACTGCTCCCACGCTCCACTTGGAGCTATTCCAAATGGCTGCTCCACTATACGTAGCCGGATTTCTACTAAGAGTCATCCGGATTGGTTTTAAAGCTTGCATCATCGTAACCCTTTACGATGAACTCTTTATCACCTCCATAATCGAGAAATATTTCCTTAGTTCTCAAGTTACTAAGGATAACTTTGACCGCTGTCCAGTGATCCACTCTTGGATTACTCTTGTACCCCTTGACAGACTCATGGCAAGGCACACACAGGTGCGGTACATAGCATGGCATACTATATAGAGCCTATGGCTAAAGCATAGGGGATGACACTCATCTTTTCTTTATCATCTGCCGTGGTCGGGTATTGAGTCTTACTCAATTCCACACCTTACAATATAGTCAAGAACTCCTTCTTTGACCCATCTATTTTGAACTCCTTCAAAAACTTGTCAAGGTATGTCTTCGTCGAAAAAACTTATCAAGCGAATTGATCTATCCCTATAGATCTTAATGCTCAATAAAATAGTAGCTTTATCTGGGTCTTCCTTTGAAAAACTCTTTTCAAACAACCCTTCATGCTCTTCCA
Source organism: Hordeum marinum (assembly GCA_022496015.1). Lineage (NCBI taxonomy): Eukaryota > Viridiplantae > Streptophyta > Magnoliopsida > Poales > Poaceae > Hordeum > Hordeum marinum. The sequence continues at coordinate 491,669,338 of CM039675.1, forward strand.
GAAATTCTACATCATTTCCGATCAATAATATGTAGACTACATATTCTTATAAGAAACTCTATAGTGCTCCCACTCACTTTCTTGTAAATACAAGTTTCTCATAAACTTTGTATAAACTTAAACACTTTGATCACCTCATCAAAGCATATATTCCAACTCCGAGATGCTTGCTCCAGTCCATAGAAGGATCGCTGGAGTTTGCATACTTTTAGCATCCTTAGGATTGACAAAACCTTCTGGTTGTATCACATACAACTCTTCCTCACAGAAACTGTTACGGAAACCTTGTTTTGTCATCCATCTGTCAGATTTCATAATCGAAAAATGCAGCAACTGCTAACATAATTCTAATAGGCTTTTAGCATCGCTACACATGAGACAATCTCATCGCAGTCAACTCCTTGAACTTGGCAGAAACTTCTTTGCGACAAGTCGAGCTTTATAAACGGTGACATTTCACCATTAGCGTCTATGTTTATCTCAAAGGTCCATTTGTAGTCAACGACCTGCCATTCAACAGGCAAGTCTACCATAGTCCATACTTGGTTTTCATACATGGATCCTTTCTCGGATTTCATGGCTCCTAGCCATTTGTTGGAATCCGGGCCCACCATCGCTTCTCCATAGTTCGTAGGTTCATCGTTGTCCAACAACATGATTTCCAAGACAGGGTTGTCGTACTACTCAGGAGCAGTACGCGTCCTTGTCGACCTACGAGGTTCTATAGTGACTTGATCCGAAGCTTCATGATCATCATCATTAACTTCCTTTTCAATTGACGTAGGCTCTACAGAAAACTCTTTCTGTGCTGCGCTACTCTCTGGTTGAAACAAAGGTTCAACAACCTTATCAAGTTCTATCTTCCTCCCACTCAATTCTTTCGAGAGAAACTCTTTCTCAAGAAAGGACCCGTTCTTAGCCACAAACACTTTTGCGCTTGAATCTGAGATAGAAGGTATACCCAATGTCTCTTTAGGGTATTCTATGAAGATGCATTTGTCTGCTTTGGGTTCAAGCTCATTAGGTGAAAACCCTTTTCACATAAGCGTCACAGCCCCAAACATTAAGAAATGACAGCTTAGGCTTCTGTCAAACCATAATTCTCACGGTGTCATCTCAACAGACTTAGATGGTGCCCTATTAAAGTGAATGGATTTGTCTTTAATGCATAACCCCATAATGATAGTAGCAAAACGATAAGAGACATCATAGTACTCACTATATCCAATAGAGCACGACTACGACGTTCGGACACACCATCACTCTATGGTGTTCCAGGAGGTGTGAGCTGTGAAACAATTTCCACATTGTCTAAAATTGCATACCAAACTCGTAACTCAGATATTCACTTCCACGATCATATCGTAGACATTTTATCTTCTTGTCACGATGATCTTTAACTTCACTCTGAAACTCCTTGAACCTTTCAAACATTTCAGACTCGTGTTTCATTAAGTAAATATCCCATACTCACTTAAATCATCAGTGAAGGTAAAGAAAAATAACGATATCCTCTATGTGTTTCAACACTCATTGGACCACATACATCAACATGTATTCATTCCAATAAGCCACTAGCCCGCTCCTTCATATCGGAAGACGGGGTCTTAGTCATCTTGCCCAAGAGGCATGGCTCGCATGTCTCAATTGATTCGAAATCGAGTGAGTCAAAAGATCCATCATCATGGAGTTTCCTCATGCGATTTATACCAATATGACATTAAGAGGCAGCGCCACAAGTATGTGGTACTATCATTATTAACTTTGTATATTTTGGTACCAATGTTATGAACATGTGTACTACTACGATCATGATTCAATAAACCATTCCGAGTGGGTGCATGACCATTGAAGGCATTATCCATGTAAACAGAATAACCATTATTCTCTAACTTATATGAATAACCGTATTGCACTAATCATGATCTAATCACGTTGATTCTCAACGCAAACACCAAATAACATTTATTTAGGTTTATCACAAATCCCGAAGGTAGAGAGAGCGTGCGATGGTGATCACATCAATCTTGGAAACACTTCCAACACACATCGTCACCTTTCACCTAGCTAGTCTCCGTTTATTCCGTAGCTTTTATTTCGAGTTGCTAACACTTAGCAACCGAACCGGTATCCAATACCCAGGTGCTACTAGGAGTACCAGCAAGGTACACATCACTAACACGTATATCAAATATACTTCCATCGACATTACCAGCCTTCTTATCTACCAAGCATCTAGGGTTTTTCCGCTTCAGTGAACATTCTCCTCATAACAAAAGTACTTAGTCTCGGGTTCGGGCTCAACCTTGGGTTTCTTCACTAGAGCAACAACTGGCTTGCCATTCCTGAAGTTTTTCCCTTCTTGCCCTTGCCCCTTTTGAAACTAGTGGTTTTCACTTAACCATCAACACTTGATGCTCCTTCTTGATTTCTACCTTCGTGGTGTCAAACATCACAAACAACTCAGGGATCATCTTATCCATCCCTGGCATGTTATAGTTCATCACGAAGCTCTAGTAGCTTGGTGGCAGTGACTTGGAGAACTGCATTAATCACTATCTCATCTGGAAGATTAACTCCCACTTGATTCAAGTGATTGTAGCACCCAGACAATCTGAGCACACGCTCACCGATTGAGCTATTCTCCTTTATCGTGCAGGCAAAGAATCTTGTTGGAGGTCTCATACCTCTCAACATAGGCACGAGCCTGAAATCTCAATTTCAGCTCTTAGAACATCTCTTATGTTCCGTGACGTTCAAAACGTTTTGGAGCCTCTATTCTAAGCCGTAATGCATGGCACACTGAACTATCACGTAGTCATCAAAAAGTGTCTGTCATATGTTCACAACATCTACAGACAACGCTTGAGGGAGTTGTGCACTTAGCGGTGCATCAAAGACATAAGCTTTCTGTGCAGCAATGAGGACAATCCTCAGATCACGGACCTAGTCCGCATCATTGCTACCATCAACTTTCAATCTTACTTTTCTCTAGGATCGTATCAATAAAACAGGGGAGCTACAGCACGAGCTATCTACGACATAATTTGCAAGGACACTTTTAGACTAAGTTCATGATAATTAAGTTCATCTAATCAAATTATTGATGAACTCCCACTTAGATAGACATCTCTCTAGTCATCCAAGTGTCACATGATCCATGTCGACTAGCCCGTGTCCGATCATCACGTGAGACGGACTAGTCATCCATGGTGAACATCTCTATGTTGATCGTATCTACTATACAACGCATGTTCGACCTTTCGGTCTTCCGTGTTTCGAGGCCATGTCTGTACATGCTAGGCTCGTCAAGTCAACCTAAGTGTTCTGCGTGTGTAAATCTGGCTTACACCCATTGTATGCGAACGTTAGAACCTATCACACCCGATCATCACGTGGTGCTTCGGAACAACGATCCTTAGCAACGGTGCACAGTTAGGGGGAACACTTCTCTTGAAATTATATTGAGAGATCATCTTATTTACTACCGTCGTTCTAAGCAAATAAGATGTAAACATGATAAACATCACATGCAATCAATATAGTGACATGATATGGCCAATATCATCTTGCTCCTTTGATCTCCATCTTCGGGGCACCATGATCATCACTGTCACCGGCACGACACCATGATCTCCATCATCATGATCTCCATCATCGTGTCTTCATGAAGTTGTCTCGCCAACTATTATTTCTACTACTATGGCTAACGCTTAGCAATAAAGTAAAGTAATTACATGGCGTTTATGATTGACACGCAGGTCATACAATAAAATAAGGCAACTCCTATGGCTCCTGCCGGTTGTCTTACTCATCGACATGCAAGTCGTGAATCCTATTACAAGAACATGATCAACCTCATACATCACAATGCATCACATCACATCCTTTTTGGCCATATCACATCACAAGGCACATGCTGCAAAAACAAGTTAGACGTCCTCTAATTTGTAGTTGCAAGTTTTACGTGGCTGCTATAGGTTACTAGCAAGAACGTTTCTTACCTACGCCAAAAACCACAACGTGATATGCCAATTGCTATTTACCCTTCATAAGGACCCTTTTCATCGAATCCAATCCAACTAAGGTGGGAGAGACAGACACCCGCTAGCCACCTTATGCAACAAGTGCATGTCAGGCGGTGGAACCGGTCTCACGTAAGCGTACGTGTAAAGTCGGTCCGGGCCGCTTCATCCCACAATACCATCGAATCAAGATAAGACTAGTAACGGCAAGCATATTAACAAGATCGACGCCCACAACTGCTTTGTGTTCTAATCGTGCATAGATTCTATGCATAGACCTAGCTCATGATGCCACTGTTGGGAGACGTAGTAGTAAATCAAAATTTTCCTACGTGTCACCAAGATCTATCTATGGAGAAACCAGCAAATGAGCGGGGAGAGATCGGATCTTCATACCTTTGAAGATCACTAAGCGGAAGCGTTGCTAGAACGCGGTTGATGGAGTCATACTCGCAGCGATTCAGATCGCGGTGGATTCCGATCTAAGCACCGAACAACGGTGCCTCCGCGTTCAACACACGTGCAGCCCGGTGACATCTCCTACACCTTGATCCAGCAAGGAGGAAGGAGAGGTTGGGGAAGAGCTCCGGCAGCACGACGGCGTGGTGGCGGTGGAGCTGCGTGGTACTCCGGCAGAGCTTCGCTAAGCACTACGGAGAACGAGGAGAGGGAGGAGTAGGGCTGCACCAGGGAGGAGAGGAACTCGTGTGTTGTGCAGCCCTAAAACCCACCACTATATATAGGAGGAGGGGAGGGGAGGGGCTGCGCCCTAGGGTTCCACCCTAGGGGTGGCGGCAGCCTCCAGGAACCCATCTGGCCGGCGGCCAGGGCAGGGAGAGGTGGAGGCGCCCTAGGGTGGGCCTTAAGGCCCATCCACGCCTAGGGTTTGCCCCCCTCCACCCTTGCTGCGCCTTGGGCTGGGGTGGGAGGCACACCAGCCCACCTAGGGGCTGGCTCCCTCCCACTCTTGGCCCATGGAACCTTCCGGGGCAGGTGGGCCCACTTGGTGGACCCTCGGAACCCTTCCGGTGGTCCCGGTACACTACCGGTGACACCCGGAACACTTCCGGTAACCAAATCCTCACTTCCTATATATCAATCTTCGTCTCCAGACCATTCTGGGACTCCTCGTGACGTCCTGGATCTCATCCGGGACTCCAAAAAACCTTCGGTAACCACGTACACTATTTCCCTATAACCCTAGCATCATCGAACCTTAAGTGTGTAGACCCTACGGGTTCGGGAGACACGTAGACATGACCGAGACACCTCTCCGGCCAATAACCAACAGCGGGATCTGGATACCCATGTTGGCTCCCACGTACTCCACGATGATCTCATCGGATGAACCACGATGTCGGGGATTCAATCAATCCCGTATACAATTCCCTTTGTCTATCGGTATGATACTTGCCCGAGATTCGATCGTCGGTATCCCTATACCTTGTTCAATCTCGTTACCGGAAAGTCTCTTTACTCGTTCCATAACACATCATCCCGTGGCTAACTCCTTAGTCACATTGATCTCATTATGATGATGTCTTACCGAGTGGGCCCAGAGATACCTCTCTGTCACACGTAGTGACAAATCCCAGTCTCGGTTCATGCCAACCCAACAGACACTTTCGGAGATACCCAAAGTGTACCTTTATAGCCACCCAGTTACGTTGTGACGTTTGGCACACCCAAAGTATTCCTACGGCATCCGGGAGTTGCACAACCTCATGGTCTAAGGAAACGATACTTGACATTGAAAAGCTTTAGCAAATGAACTACACGATCCCGTTATCAACGACATCCAATGTCCATGGTCATGAAACCGTGACCATCTATTGATCAGCGAGCTAGCCAACTAGAGGCTCACTAGGGACATGTTGTGGTCTATGTATTCACACATGTATTACGGTTTCCGGTTAACACAACTGTAGCATGAATAATAGACAATTATCATGAACTAGGAAATACAATAATAACCATTTTATTATTGCCTCTAGGGCATATTTCCAACAACTGGCACAAAGATAGACGCACCAGGTGCCACCTCGAACACGTTTGAATTAGGAGGCATGTTCTGATCGAGGAGGGTTGCGAGTCCTCGACATAGGAGGCCGTGAACTGGCTGTCTGTGAAGACAATGTGTTGACTAAGATCTTGCGTCTGTGTGGTCATGTCCTACAATCACATCACACATAGAAAGTGAGCATGACACAGACAATATCACAACATCGCAACAGATAGCTATCTCAACATCATAACTAGCTAATCTATCATGCTACAAATCTGTAGTGTTCATCCATAGTGTTCATCACTATCATACCACTCTAGCTCAACAGATCCAGCACACTAGCTACCACAACATCAAAATCTAGCATCTGCTAACACATCACATCCTACCACATGCTTGCACATCTAACCCTATGACCACATCATCTCAAATCTAGCTACAACGAACATTGAGAAAAGAGGTGATTGAACTGACAGAGGCCATGGCTACAGCTCGGATGGGGGAGGGATCAGAGAAGCTAAGGAGGAGACTCGCCGCCTCCATGGACCGCCGGTCAGTGAAGGAGCTCCGCTTACCTCGTCGTTGGTGTCTATGCACGTCGGAGGTAAAGATCAAAAGGGGGGAGAAGGGTGGGGGCGCTTTGGGCGGTGAGAGGAGGAGGGGCTAAATAGGGTGATCTAATCGGTCAGAGGTGAGCCGAAATCCTCTCGCCGATTTTTCGGACACGCACGCGAGCTTGTGCCGTCTCCCTGGTCGCACGAGCTTAGCGCCACGGTCTCCTCCTCCACCTCGCATGAGCCAAGCTCTGGATAAACTGTCGATCTGAGCGTAGGTCGCGGGCCTGACTAGGAGTGCTTTAAAATTCACGCTATGTAGGCAGAAAAGTGTGTTGACACCTGATTTTGGCACGGTGCAAAATGCAATAAAGATGGACTCAAACGAAAGGGTTTTTTCTACGATAAAATTCATATTGCCGAGTGAAACAACCTTGATGTTTAGGCCATCACCATTCGGCATCATTTCAAAGGCCAAATCACATTTGGATTGTCATGTAGATGTTCTGAGTGCTTTTTGGTCCATTACGCATCCAAGACAACCTCGGATGAAGGAATATTCTACATAGATTGTCTTCGCCTCGTCGAGCTGATCGATTCTGATATATAAATCATCTCAATCTAAGGTCGTGTGCAAAAGTTAGAGCAACCAGAGTGCAGTCCTATCACAAAGCAAACTATGGCGCAGGAGATCAAACACATGTCTGACAGGTCGCGTGAGTCATTCGGCCATCAAGACGTCCTCGGATGGAAAAACTTACGACATGAAAAAGTTTCGCGTCGTCGAGACGATTGATTTTGATGTATAAATCTTCTCAATCCAAGGTCGTATGCGACCTCGAGAGGCAAAACAAAATCAGCCTGAGGTTTCACTCGGGATTTCCGAGTGAAAGTTGGCCGACCGAGGGAAACGTTTGCCGTCGAGTGAAAAGTTTCCCGTCCGGCCGAGTGAAATCGCCGTCCGAGTAAAAAGTACCGGTCAAGTGAAAATACTGGCCCGAGTGCAATTGTCGTCTGAGTGAAAATCACCGTCAAGTGACAGTTTCGGCCCGAGTGCAATTGTCGTCCGAGTGAAAATCACCGTCGAGTGACAGTTTCGGTCGAGTGAAAGTTCAAAATGGCCTCATATGGAAAATTGTTCAACACGAAAGTTGTTAATGTCAAAACGGTCAACTTTTATTTTAAAGTCATCATCATCTGAGATAGTACACGGCCTGTAGAGACGCTACAACACTCGGACAGCCCAGTCTGCTACGTGACCGAGTCCGATTCGAAGTTAAAGATGACCTCGTGGAGTATTCGAGATGGCTTTATTTGGGGAAGTGATCAACATACGGATTGTTGGACTCGTCGAGGCACACAAAATTGATGTTTGGAATCTCTCCATCGGAGGTCATATGTAGATTTCACGGCCCACGCGAGAAGCAAGACAGAAGATTGGGCCAAATTTGGGCTGAATCCGAGTGGAATTAGAACTAGGACTCTAGGAAGTGAATTGATGTAATTTTCTTGTAAGGAAAGCCTAGATGAATCCTTTGCTTGTACGGGAAGTCTAGCCGCCTCTTATATATGTTGGGGGTGATGGCCAATTGAACAACACACAATCGAACAAATCAATCTATACTACTTTTTCATCTACGTTCTTCGTTTTTTCTCTTTCGTTCTTCGCTGTTCCTCGTGTTTGAGAGCTGCGAATCCTGAGGCTCTAGGGGTGAGCGAATCGACCTAGGGCAGCCCATAGCCGCTGCACTCCCTGACGGGGTCCCTCCCGGGCGTGCGGGGTTTCGGGTCTGCAAAAAGCGTTCGTCGACTGTCTTGCGTATTGCGCTGCCGGACGGACCTCCCTCGACGTGAGCTGCGGTGCATCACCCCCGGCGTCGAGGGTACACGATGACGTGTTCGTGTGTCAACACACTTTTTGGCGACTCCGCTGGGGATCAAAGATCAATCATCCTCATCAACCATCATGTCTGATCTTCCCAAGCCATCTGAGATAGATGCCGATAACATCATTAAGCCCAAGCTTGATGAACTATCGGCTGATCATCGCCAAGCTTATGAGGAATACAAGAAGGCACGTGAAGAGAAGGAGTTGCAGGAGTTCCTTGGAAACTTCAAGAAAGATCGCCAAGGCAATATCACTCCGATTGGAGAAATCAAGTTCCCTCCTCTTCAAGCCGAGCAGGTTAAACCTCCTGTAAGTACTACCTTTTCTCCCGAGCAGTGGGCTGAGATTGAGAGTCGTATTGCCGACGGTAATAATTTGGTCTATCAAACTTTCATAGAAAATACTAATGCGCATAAAAATATGCCTCAATCATCTAGTGGTAATATTGGTGTGGCTGCTAGTGTAAGAAACCCTAATCTGTCTTTACCTCTTTCATCGGCACCTCCCATGCCGATGAATTACTATCCTACCCACACCAATTAGATTGTGGCTGCACTCGCTAATTCCATCATGAGCATGCCAAGTTCGGTACCTATGCCGAACCAAGATGTACCTGTAGGTGCAAGCACTCGACCACAGCTGAACTATTGTTCGACATATGTGCCATAGTTCCTACCTACTGCTGGTAATTCTACTCCTCCCATCCTACAACATCAAGCTTCACTGTCTACTGCGGACGATACTTTAGCTAGTTTTAGAGAGGAGATGGCTAAGATGCTTAGAGAGAATTTTGGAGTTGAGTTACCTCGGAATCGGATTTACCAAAAACCGTACCCCGAGTACTTTGACGCTATCCAGTGCCCTCCGGGATATAAAATTCCAGATTTTGTTAAGTTCAATGGAGAAGGCACAAAAACCACATGGGAACATGTTAGTCAATACTTAACACAACTGGGCGAAGCAGCCTCGCTGAATGAATTGAAAGTGCGCTTGTTTCCTTTATCATTAACTGGTACTGCATTTTCATGGTTTTCCTCTCTACCACATGGTTCTATCCGTGTGTGGTCGCAGCTAGAACAGAAATTTCATGATCACTTTTATAGCGGCGACAACGAACTTAAATTATCACATCTTACATCGTTTAAGCAGAAAAATGATGAATCGGTCTCCGATTATGTCAAGAGATTTAGAGATGCAAAGAACCGGTGCTATAGTTTGGTGATAACCGAGAGGGACCTGGCTGACCGTGTGCTCAGTGGTTTGAAAACTCATATTAGGGAAAAGCTAGAAGGCTATGAGTTCTTAAGTGTCAACCAGGTCTTGCAAAAAGCTTTGGCTCAGGAGAGCCGGAGCAAAGACCTCAAGGAGGTGCATAGATATAAAACTGATCGTCCTAAGATGAATATGGTTGAGTATGGTAGTGATTACTCGGACGATGAAGGTAATATGTATGCTGCTGAATTCGTTTGGCCATCTAAGGCCAAACCATTTACTTGCAATGATCTGAGACCGATTCATAAGAATCGTGATGAAGAGATGAAGTTTACTTTTAACATTGCTAAGTGTGACAAAATATTTGATGCTTTGCTGCAAGCTAAGATCATTAGGATATCTCACACTTTACCGTCGATTGAAGAGTTGAAATGGCGTTCTTATTGCAAAAATCATAATTCTTTTTCTCATGCTACTAATGATTGCAATGTTTTCCGACGACGGATACAATCGGCCATTAATGACGGACGATTGAACTTTTCTGAGATGCAAATTGATAAGAAGCCCTTCCCAATGAACACTCTGGATTTGGAGGGGAAAAAGTTGCTCATTCGGCCAGAGGAAGCCGAATCGGCTAATAAAACTAATGTCATCATTGGTGAGCCTAGGAAAAGCAAAGAGGACAACAAAGTCTTGGGGAGGCAGGTTGTGCTTGACAAGCAACCCAATGGCAAGGAAGTAATCAAGATCACCATCAAGAATCCTGCACTCAGGGAGCAACAACAAGTGTAACAAGACACCCGTGTTAAGTTTGTTAAACCCAAGAGTCCAGAAGTTGGCAAGTGGAAGAGGAATGAAGCCAAGGTACATCGTAAGCGAGTCAAGCCAACTTTTGATATGCTGTTGTCCAAATATACAAATCAGTCGGCCGGTTCTAGCTCTAATCGGTCATCGTACCTGAAGCGACCAAGGTTGCCATCAGCTGATATGTTCAGTCAGTATGCAAAACCGACTGAATCAAGGGTGCCGTTTCCACAAGAGCAATGACAACTTGTTTGGGATCGACTTGGATGCTCGTATGAAAACCGACTAAACATTGGTGTCCATTACTCGGGTGGTCAAAATATGCCTCCAAGTGAAAACTATCCGAGTGTAAGAATGCACCCGGGTGGAAGGTATCTAAATGAAAGAATACAGTCGAGTGGGTTTTACTCAGTCAAACATCCGAATGGATTTCATCCAAGTAAAAAGGTGCGCCCGAGTGAAAACTTTGTAAGCCAGAATAGTCGACAAGAGTGGCGCGTCAAGCTGCTGAGTGTTGTAGCAGTGGAGTCAAGGAAAGTCAAGGAAAATATCAATGCCGACTCACTCATCCTGGGTAGTAAAATGTTCACCACATAGCAGTCGACTGTGCGTAGCAACCCAACTGAGCCGATACTTGTTATCGCGTCGAAGCACTCGACCAATGATCATGAAGCAAGTACCAGCCAAGTGAAGCTAGTTGATCCTAAATACACTCGACCAAGGTGGTGTCCTCTAGGTCTAACAAAGACACAAAAGAGGAAATTACAGAGGTTGAGGAATCAAGACATGGCAGAACAAGAAGCTGAGAAGCAAAGGGACGAGTTGTTCAATGTCACTCGGCCCATGATACCAGCGAAGCAGGTGTGGAAGCCCAAACCAGTGCAAAACATAGTGGATTCTACATCTACCATGGTAGCAATTACACCATCAAAAGAGGACGATGTAGCTGTGACATCATCTCAGTCGCCTATTACTTCTTCTTCACTCAGAAAGAATTCACATTCGGTGGACGCATGCGAGGAGGAAGATGATCTGTTGGACTATGACTCTACACCGGTTCATAAAGGTATGGATATCAATATGGTGTGTTACTTACCGGCTGAATTCCGTGTTGTAGATGAAGAGGGGGAAGTGGCTTAGCTGAATTTTGGCCCCAGAAATGCAATATTCGAGAAGCCAAAAGAACCAGTGACACACTTGAAACCATTGTACCTTAGAGGTCATATCAATGGATCACCACTCACTCGGATGCTTGTTGATGGTGGTGATGTGGTGAATCTCATGCCCTATTCGGTCTTCAAGAAATTGGGTTTGCCCGATGATGAATTGATCAAGACCAATATGGTGCTTAATGGGTTTGAAGGCAACGAGAAAACTGAAGCCAAAGGTGTGATGTATGTGGAGCTTACAGTCGGGAGCAAAACTTTGGCTACTGCATTCTTTGTTGCTAAGGTGCAAGGTAACTACAACGTCATACTAGGCCGTGATTGGGTTCATGCAAACCAGTGCGTACCATCTACCATGCACCAGTTTTTGATCCAGTGGGTTGATGATGAGGTAGAAGTTATTCATGCAGATAACTCGGCTTGTGTTGCTTTGGCCGATGCATCAGTGGATTGGCAACATCCCAATGCTACTTGCTTGACGGGACACGACTTGTCAGAGTTTGATTTACTTAGTGCAACAAAGAATGGCTTTGTGCCCGTCTCTTTAAAGTCGATTAGTGGCAATCGGCTCCAAGGTATGATATGTTCAAATGGATTCTAATTTCGAGTGGTTGTAGAAACGTCTTGCAGAATATCGGTCTAGTGAGAACGATATGTATGAATCTGTAGAGGTGTTAGATGACATGGATAAATTAGGACAGAGTTTTCAGTCGGCAGATCCATTAGAAGATATAGATATAGGGGATGGTTCGGTTCCTAGGCCGACGTTTGTAAACAAGAATTTGAAAGACGATCATAAAGCTAAGTTGATCGGGCTATTGAAAGAATATGTTTGTTGCTTTGCATGGGAATACCATGATATGTCAGGTTTAAGCCGAGAGCTAGTGGAGCATCAGTTACCTACAAAGTCCGGTTTTAGACCTTACAAACAATCGGCTAGAAAATTTAATCCAAAAACATATGACCGGATCAAGGAGGAGATCGATCGGTTGCTCAAAGCTAATTTCATTCGGCCTTGCAGGTATGCCAAGTGGATCTCTAACATTGTGCCCGTGGAGAAGAAAGGATCCGACAAGTTAAGGGTGTGCATTGATTTCAGAGATTTGAATAGAGCTATACCCAAAGATGAGTACCACATGCCAATAGCCAACATGCTTATTAATGATGCTTCTGGACATAAAGTTATTAGCTTTCTTGATGGTAATGCGGGTTATAATCAAATTTTTATGGCCGAAGAGTACATGTCCAAGACAACCTTTCGTTGCCTTGGTTTCCTTGGTTTATTCGAGTGGACAGTGATGACATTCGGATTAAAAAATGCGGGTGCCACATATCAAAGAGCTAAGAATTTAATTTTCCATGATTTACTCGGAATTATACTTGAAGTCTATATTGATGATATTGTTGTCAAATCGTATGCTTTTAAGTCTCATTTGGACGATTTACGTTTGCTTTTGAAAGAATGAAAAAATATGGACTGAAGATGAATCCTTTGAAGTGTGCATTCGGCGTGTCGGCTGGAAAGTTTTTGGGCTTCATTATTCATGAGAATGGCGTAGAAATTGATCCCAAAAAGATAGAAGCTATACAAAAAGTGGAGGCTCCAACATGCAAGAGGGATATGCAAAAATTCCTTGGCAAGGTCAATTATTTGAGGAGGTTCATAGCTAATTTGTCAAGGAAGGTTGATGCATTCACTCCTATCCTTCGATTAAAGAATGATGCTGCTTTTACTTGGGGGGCAAGACAGCAAGAGGCATTCGATATGATCAAGACTTATTTAAGCACTCCTCCAGTAATGAGAGCACCTAAACATAAAGATCCCTTTAGGCTTTACATTGCGGCAGAGGAAGGTGTTATTGGTGTTGTATTGACTCAAGAAACCGAAGGAAGAGAACATACTATTACATATTTGAGTCGACGCTTATTGGATGCTGAGACAAGGTATACATTTATTAAAAAGTTATGCCTCTGTTTATATTATGCTTGTACAAAACTGAGACATTACCTTGTGCCGAGTGCTTGCATAGTAGCTTGTCACACCGATGTCATTAAGTACATGTTGCATAGGCGAATTCTTAGTGGTAGAATTGGCAAGTGGGCTTATGCTTTAATTGAATATGATTTGGCTTATGAATATCTAAAATCCATGAAAGGCCAAATTGTTGCTAATTTTATTGTTGAGCATCGGATTAATGACAAGCATGATGTTGATATAAATCTTGTCTCATTAGTGCCATGGAGGTTATATTTTGATGGTTCAGTTTGTACCGATGGCCAAGGTGTTGGTATCATTTATATATCTCCTTATGGTGCTGTTTTTCAAGCCTCATGCCGACTGGAATACTTTTGCACAAATAATCAAGCCGAATATGAAGCATTGTTATTCGGTTTAGAAATGTTGCTCGCTATAGGTGCTACGCATGTTGAGGCTTTTGGTGATTTGTTATTAGTAGTGCAGCAAGTGTCCAAAATCTTTCAGTGTTTAGACGAATCACTTAATGTTTATCTTGATAAGTGTCTAGATGCGATTTCTACTTTGGATTATTTGAGCATTGCTCATATATCTAGACATGACAATTGGAGAGCAAATGAGTTAGCACAACAAGCATTCGGCTATCATATTGATCATGGCATGTTTCATATTTCTCAGAAGCCGATGTCTTGTCTTGCTAATGTGGGAGAGGCCGAATTAGAGCCTACTGATTCGGCCATTAACAATAAATCTAGTATAGGTGAAAATCATGACTGGAGGAAGCCCATCATTGATTACTTCTGCAATCCAAGTGAAAGGGTGGACAGAGCTGTTCGGCATATGGCTTTCAAATATACGATGAGAGATGATGGTCTTTATCGTCGAACGGTTGAAGATGTTCTCTTAAAGTGTTTGGACGAAGACCAAGCAAGAGTTGCTATGGGAGAGGTACACGAAGGCATTTGTGGTACTCATCAGTCGGCAACCAAAATAAAATGGCTCTTGCGGCGTGCTAGATTTTATTTGCCGACTATGATGAATGATTGCTTTAGATATTATAAAGGGTGTGAAGCTTGTCAAAAATTTGGTGATATTCAGTTGGCTCCTGCTGCTATGTTGCATCCTATTATCCAGCCGTGGCCTTTTAGGGGATGGGGTTTAGACTTCACTAGACAAATTCATCCATCTTCTTCGAAGGGGCATCGGTTCGTGTTGGTGGCAACCGATTATTTCACTAAATGGTCTGAAGCAGTACCTCTCAAGAACATGACACACACGGAGGTAATTCAAATCATAATCGAACACATTATTCATAGATTCGGCATTCCTCAGACATTAACTACGGATCAAGGTTCATCTTTCATGTCACATCAAGTTAAAGAATTTGCCGAATCATACAACATAAAGTTGCTCAATTCATCTCCGTATTATGCCCAAGCTAATGGACAAGCTGAGTCTAGCAACAAAATATTGATTAAACTCATCAAGAAGAAGATTGAGGATAATCCAAGAAAATGGCATGGGTTGTTGTCTGAGGCTTTATGGGCACATAGGATCTCAAGGCATGGTGCTACAAAGGTAACTCCGTATGAACTAGTATACGGGCAAGAGGTTGTTTTACCTGTGGAGGTAAATTTGAGTGCTTTGAGAATAGCCAAACATAATGATTTATCGGCAGTGGACTTTTATGATTTGATGATGGACAATATTGATGAGGTTGCTGATAAACGTTTGGCTGCATTAAAGGCCATAGATAAGGACAAATTAAGGGTAGCAAGAGATTACAATAAAAAGGTCAAGTTGAAGAATTTTCAGGTTGGCGATCTTCCGTGGAAAGTGATTCTGCCGATTGGTTCTAGAGATAGAAAATTCGGGAAGTGGTCTCCAAACTGGGAAGGTCCTTTCAGGATTGCAAGAATAGTTCCTGGAAATTCATATTTAGTAGAATCCATACAAGGAGTATTATTACCTCGAGCTCTCAATGGCAGATATCTGAAGAAGTACCACCCGAGTGTGTGGCAAGAAGCCTAATTAGGCAATGGCCAATATATGATTATCGCCCTTAGCATAAACATGGCTGATACATAATTATCGCCAAAATAAATATAAATGGCCGATGGAGTGTTGACATCGTCCTTAGGACAAACATAGTGCAAATTATTTTTCGGCATGCTAGCTTTGCTGAAAAACAGGGGGGCATGTGTTGACACCTGATTTTGGCACGGTGCAAAATGCAATAAAGATGGACTCAAACGAAAGGGTTTTTTCTACGAGAAAGTTCATATTGCCAAGTGAAACAACCTTGATGTTTAGGCCATCACCATTCGGCATCATTTCAAAGGCCAAATCACACTTGGATTGTCATGTAGATGTTCTGAGTGCTTTTTGATCCATTACGCATCCAAGACAACCTCGGATGAAGGAATGTTCTACATGGATTGTCTTTGCCTCGTCAAGCTGATCGGTTTTGATATATAAATCATCTCAATCTAAGGTCGTGTGCAAAAGTTAGAGCAACCAGAGTGTAGCCCTATCACAAAGCAAAATATGACGCAGGAGATCAGACACATGTATGACGGGTCTTGTGAGTCATTCGGCCCTCAATACGTCCTCGGATGGAAAAACTTACGACATGAAAAAGTTTCGCGTCGTCGAGATGATTGATTCTAATATATAAATCTTCTCAATCCGAAGTCGTATGTGACCTGGAGAGGCAAAACAAAATCAGCCTGAGGTTTCACTCGGGATTTCCGAGTGAAAGTTTGCCGACCGAGGGAAACGTTTGCCGTCGAGTGAAAAGTTTCCCGTCCGGCCGAGTGAAATCGCCGTCCGAGTAAAAAGTACCGGTCGAGTGAAAATACTGGTCCGAGTGCAATTGTCGTCCGAGTGAAAATCACCATCGAGTGACAGTTTCGGCCCGAGTGCAATTGCCGTCCGAGTGAAAATCACCGTCGAGTGACAGTTTCGGTTGAGTGAAAGTTTCGGTCAAGTGAAAGTTCAAAATGGTCTCAGATGGAAAAGTGTTCAACACGAAAGTTGTTTGTAATGTCAAAACGGTCAACTTTTCTTTTAAAGTCATCATCATCTGAGATAGTACACAGCCTGCAGAGACGCTACAACACTCGGATAGCCCAGTCTGCTACGTGACCGAGTCCGATTCGAAGTTAAAGATGACCTCGTGGAGTATTCGAGATGGCTTTATTTGGGAAAGTAATCAACATACGGATTGTTGGCCTCGTTGAGGCACACAAAATTGATGTTTGGAACGTCTCCATCGGAGGTCATATGCAGATTCCATGGCCCAAGCGAGAAGCAAGACAAAAGATTGGGCCAAATTTGGGCTGAATCCGAGTGGAATTAGAACTAGGACTCTAGGACGTGAATTGATGTAATTTTTTTGTAAGGAAAGACTAGACGAATCCTTTGCTTGTACGGGAAGTCCAGCCTCCTCTTATATATGTTGGGGGTGATGTCCGATTGAACAACACACAATTGAACAAATCAATCTATACTACTTTTTCATCTATGTTCTTCGTTTTTTCTCTTTCGTTCTTCGTTGTTCCTTGTGTTTGAGAGCTGCGAATCCTGAGGCTCTAGGGGCGAGCGAATCGACCTAGGGCAGCCCATAGCCGCCGCACTCCCTGACGGGGTCCCTTCCGGGCGTGCGGGGTTTCGGGTCTGCAAAAAGCGTCCGCCGACTGTCTTGCGTATCGCGTTGCCGGACGGACCTCCCTCGACGTGAGCTGCAGTGCATCACCTCCGGCGTTGAGGGTACACAGTGACGTGTTCGTGTGTCAATAAAGTGTATGTAGGCCAACCAAACAGCCCGATTTCTTCCCCCGTGGGTCTGTTTGGACCTTATGCACACAACCAAATGTGCCCTTAGCTTTCCGCGACTGTCTCTTCCTCTCCCATGTAGATGGCAACAAAGAAGGCGCCGCAACAACTTCCTCACTATCATCCCAGCCCTCCCACGAACACACCAGGGCATGCACACCGTCTCTGCTAGACCACAAGCTTGAGCAGTGTTGACACAAATCGAAATAAAGTGCAACATTTTCTGTTCGACGTATTTACTTTGCACATGTCAAAATGCTTGAACTTTCTCCCTGGAAAATTTGATGTAGCATTTTGGTGTATGATTTATTTTTGTTTCATTGACATTTGTAGAAAAACATTTTTGTTGCTTAGGAACATATGCTTCCAAGAGCATAATTTTATTTTGGGCGAGCTGACAACTCTTAATGACTTGATGTCAATAGCTGTGCTAAACCGAGCAACACATATTCGAAAGTCTTGATTTTTTTAGTAGACGCCACTAAATATTCATTTTCTGAGTGGGCTATTAAATCTTCATTACCTATGTTTTTAGATTGCTTTTTTATTGATTATTCTATTTAGTATCACAATGATTATATTAGTGTGTGTGTGTGTTGCTAATACTGTTAAATAGTGGAACTATGCCTCCCTATACCCGTTCGCTTGTGCTCTCACGAGAGCAGGCGTGGCTAGGGTTTCTAGCCTCCTATTAGCGGCACTTCATGTCTACTTTGTCTCCTATATCCTTATAGGCCATGGAGACGCGGTGGATCTCGTCCCTATCCGATGGGAGGTAAAGGCATGGGTGACATGGTGGATCTTGGCTCCAGCCGGCGGGAGGGCTCCTCCATTTGTAGATGTGTTTTGTGTCCGTTTATGGTTAGTGTCATGCTCAGGAAGACAAGATGATGGCATCTACCTGAAGACGTAATACAGTTCTCCCCGCCTAGCCCCCATCCTAGCGGCGCGACTAACGTCGTCGGAGGGCATGTGAAGGTGTGTCTCTGGTGAATCTCACGAGATTTGATCAGTAGTTGTCTTTCTGGTGGATCCGCTCTGATTCGCTCTTCGTTCATCTATGTCCGTGTGTCTTTGCTTCTCCTGTATGAATTATTGGATTCCTTGAAGAGGAAGGGTGATGTCGCACGGTAGCAGATAGTATTTCCCCCAGTTAAGAATCAAGGTTTATCGAACCAATAGGAGGCACAACACTAACAACTTTAGCAGTACCTACCTACACACAAACAAACAAAATTTCTTGGACTCAACAAAGGCAAGGGGGTCATCACTCCTCTTGTTCTTGCCAGTTACAAGATTAAAAGAAAATAGTGACACGCAAAGCGGTAAAAATAGTAAAAGCTAGTAAAGAGTCGTTGTAGGAGCTTTTGTATTAATGGAGAATAGACCCGGGAGCCATGAGTTCACTAAACTACTAGGAAAACCCCTATAGGCAATCACCTAATAGCGGTGTGGGTTAACAATCGCACGCTACTGCTAAATAGTAGGAGCGCGGGAAAACACAATGTGCCAAAACTCCGAACAACCTTCGGTAACCACGTACACTTTTTCCCTATAACCCTAGCGTCATCGAACCTTAAGTGTGTAGACCCTGCGGGTTCGGGAGACACGTAGACATGACCGAGACACCTCTTCGGTCAATAACCAACAGCGGGATCTAGATACCCATGTTGGCTCCCACGTGCTCCATGATGATCTCATCGGATGAACCACGATGTCGGGGATTCGATCAATCCCGTATACAATTCCCTTTGTCTATCGGTATGATACTTGCCCGAGATTCGATCGTTGGTATCCCTATACCTTGTTCAATCTCATTGCCGGAAAGTCTCTTTACTCGTTCCGTAATACATCATCACGTGGCTAACTCCTTAGTCACATTGAGCTCATTATGATGATGTCTTATTGAGTGGGCCTAGAGATACCTCTCCGTCACACGGAATGACAAATCCCAGTCTCGATTCGTGCCAACACAACAGATACTTTCGGAGATACCCGTAGTGCACCTTTATAGCCACCCAGTTACGTTGTGACGTTTGGCACACCCAAAGCATTTCTACGGTATCCGGGAGTTGCACAATCTCATGGTCTAAGGAAATGATACTTGACATTGAAAAGCTTTAGCAAACGAACTACATGATCTTGTGCTAGGCTTAGGATTGGGTCTTGTCCATCACATCATTATCCTAATGATGTGATCCCGTTATCAACGACATCCAATGTCCATGGTCGTGAAATCGTGACCATCCATTGATCAACGAGCTAGCCAACTAGAGGCTTACTAGGGACATGTTGTGGTCTATGTATTCACACATGCATTACGGTTTCTGGTTAACAAAATTATAGCATGAACAATAGACAATTATCATGAACAAGGAAATACAATAATAACCATTTTATTATTGCCTCTAGGGCATATTTCCAACATTGACCCCCTTCTTCAAATTAGATGTGGAAGATGCGGGATGAACTCCTACCACATGATCGCATACGAGCAATTCAAGAAGAATTGGTGGGATTCTTTCTTGACCACGTCATAAATAAAGACGGAGAATACCATATGGAATTGGAGATTAGATGTTAGGGACTGTAAGAGATCTTATATTTTATATATGTAGCTAGTAGCGTCGGATATATATACGAAAACTTGTTATACGACCAATCTCTCGGAGAAAGAGAGGTCAATCACTTCTATCTCTATATGTTCATGAAGATCTTCTGTACTTAATGGTTCCTTCATTTTCTTACTAGCTAGCGTGTCGAGTTCTCTCTATAGTAGCTAGCATCGACCAAGCACGAAGAAAGAGAGGACACTTCTCTCTATCAATTAGCTAGCTATAACAATATAAAACCCCTAAATTAACTCTCTAAAGCCCCCTAAACCCCCCTCCCTTTCAAAATAAAAAAACAAGCAACTGCCAGATGCTGACGCGTGGATGTCTGTTGGTCCCGGTTGGTGTTACCAACCGGGACTAAAGGTCCTCCTGCCTGGGCTCCCCGCAGAGGGCACGTGGAGCCCCTTCTGTTCCGGTTTGTAAGAGAACCGAGACTAAAGGTTTTGGGATTTAGTCCCGACACTTTAGTCCTGGTTCCGGAACCGGGACAAATGGGCCTTTTTCTACTAGTGGATAACTGACTGAGCTCACATAGAATACTCTCAATTCAAACAAGCTTGTTCTCAGTCAGTGGCGAAGGCAGGAATAATTTTTTGGTGTGGCAGATTCGATGTATGAAAAAAACATGTATAACTTAACTATGCAAGAGCTCACTAGAATACTAGTAGATATATATTACTTGGTGTTCAACAAATACAACTAAAATCCAAAAGTTAAATGTTGGGTCTCTAAATACCTCACTTGATGGAGATCACGTAGATGATTGATTGCCAAGTTATAATCTGTAGTGAGTAGATTGGCATAAAGATGACCTATAAAACATAAAACCATAGATAAATCAAGAATTAGTAACTAGCAGGATATAATGGTAGAAAACACATTATGCAAGCGAAGCTAGTTAGAAAGAATATATAACCAGAAAGAAGGTTATTTTCATTAAGTAGAATATGGCAATGACATTCTTCTACCTTCGTGTTATATAATACTTTCTTAAGGTACACCAGTACCATTGATTGAAATTTAAGGCAAGAAAGTTGTGAGTGAATCAAATTGGATACATGCCTACAATCAATCAGATTGGACACAAAACAAGCTCAAAGTGAAATTTAAGGCAAAGATATTTGCCTAGACTACTCTGGGTAGTAGCTCCGCCGCGGGGGTCATGTATCAACTGATTTCAAGTATGTTCTTGCAAGCTACACAGATGTTCAGAATTACTTGCAATATGGTTTTTGCAAGCTACAAAGATGTTCAGAATTACTACTTATCTAGTAGTACTAACTAATGTTGAAAACAGATTATGAAGTAGTCCAGATTCTACATCAATAAACCAATTTATCCTATATAAGGCGCGCAACAAAAAGCTAAGTGGCGGCTACTGCTTTCTCGGGCAGGGTGTATAAACTTAACAAAAATATAAGTGCACTAGCACTATAAAGTCCGGCATATCCAGTTGCTAGGACAAGTACTAAGGTCTAAGACTGATATGCTACTAAATCATTGATTTTGCTGTTGCTCATGGACATAGACAGGAACAAGCACATGACAGAGCCATGAACCTATGCAAAGCAGCAATTTTTTCCAGCTCTATGGCTACATGTCTAGCGGAAATCAAGATACTACGCTGGCATCCGGGGCACCGACGACGTGGGTGGCCCACCCATCCACTTGGGCTGCAGCGACGTCGTTCCGTGCACTAACATTATCCTCTTCGGCGTCAAGCTGCTGCCTACCTCCAGTGACACCATCGATATTTGGAACGTGTACGGCAACACCACAACGCCCGTTGTGCCACCGGTGGCGTGCCACCATGGAGGGCGTGCCCAGGAACAATGCCAGCACCTTAAAGTGTTAGTGATGAGCGACCTGCGTTATTAGGCATTAGATGATTTGAGAAACAAACTTAATTAGTTCCTGTGTACATGGCAAAGACTCGACTAACAAGCTAGGCGTAGAATTCAGTAATGATGCCTATCTATGTATGGATATGGATAATTAGTTCCTCTGTACTAGTCACAACACGGCCGCTATGGCATGCAGTATCCGGTAAGGACGAAGTTTCAGTTGGGTTCGGAGGACATCGTAGTATCGAACCAACAAATCTCGATGGACAAGTCAGGTGCCATTCCAGCTGCGCGCGAGAGCTTCCATTGGAAGCGCACACAGTATCCTTGTGTCGAAGACTCACCTACGATGACGACGCAGACGCGGGCCATGATTGACCTGCGTGAAGAGGGGCGGTGGCGGCAGCGTGGCGGAGGGTTGGGGAAACGGCCGCGGCAGACGCGAAGCGAGAGCCGTCGCGCTGGGACGGGATGGGGGCAAGGTCGCGGAAGAAGGGCGACTGGCGCGCCACACGGTCGCCCCTGCGCGCGGTGGTGGGGTGCGGGAGGAGGAGGGGGAGGGAGCACCTATCCCTCTGGGTTCTAGTACTCGCCGGCGGCGAGTAGGTTGGGAGAGGAGAGGAGGTGGAAGAGAGGCCGGCGGTGGACAGGATCTGGATCGGGGGTGGATTTCCTTTTTTTTGAAGAAACGGGGTGGGTGAAGTGGGATGGTTGGTGGCGCGGGGTAGATCGGGGGTGGGTGATGCGGGAGTATACTAGTAACGCAGGCATTTCACCTGCGCTACAACTATCCACGTAGTAGTAGTAGCGCAGGTTTTAGAACCCGCGCTACTACTACGGTCTGTTTGCGGGGCATGGTAGGAGATATTTACTAGTAGCATGTTTTTTTTGCCATGCGCTACCAGTAATATTTACTAGTAGCTTGGGTTAATATAGCACGCTACTAGTAAATAGTAGTAGTACGTGGCAATATAGTGCGCTACTAGTAAGCGACTATCTATAAGCTTTTTCCTAATAGTGTGTATTTGTATGTAATACTCCAACTGGCGCATATTTGAAGCTGTAAAACTCCTACTTCATCAAATAATTTTATCAAACACGTTGCGTGCGAGGTGGAAGAAACCGCCCCGCAACAGGTCGGAGCATTGATGGGCAGCACAAATCCTGTCTAAGGTGGGTGGCGGCTACTTCAGCGGCCTCTGGACTGCCACGCAGCTGCCGGAGGACTCCGCTCGCGGCGACGCAAGGGCGGCGACGACGATCGAGAAATCGTCAGCTTGACAGTTGTGGTGGTCGTGCGGCTGCCCTACTGTCTTCAACGGCGAGCAGAGGCTACCAGGGAAGGCGTCCGTGAGTTTCTATAGCCATTACAATGGTCGGAGCTCCACCGAACCTCTGAATCGGCCGCGTGTCCATTGACGGGGCAGACTCAAATTGGCGGGTCGGTAGTGGCTATGGCCGCATGGCTGGCAACGGTGATAGGCCGCGGGGTTGCGGTTGAGTGGGGGGTGGACGGATGGGCGGCAGAGGCGGCATTTCAGGGCACAAATCGCCGACGACGGAGGCGGGCGGTCTTCGGCGGAGCGGACTCAAATCGGTGGGTCGGCGGCCACTAGGGCGACACTGTTGGCGATGGGAAGAGGTGGCGGGGTAGCTATGCGGTCGGGGATGGACGGACGGGCGACGACATCTCCGGGCAAAAATCGCTGGGGCGGAAGCGGTCCAGTGGCAGCGAACGAGCGGAATGAAAATGAAGCTTTTAGTGATTAAGATTTTTATTAATCTTTTTGAATTTTTGGGGTAGCGTACCTACGAACGGGCGACAGCAGCGTTTTCGGGCAAAAATCGCCGGCGGCGAAGGGAGGCAGGTGACAGCCAACGGGCAAAACGAAAATAAAAGTAGTTGAATGGTTGACATGTGACCGCCAATTTTACATCTCCAGCATGTGGAGATGCATATTTGCATTGGGAGGTGGGGTTTTCTTTGTACATCTACATCCTCAGTTGAAGGTGGGTTTTTAGGCCTCCAAAATGTAACGATTGGTTATTTTTTGCATTTACAATGCTCTTAGTGATTAAGGTTTTATTTAATCCTTTAGGACTTTGGGGGTAGCGTACCTAGCCGAGTGTGACCTCTTCGGCGGCCAATAAAATATCTCGGCGCACGTCCGTCAGATATTTCCCAGCCACGCCAAAAAAGGCCATGCACACGTAGGTAGGCGCCGCTTTTGCCCTCACTCCCCTTCCTATTTTTCTTTTTCTTTTTTGAGTTGTTGATTGTTTTTGAGATAGCTAACAGCTTGTTTCAAGCGGTACTCCCCTCCCTTGATATCTACGGAAATAGCGTCATATACGTGAGCTTTTCTACATCCACGTAATCTTAGGTGAGTTAAATGCTGATTATGAGGTGACAATGTTTAATTTGGCTTAATGGGGCGCAGGGCCCACCCCAAAAATGCTACACTAACGTAAACTATTACGTGAAGTTACGAAACCTTCCTTCCCACGTACTAAACATCTCCCCTGATTCTCACGGAGGTGTTGCTCATAGAGATGACTACATGACACCCTGCGCATTGCCACGGTAATCGGCTGCAATATATTTTCATGAGTTTGGAATGTATGAATAAGAATATTTAAATCAATAATATATAGGTTTGATCACATCATATGTGCACTAAATTACCGGTAAGGAGTTCGAGAAAATCCAGCAGAATTTTATGAGAGAAGATAACTAGTATGAAGGACACATGCATCGATTCTTTCTTCCTTATAGAACTTTATTATTACTTTTTGTAGCAGATCTTATTCCGTTTTCTTTCTTTTTAAAGAGTAATACCATTGTCACTAGTTCATTCTTCACTATAAACCTTATGTTTTGACTTTTGTAGTTTGTCTTACAAGGTACTGGGTTAGCTTCTGCTATGTTTTTTGTCTTTATTTTTGGAAAAATGAAAAAATAGAGGAAAAAGTAAAATAAAAAATAAAAATGAAGAAGAATCAAAAACCCTAAAGGAAAAAACCAGAATGAGCGGCCCAGGCGAACACCCAGTGCTTGAGGGGATGTGTGCCAGGCCACTTGCGGGCGGGAGCTCCTAGTCGCCGCTCGCTGCGGCAACCAGTCGGGGCTTCGCACAGGGCGACCCCCGACTGGTCTGGTCTAGTAGGCGTGCGATAACTGTAGCTTTTTGTTTATTTTCTGCTTATTTCTTTCTTTCTTTTTTGGGTCGTTTATCTTCCTGTTTTCCTTTTTTTTCTTTTTTATCAAAACGAACAAACATTAAATTTCTCAATCATTGTTTGAAAAAATGAACGTTTTTCTAAAACAGGGAACAAATTTGAAAACGCGACTGGGCTGGCCCAGTAGGCGAGCGCACTGTAGCTTCTTTGTTCCTTTTTTGCATATTTGTTTTCTTTTTGGCTCCTTTTTCATCCCGTTTTCATTTTTTCTATGTTTATCAAAACGAACAAACCTTGAATCTCTCGATCATTTTCTGAAAACATGAACGTATTTTCAAAAAGGGAACAAATTTGAATCCCAAACAGTTTTTTAAAGGATGGACATTTTTTAAATCTTCAGAACAATATTTTAAACCAAGAACAATTTTCAAAATCTCCTGAGTAAATTTGGGACCGCGAACAAATTTTTAAAGCACGAACATTTTTTGAATTTTAAGAACAAAATTTTGAAGTGGAGAACAATTTTGAAAACCCCGAAAATTTTTGGAAGCATGAACAATTTTTTAAAAGCACGAATTATTTTTAAATCTTGAGAACAAATTTTGAAAATGAGAATAATATTGAAAAATCCTGAACAAATTCATAAACATGAACAATTTTTTGAATTTAAAAAAAAATCGAAAAACAAGAACATTTTTTGAAACAACATCTTCAAAATCCAGAACATTATTTGAAAATCTATAACATTTTTCTAAAAAGGAAAATCATTTTTCGTATTTTCGGATTTTTTTTTAAATTTCGAACATTTTTTTGAACAAAAGCAGAAATATTTTACGAATTTTCAGAACATTTTTTGAAAACCTATAATATTTTATGAAAATCCAGAACATTTTTATAAAACACAAAAACATGATTCGAATCTGAAGAAGAATTTTTTAATATCACGAATATTTTTTGAAAATCTAGAACATTTTTTAAACATAAACAGAAAATAAAAATAATAAGGAAAAATGAAAAATGAAAAAAAATCGTCTCAAGGAACCTTCTAGAAAGTTCCCAAACCCGGAAAAAACCGGCTGGGAAAGTTTCCAATATCCGGGATCCGCGGAACCGGTAATAGGCCGGCCCACATCCCATTGCTCCCTCTTCGACCTGGGCGCAGTCTGATTTTAGAAACACAAGATTTCGTCAGTCCTGGGCCAGAATCTGAGCCCGAGCGAGAAGGCCGTACAATAGACCGGTTCAGACTGGTTTTAGAAACTTTCTTCGCTCAGGCTGTTATTTTCGTGTATATTTTGTTGTGTCTCGAAAAAATGTATTTTTTTGGATTTTGTTGGGGGATTTTATTCTATTTTTCTTCTGTTTTTTTTGTTTACTTTTATTTCTCAAATGCATGCGGACAATTTCAAATACATGTTGCCGATTTTATGTATACAGCTCGACCATTTCGTTAAATACATGTTTAACAGTTTTTTGACATACAGTCGAACATTTTCTCAAATGCACATTAAAATATTACACACTGAACATTTTTTCCAACACACGTTGAACAGTTTCCATACCGTGTGACATTTTTGAAACTATAATTGTTTTTTCTAAATGTTGTAACATTTTTAACAATATTATGAAAAAAATTAAATGCTATGAATTTTTGAAATGGTATGGAACATTGATTTTATTACGCGATAAATTGTTTTTACATTGCATAAAAATTTCTTAAAACTGACACTAACATATTTTTTAATGCATGGACATTTATTCAAAATGTTACAAACTTTCTAGAAAAACTATATCATATAATTCCTTTTAGAAAATATCATGAGTGTATCTTGAAATGTGTGAACATTTTTTTTAAATATCAATTTTTTTTTATGAATTTGACGAAACAATTTTTAAAAACTTATGCAAACATCTTTGAAATAAAATATATTTACGACTTTTTAAAATATAAAAGGAAAAGGATAAAGAAAAAACAATGAATTAAACGTATGTAACAACCTAATAAATTAACACATGAAGTATCGAAAATTCGATATGACTCGTACTACCATATGATACTATTATCTGAACCATTGGTCCATCTAAGGATCGATGCGTGCAGTTGTATTAACAGGGTATTGCAATCCTGAATTCAATATTGAACAGTGCCCCTGGCTCTTGTCTGTTCTGCACTATGGCGTTTGGTCCTGCTCGTCCGTAAGTTTTTTTTCCTGGACTGGGGTACTATAGCAGCTGGTCCGCTGTCCCGTGCTAATGAAGCGATTTATTTATTCCCATGTGGGTTGATCTTTCCCGGGTTACTTTCCTACGTACTCCTACCTACATTCTGGTCCATATGCCTGCTACAAAACTACTCCCTCGTTTCATTTTTATAAGGCGTTGTAGATATTTCAGACACAGTGCAAAATAGTTTAATTTGAGTTGTCTGAAACGATTTATAAAAGTGAACGGAGGGAGTAACATTTTTCTTGAGGTATTATTGTCTGGGTGAAAGGGAAAAAAAAACATCCTGTCAATAACTCTGCCAAACAGCATCAGACTCGAAGAGGATTCAGTTCAACATTTTTCCTCAGCATGGTTCACTCTAATTTTGCAAAAACTTTTTAATAATTTTCATACAATTCAAATACTCCATCGGCAACTCAAACATTGACATTCCGGAGCTATTTAATTCAGCAATCTTTCAACCAAGGTTTTTTTCCCATGCTACCAACTGAGCCCCTAGCCCCTCAGGAAAACCTCATCAATGTTATTCAGATTTTAGGCCTCCATTCCGTTTTTTTCTCTATTCAACAAAACAAATATCCCAGGCTGCCGAATCAAAACAATTTTGTCACTGCGCCACCAACTCTACAGCAAAACATCCATGCCTAATTATAGCTTCTGCGTACTACGCCGGCAAAACAGTAATAACAGGGATACAAAAACAAGCACAACATCGGTTCAGACAAAATTTCCAATAGGTACTCAATCCGTAAACTAATATAAAAGCGTTCAAATCACTAAAGTAGTGATCTGAACGCGCTCTTATATTAGTTTGAAAGTACCTGTTAATCCAACCAAGGCGCCTTCGGATCCGGCTTCACCGCCGACTCCCCGGACTCCGCCGTCGACACTCCCATTGTCGTGGGGGAATAGTAGTGTGCAGCAACCGACGAATCTTGGAGCACAGATACTTCCCTGCTCCCAATCACAGAGATCCATTGAACCATGTAATCTTCATTCAAAACACATCCAACGGTCTATATGTGATTCGTCTTTGTCAGAGTACATATTTGTTCTAGATCATGTATTTGATAGTCCTAATCTTTCAATTTGTGTCTTGTTTTTTGTCCGAATGATGACGGACAAGAAAATGTTCAGTTAGTCATTGGGATAGTATGAGAAATGGATGTCAACTAATGCTAATCTTGATTTTGGTTCAGAATGTCTAGATAACTCACTTTACTAAACTGAAACTGATTTATTTTAGTGATATGTAAGTAAAACTACATCTCCAGCATATTAACTAAACTTTTTAGCATACAAATATTGTGACTAACTGGACATTTTGGATGGAGATTAGATGGCTAAATGCTCAAGTTTTTTGCTTGTGTCTCATATAGACCGTTGGATGTGTTTTAAATGAAGAATAGATGATTAAAATCGCACGGCTTCACCTAGATCTCAGTCCATCTCATTCCTCTCATCTCGACAACATTTGGCTGGCCTCAACGCCTCCTTAAAGATGGGCAACCTGCACGCACAATTAGGGATGGGCAAAAAAACCGAAAACCGAAGACCGAAGCCGAAAAACCCAAGACCGAAGCCGAAAAAACCGAGGACCGAAGCTTCGGTTTTTTGTTGGTGAGGGCAGGTTGCCACTGCAGAGAGAACAGTGCACAGTTTTTGCCCTTTTCAAAGAAAAAAAACAGTGCACAGAACGGTGGCCAGCTACCACGGCAGGCACACGCGAAGGCAGGTCAAACTCGTTCACGCAAGTCAGCGATGGTCGGGGATCGCCCGCTATAATAAGAGCATCTCCTACAAGTGTCTAAAAAACTGTCTGCGCTGTAAAATACGCATATATAGTGTGCGCGTAAAAAATTATAACGCTCCAGCGGTCACGCTAAAACCGCGTGCGGTATAAGTCGTTACGCGCACGGAGCGAACATCGCGCGTCGTTTATTTCGTGCGTCCGTTACCGCGCGCAGAACCGTTCGAGCGCTCGTCCCTTTCCTCCTCCTTCGCCGGCCGCGCCGCCCCGCGCTGTCGCCGGCACAAGTGCTCGATGGACGACCGCGGCGACTTCCCCTCACCCCCTCCTACGGCCGCCGCCGCCGCATTGCTATAAAGAGTTGAAGAATGATGAGAAATGGAAGCCACGTGAAGGTGTCGATGAGGAGACCAACAAACGCAAGGGATCTATTGATTTGGATGATAAGAAGGAGGAGGCATCAACCGATGATGGCAAGAGAAGCCCCACATCAAACTCGGTTGCCTACTCGAAGCCAAGAAGACCAAATGGAGACAAAAAAGAAAAAAAAGAAAAAAAGAAAAAGAGATGATGAATTAAAAAATATTATGGAAGCTATTGTGAATGCAAGAAAGAAAGCGAACGAGCATAGGAAGATGGCAAGGAATCAAGATGTGGCGCCCGAGGAGAGGAGGCTGGCGCCCGAGGAGAGGAGGCATGGGAGCACCTCCGGGTGACATGGGTGGAAGCATGGCTTCGGGTGTGCCTCACATACCTTCGACATCTCCAGGAGACAATGATGATGAGGACGAAGATGAGACTTCGGATGAGGAAGAAGAATCGAAGGAGGAGGAGGACGAAGACGAGGATGCGGCATGATTGATCATGTTTCATTTGTTTGTGTGAAATTGTTTCCTATATGTTAAAAGTTTGTTTGTGATCTTGAACTTGGTTGGATGATGAAATGATGGGATGATGTGTTTTTGAATTTTCTATGTTTTTTTGTGTTTCATTTGTCTTTGAAATATCAAAAATCCGTCAAATTGTCTTTAAAATATGCATATTACAAGCGTTGGCTGCTCACGCGCGCTGCAGTTTTGTGTGTCCGTTGGAGCCCCGCGCGCGCTATATTATGTCGCGGCCACGAAATAAAAATCGTTTATTGCACGCTGTAAATTCTTTTTTTGGTCGCCGAGCCAACGCACGGAAGGATGCACTCGCGGGTATGCGAGATCGCGGCCACCTTCATAAAACGATACTCACTGAAATTGCACTGCCCAGGATCAACTTCTCATTAAACAGTGGCAAAGAATGGTTACTGAATCGTGTTGCTTAATTGCACTGCCGCTGAACGTGACCGAACTCTTATGATTATTTGGCTTATTTGGCAATTACGAAATGATCTTACTCGTGATAAAGAAGCTCCTCCGGTCCTCACTACCGTTGATTTTTTGAACAGCTATATGAAGTCTATTGGAGATACTAGAAAGTATAGCACAGAGAAAATACTTAAAGGTAAAATGTCGGTTGCAGATTGCGCTTTGTCTGAAGTAAGAGTTACCTATGTTCCTAAATCTTGGTCGCCCCCGTCTACTGAGTACGTTGCTTTGTCAGTCGATAGTTCATTCTCAATGGAGTCCGGTGCGGCGGCGGCAGGAATGGTTCTTCGTCGACATGATGGTTCACTTATTTTTGCAGCATATCGGTTTATTTTCAATTGTAATGATACATTGGAAGCTGAGTTACATGCAATCATGCAAGGGATGGCGCTAGCTATACAACATTCCACCCTTCCGGTCATTGTCCAATTTGATTCTTGGGAGGCATTATCTTATCTATCAGGGAACGGACTGGATCGTTCTGCCTATGGTCACTCGTGGCTGAAATTAAGGAGTTAATGAGAGACAGGAAATTTATTCCTCAGAAGTTGACTAGGGATCAAGATAGAGTTGCAGACCGTTTGGCAAACTATAGTCATATGGAGTGTATCACGGCTGTGTGAATGCACGTAGGACCGCCATGTATCGAGGATCTTTTGCCTCTTGACTGTAATTCTTTCAATATGGAATAAATCTTTTTTTCCCTCGCAAAAAAAAAGATACTGACGCAATAAAACTATCTTTTTTTTGAGGAAAAATAAATGTATCTAAGGTTTCCATATCTCACATTTTATTTAACAAGTGATGAAATTTTCAGAATACGCGCATCTCGAGTCCAAATCGCACGGCGCAAAACCAGGTGTGTACGTGCACGGCAAACCCAAAACACGTTGTGATTTTCCAACGCCGAAAGCGACGACCTTTGTTTTTCTTTTCTCCTACTATAACAAAAGCCGCCGCCCAGTCCGAGCCTGACTGGATCCGAGCCCTCCCCGGTGTCGCCATCAACCCCGCCGGGCCGGCGATTTCTCCTAGCTATCTAATGGCCGAGCCGCTCCCCTTTGACCGGAGTTCGGGCGTGCGGATCCAGACGCCGGCTGACCTATAATAGTAGGAGGAGAGGAGAGGAGAGGAGCAGGGAGGGGAAAGGCAGGAGTCGGTCGACGGTCGGTGATGGGCGGGTGGAGCTGCTTCTGCTGCGGCGACCTGTTCGGCGCCGGGGGAGATGCCGCGGTCCGGCTGCCGGAGCCGTTCCAGCTGCCGGCGTCCTTGCCCGCGTGGCCGCAAGGTTTCTGACGCCTTCTCCTCTGCTATCAGTCCTTTACTTTTTGTAGCTCTGGGTAACTGGTTCTCGAATCAGTTCGTCGATTGTTTCTTATAATCATTGATTAATGATTGGCCTGATGTAGTTTCATGATTACAAGTCATACTCACTTAGTATGAATCCCTACTCAATTTGTTGATTACTAAGTACTTTCTTGTTCAATTATTATCATCATTGACTGTTCTGTTGTTTATTTCTTCCCAAAAGGGGAGTTTAATACGATGATAAAAATACAATTTATCCTGATTAGTTAGTTTCATTCTGTGCTACTATGCTATGCAGATTTCACTTCCCGGTACACATTCTTGAATAAACACAGTGATTAAATATATAAAAGATGGATTCCCTCAAGGGGATTTCTTGTACTCCTACATAGCTTGTCGTAGTGGCTCCCTCTTGTTACTTGCGCTTGAAGTGGCTTAGCTAGTATCACTATGCTTTACTTGGAAGGCATCTCATTTTAGAAGGTAGCAATCCTTGGCTCAAAGGCATTCCTTGTGGGGCAGGAGTAATTTGTGATAATATATCTTGAGAAATGTAAGTGGCTCATTTAATAAGCAAAATCTGCAGCTTAAGTTTGTACAGGCTACCCAACGTGGGTATTCTTTTCGTTTCCTTTTTTTCCTTTAGAAAGACTAATAGTTGCAAGTGCAAAATAATGTCTTTGTTTCTCAAATTGACAGTTTATTGTTTTGCCAAATTGATTTGCTTCCATGAAACACTTGAACCTTGTAGTAACTTTGTCTGGCAACTACTTTACAGGACGGGACTTCGCTAAGGGCGTGATATGTATAGGAGAACTTGATATTGCAAATATTACCCAATTCCGGAATATATGGAGCTACTCTGGAGCTACGTTCTATGAGCCAGAAGAGGTTCCTGATGGCTTCCACTGCCTTGGCCACTATGCCCAACAAAATGACCGGCTTTTACAGGGTTCTCTTCTTGTTGCAAGGGAAGCGGCTAGCTGTCAGTTAATCAATAGCAGGCCCGCTCTTGAGAAACCATTAGATTACGCCCTCGTTTGGACTAATGCAGGCGTGTATGAAGATGACAATAGTGAATGTGGGTGCTTCTGGTTGCCATCACCCCCAAAGGGTTATGAAGCCCTTGGCTATATGGTTACTAGAGGACCAAAGAAGCCCTCACTGGAGGCAGTCCGGTGTGTGCGACACGACCTCACGGATCCATGTGAAAACTTTAGGTCAGTCATTAATGTCGAACGTACATGCCAAGTTTGGAAGACGAGGCCTTGCCACCGAGGGACAGCAGGACGAGGCATACCTGTTGGTACATTCTTCTGCAAAACGAATTCAGTTAACAGTCGGAAATCAGGCATTCCCTGCTTGAAGAACTGTGACCCGAATTTGAGAGCCATGCCTGATCTAGAGCAGATTCATGCACTAATCAAGCACTATGGCCCAACTGTTTTCTTCCACCCACAAGAGAAATACTTGCCGTCATCAGTTTCTTGGTTCTTTGAGAATGGAGCTACGCTGAACAAGAAAGATATGAAAATGGGAGATCCAATACTTGCTGGTGGCTCAAACCTGCCTGCTGGTGGGACGAATGATGGTGAGTACTGGATTGACCTCCCCGATGATGATACGCGTGAGTTTGTCAAAGTTGGTAATTTGAAGAGTGCCGAGCTCTATACCCATGTTAAACCGGCTCATGGAGGGACCTTCACGGACATTGCGATGTGGGTGTTCTGCCCGTTCAACGGGCCAGCAACGATAAAGGTTGGACTTGCAAGCTTTGCTCTACAGAAGGTTGGCAGGCATACTGGAGACTGGGAGCATTTCACCCTCCGCATAAGTAACTTCTCTGGAGAGCTCTCATCTGTCTACTACTCAGAGCACAGCGGGGGCGGATGGGTGGACGCTTGCGATCTGGAGTTCATCTCAGGAAACAAGCCGATTGTGTATTCGTCGAGGAATGGGCACGCAAGCTATGCGCACCCTGGCTGCTATCTGCAGGGCTCTGAAAACCTCGGTGTCGGGCTAAGAAACGACGTCACGCGGAGCGACCTATCAATTGATTCGAGCATGAAGTACAAGATCATCTCCGCGGAGTACCTGGGGGGTGCCGTGATGGAACCGTGCTGGCTGCAGTACATGCGGGAGTGGGGCCCGACCGTGACTTACAACTCGCGGTCAGAGGTGGACACGGTACTTAGCTTCCTGCCGTTCTTCCTCCGGTTCACAGCGGAGGCCATATTCGACAGTCTCCCGGCGGAGCTGTACGAGGAGGAAGGCCCGACCGGACCAAAGGAGAAAGATAACTGGGATGGTGATGAGCGATGCTAGGTCGTGTCGCCTTCATTGTCTATCTCTGTTACTTCTTTATGTACAATGTATGTGATGAGAAGGTTGATTGGTATCATGGTATGTATGATATTGATAAAGCTTTGCAAGAGGATTTCTAGTGCTGGGTATTTTTAGATCACAAGGTCTGCCAACACTGAGCTTTCTCCAGTTTCTACATCCCAGCATTTAGCATTTCCCCAACTAGTTCTTCTTACGATGAAGTGAGGAGGATGTACTGGTATCGTCCACTCAGGAACTGAACCAAAACCTACATATATCCACTGTATCACATTTTCATTCTAACTACACTACAGTTTGACGCGTGACATAGGAGCTGTCAAAGACTCCAATCCCACGCCAAAACGAAGCAAAATTTCCCTCTTTTATTACCCACCGTACCGCATCTCTGATCCCCTGTCTATAGATTGATGGACTCAGTTCGTAGATACTGATGCGGAAATCGACCATCCAATCATGTCTGCTTACATTTGAAGTTGCATTTCAAAACAAAGTTGAATAGATTGGACGAATTACATGCAATCCCAATGATTTTCTTCTAAACGGTAGTACATTTTTGTCATTTTTTATTAAAAAAATCACCGGATCTAAACCTAGCCTACTGCGGCGCCAATTCTCCATGTTCTTGTTGTTCCCTTCCAGCGTTCGTCGGGTCCATCTCGTCGTCTCCACGAACGGCGGCGATAAGACCACTGAAGTGAAGATGCGGTCACCGGCCAGGAAGGGTCGGACATGGAAGAAGGACCAGCCCACTTGGGACTCGAGGCCTCGCCGTCTCCCATGCACTACTCCTCGTCGGAGTCCGCAAACTGTCTATCGCCGGTGGACGTGAGGTCCATGATGGATGTGGATGGCTTAGACACTTTCGTTGTCTCACTGGAGTTCGTCGGCGTAGGACATGTAGCTGGCCGGGTTCTACTCCGCGATCGCCTGCATCGCTAGTGTTGCCTCTACGTCGGCCTGCGCCGCGATCCGTACGCGCCCGTTTCTCGGCAATGAAATTGGGGTTCGCTGCGAACAACGCAGCCACGGCTTCCTCGCTCATGCGCTTGTCATAAATTTGATCATCCGCCAGCCGATGCTACTCGAGGAGGAAGAGGTTGTACTGTTGCTTGATGTCTACTACGCAACATTATTCTTGTAGATGCTGTTGGGCCTTCAAGTGCGGCGTTTTATAGGACAACACTAGATTTTCCTTAAATGGATGATTTAAGATTTATCAATCTGTTGGAGGTGTAGGATGAAGATGGTCTCTCTCAAACAACCCTGCAATCAAATATAAGAAATCTTTTATGTCCCCAACACACTCAATACAACGAAAATATGTATAGTGTACTAGTTCGGCGAAGAGATGGTGATACAAGTGTAGTATGGATAGTAGATATAGGTTTTTATAATCTGACAATATAAAAACAGTAAGGTAGCAAGTGGCAAACAACAAGCAAAATGTAATATAAATGCTTTAAAATAAGGCCTAGGGTTCATACTTTCACTAGTGCAGTCTCTCAACAATGCTAACATAATAGAATCATATGATCATCTCTCGGCGTGCAACAAAGAATCATTCCAAAATTCATAAGTAGCGGAGAACACAAGATGAAATTGTTGTAGGTCGTAGAGTCGTCTCAAAGTTATTCTTTTTGCTCAATCTATTGAGATATTCCTATAAGTGTCACAAACAGCTATAGAGTTCATACTAGAATAACACCATATGATACGCATCAATCAACTCTAATGTCATCTAGATATTCCAATATTACCACAAGTAACCATGAGTCAATTATACGACATGCATCAAATAATTTTAGATTCATCATATTCAATCCACACAAAAGAATTTCAAAGAGTATCCCAAAATTTCTACCGGAGAAAGTAGGATAAGAACGTGTATCAACCTATATGCATAGATTACCCCATTGTCACCACGAGAATCCGCAAGTTGAGTACCAAAACATATATCACGTGAATCAATAGAACATACCATTGTCACCACAGGTATCCACATGCAAGACATACATCAACTGATCTCAAATCCAATATTCAATCAGACATAACAAAATATCAAAGGGAAGATCCAATTCATCACATCAAGATAGCAAGGGACAAACGCCATATGATCCAACTATATTAACAAAATCTGTGATACATCAAGATCGTGACATCTCAAGAACATGAGAGAGAGAGAGAGAGAGAGAGAGATCATAGCTACTGGTACATACCCTCAGCCCCGAGGGTGAACTACTCCTTCCTCGTTATGGACACCGCCAGGATGATGAAGATGGCCTCCGGTGATGATTGCCCCCTCCAGCAGGGTGCCGAAACAGGGCTCTGAATGAGTTTTCTTCGGTACAGAGGCTTGTGGCGGCGAAGCAGAAGTTCTAGGTTAACTTTTGGAGGTTTCTACATTTATAGGATTTTTTTAGTGTTGGAATCACGTCAATCGGAACCACGAGGGGCCCACAAGCTATCAGGACACCCTTTTGGCTTGTGGCCAGCAGGTGGCCCCCTCTGGTGGTTCTTCGCTTCGGTATTTCTCATGTTGTCCAAAAAAATCATCAAAAAGTTTTGGGCGACTCCGAGAACTTTTATTTTCCGCATAAAAACAACATCACGATAATTCTGCTGAAAACAACATCAGTCCTGGTTAGTTCTAATTAAATCATATAAAATACATCAAAACCATATAAAAATATTGTAAACATAGGTAAATATGGCATGAATACTTCATAAATTATCGATACGTTGGAGACGTATCACTGCTCCTCCTGCGCCTATCGAAACACCGACATAGGCACCGGTGTCAATTGCTTCCCCGTCATGGCGGCGTTGACGTGGGCATGCTCCATGGTGAAGCCGACGTGGGCTCCGGCGTCGAGTCATTGTCAGAGCCCGTCTCCATCATGGGGTCGTCATCGGAGACCTTCGGGGAGCTTGCTGGCATGCTGGCCTCTATCTGCCTAGCACAGTGGCACTAATAGGCGGCTGCAAGGGCGGCCACCTCGAACTTGTGCTCCATTGACAGGCTCTACTGTAACGCGCTCGCGGTCATGGTGATGTGCTGCACATGAGGAGGGTGTGGAGCGGATGTATTATGGTGTGATTTGAGTCGGTAGTGGACACTTTTAAATATCAGATGTCGATGAGGCCAAGCGTCCTGGTGTGTCAATGTGTGGGCGCCGGAGTTGGTTTCTCAGTCAGCGTGCCTGTTTAATGGTGACAAATGGACGGAAGGGGATGTCGTTCGAATATGGTAGGTACCTGTCCCGTCCAGTGATGCTTATTAGGCATTGAACAAGCGCGGACACCGAGATGCGATGCAGGCAGCACTCTCGACTGGCGAGCCACTTCAATGTCCGTGTCGGTGAGAGGTCACGTCCGTTCTAGGCTGGTGTCAATGCGGAGCTGCCGTTCTAGAGTGGCATGAATGCGGCAACCGCTTCGGGCATGAAAGGATGCATGTGAGGGGTAGGGTTCTGGGTAGACCATGGTTGTCGTACGCGTGCGTGGCAGCGGTCTGAACACCTGCAAAGCCCCCGGTTTGTTTTTGATTTATGGAAAAAGTGGCATCTAGACCGACACATGACCGCGTTCAATGATAAAACACATCTGAACCGCGCAGTTCATATGTATGCAGACGGTTTAAGGATCCGCTTTGAAGACACCCTTATTTCTATTTATTTTCCTATCATGCAAGGTAGAAGGAGTCGACGGTGTTATACTAATACTACATAAACAAGCATCAAAGCTTTTGGTTGATATCACCGACTCCTCCCTCGTATTCGATCACATACTGCGTTCCCTTGTAGTAGAATCCATTATTACCTAGGCAAGGGGAAATGTGTCTGAACCGACCTGCGGAACGATGCAGGACCACTTTGAATGAAAAACACATTTAAACCATGCAGTCCGGATGGTTGAAAGTGAATTAACATTTCGGTGGTTAGAAAAGGAAAATATCATAATCAAAGGAAGAAGGACAAAATCTGAATTCTTTCCCTAAACCAGAAAAGAGAGTAGTAGCTTCTCAGCCGTCAAGGCGGAATCCATACATCAACTCGCTACACCTCATAGTATAGTCATTTGATGTCTTACCCATTTTATCAAAAAAAAATGCTCTTCTTTTTTTACAGAGAAAAGACGATAGCCCGACTTTAATTTAATAAAACCACCAAACATCCTACAGAGGTCCAACGATCTAGCAGAAATAAAAGGAGCAGAGTATTCTAAACGACCACAACCGGCACAAAAGAAGCGGCATGCAGGCCGAAAGTGACATCATAAAAGAAAGGCAGGGTCGACATTAGAGCCCAGCCAAGAGCATCTCCAGCTGCGCCCCCAACACGTCCTCTCACGTCCTTTTTTAATTACTGGTGCTTAAAAAATGTCCCAGTCGGGCCCCCAGTACCTTGTTTTTCGCCGGTTTAGGCCAAAATTGACGGTGGCGGCCCGACGCCGGACCCAGCACGCCGGGGGTGGCCTGGGGCGCCGGCCGTACTCTTTTGCATGGCTGACAGTGGGGTTACTAGATCTCTCTCTCTCTCTCTCTCCTCTCTCCTCTCTTTTTCTTCATGTGCATGCGGCGGGACCATGGATGGAACAACGGCGTGCATCAATCAAAAGCAAGAAAAGGACATCTAGGGGGGCTGGGAATAAACTAGCCCACAGCCCAAAACTTTCGTCAGCTCACCTCTCGCCCGTGTAAAAAATGTCCGTGGGGAGGTCAAACGGCTCCAGACGCTCTAAGGGTGTGAAGCTTGATCCGCATGCAAGATGAATATGGAGTTCGCCGTGGCCTAGCGCTTTCCTTTCCACGTGAGTCCCCTATAAAATATGAACTGTTGGGCGGGGAAATACACTTTAGTTACTGGTTGTAGATACAACATATATGAAGATTTTTTAATAATTAAATAAGAGGTCAAAATAGTTAGAAAGTACTTTTAGAATAAGCTTGACTTTTTTGCACTAGTATATAATTCAGAAAAACGTTGACTTCATGACAAAATGACAAAATTTATTTGCTATTATAGGTCACCATTCACACTATTTTGACCAAAAAATTGTCTTTACTAAAAAGAAGTCGAAGACGGATTTCCTTTGTGTGGATTTTTTCACATGTACAATGAAAGGTCAAGTTAAGTTTAAAAATGCAAATCAAAATGTGGTTGGCTGATTAGAAAAATAGTGGTATTCCCTTTCCACCAGATAGTTCAAGTCTTAGACTTGACATTGGTGCTTGTATTTTCTTGAATTTATTTTAGGTCTCCCGATGTTGTGCATTTAGTGGGAGGAGACATTTCCATCGACTACGAAGTCGTTTGCGGCGACTCGTCAATTTCAAGATGATGCGTTGGCTTAGTCTCTTAAAGGTACTCATAAGGCTACTCATCGTGGGAAGTATCATATACTAGTATCATACAAATGATACTATTGTATGATACTATCTTCATAGTGCATAGTATAGTATCTCGTATGATCATATTTATTGACATGCATGACACAAAGTTACATAATATTAAACATGATACGGTATCTACCTATGTTACTCTAACCCTATTTTTTTCTTTAATTCTCTGTCACATCACCATGTTTGCTATTCCTAAGTGCATGCCACCTAAGTTACCCCCATTACGGTCAGCTTAAGGGTAGGATGTGCATGTATTCATATGCATGAGTGTATGCTCGTGTATGTGAACGATTTCGTTTGTACTCTATACAAAAAATTTTTATTTTTATTTTTATTTTTTGTTGACTTGCTATATTTTCTATATAGGGTATAGATACATTCAGATACCAAACATCCGCCTTTCTGGGTCGTGCATTGGAGATGCCTTATCTCTCCTTTGCCACTGTACACACACCGTCGTGGCCGTAGCTGATTTTGACCAGAGGGAGTTTAAATTGGGAGGATTCGTGGCCATGCACGCACCCAATGGGAGCCAACACACGATTTTTTAAACATAGGACGGACACAAGCGTTCATATACACGAGTCATCTCTATTAATGCATACATGTGGATCTTATACTCATTAGCATATTTGAAAGACACTCGACATATCATCTTAATATTTACAAAATACCATAGCGCCTCGTAGTCGATAAAAACGTCTCCTTTTCCTGAACGTGCATCCTCGAAAAATCTAAAATAAATCAAGAAATAAATGCAAGCACCAGGATTTATACCTGAAGTGATGTCTCTTAACCATCCAACCTCGAATTGGACTGTGGAGCCAACACACGCTGATCGACGCACAACCACTGTCGGGAAGGGGCCAAATTCACTGTTTTGACCCTTTTGTCGAAGTTCAGCCCGATCTGACCCTAAGTGCAAAAAAATCGGACTTGACCCTTTTCCTACCGCCACCCGAGCCGATGGTAGGCTTGCACATGCTACCGCCACCGTCGGTGGCGGTAGGGACCCGGTCAATGTAGACGGCGCCGTCTGCCCGCTGATGTGTATAAGTGGCTATCGTCACAGAGAGCGGCGGTAGGGTATGGTATCCTACTGCCACAACAGGTGGCAGTAGCTAGGGTGCTTAGATCGGTTAATCCACCCCTTCGGGCTACGGGCGTGCCCCACCCACCCATCATCCTAGTTCTTTCTCCTCCTCTTCGCGAACAGAGGGCTTCGATGCCTCTCTCCTCCTACCGCTCCCCTGCTTCGATCTCCCTCTCCCGTCCATCTTTTTGTGGTTCTTTGGGGCAAAACGAAGAGGCTGGTAAGCTCCTCCAACCCCTCCAATCACT
This sequence comes from Hordeum marinum, assembly GCA_022496015.1. NCBI lineage: Eukaryota > Viridiplantae > Streptophyta > Magnoliopsida > Poales > Poaceae > Hordeum > Hordeum marinum. The sequence continues at coordinate 491,710,173 of CM039675.1, forward strand.
TTTTTCAATAAGGTTCTAGTTGTGTAGGTATTTTTGGCACTAGGTGGAGCCTAGGTTTCCAAATCACAAAAGTTTTGCATGTTGTTTTAGTTGTTTAGTTGCATATTTAGTAGTAGTAGAGGATATGCGATGATGTGTGAGGATGAATGAATTGCAAAATATGTGTGGATATGTGGTGTAATTTTTTTCCAACGTTATGTTTATGTTATTTATTTGTATGACAATGTTTATGAATGCAAATTTGTACTTTGAGGATGGATGCATTGGCAAATTGCAACATTTTTATGATGTTGGATGTGTAGTTTATTTTTCCTATAGTTTTACTAAATTTGTATGCGTAGGTGATGTTGGGTCATATAATAAAACTATATGTTATGTTAGGACGGCCGATGATGATGGCAATGGGCGTGTGTATACGGGACTTGACATGGCTTTCGATAAGAACCATCATGCTCATGCTATCGAGCGTGGAGAGGTAACAAGTCAAGCCATAATAATTTTCATGACATTGTTTCTTATATAAAGTAAGGTTCTAACATATTTGTTCAATTTTGACAAACACTTACGGTCGTGCGAATGAGGAACCACACATCGGCTAGCCAGATGGCATATGACATGTGCTATGAGCCCTTCTTCGAGCGTGTCGGGCTCCTACCTTTTGTCCTTCAGTTCAAACGCATTACACCGGTGATGAACCATGCAACTCTCAAAACATTGCCTGATCATTGGCGGCCGGAGACACATAGCTTTCATCTCCCTTGTGGTGAGATGATGATGATGCTAGAGGACTTTGCCATAAACACAGGGTTTCCCATAGATGGCCAGGCTCTCATCGGATGAGTGAACAACAAGAACTGGCATCAGAGGGTTACCCCTCTCATCAGTGATTGCTCTACCTCTATTTATCTCCAGGGAAGGCCATTCGCCTGGCTCGAGAACCATAGGTCCGGATGCCCAGAAGATGCCAACCCGGAGACAGTGGAGGAGTATGCGCGAGCGTACGTGTGGCATCTCCTAACATAGGTTGATTTTGGAGATTTCTCAGTGGACGTTGCTCCTTGGATGTATCTTGACTTCTTGGCCGATTAGGACGAGCATTACAGTTGGGGTCTGCTGGGCTCGCCTACTTGTATCGTCATGTAAGTGCAATACTCATTAACTTTGCTAAGCTAACCAGGAATGAAATGTTGGTTTGCAGCTCGACAATGCTTGTAGGAAAACCAGCCTGACACCATGCATGGGTGGATGTATTTGGGGCCTTTCTATTTGGATGTGGGAGCGTATGTCGGTTGGGCGTCCTGAAAGGGACTACAATTCACTGATACCGTGGGTAGGCCTTGATGATGAACACGATGTTTTTCGACTTCCCACTGCGGCATTCTTCTGGGTCAAAGTTAAAATGTTTGGGAGCAAGAAAAAGTTCTTTTACAAGAGCTTCATCAACGAGATGGACAACCTCACATATCGTCAGGTATATATATTCATTATTTTCTACCATCTTTTCATGGAATACACTGGATCAACTAACTAGCTCTTTTACAGGTTAACTGGAGGCCTTACAAGGCACATAGGGGTTTTCCATTGAACCAGATGTGTATGAGGGATAACCATCTTTGGTGGATCAGGTGCCCCTTGATATGCCTTTTTGCTGTCGAGTGTGGCATCTACCGCATCGAGTGGCGTTGCAATTTGGTAGGTGGCAACTCACCCCACCAGCGAAATCAAACACGGGTGGAATCGAGTTCCACGAGTGAGTTACATATAAATGAAGCTCTGTTAACCAACACTATACGGTCTTCATTTGTTTCTTATGCTTTGTTGTTATTTGTTCTACGCGGTCTGAGCCGACAGAATAATCAGAGTGTGATTGAGTGGGGGGAAACACCATGCTAGTTATGTCCAGATGTGGATGGAGAGGCTAGGTTCCAGAGAGAGTGATATGTCATTGTTGGATATGAGGGAATTCAAAGAAACACACCTAAAGTGGTATGGCAACGGGAGGCGATTTTGGTTGCGTTTGAGACCGAGGTGGACTAGCGCATATCTCGCTGAAGTTGAAGTAAACACTGACTCGGAAGATGATTACAACGTCATGGTGAGAAGTACACAAGGTGAACATAGGGAGTATGCACCTATGACTAATTGAGTGGTAAGTATTTTGAAATTATGTTGAGAATGGTTTTGATGTCATGTAGATTATGCACACTTTTGAGCTCTTTATTTGAATTTGCAGACTTGTCGGCTCAACAAAAGTATCATCGAAGGCTCTAACGCACTCATGGAGTCTGAGAGTACATTGAGGGACACTTGGAAAGTAAGCACTCGAACTCCTTACCCTATTGTTTGCTTCACAAATGTTTATCCTTGCATTCAAGAAATGTGTCTTAACTTTGTTGTTGTCATTGCAGTGCTTCATAACACGATGTCGGACGCTAGTCACCATGCTTGGGTGCGCAACCCCTGCCAACATTGATGTGCATGCTCCTGGGGTGCGCAACCCCTGCCAACATTGATGTGCATGCTCCTGGCACATTGATGCTGGCAAGTGGAGCTGCCGCTTCTTCTAGCCACGTTGGTGCTACAACTTGCCATGCCGATGGATCTTCTACGCATATTGATGAATCTGACGAAGAGGAGGAGGACTCGCGGGATGAGGTCCCGGAGGGGATGAATATCTCACAAATTATGGATGCACCACCGGTTTCCCAAGCGAAAAGGGTTTCTCACCCTCATATAGATGTACTTTCCCCGAGTCTATTTCAAAAAGTGGTGCCTCGTCGCCGTAAGAAAACCGGGAACGACGGGTGCTCAAAGAGAGGAAGAAAGTGATGAGGGCACTTGAGGGTTATGTCTTTTGTGGCTACGTTGGTGTTGCTTAACTACTATTTGGTGATGTTGAACTTTTACTGTTTCGTCATGTCGAATTTGCAACTATTGTTTAGCCCGTATCTCCAACCTCCTTCATCGTAAGCGCATGACCACTTGTGTTTTTCCGCATAATTATGTTCAAGAATGATCTTCCCCCTTTGTTCTTTTCCAATGCCTTGAAGAGATTACCATAGCGGTTTTTGAATGAATCCAAGGTGAATGTTGTACACACATGGGTAAGGTCTTTGCAAAACTCTTTGCTCTTGCATGCCCGGTAAAAGTTTTCCTAGAAATGCCTCATGTACCATCTGTGGTGAAGATTTGGGAGGCCGGGAATAAACACGTCTATTGCCTTGAAAATGCCTTGGTGCCGGTCTGATATGATGCATACCTCCCTATTCCTAATCACCTTGGTTCTCACATGCCCCATGAATCATTCCCAGTTGTCGTCATGCTCGAAAGGAACTAAAGCAAATGCAACAGCAACACGTTATCATTGGACGTGTGAGGCATTGCCACCATTTAGATTGACCTTGTATTTGCCAATCAAGAATGTGCCATCTATAAACAACACCGGACGAAAATGCTTGAATGCCTAGATGCATTGCCCAAAACTCGAAAGGCGTGTGAAACGCTTTGTCAATTTCCTCCACCGCATGCCACATGCCAGGGTTCCTATGTACGATGGCTCCCAACATCCTCCGGAGAATATTGTATGCAGCCTCATAATCACCATGCAACATCCTGATAACATTTGCCTTGGCCTTCCATACTTTCCCATAGTTGACCTTGTATCCAAATCGTTCTTCAACCGAACTCATGAGCAACTTCACCTTCACAGTTGGATCGTGGGATATCTGATTCAACAATTTGTATCCTAAACACTCAGACGTGAGTTGACAGTGTCCCTTGTTTCGGTTGGCTTTGTCTGGCGGTATGCACGTGTGAGTGGCCACACAACACTTCAGCACCCATTTCTCGGTTTCTTGAAAAAAATTTCTTCGACGAACCTTCCAACGGCAACCTTGTTTGTCACATTTGATGGTGTACCCTGTATTTTGGTTGGAATGACCAACAACAAACGGCCTATGGTTCCTAATGGCATAGTCACTCAACCATATCTTCAACTCTTCCAAGCAACCAAACTTGATGCCTTTCTTCAAATGAGCATTCTCGTCTTGATCCTTAGGTTTAGGGTCACCCACTTTCGGGCACGGTGTTGGTTCAAGCAACCCCAATCTCATGCCACCATCAACAACGGCCTTGTCGGCAAGACTAAGACCGCAAAACAATGGGGCACCTCTTTCCTTCCCCATCACCTTCTTGAAAACTTCATTTCTTGTGCAGTGAATCCATCCTCATCCAATTCCTCTATCGAACCCTCATCATCCAAGTCATACCCATACATACGGCTATAGGGGAGGCTACGATCCATGTCTTGCTGGCACAAAATCACATCCAATGTACCAATGGGATTATAATGAATCTCTTAAGCTTCCGCATAAGCATCAACATGGACAATAGCATCATCATAAACATGAGCATCATCATCATCATCATCAACATGAGGAGCTTCAGCATCAACATGAACCTCTTCCTCTTGAATTATCATGGCTCTATCATTCATCTCCACTTCATTTTGTGGTGACTAGAAGAATTGGGGACATACACATCCACCCTTCCATCATGTATTGGGGAGGAGGCATGTTGGTTCAAGTCAATTTGTAGCACAAGAAGCTCAACCTTGGTGGCAAATAATTCAACTGATTTGTCTTGTGACTTAACTACTTTATCCTTGTACACCTTCCAATGCAATTCCAAGGTGATACGCATACTCTTCAATCAAGACTTCACCCCCACTCTAACATCATACCTTCCAATGAGCTTAACTTCATCATTTAGGTCAATCCAATTTAACACACTTCTAACTTTCATAACCACCTCCTCATATGTTGGGCTTGAGTCAAAAACCATGGATTCTTCCCCTTCATCGCCATTGCCTTTCATGTCTCCTTATCCAAATAGTGTACATTAATGAGTCGATCCATCTAAATACATTGTAAAAAAGGTCAATGATAGGTCGGCAACATAATATGGACCAAATAACTACTATGTATTCATGGATCAAGAAAGATCTATCATTAAATTCAAACAACAACACAAATAACAAAATATCGTTGCTTAACCCCAACTACTTACAAATGACATTGCTTAACCCTAACTACTTACTAATGGCATTGCCTAACCCTAAACCTAAACCTACAAAAATGCCTAACAATAGCTATAGATCGGTATTACAAACATGATGATTAGGCATACTACACATATTCAAGCATAGAAACAACCCTATCATCCCTCAAATCCATTGATTTCACACCAAAATGGCCTAAACTAGGGTTTGCATACAAGTAAAGAATGCCACCAAATGAGATGATTCCAACCAACCAAAAAGAAGAGAGTGAGTGAGATACCTTGAGTGATGAAATTGGGCTTAATCCACCGAAGAAAACCCAAGCAATTAAGATGGATTTGGTGAAGACAAGAATGACAGAGAGAGGGGAGAGGAGCTCAACTCGCGGAAGAGGGAGATTTGGGGATGAATGGGTGGCTGGTGGGACCACCAAACCTTTCCTCACCCATTAACCAGACTGAATACCCTACCACCACCCGCTGTGATGGTAGACTACCATACCCTACCGTCGCTCTCTGGGACGGTAGCCATTTATCCATGTCAAAGGGATAGACGGCGCTGTCTATATTGACCGCGTCCCTACCGCCACTGACAATGATGGTAGCGTGTGCAAGCCTATCGCCAACTCAGGTGACGATAGAAAAAGGATTAAATCCGGAAAAAAATCTGCAAAAAAAAGAGTTAAAACAGTACGTTTCTGAGAATATACATATGTGTGCGTGTGTATATATATATATACATACACACACGCTCTGAATATATCGTGTATCGTGCTCACTGTGCAGTGCCGGCGAGCTGCCGACTGCCATGCTGTCCTCGTGATTCGGTTCCTAGTCAGCGGCGATTGCGCCAGATCCGGATAGCCCGGGGCCGTGCGGATCTGCTGGTGGTCAGATGCAGGGGCTGCCTTCCCGGATGCAAATTCACATGCATGCTCACCTAAACACGTGAAGAATGGGCCTATAGGGTAATTTCTGAATCTACAGATTCGAGCCGGTAGACACGAACCACACGATCACGTTTATTCTGGTGTCGTTTTGCACTGGTACGTGCCTTCAATCAAGGTACAAGTGGAGAATATAAAGAAACAAAGGATGCAGCAGCTCCTTGCGCCCATGCATCGATGATCTAGACATCGAAGAGGTTGAGTTTATAATTTAAAGAATATGGATTGTCTCGCTCGGCATGTTCTTTGGACACGAGCAAACCAATGCGGCTCACCGGCGAGCACACTCCGTCCCCAATGCATTCCTAGACATCTCCAACAACCCTCAAGCTGCCCTCGTAGTACATAATTTCGGACTGCTCGTATCTTTTTTCGCAAACCAAAAACGAACGTGGAAGGCTTTACGAACATCTCGACCGTTGCCATGTTCTTTTGCGATGAACCTAGTCCAACCCAAACCCTTTTTCTTGTCTGCACGCTTTTCGTCCGTCACCAGCCTCTCACATTCATGACATTGTAAAGCGGTCATTCCATATTAAAGCCGGCCCTGAGCGGACGCTATCTCTCACTGGCGCATGTATTGAAGCGGCGCGCTGACCGAAGGCGCCTCCCGCTGCACTCTAGCCCAAACACGTATCTGCATCACACTCAAGCGTCTTCATTAAACTCGCGCGTATGCCAAGAAACCTACTTCGGCCACACATCCCTTCGCAAGCCGACCGTCACTAAACACAATGCCGGGCAAACTCCTCCCACCCGCCCGCTATTTAAAGGAGACCAAACGTCGGGCAAGAATCGCACCACTCCTCCACTCCCATATCCTCCTTCCACCATTTTGTTCATCCTTTCCATGGCATCCTACGAGCAGGAAGAGCAGTTCTCCGATATAAAATCCGTCTAGGTGGCCTGCCGAGCCCGTCGTATACGAGCTAAGCTACACATTGCTCCACCTCCCTCGCCGAGCCTGACGGAGCAAGTAGTGCAGCAACTCATGCTCCAAGCGAGCTCGATCACGACCATAGGACGAGCCATCAGACGTCAACTTTGGCAAAACCGCGCCCTGTCGGCAAAGAAGGAAGCCGCCTTGGAGATCGACGAGGCAGTGGTCATCACGCACGCATCCTCCGCCAACAACGAGGAAAAGTAGAACACGGGAGGCCGTTGTCGCTCGGATCCCAAGAAAGCCACCGTAGACGCGTCACCGGCATGCACAACAGGTATCTCGTCCTGTCTGGCAGGCCACCGTCGTCCTCCGCCCCAAAAACAACCTTGATCCGCGCTTCACGGAAGTGGATGCCCCCCCCCCCCCACTCCGGCCGAAGCACCCCCTTTGCCACTCTGATGAGCGGTGCAGACGGATATAGAGAAGATACGGGGGAGGAATATACCTCTAGGGCTCTCGACAGTCCGATGAGCGGGTTGCCGGACATGGGGAAGACAAAGTGATCCGCCGCGGTCGGTCATAGATTAGAATAGTGTATCCGTGTCATGGGAGTGAAGTTCCACGCGGTCGTACATGCACATAGTTTTATCTTTTTAGCTAAAATATGTTCAGAATGTAAATATTTTCGCCCGGTTGGTTAAAGAAAGTGTTGGAAATGCATGCGGACACTCAGGCATCACTATCCATGGGTTGGTCCTCCGTCCACGGACGAATGCCGGAGCAAATTTGTGGGTTGGCGTCGGAGATGTCCTTAGGGTCGGTTCTTTTGGACGGCTTAGAAAATAAGTTGTCCCTCTCCGATTTAAAAAATAAGGTGCTTCCTAAATATTTGAGACTTCTATATTACTTATCTCGTGACCAATTTAGAAACCCATTAAATAAAAGAAGTAACTTTGAAAAAAAGTTAGAAGGAGGCGGCTTAATTTTTAAGTTGCTGAAAGAACTGACCTTAAGATGAAACGTAGCTATATATGATGGATTTAACCAAGTTTGAGTTAGATGATATAACATGCAAAAAAGAAAAGAGAAAAACTGAAAATGGTTCTTTTGCACAAATCACAACATAAGATCTCACGAATATATTATCGACTGATACTTAGTACACTGATCGCAGCACGCATGCACATCCACGTGACATGCGTGAGTACGTACTACAAGTTATGTTCATCGTTGGAGATGCCCTTAGACCATCTTTAACATCGACCCTCAAACCGTCCGCATACGTTCGGACTGCACGGTCGGAACCTGTTGTGTCATCCAACGCGGGCGTGTATCGACCCGTCGAGCGGTCCGGATGCAGTTTCTTTCACAAACCGGAGACAAACACGCTCCTTCACCTCGCTCAACGAGCCCGACGGAGTAAGTGGCCGCTCCAAGCTGGCGCCTGGTTTACCAACTTACTGCTTCAAGCCAGCTCGCGCCCAGACCAGGAGTCCTTCTGGCGAAGAAAGAAGTCGGCTTGAAGATCGACGAGGCGGGGATCAGCATGCCACGACCGTTGCCAACATCGAGGAAAAATAGAACATGAGAGGTTGTTGCCGCTTGGATCAGAGGAAGACCGCCGCCAACGCGTCACCAGCATGCACAGTAGGCGTCTCGCCCTATCTCGATGGTCACCGTCGTCCCCGCCCCAAAAACCAACCCTAATCCACGATTCCACGGACGCGGATGCTCCCCTACCCCTCCGGACAAAGCACCCCCTTTGCCACTCCAATGAGCGGCATAGTCAGACATAGGGAAGATAAGAAGAGGATCCTTCGGGACTCCCAGCAGTCCCCAGCAGTCTGATGAGCGGGCTGTCGAACATGGATAAGACAAAAGGATCCGTCGTGACCGACCATACTAGTATAGTATATCTATGTCGTGTTAGTGGAGCTCCGCGCGGTTGTAAGTGTACATAGTTTTATATTTTTAGTTAAAATATGTTTAAAATGTAAATGTTTTGTTCAGTTTGTTGAAGAAGTGTTTGAAGTGTATGCGAACAGCGTTGGACGACGGATTCCAGCATTGTCCGCGGAATCAGACGAGTACCGTAGCAAGTTTTGAAGTCAGCGTTGAAGATGCCACTAGGTCATTTTTTTTTTTTGAACGGTTTAAATAAATAAACTGTCTTTCCCAGTTTAAACAATAAGTTGCCTTCTAAAATCATGCACATCTCTTCTCCTCTAAGCCGCGTGAGATGCGTGAGATGCGTGTGTCCATATATAAGAGGGGACATGACTACAATGTGAAGATAGAAAAACCAGTCTCAAGGTGTTTGAGCGTACGAGATCCCAATCAATCAGCCATGCAAGACCTACTGATTCTCACACTGATGACGCTCCTCCTCCTCGTCTTCATGGTCGTCCGGCGCCATTCATGGAGCCTCGCCTCCAGCATCAAGTCGGCTTTAGCACGCCGGCTCCGGCATCCGGCTATCGTCATCAAGGACCGCGCGACGGCGCACCGCCTTCTCGTCCGTGGCTGCGTCGGCGGCTCCTTCTCCAACCGCCCTGCATCCCTGGCTCCAACCGCCGTCGTCTCGCACCTTCGCCACCACAACCTGACCACGGCACCGTACGGCCCGTTCTGGCGCGTCACGCGGCGCAACCTCACCTCCGAGGTTCTCCACCCGCTGCGCCTCAGCCGCTACGCCGCCGCCCGCCGCGACGCGCTCGCCGGTCTCGTCGCGGACCTCAGAGAGCAGTGCACGTCCAGCTCCGACGGCGTGGTCCTCGCGGCGGAGAGCATCCGCAATGCCATGTTCGGTCTCCTCGCGACCATGTGTTTCGGCCAGGGCATCGACAAGGGCCTCGTCCGCGCCATGGCCGACGCGCAGCACGAGTTCGTCCAGTTCTTCCCCGAGCTGCGCTTCTTCGCGAAGCTACCGGCGGTGGCTAGGTTAATCTACCGCAAACGGTGGAGCAAGCTAGTCGCGCTGCGGCGGAAGCAGGAGGACATGTACCTCCCGCCGCACCCGGCAACGCCAGTCTGGCGAGCTGCCGGCGTACGTGGACACGCTCATCGACCTCTGGGTCCCGGACGAGCAGCACAAGAGCGTCTATGACGGAAACGCTCGCAAGCGAAGGCGGCAGCGTAGGCTCGCCGACGGCGAAATCGTGGGCATGTGCGCCGAGTTCGTTGGTGCAGGAACTGAAACCGTGGCCGCGGAGCTGCAGTGGATTATGGCGAACCTGGTGAAACGCCCACACGTGCAGGAGGCTGTCCGGAGGGAGATCGACGCTGCCGTGGACGCGGGGGCCGAAGAGGTCGGCGAGGAGGTTCTCGGGAAGCTAGAGTACCTCAACGCTGTCGTCCTCGAGGTGCTCCGGCTACACCCCACCGTGACCTTGGTGGTGAGGCAGGTAAGCAACACGTACATGCATGAAAAACCAATCAGTTAACTGAGACTAACTAAGAACTCCACTAATCGATCAGCACATCATGCATGAATGTGATTTCCTGCTGACAAGCTAGGTGTCGGAAGAAGACGAGATCGTTCATGACGGCCGAAGTATTCCGGCGGGCACCAATGTGTTCTTCAAGCCGGAGTCTCTGGCGCGAGACAAGACAGCGTGGGCTAACCCGGGTGAGTTCAGGCCGGAGCGTTTCATCCCCGGCAGAGGTGGGGAGAGCGTGAACCTCGTTGCGGCGGCCGGAAGCAGCGGCGGGGAGATGAGGATGTTGCCGTTCGGCGCCGGGCGAAGGGTGTGCCCCGGCATGGGCGTCGCCATGCTCCACATGGGCTACTTCATGGCCAACCTCGTCAAGGAGTTTGAGTGGAGGGAGGCGGAGCGGGAGCTAGCTGTAGATCTAACCCCGCATCTCGGGTTCTTCACTGTCATGAAGCGCCCGCTGCGTGCTCGCCTCTTTGCTTACAGCACGAGGCCTCAAGGAGGACGAGTTAATTAATTAGACATGCAGGCGTGCATGATGCCGGCTTAATAATTGTACTGTACTGTATAATATTTCTACTTATTCTGTCGTTTCTGTTGAAATTTGAATGGATGCTTGCAATAAATTCTGCTGGGAACTTTGAGCTGCACGTGCTTGTCAATTGTTCTGTTATACGCTGCTGGGGCCGTTGTCGGTGATTTGTTTTTAATAAAACATTATCATATTACGAAATTCCAAAGCTTACCTTCGACCGACCGATTGCTTGCGAGCATCCGCCGGCTCCGCCTCTGTGTCCGTCCGATCGACTGTTAATCAAACGAAGAGAGCAAACCATTTCGCGTCCATGTTGTTGCATTTTTTGAGACCGCAACAAGCGGTTAGTTGTAAATTTGTACCTACTCCCTCGTCGCATATTTTTTTTCTTCCTTTCCTTCCCTTCCTCTCACATGAATCGTCGCCCGAAGCCGCCGTGGCCATCCCGGAGCACCAGTGTGGTCTCATCAAGCACCACGGTCCTCACACCACTCTACCCGTGGGCTGCCTCCTCGTTTGCGAAAAAACTTCTAGAACATCTTTGTTGCAAAAAGAAAAATCCACAACAAGACCTTTATTGTAAAAAAAATCCGCAACAAGTCATGTTGCAGAAAATTTCTATAACAAAACCTTTATTACAATAAAATCTGCAATTAACTTTTGTTACAAAACAAAATCTGCAACAAGACATTTGTTGCAATAGTGGAGACGTCAATTAACGACACGATCCGTTAGATCTGACTGCTCACAACTGGAACGATCCACTAGATCTGATTACATCAAGATCGGCCGGGGAACACGTAGCATGCCCCATAATTATTGGCTGAAAACCAAACCTTATACCTTTGTTTTAAGGAAATGCCATCATGACTACTTTATTTCTCTGGTAAAATAGTTACATAGTTTACAATGGCATTCACCAAAAAATCAGGGGGTTCCTCGAACCAGCTATTGGCAGTATCATTCTCGTAAGCAAAACTTGCTAACCTATGGGCTACCTCATTATTTTCTCCAACACAACACAATGCAAGAAATCCACTCTTCCAATCACCCCAGCCATAATAAAAGAATCTGCATTACTGCGGAAGCTCCATTCCATATTATGTCCTGACCAGCACAACCATTTACCACTTCAACTGAGTCAGATTCAATCTGGATTGAATTTAAGCCCAGTGTATTTGCAAGAAGGAGGCCCTGATGCACCGCTATTGCTTCAGCTGTCTTGAGCATCATTGACATGTTGAATGGTAGAGCAAGCAGCAGCTAGAAAAACACCATGAGCGTCTCTGACTACTGCACCTATGGAGCCTTTCATTTCGTCGGAATGATATGAAGCATCAACATTAACTTTAATGAATCCTTCCCCTGGTTTTTTCCACTTAACTCCAGTCCTATTCATAGTCCTGGGTGAAAGAGCTCTCTGAAAGTTCAGACAAATGGCACGGACGTCTAGTGCACTCCTGGTTATGGTCGGACATAGATCGTGATGTGTTTGTTGCCTTCTCAACCACCATATGTACCAGCATGTAACCATAATTCCTTCCTTGAGACCGATGCTGGGTAAATTAGGCATACCTTGACCAGCAGATCGGAGAAGTTGTTCTAGAATTACTGACCCCGATCTATCACTGACAGCCATCTCCATAATTAAATTTGTAAGTCCCAAGTCTCGCCATATGCTCATTGCTTTGCTGCAGCCAAATAGAAGATGGCGCACATCCTCAGCCCCTCGGGAACAAATTGGGCATAGCCCAATGCTCCCGACATGTCGCAAGAATACTTTGCAAAGAGAGGATGCCATGAAGCGCTTTCCAGCAGAACGTTTTAACCTTTCCTGGTATTTTTAATTTCCAAAGTATCGACCAAACTGGGTGAGAGGCTGAAGATCCTTTTTGGGAACCAGATTAAAAGAGTGGAGATCTCGAAACCCCATCACACCATCCTTTTTGGAGGGCTGTATGCATCATGCTGATGTAGAGGCCGAAAGTAACACTCCTTTTCTAAAAAAACACCATCCTTTTTGGAAAAACACATTTTTTCACCATGCCCACCAATGCATTCTTTTGTGGTTTTCCTCATCTCTCCACCAGAATCTGGCAATAGCATCTGTGATATCCTTACATATGCCTTTTGGAAGTTTGAACACTGACATGGCATACACAGGTATTGACTGAGCAACTGATTTGAGTAATATCTCCTTACCCTCAATTGAAAGTTGTTTTTCATTCCAACCTGTGGTTTGTCCACATACCCTGTCCACAAGATAATTAAAACAATCGCTTCTGTCAGCTCCCGCCAAGGTTGGTAGACCAAGATATCTATATGACAGTGCTTCGGTATCAATATGCAAACAAGCACACACATTTGTTTTCATGGCTGGATCGGTATTGGGACTAAAGAAGATACTTGATTTGGCCAAACTCACCATTTGTCCTGAGTGGTTGCAGTATGTATCAAGAGCTTGTTGTAGAGAAGTTGCATTAGTCATATCTTCCTTCATGAGAATCAAGGAGTCGTCATCGAATAAAAGGTGTGATACCGAGGGTGCGTTTCTGCACACCCTGATTCCATCTATGCCACCAACTTCCTCTTCATACAATAATAAACTTGACAGTGCTTCTGCACAAATAAGAAACAAATATGGGGAGATAGGGTCCCCTTGTCTTATTCCTCTGGTTGGGATGAATTTATCAGTTTCTTGGGAATTAAACCTTATGGTGTAATTAACCGAAGAAACACAAGCCATCATCATATTCACCCACTTGTCATGAAAACCTAGCTTCAACATCATATTCCTTAGAAAGCCCCGTTCTATTCTATCATGGGCTTTGTGCATGTCAAGTTTCACCGCACACAAGCCACTCTTCCCACCCGTCTTTTGCCGCGTAGCAGAAGCGTTTCTTTTAGTTTCCACCGGCTCACCAAACATATGAGGCACGCAGGGGCGGAGCGTAAGGGGAATCTTATTAAGAGAAGAATAGTTAGAATCGTGCATCGTGAAGGACGAAGTATGTCGTGCTCATTCAGAAAATTTCCAATCAAGCGCACGCATCTCCTCAACCAGATGCCCCCAACCTCCTAGATGGTGTCCCTTGTTCGATTGTCATCATTGGTCGCGCGCACAATTATTTGTGTCATGTGCGGAGGTGAACCGGATGTTGCCAACTCCGGCATCACCTCGACGCAATCATTTGAATGTCCTTCGGAGGTGAAGAAGTTTCTGCATCACTTTTTATCCTCATCTTTAGCAGTTCATATCAGTGAACCTACAATCAACCTGATCTCTGAAGCCCTCTCATCACCGCTGTAAACTAATGTCGATCAAACAAATTAGATGGACGAATTGTTCGTTAGCTGCTGCGGTCTATCAGTAGATGTTGACGCAAACTAATATTTTTGGACGGAAACTACTAAATTTTTTGAAACATCTTAGGTCACTACCTTCGAGCACCAAGACGGCAAGCGGAGGTGAGGAGACTTCTCTTCCACCGGTGGTTATTTGCGTATATTATATGCGTCGAGAAGATTGATATGTCTGATAAATTGATAAGCATTCCAACAGTTCGTAACATAGGAACTGACACAGTGATAAGCACTCCAATCTGATCCCAAACAAGAAAAGCAAAAATTTCCCCCTTTATTACCCACGTTATTTCTGTTCATTTTCCCATCATGCAAGGGAGAAGCAGTACAGAGTGTTATACATACAAAAGCATCAGAGCTTCGGGTAATGCCGCCAACTCCTCCCGTGGTATTCGATCTTCGACTGCCTGCCGCGTTCCCTCCTAGTAGAATCCATGGTTATTCGGGTCAGGGAACGCGCCTGGCTCTTCTTTCCGTTCGTATACCTCTCCTATCCTCCTGTCTCGCGTCGCCCTATGGTGTTGCTACTTACTTGTATGGTGTGAGTAGACTGGTAGATTCGGCCTACCTTACCTCCCAGCCTCTATTCTCGGTGGGGGATTTAAGCTAAGCCTCTCTTCTCTATATACAGCTTGCCCTGGTGGAGTACTCGGATACTAGCTGCATGAACATGGAGGACTTGTCCTCCAGAAGCCTCTGGGGTGTGTCGAACTCCGCAATTTTACCTGAAATAAACAAGACCAGGTCAGGTAAATTCATCGTAAAGGCTGTCGCTCCGAGTTTTTGGGCGTGAAAAAGAACACTGCTCGGCTGGGAGCATTACTCGGATAATTCAACATACGATCGGTAAGAAACAGAACATGTGATGGTCTAAGCTACGACTAGAAAGCTGACTTGGTTAATGGTGTGAAGGAGCATGTACCGTCGCTAAGCACCATGACTAGGTCGCTGTCGATAACCGTTGGGATCCTGTGTGCAATCGTACAGACAGTGCAATCCCTGAATTCACTGCGAATGATCTTCTGGATAAGATTATCTGTAGCTGTGTCAACTGATGCCGTCGCCTCATCAAGCACCAAAATTCTTGCCTGCTTAAGCAGAGCCCTGCCCAGTGCAATAAGCTGGCGCTGTCCCACACTCCAGTTATCCCCATTCTCCAGTACTGCAATGGCACCACAGATATCCAGGAAACAAAATTGCATTACAAAGTGTGATTCTTGCTCTTTGAAGAAGTGTTTGGCTATTAGAAATTAAAACAAACCTGGACTGTCCAGTTTTTCTTCCTTCGAACGAATGACCTCTCCTAGCTGGCACTTCTCTAGTGCCTGAAAGAAAAGAGTTCTCTTCCATAAAGATCATGCACATTTAACATGAGGACAGCATAGAAGTGACCATGGAGCATGGCATACCTCCCAAATTTCTTGATCAGAACGCTCTTCAAGAGGGTCAAGATTCATTCTGATGGTACCCTCAAACAATGTAGGGTCCTGAGGAATGATGCTCAACCGTGACCGCAGATCATGAAGGCCAATCGCAGAAACATCAATGTTGTCAATAATAATTTTCCCTCCTGTTGGTTCAATTAGACGGAAAAGAGCCTGAATGAGAGTAGATTTGCCACTTCCAGTTCGCCCTACAATCCCAATCTTTTTCCCGCCAGGAAAAATACAACTGACTCCGTGTAGAACAAAGGGAAGGTCATCCTTGTAGCGGACCTATGATATTCAGCAAAAGCACAATAAGATGCCATAAAAAAACACTGAAGTGTGTTCAGAAGAAGAAAAACTAGAGTACATACTTCTGATGATTATATATAACGTAAGAGCAAATGGATAATCTCAAATAAATGGCTATGGACTAAGTTTACCTTGAGATCAATCAATTCAATGTTTCCATTTTCAGGCCATGAGGACGGGGGGCGGCAATTCTCAATAATCAGTGGTGCTTCACTAGGAATCTTGCAATACTGATAAATACGCTCAACAGAGATGATTCTGTTCTCTAATTTACAGAAGCTCAATATCCACCTTGACATCCGAGCATTTAAGTTGAGTCCATATGTGACAGCAAGCCCAGCCATGCCTATCAATTAGAAAGCTCGTTTAGATTGAGAAGCATATTTTATTGAAAAAATATGCAAGTTTTCTAGTGCACCTAACAAGTGAACTGTTGTGTAAAGCAAGATCATAAAACGCCAAAAAAAAGGCATGTGAGACAGCAGATAAGACATACTTGGTTCAATCGTTCCAGGAGGAAAGCTCACGAGTATTGCCATGCAGAAAGCAAACACAAATGTCGAGAGCAATTCCATTCGCAGGCAGAGCCATTCAATAGCTGCAAGGCTGGAAAACAAAGGCCGAGCAAAACAATCAAGGAGGTAAAGATTTCTTTTCATGAATCTTTTTTCCTGACCAAATCCTCTGATGGTAGCAGCACCAGCAATTGACTCACTAAACAAATGGATCACTGGAGACTTCTGAACACTCAAAATCCTAGTCAGCTCCCTTGATGAAGCAATGTAATATCTCTGCAAGTTCATGGCAGCAAGGACATCCATTATCTATTGTGTGATGAATATATTTAAAAGTATTTTGGTACACAAAATCATCAAGCTATCTTGAATACAGGCATCGTGCTTTGAGAATGAGCTCACTTCACAAGTTTCAATACTATCATGCTGAGCACATGCATCTGTTTTCGGGTTAATTGGCTAGTTAACTGACAGAGGTAGCCAAATTTATGTGCGCATAGTTCTTTTATCGATTCATTCAGGTGTACCTACCCTTTCTATCTACTTTATTTGCATTACGATCTCAATTGAAGAAATTAAGGATCCCAGGTTAATGTCAGCACCAAAAGAAACCTGAAAGTTTAGCAATTTACCTGCATCCACATGCATGCCATAGCCATAGGAACGATAAGAAACAGAACTTGCCATGTGACTTTGCTCATGACAGCAACGATTCCAAGGAGTTGAATTGTTGTTGATGCGAATCCCCCTAGCCTGAATGCTATATCAAGGTCCACAACACTTTGATCTACAGAAACCTGATATGAAGTATGATTGAAGAAGAATAGGATGCGCAAATTAGAAAGGCCACACATGAGTGTCAAATACAAATTAGGAGCAAGAGCATGATCTAAACTTACTCGATTCAGAATCCGTCCAGATGGTGTAGTATCGAAGAATGACATTGGCGCTCGAAACACACACCTTAGCATTTTTATAAATAGTTTCTGAGCAGCTGCTAAACCAAATGTAGCTACAAGAAGGCTTCTCACAAACACAAACAATGAACTCCCGAAAGCAAGGCACATATAAACAACAAGAAGGACCACACTACTTGTCTTAGGTGCATCTCCTTCTGTTTGTGGGTTCGCCCATGCCATCCACCAGTTACTGGCAATCTGAAGAACTTGGAACAGGGTTTGAGCCAAGACTATGAGTGGTATCAGTGAACCTTTGTAGGCTTCCCCCATGTACGTCAAATAAACATTTAAGCTAACTCTTCCTCGCTCTCTCTCCTCTTCCTGAACAGTACGCTTCTTCTTACGTTCTTCACTCTTTTTCTTGTCCTTAATTCCACGTGTATTAGATGACTTCCCATTTTCAGATACTTTATTTTTCAGGTTATCGATATTGCTAACACTTGGTGTCAATCTTTTGTTAGGAACAGAAGGAGCTATATCTCCGTCAGAATCTTCACCAAAATCCATAGTCTCGATAGCTTCATTATGAGCAGAAACCAGAGCATTGAAATCAGTTCCAGCTTGGAGAAGATCGTCATATTTTCCAGCTTGAGTGATATGACCGTCCTTAAGAACCTGTGCCATGATAAAAAAAGAAAGCACTAATGAGTGATCAAGGGCCCATTATCCTATGAACAGTCTAATGAGAAGTATTGTACTACTCCCTCCGTTTCTAAATATAAGACCTTGTAGAAATTTCACTATAAACTAGATACGGATGTACATAAAAATATTTTAGAGTGTAGATTCACTCATTTTGCTCCGTATGTAGTCCATGGTGGAATCTCTAAAAGGTCTTATATTTAGGAATGGAGGGAGTAGAAGATAGCGAAACTTCCATGCAGAATCTGCTGTGTTATTCTCATCAGGGAGCATGGATAAACAACACGTCGAATTGAACAACTTAATAGGCTGGTACATTAGGCACTAAAATGTAGTGCTTAGATTGTGAGAAAAATGTTATTACCAATATCAAGTCAGCAGCTGGTAGGAACTCGACTTGATGGGTTACATAAATTACTGTTTTACTAGCTAGTGCCCCCAATATATAGTCCTGCAACACAAAATCTGACATGTTATGAAACAGAAACATCTTTCGAAAAATAGGAAAGGGCAACATCGGTACAGACCTTAAATAGATCACTTCCAGTATGAGCATCAACAGCACTGAAGGGGTCATCAAGCAAATAAATATCAGCATCTTGGTACAGTGCTCTCGCAAGCTGCACTCTCTGTTTCTGGCCTCCACTCAAATTAATGCCTCTGTCACCGATGACGGTCTGATCACCATACTGGAGCAACTGAAGATCTTTCTTCAGGGAGCAAGCCTCAAGTACTCTCTTATAACGCGGTCTGTCCATTGGAGTGCCGAAAAGAACGTTCTCCTCGATATTTCCAGACTGTATCCAGGCAGTCTGAGAAACATATGCCGCTGTACCGCTGACCCTAACCTGGATAAGGAGCAGAAGGAAAATGAAATTAAACCGCCATTCAAGTTAGCATCAACTCTTTTTTTTTATGCATCTACTTACTTGGCCAGACAGTCTGGGTATCTCCCCAAGTATGGAGGACAATAGACTTGATTTGCCAGAACCAATCACACCACAGACCGCTACTCTCATGCCTCTCACCACACTTAGTTGTACATCAGAGAGTGTAGGGGTTGAGCAAGATGGGTTCCATGAGAAACTGCCATCCCTGATATCGATTGCCTTGTCTGTACTGCCCTGTGGAACACTTATTGTTGCATCATCCGGCAACTCTTCTTGCCGCAAGAAGTGAGACAGCCTGTCCAAAGACACTCTCGTCTGAGCTATCATGGAGATGAGATCAGGGAAATTCCTCAGAGGCTCTTGAAGGATCCTAAAAGTTGCTAAAGCAGAGAGAACACCTCCGGCAGTGAGCTCGCCACCAAGCAATATACAAGTGCCGAAAGTTATGACCGAGACAAAGATTGGCGAGCTCCAGAAAACAAACGTAACTGCGGCCTGTGAATACAAAGCCCACTTGAGCCACCTGCATTCAACGTTCCTCATCTCTTCAAGCATTATCCTGTATCGGTCCTCCCACGCCTGCAACTTGAGAATTCTCATGCTCTTCAAGCACTCTGCAGTCTTGCGCATACGCTCATCCTTTGCTGCCATTAGCTTATCTTGGTAGTGCTCCTGCAGCTTCGCCACAGGAACCGAGGCAGCAATTGACAGCGCGGTGGCTATCAATGTCGAAACGGTGGCGATCCCGACATTCTTGTACAGGATGGCGAGCGCAAGGATGATCTGCAGTGGAAGCATCCATATGTCATGAAAGTACCATGCATAGTCCCCCACCCGCTGCACATCAACGGCCATGTAATTCACAATCTCACCGCTCGTATGGCTCTGCTTTGAGGCATTCGACAGCCTGAGGCCCTTCCTGTACACCATGGCCGTCAGCCCGGATTTGACATGGATCCCCATGACGTCCACGCCCAGGTACCACTGCCTAGCAGTGAGTGTCTCAATCAACTTTGATACGAAAAATACGGAGGCAAGGATGTAACCTTCATGGGGGAAGGCAATTTTGCCACTGAGGTAGTCCACAAAGTAGCTGATCAGGTAGGGGCCGACGTAGGACACGACGGTGTTCACCGCGGCGAAGCAGCCGTTGATGGCCGCCTCCCGCCAGAAGGACTTGAGTATTGCCCATGCCAGCGATGGCTCCTTGTCAGGGCACTCGATCCGTTGGCGCTCATAGTGACTGCTCATGGCCTTGTAGCAGAATTTGGCACGATCCTTGTGAGCCAGCAAGGGTATGTCAGCCAGCTCGAGCGGCCTCTTGGCCCCAACCGAGAGCAGCGGACTGAGCCATGAGAGCGTTGCGAGGCTGAGAATCCCGGCATCGCCGTAGGGAGTCACCCGCAGGCAGCCGGGCTCCTCGTCGGCATCTCTGCGCTGGCCGCCGAGCAGCAGGGGCTCATGGACACCGGTGTCATCATCACTAAACTCCAACTCCACACCGCTGGAACCCATGACACCAACCAAGCAGAGGAACCCGAGGGCCGGCAGCGACGCGAAGTTGGCGACCATGTGCGCGTAGTCCACGTCATGGTCGGCGCCGCCCATGAGGCGCCTGGAATCCTCGAAGGCGATGGCGGCGGAGAGGGCGAAGGCGAGCACCCACCAGACCCGCACGAGCGCCGGGAACCTGCCCCGACCGCCGGCGCGCGCCCGCAGCGCGAGCGCCAGCAGGGCCGCCCAGGCCAGCGCCTGCACGGCCGGCAGCAGCAGCGCCTCGGCCTCGACGGGCGGCGCCGCGACCGCGACCTCGTAGCTCAGCGCGGCGAGCTGCGCCAGCAGGGCGTAGGCGCAGCAGGCGAGGGCGGCCCTGAACCAGGCGCCCGAGGTGGACGCCAGGGCAGCCGCGGCGGCGAGGTCCCCATCGGCGCCGGCGCCGGCGGCGGGGCGGGCGCGGCGGGGCGGCTTGAGGCAGGAGGCGCAGCGCGAGGCGAGGGCGCGCGCGCCGCGGAGGAGCAGGAGGAGGAGCGCGAGGGCGAGCAGCGCGGCGTGCGCGGCGGCGGCGGCGGCCTCCGTGAGGGGGAGGGTCTGGTGGCGGAGGCGCGGCATTGGGTGGGGGTGGGGGGGATCGGGGGCGTCAGGAGGGGGGCGGCGAGGGGTTTAAAAGGCATCGGGGGCCTCCCACCCGGCCACGGTGCGGTGCGTTGCGGTGGCAGGGCGGGTGGGGGCGCGGCCGCTCGCGAGCTCAGGGCGGGCGGCGGGCGCAGATGGGAACAAAGGAGGGTTTTTTGGCCCCTTCCGGCTCGCCGGACGAGGCGAGTGACGGGGAGATTCGATGGATTTTCCCGTCTAAATGCAGCAGCGGCAGCAGCGGCGCACGGATGAAGGAACGGACTCGTTCCCGCCCGTCCCCCTATGCTACGTGTGCGCGGTCCTTGTTCCCCGATCCAGCTCGTCGGCGGAGGCGCTGCGTGTCCGCGCGCCCGTGCCGCGTGGGGGGCGGGGGGATGCGGTGAGGAGTAGGTGGGGGATTAGGGGCGGCGGTGGGGGAGGGGAGGAGGAGGAGGGGGGGCGTGCTGGTGCGATTTTGCACTGACGAAGGGGACGGTTTTGGGGTCGCAGACGCGACGAGGCGACATTTATAGACACGGAGCAGAGAGGAAGGAGGCGACGAGGCGAGGATGGAGAGTTGCGGGTGGGTTTTTCCTCTTCGGACCACCGTGGGTAGGGCTGGGAAGAAATCATTTTATTTCGTCCGATTTCGGGATACCAGGAGTATTTATTACTCCATCTAGCCTACTGTCCACATCAGATGCGTCATTAGTAACCCTGGTTAGTAATGACGTATTTTTAGAAGGTGCGTCGTTGGTAACCTGAGAGCAGCTAGATATTTAATTTTTTATAGCCACCTACCACACTCACTTTTCCCATTTCATTCTCTTCACCTCTAACTACCAAGCTTGGTCTCGGCTGTCTCCTTCTCCTCATCTTATTTGCACTATAGATTCACCCAAATTAAGTGGTTAAATTTTCTTTTTTTGATAGGTAAGTAAGGGAAAAGCTTTTTTTATGTTCTAGATCTATTTTTTTCTCTCTCCATCGTACACACTTTTTATGGCCTAGATCTACGTATGTTTGTGGTGCGCCATTGTTTGTGGTGATGAACCTTTCCTAAATGTTGTCAATATTTTGCCGGAATGTTGATTCATTTCCGTTTCGACGAGAATTTTGGTGATGACCCTTCCCTAAAGGAAGGAGAAGAAGCGAGAAGATGACGAAAATGATCCGGAGATAAATAAAAAAGACAAGATGCTGAGTCACCCTAAGGATGCGAGCCGGTGGCAAGCATTGAACTTCGAACACCCAGAATTTGGGGACGATCCAAGGAACATGGTGCTCGGCGCGAGCACCGATGGAGTCAATACGTTTGGCAGCCAGAGAAGCACACATAGCACCTGGCATGTGTTTGCGTGGATGTACAACCTTTCCCCCTGGATGTGCATGAAGAGAAAGTACATTCACATGAGTATGCTAATTGAAGGGTCGAAACAACCAGGGAACGACATCAATCTGTATCTGGGGCTGCTGAAAGAGGAGCTAGACACGTTGTGGAAAACGCCAGCCAATACGTGGGACGCCGCAGCGAAACAATATTTCCCTATGAGAGCCGCACTGCTCACGACGGTGCACGACTTTCTCGGTTACGGATATGTCGCGGGGCGGGTGGTCCACGGATTTAGTGCATGCGTCAGGTGCATGGATGACACAACGTATCGCCAGCTAGATAGAGATCCCGGGTCTTCGAAAACCGTGTTCATGGGACATCGAAGGTGGCTTCGCGACGATGACGCATGGAGAAAACGCAAGGATCTATTCGATCATGAAAACCGAACCCCGAAGACCCCCACGTACGAGGAGCGGCGAGGAAATAGACGACCTGTTGAAAAATTGGAAAGAGTGCTCACCGCCGGGAAAGAAGCGAAAGGCGCTAGAGCCGCTGTTGAAGGTATGGAAAACGAGGTCTGTTTTCTGGGACTTGACGTACTGGAAGATCCTCCGTGTGCCTCACAGCCTTGATGTCATGCATATCACGAAGAACGTGTGCGAGAGTCTGTTTGGTACCCTGCTCAACATGCCAGAGAGGACCAAAGATGGGCAGAAAGCAAGGACAGACTTGCAATCAATGGGCATCAGGGAGGAGCTTCACGCAAAACGCCCTAATGATGATGATGATGATGATGATGAGGCGAAGGACACGGAAAGTCGTCGCAACAAAGGCAAAAGGCCAAGAAGATCGAATATGAATGCCCTCCCGCGTGCTTCACTCTAAGTCAAAAGGAGATCGAGCAGTTTTTCACCTGCCTCGTAGGAGTAAAACTTCCTTACGGTTACGTGGGGAAGATAAGCAGATACCTAGACTCAGCGAAGCAGAAGTTCAGCGGGATGAAGTCTCATGACTGTCACGTGCTGATGATGTAGATACTTCCAGTTGCAATCTGTGGGATCATGGACGCGCACGTCCGTGAAACACTATTTGGCCTATGCAACTTTTTCGACGTCATCTCTCAGAAGTCGGTTGGCGTGAAGCAACTCAGAAGGCTACGGGAAGAGATCGTGGTGATACTATGCGAGCTTGAGATGTACTTCCCGCCCACATTCTTCGACGTTATGGTGCATCTGCTGGTCCATATCGTGGAGGATATCATCCAACTCGGGCCGACGTTCCTGCACAGCATGATGCCATTTGAAAGGATGAATGGTGTCATCAAAGGATACGTTCGCGATAGGGCACGTCCAGATGGAAGCATAGCCAAGGGCTTTCTAATCGAAGAGTGCATCTCCTTCTGCACGAATTATCTAGGCATTGAGAACCCCGTTGGTCTGCCCGTCAACAGGCACCTCGGTAGGCTCGCTGGATGGGGTCACCGCGAGGATCACCGCGAAATGCATGTCGACTTCAAGGGTCGACTCGCCGACTTTGAAAGAGCAAACCTAGTCGCGCTACAACACATAGACGTGGTCAATCCTTGGGTGGTAGAGCACAAAACCTTTATTGAGAAGACGTACAATGACCGAGGCCAACAGAGGACGGATGGAGATATAATCAAAGAGCACAACTCATGTTTCACGCGTTGGTTCAAGGACAGGCTTCTGTCGTACCCTTTACATGAGGATTCTTCCACGGAAGAAAAACTCATATTCTCCTTGTCATAGGGCGCCGAGCATAACCTGATGACCTATGAGGCATACGATATCAACGGCTACACATTCTACACCGAGGAAAAGGACATGAAGAGCGATTATCAGAACTCCGGGGTAACGATGGAATCCTACACCGGTAACGACAAGGACAGATACTACAGAAGGATCAAGGAGATCTGGGAGCTGAGCTACGCTAGAGAGAAGGTCCCGATATTTCGTGTCAGATGGGCCAAGAGCGTCCTAAAAGAAGACCGGTATTTCACCACCATGGTTATACCCGAAGCCAAATCCAAGACCGCGGGCGCAAACGTCACCGTGAAAAATGAGCCATGGGTACTGGCTTGCCAAGTGGACCAATGCTTCTTCATTACCGACCCGTCAAAGCCCAGTCGTGTTGTCATGAGGAGAGGCAAAAGGAACATCATCGGAATGGATGGAGTCGCCAATGAGCAAGACTTCGACAAGTATGGCAACCCGAAGATGGAAGATGACGACGACGATGAAGTACCATACATCACAAGAAGAAGCAGGACCACCCTACCTAAAGGACGTCCGTTCAAGAGAAGAACTCAAGGGGTTCCGGGGCCAAATTATTCAACCGCGAGAAAGAAGGGCAAGAATATTGTGAAAATATAGCGAAGATCGAATCACAATGCTTTTGCATGTGTGCAAAAAAACCTACTCTTTTTAACTAAGTAGCACCTGACCATAAGGATTCTACATGTGGTTCCTACGCAATAGATAACTTTGTATCATAGTGAACCAACTACAAAACAACCACCAAATACACACTTTGTATCATACCATGTCATATAATTCTAAACTATTACATGCAAACTAAAATGCAAAAAAATAAAAAAAAAGTTAATAATGGCGCACCAGGAGAAGGTGCGCCATTGCTATCACTGTTTCTATGGCGCACCCCTAAAAGGTGCGCCATTGATATACCAAAAAAGCATTAGTAATGGCGCACCAGGAGGAGATGCGCCATTGCTATCACTGTTTTTATGGCGCACCCCTGAAAGGTGCGCCATTGCTAACCCTCCCCCCACTACAGCCTTTTCCCTCCCTCCCTCCCCTTCCTATCACTGTTTCACAACCAGCCCTTCCACCCTCGCTCCGTCGTCGCCTCCAACCCCCGCCCTCGCCGCCATCGACTGCGTCCCCGTCGCCGGATCCCCCGCCGCCGCCCACCGGAGCCCGTCTCACCGCCTCTCTACCTGCTCCCTCCCCCTTCCAACGTGCTCTTCCCCACCAACCCCAAGCTTGCGTGACGTATAGCTTGTACACATGCCAACTTACTCGCCCACTCTCCTTCTCCTCTTCCTGGATCAGCTTTGACGAACCTGCTTCTTTGCTCCGCGCAACGGCATTTGTATCACTATTTTCATTAATGGAATTGGAGTTAACAAAAGGGGTCTCCTGTGATACCGTGGTGGCTGGACAATTCTCAGTGTTCTGAATATTGTGGCCTTGCAACCCAGATGCTTCCATGGAACTGTGGTGAGCAGCAACAAGAGCCACAAAATCTGAACACAAATCTAGTAAATCGCTGTAATTCCCTGACTGAATAATCCCACCATTTTTCATTACCTGCAAGTTAACACACAAGTTAATACAGTTTCATCTCTGTTATGTCGATATCATCACCGTGCTATCTTTCGTAGTACCACAAGTGTGGCATATGTTGGACAGTTTTGAAGAACATACAATTAAAGAAAGTTTTTAGGAATCATAGGTATGAAGAATTCAGTTGTTCTTTCTCTACTTACTGAACCAAAACAAAGACATTCCTAGTGATGCTCTGCAATCACTTCTTCATTTTTCTGAAGTAAGAATATATGTATACTCTATTTTCTCTAAAGTCAATACGCACAGTAGAAAAATGGAACTTACGAATATAGTATTCACGTTTTGTAAGAAATCCACTTGGTGAGTAACAAGCAAAACAGTCTTGCTCTTCAGTATGCCCTTGAGACATTCCTGTAGAGGACTAAGTGTTAGTGTGCTGCTTAATAAACGGCTAAAATACTAGCATAACACTGTACTTAGCGCAAACTTGATAGACATGACTAAAAAGTAATAAGATACATATAACATACATTGATTTAGAAGATTTTCCAATGTGTCAGTATAAAAGATAAAATTTACCTTGAAGATAGCTGAGCCAGTATGAGCATCAACTGCACTGAATATGTCATCAAGAAGATAGATATCACAATCTTGATAAACTGCTCTAGCCAGCTGGATGCGTTGTTTCTGGCCGCCACTGAGGTTGATCCCTCGCTCCCCTATTCCAGTCTGGTCGCCAAACTCCATCATTTCTAGATCTTTTTCTAGGCAACAAGCATGTATGATTTCCCTGTACTTCTCTAGATGCATTGGCTGTCCAAATAAGATGTTCTCCTGAATGGTTCCATTTCTAATCCAAGCTGTCTGAGTGACACATGCTGTGCTACCACCTGATGTTCTCCCCGCTGATTTGTCATGATTGGTTCTTATTTTCTTTCACATTGTTTATTTACAAATCTAATGCCTCAGTGTAGCAATGTTTAGTTTACCATCAGTTTTCTTCTGCTTCCGTGCTTCTATTTTGGGTATCTTCGATTAAGAAAAGACTATTCAGCGGCTACTAAAATGTACTATATGTCTCGGTACTACAACTAGAAAAGATTTTGCCGCATTGTATATAAATAAATTGGCCATGTTGAATGAACTTAACCCCAGATGGCACAGTAAAAAGATGAAAGACTGATAGGTTTAAAAACACTTGAGCTGAGCTTCTTCAAGTTCATTGCAGAAATCTTCAGCAGTAGCTTGGAGGCTGCTCTGCTTGGTTGGTAATCATAGTTAGTTTCTTTGATCACTGAGAGAGAGAGAGAGAGAGAGATGCAGTCCTGCAGTTGCTACAATCTGGGAGTAAGTAGATTGCATCTCTGGATTTTTATCTTCCAAGAGTTATGTTTCACTTTTTGAGCCGCAAATTTGTCTTCCAACAGTAAACCAGAAAATAATCATATAGCGATCCTCTTGTGGGGTTATCGGTCGTTGGTCATTTTGAAAGGGAGGTGGTGCTTCTTTGGAGTAAAATTCAACTCTCCTGCACATATGGAGAAAATTTGAAGCTACCACCTTTTGGGAAGCTACCAAACCTCAAGGGCCTCTATTTGAAGAAATTTTCTGGAATGCTCCAGTTTGGGCCTATATGTTGGTTGTGCCTATATGTAGGCCTTTTTTGTGCAGGGACAAATAGTTACCCCTTTCTTCTGAAATGTTGATTAATTTCCGTTTCGGTTGAGAATGGGGCACTCCTAGGTCAAGAAAATTAGCAAAGGTCATGCCCAATTTTCTTGACCTAGAAGTTTTCCTCTAAATCTGAGAAGAATAGATACTACCATGATCTCATCCAATAACTCTAGTAGCCTTTTTTCCTATTTAGAGCGAACATGGCCAACAACGATGAGGCCGGCGGTTTGGGCAAGCCATTCTAGGAGCTGTCCCAGGAGATGGAGGAAGAACCTCACCGCTATGAGGACGCCGCGGAAGACACCGATGCCGACTACACAACCCCTAGTACCGTTGGGGATGCCACCACTGATGGTGCCGCCGGGGATGCCACCACTGATGATGGCAGCAAACGCACAGATGGTAGCCAACCAAAGAGGCAACGGAAGGACCGGCGCCCGAACGTGCTCGGCATCGTCAAGGAGGAATTTACTGAAGTGTCCTTCAGTGGGCATCCAACGACGCCCAAAGAATTAGTCTGTGGGTACGCGGGACAACTCGGGTGCATTCTCCAGAGCACCGTCTCGATCAACACCGAG
Source organism: Hordeum marinum (assembly GCA_022496015.1). Taxonomy (NCBI): domain Eukaryota; kingdom Viridiplantae; phylum Streptophyta; class Magnoliopsida; order Poales; family Poaceae; genus Hordeum; species Hordeum marinum. The sequence goes on from CM039675.1 coordinate 491,738,161, forward strand.
AACCTAAGGCATCCTGACCGAGGGAATTTGCGCAACCTCCTCTTCACGAAGCTGCACGAACGATACAAGTTCCCCGGTGACTTCGCAACCACATGCCTCTCAGGGAATAAAGTGAACAGCGTTGCCCTCACGAAGATGAGCACGGCCCTGGCTACTTGGAGAGCCGCGGTGAAGAGAAGGATTCTAAGTGGTGATAGTTATGAGAAGATCAAGGCGACAAATCCTTCGATCAGCGAAGAGGACTACCTGGAGTTCAAGATCAAGTGCAAGAGCAACGCGTCCGCGGAATCAAGTCAGTGGGGGAAAGATATGCGGGACTTGAACTTAGGGGTCCACAAACTTGGTCCCGGCGGTTACAGAGTGGCGGAATCTAAATGGGACAAGGAGGACGCGGAGCGTTCCGCTCAAGGCCTACCGCCCCTCTTCGATAAATACCATGAAAAGCAGATCAGGAACTATGTCAGGGCCCGGTACAAGGTGGACCCGGTAACAGGGGAGCTTACCACAGATCCGAAGGTGAAGGAGCTTAAGCGTGTTCTGGTAAGGAATACACCCCCGCGTAATTACCTCCATATGGTTGCATTCTAATTAATGAAGCCAAATTTCTAAATGGTTCATGTTCCTTCCGCAGGAAACTGAAAGCAGTAGCGCGGGGTCTCAGAGCTCCCCGCCTGCTGCCCCTTGGGACACCTCTTTGAATAGGGCATTGAACGTTCTGAAACAAAAGGATAAGTTTAGTAAGCCGTCGTCAGCTGGTCGTGTGGCCGGCGAAGGCTTGTCCACGAAATGGTCGGAATACTATAAGGCTGGGCGAAAGGAGAGAAAGACCAGCTCGAAAAGCCAGGAGCGCGAGGTTAAAGAACTCAAGGCACAAGTGGCACGGATTCCGGAGATAGTCCAAGAGCAAGTGCGAGACCAACTGGGAGCGACGATCACCGCCATTATGCCTTCCTTGCTTGAGGGGTTGCGGGGGTGGATTGCGGGCGGCCAACAGGGGCCGCCCCCGATTCCCAGCTTCACGGGCAGCAACTCGCACAACGCGCCGGCAATGGTGTCTCTGGCGGAGGCGGCATTGGTGTCTCCGGCGGAGGCGGCATCGGTGTCTCCGGCGTCGGCGCCGGTATTGGACCTTAATGCACCCGGGTGTGGGAAGAATACGCCGACCGGCACCTCGGCAGCAAGCGGCCCCTCCGTCACTTGCACGCCCGCCGTTGGCGGTGCCTCGACATTTGCCGAGCTCAACGCCATCACGGTAACTAAGTCTCGGCCGATGACTACTTCATCTCCTTGCCTTTGACTGGGCATCCCTGATGCCCTACATGTTTTCGCAGGGCGACGCCAACATTCCATGCACTCTCCTGCACTTCGTGGACGGTGAGTTGATCGATGTCGCCAAGGCCAAAATCGTTAAATCGGGCAACCGCGTGTTCCACGGTAATCCGATGCCACCCACCGTGTATAGGGTTCAACTAGTTCGGGTGCTGCGGGGCTGCGACGACTTGTTACCTCTGTATCGACCCCCTGGGGCCGACGAAGATGATGTGATGACCCTCAGCGCCTGCTTAAACTGGTCCATGCTTTGGTCGAAGAGCCAGATTCGTTTGGGGGCGGGGGACACCACCCCACAAACAACACCGTCAGTCGTGTCGAAGCCAAGCCATGGCAAGACCGCCGCAACGCTACCGCCGTCAGCTGATGCGGACATGCATATGGCATAGGATCCGGACGACGACGACGGTACATTTTCCAATGTCGATAAGTACATCAACGAAGATGGGTACCGTGACGAATTCTTGGGGCCTCCTTCTCAAGAACCCAACCCTACAAAAGACGATCGAGATCTAGCTGGCACCGCGGAGAAACCCAATTGCAACAGGCGTCGTCTGTTCAGTTCTCAGGAGACGCCTCCATCTACCGCCTTCACCGAGACTTAAACAACCGAGGTGCAAAATATTATCAGCCCCAACACACTCAAGAAGGTGGTCTCTGAGCAGAACTCGATCCCATTACAGCAGAAGAAGTAGAAGGCACGGAAAAGAAAAAATAACAAGCATGCGAGCCAGCCGGCACCGAGTACGATCCGTGCTCAGGACGGGCCACCAATACCTAAGGATATCTCGAGGAGGGTGCATGTGGTGGGTAGGCCGATGCTACCGACTAATCTGCTCAATGATGCAACTGGTGCTATGCGGAGTCTGCATGACGGTGTTCTTATTGTGGAGAAGCGGAGTCTCACCGAGAATGATGTGTCATACCCGATTTTCGTGGCCAAGGTGCCAGAGGGCAAGGGCTTTGTCGAGAGCACCGTCGGGCGTATGATCGTCCTATGGTTTGATGACATATTCGCTATGTTTAACCTTTATGCGCTGCACTACACCTTTGTTTGGCTATTTTCGCTCAATATGGAGATGCGGATCATTAGAGCCAAGACCCCGGACATCGTGATAGTCGACCCCTTCTACATGCGTGCCAAGATCTTGGGCGGCGCTGGGGACCGGCAAGTCGCGAGTTCATACCTCGAAGGCGTCATTCTGGCGAACCCAGATAAGGATAACTTCCTCGTACCTTACTTTCCCGAGTAAGTCATCCCCTCACCGCCCCGTAACATATGGTTCTTAGATTTTGATCGTTCATTTTTTCTTCTAACATTCCGTGTTTTGTGCAGTGACACACATTGCACACTCATCTTCTTAAGCCCGAAATATTCCATGGCCACGTATTTCGACTCGGACCGTTAGTCGAAGAAAGACTACACAAATATCAAGAAAGTTCTTGATGATGCTCTCCCGGGCTACGCCAAATCTGGAGGCACCTTCAGGAGGCCAATTTATAGGTACGACAAGCACATGTTCACCCACGTAACGACGTTCTCCTGCGTCAAGCAGCCGCCTGGCAGTCAGAAGGATGCCTACTACGCCCTCCATCACATGCGGGCGATCGTACGGGACCTTCATCACCTTATCCTACCAAGTAATCTCAAAGATTGGGTCGCACGCTTGTCGGAAATCCAGGACGCGGACATCAGACAAGAATTCTTTCGCATCCAGTCGGATATTGCTAAAATCATCTATCAAGATGTCCTTCGTACCTCGGGGCAGTTCTACCTCAAATATCAACCGTCCAACAGTGAAATAGAAACAACGCTATAAATGTAGGCTGACAACGACCGCACATTCATGACCATCACGAAAGACGGCGGCTTCATCCACGCTCCGGTCCCTGAGACAAGTCGAAAGTATTGATGCTATGTAGTTCTGGAAGAAGAGTTTAGCTCATGTTGTAATTAAACTTTAATGAACTTGTATGTCTCTTTAGTTTGGACAGTCGTTCAAAATATATGTAATCGATGCTATTTATTAGTAGGACCATGAATCGTGCTATTAATGTGTTGCTTTTCTCTTTCAATCCTTTTGTTGCATACTTATATATTGCTTATGTATTATCTGTGAATTGCTACTAATGTTTTGTTTGTCTAGTGCATAGAGATGCCGTCGTATGTCGTGTACAAGGGTAAGGTTCCCGGAGTCTACGACGACTGGGAGGAGTGTCGGAGACAGGTTCACTGTTTGAGCGGTAACAGTTACAAAGGGTACACCACTAGGGCGGAGGCGGAAGCTAGATACGTGCGCTATCTAGCGGGAGAGAGGAGAGAGCGGAGGAGGAACCGAATGAAGACCAGTTTCATCGCGATGATGCTCATCATGATCGCAGCTCTCTTCTATGTGATGGTAGTTTAGATGATCGATATCGACTTTGTAATGTGACGATAAACTCGGCTAATACAATGAACTTTACTAATGTCTCGAGACCTAAACTTGGCTAATGTTTGAACTTTGTTCGCTATTTCGGAGACTAATATGATGAATTCTATTGTGTGATGTTTATATTCTGTGTTGTAACGTATTTTGTAACCTGTGCAAATACTAGAAAAGCAAAAAATAATAATTCCTAATATTCATAGTAGTGACGCACCATATTGATCATTAGTGACGCACCAGGGCCAAATACCGGTGGCGCATTATGGGGCATAGTAATGGCGCACCTGGGGCATAGGTGAAGGCAAATATGACCCCTTAGGAGGCATATTAATGGCGCACTGTTGGACATAGTAATGACGCACTCTATGGTGCGCCACTATTATCTGGGATACTAATGGCGTACCAAAGGTGCGCCATTACTATTTGTTACTAGTGACATGTTAATAGTGGCGCACCCATAATGCGCCATTAATATTAAAAACGGGTGCGCCACTAACAACCTATTTTGCAGTAGTATTGGGGCAGCGGGACGCAATTTGTTGGATGGTCAGTGTTGGTGTGCTTGACATGCTTTGTGGCGTGCCTCGAGGTAAAAAACAATGAGCTACATGTGGCGCGACCACGCTCGTCTAGGCTAACATTATAAGAGAGCAATCTAGCCAAGATGAAAAATATATTTAGGAAGGTCTGGTTTTGTAAAATCAAGGTGCTTATTTCGGGAACCAGAATTTCAAAGTCATGTCCAACCGGCTCTACGAGTTCAGTGTGAAAACAAATTTCGGGTTTTGTCTCAAGTGATTTTGATAGGCTTATTGGAGAATTAGTATTTAACACGTTGGATTGAACCATACAAAAAAAATCTAAAGACTTATTTTCATTGAATTTCATGAGAAATATAGCATTCATTTGAACCTCATGAAAAAAGTCCTTTGTTTCTACCGTTATGCAATCTCAAATCGTGTAGGATTTTCATGGCATGACATTTTAATCCTGTGTTTTTTGTATTTCTATGTCGTTACAATCATATGATTCAAAGTTCTTTGAATTCCCTGTGCGTCGATGTGAGAAAACCGTATGCAATTTGGCTAGGTTGAATTTTGAAAATTCTTTTTCTTTTTGGAAAAGGAGGATATACATCCGGCATCTGCATCTGGACGATGCATGCATCCATTTTATTAATTATTCACAAGGATCATACAAAATAATACATCAGTCAGCCTGAAACAGCCATCTAGGCAACACATATTGCTACTCTTATCTGCTTGATGAAGGTGTGCCGAATATCCGGACCTAACACCAAACAGACATCGCATCAAAACCTAACACCTATAACCGGATGCCTCGGCCCAGCCACATACCGGGACTGGATCCCACACTAGTCCGACACACTCTCAAAAGCTACCGCTATGAATTTCAAAAATTCATAGGGGCATGCACCTGCCCAATTGTGCCTGACCACCAGATTACCATTGGTCCGTAAAATTGTTGGATTCCACACGAGGGCACTCAAGTTTTAAGATTTAATTTATGAAACTTGTGTTCTTGTCGTTCACTCGTATCAAGTTTCGGCAGTTGAAATTTAACGAAGTTTAAGAAAAAATCAAAAGTATTCATAATCTTATTTTAAAACCCTCATCACAAGAAACATGGATATGCAAATAAAAATTAATTTTAGACTTTTGATTCAAAAGATTTAAATAAATAAAATAAATATGGTGGATGTCCCCATCCCTACCTACCTCAGAACCCCCTCGAGGTTGAATTTTGTGATTTAGTTGAAGCACGGTGGTTCAGACTGAGCCTCCCACCCGTCCGGAGAAGTTAATTTGACCACTGCCCACCCGATTCTCTACCGCTTTGTAGCGATGGGCAACAGTCAGGACGAGGTGACATATGGCTAGTTGGCATGCTGCTCAAATCGGACAAACGTGCCAGCACCGCAGCATGGATGACAAGCCGATGTGACGAAAAATGTTGAACCGATCTCCTACAAACGAACGACCATGCATCCATACTGATGTTATGGCAATATGGCATCTACCATTAGACTCGGTAAGTTTAGCCTTGAATTTCCACGGACGCATTTGGTCAATGTTCAGTTGTGTTCGTTTCAAGAGCATCTACAAGCAGTATCCTTGAATCATCCTCAAACATTCACGGATGTGTCTGATCAATAATGGGACAGGAAAAAGAAAATAAATGTTTCAACCGAACCCCTCGTATTATCTAATACGTTTAGGTTTGTGAATTCTCATATTAAGGATAGTGTAGGAAGAATATGAAGCTTTGCGGACAAACCCGAACGTACCTGGCCAGTCCGTCACGTAAAACGCGACATCACCCCGGACTACTTTTTCTTCTTTTTATTATTTTTTATTTTATATTCTCTCTTAATCGTCATCAAACGCGTGCGAGTGAATGGACATACGAAAAAGAAAATGAGAAATGAGAATGCGCAGATGAACAAATAGACGCTTAAAACGGACATGCCCGGCTATTAACCAGATGCATCTGTGAACATTTGAGGAGTCGAATTAAAGGGACATGGTTATAGATGCTTCAAAACTTTACTTTTTCATGAACACAAGCATGTCTCATTTTCTTTTTATATGTTCGGTCACGTGCATTTGATAGATGGTGATGAAGAGAGAAATTAGAAAAAGGATAATTCGTGATAGGTCAAGACCAAACACGCCTGACAATCCCCATATCCTTTTTATATAAATGTGAATTGGGTATAAGGGCGTCTTCGAAGAAGGCCATCAAAGCCCCGATAAATGATTGGGTTGTGACGTTCGGTTCGTTTTTGTCAACTTTTATAATTCAATGGGACCCCATCAATTTACGAAGCGGTTCAGACATCTTTTTTCCCTACAAATTGGAAGCTACTTGGGAAGCTTTGGGAGTGTCCGAAACGTCCACTTGATCAAGGAAAAGCCCTCACGCATTCCTCCTCTCTTTTTTCTCTTTTTTTTTTCTCTTTTCCTCCTACGATACACCTGCATGGTCTTCCTTTCCCCTCTCTCTCCTCCTCCTGGATAAATAAAAATTATTTTATGATTAATGATTGGATGGCTCCCTCTTACAATTGTCTGTGGACCACGTCCGAACAGAAAAAAATGGACATTTATGATGTCTAAACGGACTTGTGTCAGAGATGCCTCGAGTTTAAGGACTGTCCCGACATAGAGTACAAAGTGAAAGGTTTAGAATGACATTTTTCTGTTTCGGACAGTGACCAAACTGTCCAACTATAGATGTAGTTGATAATTTGAAAGAATCAGTTGGGATGGTTTTATATGAGAAAATTTGCTCTTCGGTCCAGCTGGACAGTTGCATGTCCTCTTTTCCCAGCTCCATGAGAGCATCTACAGCTGGATTGGGCAAATTCGGCCCCTCAAACGCTCGCGGACGTGTCTGAACGCGTCCGCGGACACTGACTGGTCATAGCTTAAATAATGCATTCTTCAATTGGACATCTCAAATCTCATATCACAAATTCATACAAATTCATGGACCTAATACATTGATGCATTACACACATCGTCCGACTATTCCATCACTACTAACATGTCATCGGACTATCAAAATTTAACATATTTGGATATGGTGGAGATCATCCACGGCTGTCCTTGCCCTTTCCAAATACCTTGTCGTCCTTTTCACGGAAATACCGGTAGAAGACGATGTACGGATCTAGCCGGATCTGCTCGTCGTTGAAGATGTCCTCGTCGTCGATGACCCCCTTCTCCTCCTTCAGTGGTAGTCCGACCATTTTACGGACCACCCGATTCTGTTCTCGGGCAAGGGAACACATGTTCCTTCGCTGCCTTTTCTTTAAAATGCGGGCGCGGATGGCTTCTTTCTCTGTGGCCGCCCGCGCCACCGCCATTTCCTCCGCGATACAGGCCTCGACGACCTTTATCCTCTCCGTCCCACAGCCGGCAGCGTGGTCCCGGTGAGACTCACAGTCTGTCGGACCGGTGATGGAGAAGGAGATATTTTTCGGCTATCGGGACCGCTATGATCTAGCCCCAGATGACCCGAGCGCCCGTTGAGCTGAGCTATGGAGTCATGCGCGGACAGATCCTGCCGTCGGCTGGGTGTTGTCCTCGCGGGAGTGACGGGGTGCAATGCGGACCTCCATTGCCTCCTCCAACCCGCAGGGGACGACACCCCAGTCAATAAATCCAGACTTGCCAGAGTCAAATCCGCTGCCCACCATGCCAGAGAAGGCCGAAGATTGCCGGAGGCGAGCTTGAGTGACAGATGGAAATGGAGTGAAGTGAAGTGAAGTGGCTAGGGTTTAATACGGCAAACGGATGGAGACGGATACATATAAGGTCCATACGGACCAGCGCAGGTCAGGCCGACATGATGAACGTGTCTAGTCGTGTCCTGACGTCTTTATATCCATCTCATGTTTGGATTAAATATGAAGGGATATTGGTCAGCCCGTTTGAAACTTCTGGCTGAATGGAATTTTTACGACCGACGAATAACCGGACGCGTCTGATCGGACATCGAGGAAGATGCGGAGGATACGGTTGTAAATGCTCTGAAACAGCCAAGCACGTAGCGCACAGATGCACGTGGCACGTGGCATGAGCTCATGCTGGCGGCGCACACGCACCAGCAGCAGGTGGTAAAGCGGCGTGGGAGAGAGCATCGCATCGGCACTAGGGCCCGCGGATATTATAAAGCCCAGTTGCTTGCAGCGCCCGGTGCGCCGTGACCGTACGTTGCAGTGGTACTCTCACACTCACAGCGATATGATATGGTAGTATATCGTCGTCGTCGTCGTCCCCGTCAGCGGCATATGCATCCGCGCCGCGACCCCGGCCGGAGTCCATGTCGCTGCCCGTGCCGCGCGATTAACTTTCATTTTTATTCCCTGCCGCTGCCGGGGAATGTCTGCCGGCCTTGATCCATGCACCTTGATTTATATGAAATTAATTACGACACTTTGTGTGTTGACAGCCAGTGGTGCATGCCCTGTAGGACGTACGTACTCTTTCCGTCACGGGTTACCTGATTTATTTGGTTATCCATAGTGCGAAGTATCATATAGTAGTATCATGCATATAATATTATTGTATGATATTATTTCGATAGTGCATAGTATCATGTAATAGTATCATGTATGTTATATTTATCGTCATGCATGTTATGAAGTGGTATATCATTTAACATGATATAGTATCTACCTATGTTACTTTAACCCTTTTTTTTTAATTCGCTGCCACATCAGCACCTTTGCTATTCCCAAGTGCATGATACCACCTAAGTTACCCCCACTATGGCCAGCCTTAGATAATTGTCAGTTAGGGCAATGACCAATATATAGTCTCATGGTGATGCTTCATATGCCCCGTAGGATCGTATGTAGGTTTGGATGGTAAAGTGGGATCCTCATCAGGAGGTGGTGCTTAACAAGAAAAGGTGTGGTCACTGACGGGTCACAAAATTTCGACCCAGCTGGGCCTCTCAAAATAGTGTCAAACGTCCGGATTGACCGATACCCTTCAAATCCAGCAGAAATACGAGGCGGATATAGAGCGTCCGGGCACGCCTGCTTGCCCCGCATTGACCCCACATATATTTGTCCCCGTCCGTTTGCTGGACCAAACCCTAGCCACTTCACTCCACTTCCCTTCACTCCCATCCGCCACCCAAACCCCCAACCGGCAATCTACGGCCTTCTCTGACATTGCGGGAAGTGGATCCAAGTCCTTCACCTCCAGATCCGTCGACCACGAGATCATCCCACGCGGCCTCGGGGAGGAGATGGCCGTCGGGCTTGCGCTCCGCCGCTCCTAGGAGTCGGCCACCCTTTGGCAGCGCTCGGACTCGCAACGTCGGGAATCCATTGTGTCGACACAATCGGTGCTTGGATATGAAGTCGCTGCCTCACCGGAGGCAGTGCGGTGTGGTGGACGCACAACCCATCTGTTGGTGCACCGGGGACGCATTATGGCAGCCGCAGATGCTAACATGGTGCGGTGTGCCCGCCGTGCGAGGCAGCGAGCACAGGAGGCGACAGAGACCCTCGCGGCGGTGGACGTTGGAGAGGCGAAGTCACACTCTCCGGTGCCCCGCAGGATGCACCGGTGCGGGCGCGCAACTGCGTCGTGGTGGACATCGGCTCCTCCCACGAAGGATCCGTCATCAACCTCACGTCCAGTGGCACCGTTCGGGTTACGGGCTTCAACAAGGAAGAGTAGGGCATGGAAGATGGCGGGAGCTCGAGTCCCGTGAGCCGACTAGTGTCCCATGTCCTACTCTACCTTGCCGGCGACCGGACCAACGCTATGAGGTGCGTAGCGAGATGCCGGACATGAGCACGGCGGAGCCGGACGAGCTCCGTCTTGTATTAGGTTTACGTTGCACGTAATAATATGAATTTGAGGTATCCGGTTATAAAATGCATTATTTACGGCGTGGCCGGTCAGTGTTTGCGGATGCGTTCGTGGACGTTTGAGGTGACGGGTTTCTTAAAAAATCAAACTTTGCCAACTTTGACCAAGTTTATAAACAAAACTATTTATATCTATAATATCAAATATGTATAATGTGAAACTACGTCTTATGATGAGTTCAATGATATATATGTTAGGCATTCTAGATGTAATTATTATTTTTCCACAAACCTGATCAAAATTGATGAAGTTTGATTTTTTAAAATATCTATATGCACTACATTACGAAATGAAAGGAGTATGTAATTATATTCTTTTTTTTTTGAGGATTAATTTTATTCATTTCAGAGACGAGTGATTCGAGACAAAAGAAATATTGCATGTACCATCGGCCTGATTGATCGTGCGCTTGTACTACCAGTACCAACAATGGCGTCAAAGATTAAAGCGCCGCAAAGAGATGAAGCCAGATTGCGTGCTTTGCCCCCTCCATCGGTGGATCAATTTTCGTTGGACAAAAGTGGAACCACGAACGTTTCCTTTACGTACGTGGCGTGCGTGCGTGCGTGCATGTGCGAGATCGACTGGCTACCTCTAGCTTTTAGCAAAAGCTTAGCCTTTTCTTCTTCGAATCAACTTTAGCTTTGCTGCTAGACGATATACTCCCTCCATTTCAGTGAATATGGCGTGCATGCTTTTTAAAATTATACCGTCAAAAATCTTTTCAACATGGATTCAACGGTATAATTTTTATCACATATAATTCACATTTGTTGGGTCTAAGTTTTGATAAAAGTTGAACTTTATGATGCGCCCATGACCTATTCATTGAAGAGGAGGGAGTATCCCACGCGAGGATGCATGTCAGCGCAACGGTGAGATGGTCGAGCACGTAGTTTATATTGAGTATGACGGAGAGTGCATGTCGGCCGGACCCAGGGCTCATCCATCACCGTCATCGATCGCTGCATGACGTGCAACATAGATCGGTTATAGCTATACTTAAACTAGGGATAGATTTTTTATATGGGAATTCCGTGATATATATCCTGGTCCATCCGATGAGGTAAGATTAACTACAAATAACCCCAAGTGATTCGTTACGTAGAAAGCAGCGTTGCGAGCTGGGGATCCAGTCGCTTTCGATCGATCGCATGATTGGCCAATTAATTCGTTCTTTTGTATGGTTATAATTTTGCCAATGGTCAGTCAAACTGTACTTTATCCGGCCAATAGTCTCGATTTAATTTGGGTACGTACGTGTTGACAGTCATGCACATAGTCGAAGTCCAGTCGACACAAAGCTACGGAACTGATGACGGCATTCGGTAAACATATCCGATGAAAACTGTTCTAGAGTGAAAGTAAAGTGACAAATAAAGAGTTTAAATAATTCACTTTATTCTATTACAATGTGGAAGATCCATTTATATACAAGATGAACCAATGTGTTGAAGAGACATCCTTTTTCAACAGACACTTTCTGAAAGGCATGCTTCCATACAATTGATCTCATGTTTTATTTATTAACAAAAACAATGCAAGGCGCCAGCAAATTAGTCATGCGATGTCTTAATAGATGAGGTCGAGTGCTCATTAAATTGTGAAAGACATGGCCCGTCATCACTATTACCTTCTTTCTAGTTTATAAGGTTTACGCATATATCTAGTTTGATAAATAAACCAATAAAATAATACAAGTTATATATCACAAAAAATATATCATTAGAAACTACGAATCCTTTATTTTTTATTGATATAATTTTTAGACTACACAAATCATTTTATGTTGATCAAATTATAAATTTAAAAATACGCACAAACGTTATAAACCAGAAAAGGAAGTAGTATTGATAAAAAGATGGAAACAATTCTCATATTTTTTTAAGACATCGCCTGCCCTGCAATTGCGTTCATAAACCATAATGGCATGTCACCAACCGATCACCGCAAGCTAATCTTCGGTCGATCATCTCGGCCCCTCGCAATCGCCACTGTGACACTGCCCCTCTGATCGTTACGCATCTCTCTTCTCCAGCTGTAGGCTGACCGATCATGCATGTGGAGCTAGCTACACGTACAATAATGGAGGGAGCTAGGGATGAGTTGCATGCATGCCGTGTGTCGCGCGTCAACCAGGTGGATTAACTGATAAGACAAACGAAAATGACAAAGATCGGAGAAAACAAATGGTAGCTCTCGTCGCATGCATATGCATGTGCATGGTAAGCCGTCCATGTGCATCCACGTACGTATGGAGAGAAGGATCGGACAAGTCGAGTTCCACATGATTGATCCAGGGAATTGCATTAATTTGTTCAATCAACCAGTGCTTGGTCGAACAAGACCACAAGAGGGCGTAGGAATTAAAGCGGGCAAGTCATTTGACATTTGGTACTACCCCAGTACTTTATGATTTGAGGAGGTGTCGCAAAGACAGTGTGAAGATCGATCGAAATTAAACTGTTTAATTATCGCATGGGTTTTCTCAACGTATTGCCTGAGAGCAAGTACAATGGTCCTATTCAGTAGGCTATACTGTAACGGAATTCACATCAACAAAAATCTGAGCTGGAGAGAAAAAGAAAAAGAAGAGAAGGAGCGGGCGTTTCGTGAATCGCCGGGCTAAGACACAGAATGCGAGAACCTTCAGCCTGCTTGCAGCCCGATGCGAGCGCTAGCGCCGCCGCTTCCGATCCCCTGTGTCTCGCTTGTCTCGTGCGCTTCTCCTTCCACCTCCGCGCGCGAAATCCATTCTTGTCTCGCTCCAAATCGCTTGGTGTGCGCCAAATCCAAGCTTTAAAGCCTCCATCTTCCCCCAAATCGTCAATACTCCCGAACCCTAGAACAGCCACCGACGCCGCATCAACGAGATGGGTCAGCAGTCCAAAAGGACGCGTGCGCCGGCGCCTCACCTCGTCCCGCCGTCGCTGCCTCAGTTCGTTCCGCCGTCGGCGCCATAGCTCGTCCCGCCATCGGCGCCGCACGCCCTCCAGCCGCTGGCGCCTCACCTCGTCCCGCCATCGGCCGTGCACCTCGTCCAGCCGCCGGCACCTCCCCTCGTCCCACCACCACCCCAGCCCAGACTAGGTGCCTTGATTCCTCCACGGCCACCAAAGGCAGCGGCGGCCTCTGCACCATGCTGGCACCCCCAGACGCAAGGCCCCTTGTGGTACACGAATCTGGATGATTTGAATCCAGAAACATGGTATGTGTTTGTTCCACTAGTACGGACTTTTATTTGATACATTTGTTCATCTGTTTATGCATCTCTGATTAGTTAGTATTGTCATCCAGTGCTAGCCTGCTATGTGTTAAATTAGTTTTCCTGCTTATCTGTACATGCAGATGGTCCTTGTTGGTCTCAAATTGTCAAATATTTGCATGATATGCAGCTATGCGTTTTTGTATTATATGAATCCATATGTATTTTATATGATGCTCAGCTTAAAAACTATAAATGAAAGCAAGTTAGCAGTGTACTAAACTACTATTAATCATTCGCATTTTGGTTCCTAGGTTATATATAAATTTTAGTGCAGTTACATGGTGACAAAGCAAAATCTTTGGCCCAAAAGACAACTGGGAATCTTAAAATTGTAGCACTTTCCATGAGTTATGTGAAGCTCTCATGATTTTCAAGATTCTTCTGTGTGTTTGTATGATCTATACCACAGTATGTTGTGATAGTTCCTATCTACAGAAATGTTCTTTGCTTAAATGTGATGTCTTTTTTTATTAAACCATTTTGTGAAATGAAGTCGATTGTTTGATCATCTAGTATTTTCTCGGCAGGGGAGTGGATTCTCACCCACCAGGTGGGTTCCTTGATTTCTTTAAGGACACGCCAAACCTTTCACAAGCCGTGAGCAACGGGACTTCATCGCAACAAATTAAGGAAAAAGATGCCACCAATGATGGGGAGTGTGCAAGGACTGAAGAGCGCTTGTTGTGGACAAAAGTGGGAGATGTTAGATTGGTAAGTTTTTTTTCATGTTGGTCTCCATGTGTTACATTACTAGAAGAAGAATAAATGTATTTTGGTAATATTGTAGTTTGGTGCTTGGTTGAATAATTCAAACGATCCAATCCAATCAAATTACAAGAAGAACGACCAGTATTGGAAAGAAGTTGCTGCTGTCTACAATAGTACCACCCCCAAAACAGGGAAAGGCTAGTCAAGCAAGTGAAGGATCGCTTTGGGAGAATTAAGAAAAGGGTTGCATGGTTTTGTGGGAGTTATAAGGAAGCTAGTGCATTGTATGCTAGTGGCGAATCTGACGAAGATTTAAAGAAGAGGGCAATGCAAACTTATGAGGCAGATCACCAAGATGACGGTCCATTTATGTTTGAGCACTGTTGGGAAGTTCTAAAAAAGCAACCAAAATGGGATGCATATTTGGAACGCCTAGAAGATGTGGAGTCGAACAAGAGGAAATTTAGTGTTGATGATGAAGTGGGACAACGTTTCACTCTAGATGATGATAAAGAGGAACGTCCACCGGGTGGCAAGACAGCTAAGGACAAGCGGAAACGAAAAACAAAGGACGAAGATGGTATAATGGATCTTGAAGATGAGCTTAGCAGGTTTGTAGATGCTCAGAATGCAGCAAATGAAGGCCGCAAAGAGATGTTAGAGACACAAAAGCGTGTCTCCAGTGAGAATCTTGAGGCTCGGAAGCTTGCATGCCTTGCAGCAAAAGATCACAAGGAGTCAGTCATGCTAGAAACATACCGCTCGCTGATGATGCAAGACACAACTAGGATGTCCGAAGATGTGAGATCTGAGCATGTGTTGGCATTGAAGTGTTTCAGGGAGAAGCTATTTGGCAAAGCTGATTAAGGTATTTCCTATTGTCCATTGCCTTACTTAAATTTGACTTTATTTATCACACCATCACTACTGAAATATAAGTATATATGCATTAATCTTTGTTGAAATTGTTTTGTGCTCAAATACATGACTGTTCTCTGCTGAAATTGTTGGCATTTTACTGTAATATAATTAAGACGTAGTCAATAGTCCAATTACATTTAACTGCAATGCAATCCAAATAACCATGTAGAAGTGCAAAAAATCATGGAGTCAATAGTCAAATTACACTTAACTACAATGCAGTCCAGATAACCATGCGACAACAATAGTCAAACTACACTTAACTACACCCAGGACACTTGAGACATCTATATAATGCCCCCTCTCAGGTTTAGACTCATCCACCCAGAAAACCCTTCCTTCCCATACCTCTCATCTTCCTGCTCAGCCTACAAACCAATCTTTCTCACCCATTATGTCGGATTCATCATCATACTCAGATGACTCTGATGATCTAGCCCCATCCAAAATCATGGAAGTATATGTTGATGAGCAAACCATCTTGGACTCCTTCGCTGATCGGCTCAAGATGAAGATCAAGGCTAGGTTTTCAGCTGGATCATCTCAGCGACAAAGTGGTCCAAGGAAGATCATTCGAAGGGATCATGGAGGTGCTCATGAACGTTTGGTGGAGGACTACTTTGCCGCTGAACCACTCTACCCCGAGAGTATGTTTCGTACAAGGTTTCGCATGAATAAACACCTCTTCCTACGCATTGTGAATGCCCTTGGTCAGTGGTCTCCCTATTTCACTTATAGGGCAGATTGTTCTGGCCGAATAGGACTCTCACCATTGCAAAAGTGTACTGCAGCCATGCGCATTCTAGCGTATGGCACCCCTGCAGATGCCCTTGATGAGTACTTGAAGATTGGGAAGTCCACCGCATTAGAGTGTATGGACATGTTTGCACGGGGGGTGATTAAGGTGTTCGGTGGGGAATACTTGCGACGCCCCACACGAGAGGATACTGAGCGTTTGCTTCAGGTTAACGAGTCTCGTGGTTTTCCAAGGATGTTAGGAAGTATTGATTGCATGCACTAGCGATGGGAGAGTTGTCCATTAGCATGGAGGGGGCAATTCACGCGTGGCGATTATGGAGCGCCAACAATGATCCTAGAAGCCGTTGCTTCCCAGGACCTTCGTATTTGGCATGCTTTCTTTGGAATTTCCGGGTCAAACAATGATCTTAATGTGCTCAACCAGTCCCCACTATTTTTTTATGCCTTAAAAGGAGAAGCCCCTCAAGTTTAGTTTTAAGTCAATGGAAATGAGTATAGCACGGGTTACTACCATGCCGATGGTATATACCCAGAGTGGGCTGCCTTCATGAAGACCATACCACTTCCCCAAACAGAGAAACATAAGTTATTTGCCAAGCACCAAGAAGGGGCAAGGAAAGATGTGGAGCGTGCTTTTTGGGGTATTGCAGTCCCGCTTTACCATTGTTTGCCGTCCTGCACGACTATGGCAGAGAAAGAGTGTTGGAAGGATCATGCGAGCATGTGTGATTCTCCATAATATGATAGTCGAAGATGAGAGAGAGCAAGTTAACGTTCATATTGACTTGAATGAGATTCCGGGGGCTTCATTTGCTCTACCTCCTGAAGTGAATGTTGGTGGTAATATTTGTTTTGCTGATGTACTGCGTAGAAAAGCTACTATCCGTGCTCGCCACAACATACCCAGCTAAAAAATGATTTGGTCGAGCATATTTGGCGTAGGTCTCGAAATAACCATCACAATTAGTCACGGTGGGATATTGATATTTGCATTTACTATTTTTTTCCTCTTCCTGTAGCATTGAGTATCAACATGATATCTTATGTGTATTTTATTCCAGGACTATGCTATGATGTGGTGATTGTTGTAGGTTCTACTTACAGGTGAACATTCTCTAATCCGAATTTATTTTCTTCATTCGTGACTTATCTACTATAATGTTCAGGATCCAAATTTATCATCTGCCTTTGTTTCCTTTCTTCATACAGTGGCTGGAGGTTGTTGATGCAAATGGATTAGATGTTCCTTTCTCTTTGAAGTTTTAACCTATCGTCATCAAGATCTAAATTAATGGGTGGTTTGCGAGAGATCTTACCTATGTTTGGTTTATGCTTTCTTATGAAGACTCATATAATGTTCAAGTGTCATGTCATGGTGCTATGTGCCATTTTGTTGATTATCGTTATCCAGATCAAAATTAACGGCAAATGCCGATGGTGTCACTTTTTCTCCAGCAAATGCACTGTGGATGCCCGCATTTATTTGAGTTTTAATCAGTGTGTTTTCATGGTCATGTGTACATTTGTTTGATGCTTGCTTATTAATTTGGCGTGAATGACATATATGTATGCTGATTGAGATGACCACAAATATGCAACCTACATTGGATCACAGCGGGTTCAAGTATTAAGTGTTCAAGTATTTATTACAATCAGCTTTGCAGCCAACCCAAAAGCTAACCTATTGTATTGGTAAAGGCTTTACGTGATGTGACAATGGTTTATAGCCAGCAGCCGGCTATACTATTAACCTTGCTATGAGGCGGCAGGGCAGACCGACCGACATACATATTGGACCACATGCCTTATAATTCGAATGATTTGAAGTTTGCTCATCACGCTGCGGCACGGTGGGCTACATATATATCACAGATGAGCAACGTACTACTTATTGCATAGACGAAAGAAAATATATCGCGGATCGAGTGATGGCTGAAAGTGCAGCAATTGTGCTTGACAGAACGGAGCCCAAAAGCAGCTGCAAGTGGCTTTCACCGAATCAGATGCTCCATGCTGGACCGATTGAAGTGAAGTGCGTCTAATATAATAGCATTTACAACCGGATTTAGTAAATATGATCCTCTAAATGTTCGCGTATGTGTCGGGTCAGTGATCGGGCGTGTTTTCTATTTGTCCGTTCGCGCATCCGCACTTTTTATTTTTTCCTCGTATGTCTCGTTACTTGTACGTGATTGGTGGAGAGGAAGAGAAAAAAAAAGAATGAATAAAGAAAAGAAAAAAGGTGGCCTAGGACGGGGTCGCGTCCTACGTGACGGACCAACCGGAAGATGGGGTCGCGTCCGCGAGCCATCGTATGCTCCCTATATTTGAGATGGATATGGGGATTCCCGACAGCTTGGGCGTATAGGGACGAGATGAGGGGTTTGGTTGGATCATTTTTTTCTTCTCTCCCGTCCGGTCACACGTCCGCGGATGTATGAGAGGTCGTTTGAGGCATCCAGTTGTAGATGTCCTGTGAGCATGTACAGCCGGACATGGCAAAACCGACCCCTCGAATGACAGTGACCAGTGAAGCCTCGGATTTGCTCTCTGCATCTGGATATCTCATATGACAAACCGTAGAGCATCTACAGCCGGACCCTCTATATGCTCCTCAAACGCACCCTCCCGATCACTGACCGGTTACAAAAATGCGACCCAACCGGACCCCTCATATCCGTCTCAAAAGCCTGGAACGCCCTCCCGGTCATTGACCGGTCACAAAAATGCGACCTAACTGGACCCCTCATATCCGTTTCAAACGCCCGGACTGACCGGCACCCCTCATATTCATCTTAAATATGGGGAAGATATGAGGGCTCGCGGACGCGCCTGGATACGCCCGGTCAGTCCACCACGTAGGACACAACCCCACTCCGGACCACCTTTTCTCTTTTCTTATTCATTATTTTCTTTCTCTCTCTTCTTCTCCTCCAATCACGTGCAAGTGACCGGACATATGAGAAGAAAAATGAGAAGTGTGGCTGCGCGGGCCAAATTATAGGGGCTCAAAACGGACACGTCCGGTCACTGACCGGGCGCGTCCGTGGGCGTTTATGGGGTTAGATTTGCTAGGTCCGGCGGTAGATGCTCTTAGATTGATATAAAAACATACAAACGGTGTACTGCGTAGATCAAGTAACCTAAACTCCTATAGTCATGGTCGGAGATGTCCACTATCTTCGTGCCTGGCTCTAGGTAGATGGGCAGTAGCCACAACTTCGGTTCCTGTGGCTACTACGCTTCCGCCTCCACATCGAGTTTGGCGAAAAGCGCGTCGATCACCGCCCGCTCCTGTCGGAGGAACTGCCTATTAGCCTCCACATATGCCTCATCCTTGATGGACTTCAGGATGACATGCTGCTCCACCATCTCTGTTGATTGGACGACCCCGAACTTCGATTCTGCCCCCTCCATGTTATAGACAGGAGTCGGAGGTAGCTCCTCCTCTTCCGGCTATTCCTCCTTCGTCGCCGCCATCGGAACCAGATGTTATAGACGGCAGCAGCTTCATATCAACACCCTTCGGCCTTCATATACAGAGATCCTGGCCTTGATGTGGAGCACATTACATAAATTATGCTGACCCGAAGGCATATAACATAGAGTGTCATTTTGGGTTAAAATCGTCATATTGACGTTTATTATACCAGTTGGCCAGATATGATGATTTTGATAGTGTTGCTTTACTTATATGTTCCTGCGTATTACTTGGAAAAATGATTCTTCCTCAAACTTAATCCGTCCATTGATTTCTGGGGAAACTTATTTGCGAATCTATGGTATAAAGTCCTACAACAAACTGTTTGACTACACTCGTACACATAATGTGTGCAACCTTGTATGTGTGTAGTCAAATGATTGGGTGCTGCTTATGTGTAATTAAAGTTGATGATTTTTCGCTCAACGGTTATGATGATTTTTCTCTGGTTAATCATAATTAACTGAAAAAATCTAGTTTTCGCTCTGTTTTCTCTAATTAGACGGGCAACTCATTTCTTTTTAACAAATGCATAAATCCCGCCATTTTCAAAATGAACACTTTGGCACGACTACGAGACAACTTTCTAGTTAGAGTTGCTCCAGTTCATTTAGCGCGACCTGAACAGTTAGTCTAGTCAAACAATTTAATTACATTATGTGTATGAGTATTTGATCAAACGATTTCGAATGACTCCCAAGGACCAGATTTGTAAATAAACTCAAAATGACAAGTAGCACACGTATGACATGAATCACTTCAGTCCTGACTTTGTTTATAATTAAAGTTGCTATTCAAAAGAAAAAAAACAAATAAAAAAACTTAAACTTGCCATCCGAACAAGAAGTTGACTTATTTTGCAACTAAAGTTGTCTAAACCTGTCATAAAAATGTTCGGAGTATATCTTCAAGTATACTCCCTCCGTTCCATAATATTTGTTGTTGAAAAAAACTAGACTAGTTGTTTTCAATAACAAATATTTAGGAACAGAGGTATTATTTGTCAAGGAGGGACGGATTAACTTTCGAAAACAGTCGTTTATAACCAAGTAGGAGTAATACCGTTGCCGCCCGCAATCCAAAGAACACGTTGCTTGTAAAGCTGAAAGAAAGCCTGCAAAGCTCTTTTTGGACTGCAAAAGCCGCGCAAAGCAACAAGAGGCCACGTGTGGGGCTGCATGATGGAGTGATGTGCGGGTGACACAGCGTGAGCCAAAGTAGAGCACCAGCTCGTTACGCGGGCCTGCCCAGCAGGACTGCTGCTACCCAGCTACGGCGGGTGATGGCCCCGGAAAATGACCAAGCATGCATGAGGGCATGCCCGCCAGAGTTGCCGGGTGGGTCAAGAGGCGCACGCACGGCACGCAGCTGGCGCCGACTTCTGACGTGGACCGCTCACAGGAATTGGCAACGGACGATGGCGACATGGTCGATGGGTGATGTGATGTTTACGGCGACGAGAGCAATTTGGGAGCATGCAGTAATCTAACGTGGCCCAGACGAACAATCACTCCTTCTTAATGATGCGTTACATAATGTTTGCAATAATCGACCTATTTTGATCAACTGTAGCAGGAGTATGTAATACGGGGTACACAGCCTACTCCGGAGCTGAGCATGCAATCAGAATTACCCTCATTCCTAAATATAAGTTTTTTTAGATATTTTAATATGAGACTATATACAGAACAAAATGAATAAATCTACACGCTAAAATATATCTATATACATCCGTATTTAGTTCAATAGTGAAATCTTTAAGAAAAACTTATAGTTAGAAACGGATGGAGTATTTACCTAGTGCAACCAACAGATATTTCTGAATGAATAAATAAGGTGAAAAGGGAGCGTGTTTCTATGCAACCAGTACTAAAAAATCACAAGGAGAAAACCGGCAAGCCACTGTGCCGTTTATTTGCCTGGGAAGCGGTGTAGTTTGAGGTCGGTCCGAAGAGGTGCGGTGCAAATTGGCCTTTTTGTGTTTCGTCGTTGCCGGCATCGTCCTCTTGCGGTTTCAACGCCCACGTACCTATCATGACGTAGCTACGTGCCAAAACCGTGACATTTTTACGCCGCCCAACAAAATCCGTCAGTTTTCACAGCTACGTGTGTGAGCATCTCTCCTACGTGTTATAGTAATAAATAGGAATTGTACTGTGCGAGTTCATGGGCCATGCACGGTAAGATGTGACGAGGACAATCTCAACACAGGAGGCGTACCGTGTTACTCTTTCCGTTTTTAAATATAAATATTTTTAAAAGTTTCACTACGAACTAAACTATATACGAATGCATATAGACATATTTTAAAATATAGATACATTGCGAACCAACTAATTCGTGGTTGAACGGTTAGAGAGACAGTGATATTCTTATCCCATCAAGATTCAAATCCTGGTGCTTGTATTATTTCTAAATTTATTTCAGTATTTTCGACGACGCGCAACTAGTGGGAGAAGATGTTCCCGTTGATGATGAGATGCCTACAATACATTTATAAATCTTAAGATGATATGTCGGCTCCCGAATACACGGGCTACGGATGTGGGGCTGGTGCTCGAAATCGAGGGCTACACGGGCGCTATAGATGGACCCCCTTTTATCTTCTTTTCATAAGCGTGGAATGAAAGTTTAGAGCATCTATAAGCTGACCCCTCAAACTTGTCTCAAAAGTCTGAACAGGCCGTTCGGTTATTGGTCGGTCACGAAAATGCGATCCAGATCGGTCTCTCAAACCGGACTCAAACGCTCGGGCTGACCGACATCCCCATATTCAGCCCAAATATGGGACGGATATGGGTGAGCCCGGGCATGCACGCCTGGTCTGCACTGGGCCGCATCGACCCCACATATATTCGTCCTCATCCGCTCGCCGAATCAAACCCTAGCCACTTCACTCCACTCCCCTTCACTCCCATCCGCCACCCTTAATCACTTTCGGCGATCTCTGGCCTTCTCCAGCATGGCGGGCAGCGGATCTGAATCCTTCACCTCCAGATCCGTCGACCATGAGCTCATCCCACGTGGCCCTGAGGAGGAGATGAACGTCCGCCTTGCGCTCCGCCGCTCTCGTGAGGCGGTCGCCCATCGTCAGCGCTCGGACTCGCAACGCCGGGAATCCATTGCGCTGGCACAGCCGATGCTTGGATTCGGTGTAGCTGCCTCATCGGAGGCGGTGCGATCTGTCGGGCGTCCGAACGCCGTGGCGGGCGCCCAACCCCTCTGTTGGCGTGGCGTGCCCGCTGTGCGAGGCAGCGGGCGTGGGAGGCGACGGAGGCCCTTGGGGCGGTGGACGTTGGAGAGACCGAGTCACACTCTCCGACGTCCTTAAGGTGCACCAGTGCGTCGTGTGGACGTAGGCTCCTCCCAGGAAGTATCCGTAATCGACCTCACGTCCACCGACACCGTTCGGGTTACGGGCTCCGACGAGAAAAAGTAGGGCATGGGAGACGGCAGGAGATCGAGTCTCGTGAGCCAGCTAGTGTCCCATGTCCTACTCTACGTCGCTGGGACCGGACCGACGCTACGAGGGGTGCAACCAACCGCCGGACATGGACACGAGGGAGCCGGACGACCTTCATTTAGTATTATGTTTACGTTGCATGTAATAATATAGATTAAGGTATCCGATGTAGAATCTATTATTTGAGATGTGATCGATCGGTATTCATGAACGCGTGCAGACACGTTTACGGATATTTCAGGAATCAGATTTGCTAGTTTCGTCTGTAATACTACTTATTACAGTATTACACACGCATGCACTCGTGTCTAAACACCCCCGGGCAATGGGAGTAATTATGGATCAACGAGTGTGCGAAAGGTAAAGCAAGAGATATCGACAGCGAAGTTTGTTACTGCAAAGCATGGCATGCTCATGTGCGTGCGTGCGTGCGTGCATGCAGCTAGCGTGCTTGGCGGCTGCTACAGACGTCTCAAATAACCCTTTATACACGTACGCCGAGCTACCGGTCAATGATCGGACAAAAAAGAGGAAAAAAAATCTAACCGGACTTCTCATATTGTTTTATACGTCTGGGCTGTCCGCGAACCCTCATATCCATCTTAAATATGAAGAGGATATGAGGGTTCGTGGACGTGCCCGGACGTGCACGGTTAGTCCGTCACGTAGGAGGCGACCTCATCCCGGACCATCCCTTTTCTTTTCTTTATTTATTCTTTTCTTTTTTTCTTTTTTCCTCTCCATCAATCATGTGCAAGGAACCGGACATATGAAAAAGAAAACGAGGAGTATGGTTGTACGGACGGATAAATAGGGAACACGCCCGGTCACTGACCGGGCGCGTCCGCGGGCATTTAGGGGTCATATTTGCAATGTCGAACACTTTGAGAACTCCAACAGGGCTAGGGTTGTTTAAATGTGACCGATCAAGACATCTTGAACACTAACTCGCAAGACGAACACCGTAACCGAAATAAGTCCACTGATGCGGATGCAGATACGATAGCAGGTGATCTAACATTATCCACGTACAATGATTATATCTTCTTTAAAGTAACGCATGATTAAATAGCCGTATATATAGTCTAAATTTGTTTAAATATTCAAATGCAGTAGCAGTTCCAATTTAGAAATTTCAAATATTACACTTTCAACATTTTCTTTCTTGACCGCCCGTAGATGCCCAATCAAATTCCCCTTCACTTACTCATGAATTGCTCGATACCAAATTTGTTGATGTATTTGAAAAAAATCTTCAAATGTGTTAAAGTCTAGTCGAAAAGTTCGATAGGATCATCCATATTCTCAAATTAAGAGTTGTGACAGCAACCTCACACTCACCCGCACCCTTCACGATTATGTTGTCTATGATCAAACAATAGGTCATCACCTTCCACAAGGTCTCTAAATCCCTTTGTTTAGCAGGTCCGTAAATAACTGCAAAACGTGCACTAGTGCAGAACCGACCTATTGTCGCGGGTCGTAAGGGCCTTTAGTGCCGATTCTAAAGGGTGGTGACTAAAGCCTACACCTCTTTAGTGTCGGTTCAACACGGCCCGGTACCAAAAGCCCTTCACGTGCCGTTAACGGCGCCGTGGGCTGAGGGACCTTTAGTCCTAGTTGGTAACACCAATTGGGACTAAAAATATTTATTTTTTTTAGTTTTGTTTTATTTTTCCTTTTAATTCTTCAGGGTTTATGAATTAATTATGGTTTAATTTTCCTTTTAATTTTGTGTATTTCATTTAATGAATTTTCATTTCAAACATATATTATGCTACTATGTACATACTATACACAAGTTGTGCATGCGTATATATATAAATATAAATAGAATTTCTCGTAGAACCGCGATCATATATATATATACGTATCCATATATATTATGAATAGTATTCTGGTAAACTTACCCAAAGATTTTTTTCGTTTCTACTTCTTTCAGACGCGATCATGCGAATGTACTCGCAAACGTAGTATCCGCATAAATTAGTCCCCTGCTCTTGCACCATGCACTTTACGAGAATAAAATTCAATCAGGTAATAATTAATGAAGCATGATAACGGTATTGAAACTACAATTAAAGAGATGTACGGATGTAGCTAGCTAGCTAGTAGTACTTAATTACCTTGGATCGCACCCATTTCAGTTGTGTGCCCAGTCGCTTGGGACCTGTTTGATGAACTTGGCCCAAACCCTGCCCGCCGGCAAACAAAATGAATAAATGAGTTATTAACTTGTTGATATTAGGAAATGAAGTAATTATAGAGGCCGACATAGTGTGATAATGATTGAAATTACCTGTCAAGCGGCCTCCTCACGATTGCGTATTAGGATGCCTCCTTTAATAGCGAGTCGAGTACTTCAACTTTTCCTTTGTCAACTTCAATGATTAACAAGATCCAGTGGTAACTGCATAACTCATCAACAACACTTATTAACATCTAGTAAGCAAAAAATATAGAATTTCTAGTACAAGATATATATATACACTCATCCGAAGTTGTAAGGAAGTAGTATTTCTGGTTAAGTGTTTAGATGGATCAAAAATTCTATCATTTTTTTTCTCTGTGTCTTTTCTCATATATGAAGTTTCCCATATCTTTTCATTAATCGTATTTGGGTCAATGAACCCAACGCCATAGCATCCAGCTTGTTTCATTTCTCTTGCATCTTCATTCTGCACAATACCACAGAAATGAATATAGTGAGAATAATTTCAGGTAATGAACGAGAGCACAACTAGCTAGAGACTTTAAATTATAGAAATAAATCACTTACAGACAATAGCAACTGACTAAAGATTTGTCGAGTGCGTCTTGATTGAATAACTGGAATAACTCTACATAATGAATCCACACATCCATTTTATGGAAGTAATGCCTCTCTTGGACTCTCACCATGAGGGACTCTTCATTGGTATTTGCTGTTATTTGCGTGTACCACATATTCAATTCATACATTCTCGTTGGTAGAAGCTTGACATCTTCAGGCTTGATCAGAGGTTTGCCGCGGGCATACTAATATTTTACTTCTGTCTCTTTAAGCACGTGCATTTCCTCAAGGCCTAGGAGTTGTTCAACAGTGAGACCGGCCTCTTTAGCCATCCTAATATGGTCTTCGGTTACTTCTTCTGGCTGACCGGCGGTACTCACAGGTGTTTGTACAATGAGCGGGGGGATCGATTGCACTGCCTGTTCTCCCAGCTGGGGGGTAGTTTTCCCGCTTTTTTGCCAACTCATTGGCTCGAGCTCGAGCTCGACTCCTTTTTTCCTGCAACATATGACTTCTTGATAGACCACGCATAGTCGCTGTCCTTCTCAGCCGGTCGAGCCATATTAATGAAGTGTTGTGAGACATGCTCAGGTACTTTCTCCTTCGGCGGTTGGGGCGGTTTTGGTCCAAAATGGGCCTTCGAATTGGCATCCACTGCACTGTCGAGTTCCTCGTTGGTCAGGTGGTAAGGCAACTTTGGAAGAGGCTTGAGGCTGCTTGGACCATATTTGAATTTCTTGCCTGTTGTACAGCTAGTCGTCGTAGCTGCGACCTCTCTCTTCCGTTGTCGCTTCGGCAACGTAGCACGCTGAGTCGACGGAGCACGCTGATGCCGTGCCGGACCTGGAGGAGGAGCTGGCTGACGTGGTGCTGGACTTGGAGGAGGAGGATTTGGCTGACGCCGTGCCGGACCTGGAGAAGGAGTTGGCTGACATGGTGCCGAACTTGGAGGGGGAGGAGTTGGCTGACGTCGTGCTGGACTTGGAGGAGGAGTCGGCTAACACGGTGTCGGACTTGGAGGAGGAGTCGGAGTTGACTGACGCGGCGGCGGACTGGAGGAGGAGGAGGAGTCGGTGGCCTTGGAAAGACAATGCAATCCTTTTTCCATAGAATGATACGATGTATGACCTCTCCCAGTGTTCTCTCCTCGTCACCTCCAGGAATGTCAAGTTGTAGCTTGTGATATGCTGGCATCACTTCATCAACCCCGACATGAGCATAGCTAGCTGGAATGGGATTGCACTGGAAGGTTGCTTCTGGGGGATTTGCTAAAGCATAGCCGTCCGCCACCTTCATGGATAAGTTCTTCAGTTTCATGTGTAGCTCACAGTTAGTCATGTCTTTGATATCATCCACAGGGTACCTAGCTAGCAGTGCATCATCATCGATTTCGGCCAGGGCGGAACCCATGCTGCTTCTCGGCATAGATGGCATCATGGTATCCAATGCTGGATCAATTTGATCATGCTGCCGCTGAGACGCCCTTTCCTAGCTGAGTGAGTCGATCTGCTCCTGCTGCCGCGTGACTCTGGATTCCAACTCCAGGTGCTTTGATTCGAGGCCTTCAAGGCGGAGTGCTTCCTCCTTCTTCTTCCGCTCCTCCTGCATCTTCTTTCTCGCACGGCTTCTGTAGTCGTCGTTCCAACCAGCAAACCCCTCAAATCACGGAACAACGCCTTTCCCTCGTGTTCTTCCCGGGTGTTCAGGATTCTTCTGGGCGCGCGTAAGCTCGTCGTCCTCTCTGTTGGGCGTGAACACCCCCGTTCGAGCTTCTTCTATTTTCATCAAAATTTCATCTGTCACTTTTTTAAGACTTGCCTTCACCATAATAGCCCCTGTCTTTGGGTCCAACTTCCTCCCATGCGCGTAAAACCATGTCCTACACCTCGGGGGCCAGGTCACTATAACTGGAGTGACATTTGCACTAATCATATCTTTCTCGGATTTATCCCACTTAGGCAGGGCCTTCTGGTGGCCACCTGCCCCCAGAGTATGGTGCCACTCCTTTTTCGCAGCATTAATCGTGTTCTTTCTCGACCGTTCCTTAGCTAGTTCCGATTCCTTGAACTTCACGAAATTGTCCCAGTGATCTTTTGCTTTCACCAGTGCTCCCTCTAATTTTGGAGTCGTCTTGTTTGCTTTGACGTACATAGCCCATCCATTTTTCTTGAAGGTGTTGAATGCGATTGCCATTTTTTTAAGAGCATAGTTTCTGACTTTATTCAGATATGCATCTGTCAAGTTTTCTGGTAGTGTGAAATGTGACAGCAACTCGGTCCAAAGCACATCTTTTGCTCTTTCATCGACAAAAGTAACTCCTTGTCGATCTCCCTTTGCTGCCTTTTTCCATTCTTGTGTGGAGATCGGGATTAGGTCCCTGACAATAACTCCGCATTGATTCCTGAACTTGGTCGCATTTTTGTTAGGTTCAAGCGGTTCGCCAGTTGATGTATTGATGGAATCGATGCTGAATTTTACGCCAGCGTCCAAGTTTCTGGTCGGGCCTCGCTTTACCCTGTCGCTTGTAGAAGATTTGCTTGATCCGGAGGCCTAAAAGAAGAAAGATTGATTCATTAATACATATACAACTCAATTAAGACATGTAATGATCAACGGATGGCTTATATAATAAATATACCTCGTCGGTCTTTGTTATTTGAAGAAAATTTTCTTTGTCAACATCGTTGTCGAATTCATCTATTCTTTTGTCTTCATCAAACATAAAACCCTCACCAGAATTGTTTAGATATTGCGAGCCGTCATCATCTTCATGTTCATGCTCTGGGCTCGTGGAGCGTATGATGTCGAACAGAGCCTCTTCTCCTTCTCTGCCGGTATTGTCCATAGCTTATATGTAACTAACCCAGAAGAAAGATAAAACAATTTAGTATTCAAATTAGAATGCATGCAATCAATAAGGAAAACTGAATCATAGTACATAATATGCATCATCGAATATAATCTCGAATAAATCGTCTCGAATATCATCGAATATAATCTCGAATACATCTCGAATATTATTACTAATACATCTTGAATATTATTGATTGTATAATATCACTACTACAGATCCGGTTGACGTCTCGCGCGGTAGGAGGTGGACACCCAAAGAGAAGGAACTATGACATGATCATAGCTCGGGTGAGATCCTTGAAGAACCCGCCATGTTGGGGATATAACCCCACGGTGAGACCCGCCCTAAAGCCTCCGGGTCACACCGAGTGGCTCGTACGCTAGTTCGAGAGTGGACCGTGAAGACTTAAGCCCAAGACATTTGGTGGCTTGACAAGATGGGCCGGAGTGTGGCCTGGATAGAGAAGACCCGGGCGAGTAAGCCGTCGTCCGAAGACAACTTGGTCAGGAAAGGCAAGATAAGATAGAGGTAGACTCGGACATGTAATGAGAGTCGGATACACTTGTATGACCGGTCTTGACCTCCTATATAAAGGCGAGACCCGAGGCGACTTAGGGATTAGGCTATCAAGAACTAGGTCAAGCAATAGCTCCCTTGTAATCGATACACCAAGCAATACAAACACAAGCAGGACGTAGGTTGTTACCTCAACTTGAGGAGCCAAACCTGGGTAAACTCGTGTCCTTCGTACCGATCAACCCCTTTGAGTCCATCACATTAGTAATGGCATCGAATCCAAGTCCGTTCACCCGGACATATGCCGTGATAAAACCATGACAGTTGGCGCCCAACGTGGGGCCTGCGCTCGGTGGTGTTGAGTTCTCAAAGGGTTCTCTCCCAGGGCTCGAGGGATACGTGGTCGGAAGGATGAATAAGAGTCGCCACGGCCGGCTCTACATCGCCGACGCCGACTGGGGGCTTGATGCCGGCTCTGTGGAATATGGATTCCGGGTTCCTTTCGGCGGGATCCATGTTTTCATCGGCAGGATTGACGGATCTACGCCCGGGCCGGACGTCGGCACCGACATCGTTGAGCCGGCCCGGCGCGCGCAACCCGCCCGTGCTGTGCAGCCTGTCCGCGTTAACCCAGGCTGGAAGCACGTCTTTGTGGGCTTCACTCAAGGTATGGATCTCAAAGCTTCTGCATCGCAGGAGACTCTTGTCTATTCAAAGGACGAATCTTCGAGCGGGGAAACAAAGTCGATCTACCAGCTTCACAACAGTGGGCTCGGGGGCTACGATGAGCTTTACCCTGAGTCGGATCGTTCTGAGCCGGATGATCTTGGACCGTCGGTTCATGCAGCAGTATTCATGGCAGGGTCGGCCCTGGGTGCGAGTAGCACGGATGCTAGAGCAGCAACCTCGGTGGCTGACCCGCCACCGCCGGCTCAAGTTCTTCTAGATCTGATGAACAAGCTCGCAGCCCTGATGGACACTAAAGTTACACCAGATAACCAAGCCGCGTGGAACTTAGAGATTGTGAGGCTCAAGGACCGGATGGCGGCGGAGCAACAGAGGATCGCTAAGCTAAAGGTTCAGATGGAGGAAGAGGCAGAACGTATTAAGACGGAGGCCTTCCGCCTTGGGCTAGAACAGCAATCGGCGGCTACGGTGCATCGGATGAGGCATCAATCCCGCTTACCAAAATGTTATGAGGCTAGGAATCTCTTCAAAACGCCAGGAACAGGATGGGCAGCGGATGCACCTGGAAGCCGTCCGGCAGTTTGACCAACGCCACACCCGGCCCGACGAAACCAAGCCTCACCAGTGGTATTTCCAACACCGTCGGGTCATTATTCTAAGCTAGCTGAGAACATGGTGGCCACAACCACCCGTCTTGAAACGATCCCTATTTCGGATGAAGTGCCTTTTGCGGAAGAGGTACGGAATGCCATTGGATACCTTCAGACGGCGATGGCCCAGCAGGAGAAGTATGCTCACAGCCGGAGCCGCGTTCATTCAACCCCTCTCCCTAGCCGGAGCTTTAGCCGGCGCTATGAGTCGCCGACGGTTTCAAGTAGTGATCGGCACAGAGGACCTCCAGGGGACGATCAGGCGGCTCTTGATGCGCAAGCTCTCATAAACCGGGCGAGAAACCATTAAGAGGCGGCAGCTTTGGCCATGGCGACTCACCAAGAGCCCGCGCCCTCTGTATCAGTAGGGGCGGGAGTGACCACTAGGTCCGTGGGAGTACCATGCTTGTCACCGGCTCTGCGAAGTGAACGGTTGCCGAAGGATTTCAAAGGGCCTCGTAAGGTTCCGAATTACACTGCTGATTTACCTCCGGAGGCCTGGGTCGAAAGTTATGAGCTGGCTATGGAGATGCTGGATGTCAGTGAGGCGGTGTGTGCTAAGTACTTCATCATGATGCTGGAAGGTCCGGCTCGCACATGGTTAAAAGGGTAGCCGCCCAACACAATCAATTCGTACGCTGAGTTGAGGGCAAGGTTCATCAAAAACTTTCAAGGGACTTGCAAACAACCTATGACCATCGTAGATCTCGATCATTGCGTCCAACAAGAGAGTGAGTCGGCTCATCATTGGGTCCGACGGGTGTCAACCATCATTCACTCATCTGAACAGATCATGGCGGCTCAAGCAGTGCTGATCTTAGAGAAGAACTGTCACTTCATCCCTCTGAAACAGAAGCTTGGCCGGCTCAAGCGTACGTGTCAGGACATGGGAGAACTCATGACGGCTCTTACAAAGTACGCTGACTTTGATAGCATGAAGGATCCAGGCTCTGATGAGGAGAAAGCCGGCCAAGGTAAGAGGAACTACCCGGGCAAGGGTGCGGCGAACAATGGTAACTAGAGTAAGCGGAAAAGCCTGGATGGCGGGTCAGAACTGGTGGCCAATGCAAGCACCGACCAGAATCCTCCTAAAGGCAAGGAAGTTCATGCCGCCTTTTAATAAAAACAGGACTCCTTTCAATTTGGAGGAAATGCTCAAGAAGCCCTGTCCGGAACACAGCCAACCCGGCAAGCCTTCAGCGCACACATGGGGTGATTGCCATAACATGCAGAAGTTCAAGAATTACCACATGCAGCAACACAACAACCATGGCGGTGGCCCGCCCGGCGGCTCAGGACCAGGCGGGTCAGGAGCCGGATTTGGACCCGGTGGCTTAGGATCCGGTCATCATGGTCAAGGCAATCAAGGGGGATATCCTCAGAACCCTGGTAACAACAATCAACAACAACATAACCAGTCTGGGTATCAGAGTAATCCGAAGCAGCTCAGCTCGGGCCAGTATCATGTTTTCACAACTAGCCTTAACAAGTGGGATCAGAAATTGCGTAAGCGGGCGGTTAATGCAGTTGCGTCGGCTCTGCCGTAGTACTTGAAGTGGTCTGAATATGACATAACATGGAGCCGGGAGGATCACCCGCCGCGTGTTGATGACCCGGGGCGGTTGGCCTTGGTTGTTGCCCCCCAAGTAGGAGGCTATATGGTGAATAAGGTACTCATGGATGGAGGCAGCAGTATCAACATCCTCTATTATGATACCTTCCGGTGGATGAAGCTGCTTGACAAAGATCTTAAGCCCTCATCCACCATTTTTCATGGTGTGGTGCCAGGCAAGTCGGCTTACCCGGTGGGCAAGATTTCTTTGGAAGTCGCCTTTGGTGACGAATATAACTACAGGGTGGAGCCCTTGTGGTTTGAAGTGGTCAAGATCAAGAGCCCTTACCATGCGTTGTCTGGGCGGCCGGCTTATGCTAAATTCATGGCTATGCCCTGTTATGTCTACTTGCAGCTCAAGATGCCCGGATTAAAAGGTACGATTACCGTTCATGGTGATCGGAATACGGCTATTGAGTGTGAGGAACGAGATGCGGCTTATGCAGAATCCAGTTGTGCTTAGGCGGAGCTTAAGTTTTATAAGGAGAATTTTGACCCGGAGGATATGACCCCGCTGAAAAAGCCCACAACGGAGGTTGTGCCGCCCCTCAAGTTTTCGACGGATGATACCAAGGCAATAGATTTCACTCCAGGAGATTCATCCAAACAGTTCATCATTGGGGCTAACATGGATCCCAAATAGGAAAGCGCGCTCATCGAATTCATCTGTGAGAATCGGGACATCTTTGCATGGAAACCTTCTGACATGCCGGGTGTACCGAGAGAGTTCACTGAGCACAACCTTAATGTGGATCCTAAGTTTAAGCCTGTCAAGCAGTTTCTACGATGGTTCAATGAGGAGAGACGCAAGGCCATTGGAGAAGAGGTTGCCCGACTCTTAGCGGCGGGGTTCATTGTCGAGTTTTTTCACCCGGAGTGGCTTGCTAATCCAGTGCTGGTACTCAAGAAGAACGACACGTGACGTATGTGCGTGGACTATACGGACCTTAACAAAGCTTGTCCGGCTGATCCTTTTGCTCTCCCTCATATTGATCAGATGATTGATGCTACGGCGGGTTGTGAAAGCCTATGCTTCCTGGATGCTTATTCAGGATATCATCAGATCAAGATGGCAGTTAAGGACCAAGAGAAGACAACTTTGATTACACCTTTTGGAGCCTTCTGTTATGTGTCTATGCCTTTTGGGCTCAAGAGTGCCGAGGCGACTTATCAACGCTGTGTGCAGAATTGCCTTCACAGTCAGATCGGGCGCAATGTTCACGCTTACGTGGATGATATTGTGATCAAATCAAGGAAGAAGGAGACCTTTTTGGACGACTTAAGGGAAACCTTTGACAATCTCCGGATCTATAAGATGATGCTTAACCCGACAAAGTGCGTCTTTGGTGTTCGGGCTGGCAAGCTCTTGGGATTTCTGGTTTCCGAACATGGCATTGAGGCTAACCCGGATAAGATCAAAGCTATCACCTCCCTGGCAGAGCCGGCTTGTATTAACGATGTCCAACGGCTGGCAGGGTGAATCGCCGCGTTGAGCCGGTTCATAAGCTGCCTTGGTGAGAAAGTTATCCCGCTATATCAAATAATGAAAAAGACAGACAATTTTGTCTGGAGCATGGCAGCGGGTGAAGCATTTGAGGTGCTCAAGAAGCAGCTCACTGAACCGCCGGTATTGGCTGCTCCCCTGAGAAGGAACCTTTGCTCCTGTACGTGGCGGCTAACAACCGGGCTGTCAGCGCTGCAATTGTGGTCGAGCCCAAGGAAGCAGGGAAGGAGTATCTGGTTCAGAGTCCGGTTTATTACATCAGTGAGGTCCTGGCAGAGTCTAAGCAAAGATATCCACACTGGCAGAAGCTAGTGTATGGAGTGTTCATGTCCAACCGCAAGTTAAAACATTATTTCTTAGGGCAGCAGATCACTGTGGTCAGCTCTGCTCCATTAGGGGACATAATTCAGAACAGAGAAGCCACTGGTAGGATTGCTAAGTGGGCATTGCAGCTGCGACCTCTCAATCTGAAATACGTACCCCGTATGACTGTCAAGTCTCAAGCCCTTGTGGATTTCATAAATGATTGGACAGAGTGTCAAGAACCCGAGGAAAAGCCGGATGACACGTACTGGACTATACACTTTGATGGATCCAAACAGCTGGAAGGATCAGGGGTGGGAGTTGTTTTAACATCTCCCAAAGGTGATAAGTTCTGTTATGTGCTCCGGCCGATGTTCCCTTGCACAAATAATGCGGCTGAATATGAAGCCCTGCTTCATGGCCTCAGGGTAGCTAAGGAGATGAATTTAAGCCGGGTAAGGTGTTTGGGCGACTCCGATCTTGTGGCTCAGTAAGTTTTAGGCACTTGGGACTCCAAGGACCCGCGGATGGCGGCTTATCGTTAGGCAGTGGATGTCATTGCTGGTCACTTCAAAGGCTATCAGGTAGATCACATTGATCGTCGCAGGAATGAGGCGGCTGATGCCTTGTCAAGGTTAGGCTCTCAGCAAAAGCCGGTGCCACCCAATATCTTTCTAGATGTCTTACATCACCCGATTGTCAAGTTACCTTCAGAGGAAGATTTGGCTATTCCTGACCCGGAGGGGCAATTAGTGGCGGCTCTACATGCTATTCCGGATTGGACCGTGCCTTACCTGGCTTATTTGACCCAGGGCGAGTTACCTGATGATGAAAATCTGGCCAGATAGATCACCCGACGATCTAAGTCCATGACAATAGTTAATGGTGAGTTGCACAAGTGCAGTGTTACCGGGGTATTTCAACGTTGCATCTCACCAGAGGAGGTTCAGTAAATCTTGAATGAAATTCACGCTATAGATTGTGGACATCACGCCGGCTCAAAATCTCTAGTGGCCAAGGCTTTCCGGCATGGTTTTTTCTGGTTGACGGCTCACAAAGATGTAGAGGATCTCGTCCATAAGTGTGACAGCTGTCAAAAATTCGGCCAGCGTGCTCATGTTCCGGCTCAAGAATTGTGCATGATACCAATTACTTGGCCGTTTGTAGTCTGGGGGCTTGATATGGTCAGGCCTTTCAAGAGGTCCAAGGATAAGAAAACACACCTCTTGGTGGCGGTTGATAAGTTCACCAAGTGGGTAGAGGCTGAGCCGGTCAGCAAGTGTGACGTGGCTACGGCGGTTCAGTTTATTAAAAAGTTGATCTACTGTTTTGGTTACCCTCACAACATCATCACGGACAATGGCACAAACTTGTCCAAGGGGGCTATGAAAAAATTCTGCGATGAGGAGCACATCCAGGTCGATATTTCGGCGGTTGCTCATCCACAGTCGAACGGTCAGGCGGAACGGGCTAATCAAGGAGGTACCAAGCCACGACTTATGTTCCTTTACAGCGGACGCCGGGTTGTTGGGTGGAAGAGTTGCCATCCGTCTTATGGAGCATCAGAACTACCCCCAACAGATCCACAGGGTATACACCTTTCTTCATGGTTTATGGTGCAGAGGCCGTGTTACCAAGTGACATCCGGCATGACTCGCCACGAGTGGCGGCTTACATTGAGACGGACAATGAAACGGTGTGTCAAGACGCGTTGGATGCTTTGGAGGAGGAACGAGAGCTGGCGGTTGCCCGTTCGGCGATCTATCAGCAAGACCTACGCCGCTATCATAGCCGCAGGGTCAAGACCCGGACATTTCAAGAGGGCGATTTAGTACTGCGGCTAACTCAAGACCAGACAAATATGCATAAGTTATCTCCTCCATGGGAAGGACCTTTTGTGGTCAGCAGAAATCTCAACAACGGGTCGTATTACCTCATTGACATCCGGGACGACTCAGATACTTCGGGTCAGGAGACCTGCCGGCCATGGAACATAGCACATCTACGGCCTTATTACACCTGAGATTGTTGAGAATCACCATTCTACACTATCATTTGTACATATCATATTTATATATGAATAAAGAAGCATCCCTGCAAGCCGGGGCCTCTCCCATGTCGCATATCTTCATTGATGCAAGAAAAATTCAAAACATTGGCTGTCGAAGGGGGCTCCCTACCTTCGGGTATAGCTTATCTAACCCTAACAGCCGGCTTTATGCTAAAAAAGTTGACAAGTCAACTTTAGTTGTCGAAGGGGGCTTCCCACCTCCGGGTGTAGCTTATCTATCCCTAACAACCGGCTTTCATGCCAAAAATGTTGACAAGTCAACATTGGCTGTCAAAGGGGGCTTCCTACCTTCAGGTATAGCTTATCTAACCCTAACAACCGGCTTTATGCCAAAAAAGTTGACACGTCAACTTTGGTTGTCGAAGGGGGCTTACCACCTCCGGGTGTAGCTTATCTATCCCTAATAACCAGCTTTCATGTCAACATTGGTTGTCAAAGGGGGCTTCCTACCATCGGGTATAGCTTATCTAACCCTAATAGCCGGCTTTATGCCAAAAAAGTTGACAAGTCAACTTTGGTTGTCGAAGGGGGCTTCCCACCTCTGGGCATAGCTTATCTAACCCTAACAGCCGGCTTTATGCCAAAAAAGTTGACAAGTCAACTTTGGTTGTCGAAGGGGGCTTCCCACCTCCGGTTGCAGCTTATCTATCCCTAACAACCGGCTTTCATGCCAAAAATGTTGACAAGTCATCATTGGTTGTCGAAGGGGGCTTCCTACTTTGGGTATAGCTTATCTAACCCTAACAGCCGACTTTATGCCAAAAAAGTTGACAAGTCAACTTTGGTTGTCGAAGGGGGCTTCCCACCTCCGGGTGTAGCTTATCTATCCCTAACAACCGGCTCTTACACCAAAAATGTTGACAAGTCAACATAGCCGTACAGGGGGCTTCTTGCCTTACGGGTATAACTTACCAAACCCTGTCGGTCGGCTCTTAAGCCAAGCAATGAACCCCATCTATTCATGCAGGATATCAAGCTGCAAAGAGCCGGTAAGGCATACAATGAGAAGAACAAGGAAGATGACATATATATATGTTAAGCCGGACTTTCATATGTGCACGATGGCACAGTTCAAGAAAGGCAAAAGTTGCTACTAGTCTATTACAGACGCTTTCTGTGGAGCCCAAAAATATCAAGTTTGTTACACCGCTCATGGCTGGTCATAAAAGAGCCGGCTATCAACAGGTATCTACAACGCGATCAGCTGGCCAGCGGGTCACCCTGCTCTGGGTCTTCGGCTGCCTTGATTTGGAGATTGTCCAAGTCCCAGTTGTAGTTGGTTAAATCCGCAAATGTTCCTTCTTCAAAGAAGGGGGACGGGTCAAGTTCAGAGGCGAAAATATTCTTACCGCGGGCGGGTGTCAGATCTTTGCTTTCAAAGAGAGGGCCACGGATCCATTTCTGATCTGCGCTATAAGCCGCCTGATAAGTCGCCAGGTTAACCTCTTCTGCTGACGGAGGCTAGGACTTTGGAATTCTTCACGCACCGGGCATAGTCAGCATCTGAAAATTCGGAGCCATCGTCCTTCTTGGAGTGGAACCCGTCCATCATTTCAGCCGGAGTTAACTCGGGGGCAAAAGCCAATGCCCAGCTTATAGCTGCGATCGCCCCCTGACGGGCGGCTGATTTCTTCAATTCTATGATTTGACTGGGCATTGTGGATAGAAGTTCTAAGACCCCTTTGAGAGTTGAAGGGATGGCATCCTTGTACTGTACGGCTTTGATGGTACACATAGCGTCACAGTAGAGTTGTTTTGTCAAAGTATATATGGCCTTCAGGGGCAAGTTGGCGGCTTCTAGGACCTACATAAGACGGAGGTCTTGTTGTAAATCGCCGGCACAAGTACAATACATCAATTGAGTTAAAGTCGTCAAAAAATTACCAAAGAGGGCGGCTGTCATCCTCAGGATGTGCCATTTCAAGGATTGCAGTTCATCAGATACAATCATGAGCCGTTGATCAGCATCATCCGCCCATTTAGTCACGGCGGCTTCTTCAGCTTTAGCAGATTCCTTGAAGGTCGTGAAGTCGGCCTGGATTTTGGCCAGCTCTTGAGAAAGGAGCCGACATTTCTCATCAGCTTCACTCCGGGCGGCTTGCTGAGTGGCTAGATTGCTTTTTAAGCCGGCCACTTCTGACGCAGCTTCGACTAAAGCTTCCTGTGACATATCAAAGCATGGAATAAACCGACAGAGGGAGAAATTTTCAAAAATGCATCAAGTCTCAAACAGATTACAAGTAATATGCATGACACTTGGGGGCTACATATTGGTTCTTCAAGCTGTTAAAGATGAATGTCCAGACTCAACTTTGACTAGATTGCGCCGGCCCTTGGGGGCTACAATTGGTTCTATTAACCATTCTCAATGAAGTCCCGACTCAACCATTGACAATATTGAGTCCGCGCTTGGGGGCTACAATTGGTTCTATTAACCATTCTCAATGAAGTCCCTGTTGGAAATATGCCCTAGAGGCAATAAATAAAGTGTTTATTATCGTATTTCCTTGTTCATGATAATCGTTTATTATCCATGCTATAATTGTATTAATTGGAAACATGGATACATGTGTGGATACATAGACAAACACAATGTCCCTAGTATACCTCTAGTGAACTAGCTCGTTGATCGAAAGATGGTTAAGGTTTCCTATCCATGGACATGAGATGTCATTTGATAACGGGATCACAGCATTAGGAGAATGATGTGATGGACAAGACCCAAACTACAAACGTAGCTTATGATCGTGTCAGTTTATTGCTACTATTTTCTGCATGTCAAGTATATGTTCCTATGACCATGAGATCATGCAATTCACAGATATCGGAGGAGTACCTTGTGTGTATCAAACATCGCAACGTAACTGGGTGACTATAAAGGTGCTCTACAGGTGTCTCCGAGGGTGTCTGTTGAGTTGGCATGGATCAAGACTGGGATTTGTTACTCCGTGTGACGAAGAGGTATCTTAGGGTCCACTCGGTAATACAACATCACAATAAGCCTTGCAAGCAATGTGACTAAGTGTTAGTTACGGGATCTTGTATTACAGAACAAGTAAAGAGACTTGCCAGTAGCAAGGTTAAACTAGGTATGGAGATATAGATGATCGAATCGCGGGCAAGTAACATACCGAAGAACAAAGGGAACATCATACGGGATTAACTGAATCCTTGACATAGAGGTTCGACCGATAAAAGATCTTCGTAGAATATGTAGGAACCAATGTGGACATCCAGGTCCCACCATTGGTTATTGACTATAGAGGTGTGTCGGTCATGTCTACATAGTTCTCGAACCCGCAGGGTCTGCACACTTAAGGTTTGGTGACGTTTCGGTAGTATAGAGTTATGTATAGTGGTGACCGAAGTTTGTTCGGACTCCCGGATGAGATCCCGGATGTCACGAGGAGCTCCGAAATGGTCCGAAGGTAAATATTCATATATAGGAAGTCCCGTTTTGGTCGCCGGAAAAGTTTCGGG
Source organism: Hordeum marinum (assembly GCA_022496015.1). NCBI lineage: Eukaryota > Viridiplantae > Streptophyta > Magnoliopsida > Poales > Poaceae > Hordeum > Hordeum marinum. The sequence goes on from CM039675.1 coordinate 491,777,388, forward strand.
CTCATCGGTAGTGTACCGGGAGTGCCGGTAGTGTACCGGGAGGCCTCCGGGAGGGGTATTTCGACCCAAGAGGCTTCATGGGCTGTGGGAGAGTGAATATCAGTCCTTAGTGGGCTGGTGGAAACTCCCACACAAGGTCCATGTGGCTGGAGGAAAAAACCCAATAGGAAAAGGTGGAAAAAAGGGCAAAAATGAGCAATCCTAGTCCTACTAGGATTGGAGGAGGAGAGTCCTCCTCCACCTCCCACTTCGGCCGAAGCCTCCAAGGCTTTGAGGCCAAGGCTTCCTCTCCTCCTCCTTCCTCCTATATATACTGTTGGATTTTTAGGGTTTTGCACTAGATTTTCAGCCACGTGCTACCCGTTCCTCTAGTGCATAGTTTCTCCTCTAGATCGGTTTTCTGAAGTGCTTAGGCGAAGCCGTGCCGGAATTGCTCTACCACCATCGCCAGAGCACCGTCAGGCTTCCGGAGAACTCTTCTTCCTCTCCACTCCTTCTTGCTGGATCAAGACGGTGGAGATCGTCATCAAGCTGTACGTGTGCTGAACGCGGAGGTGCCGTCCGTTCGGTGCTAGATCGGAAGGATCGTGATCAAGTTCGTGGGACGGATCGTGATCAAGTTCATGGGACGGATCATGATCGGATCGTGGGACGGATCGTGATTGGATCGCGGGGCGCACGGCGATTTGGATCGCGAAGACGTTCGACTACACCAACCGCATTTCGTAACGCTTCCCACTTAGCGATCTACAAGGGTATGTGGATCCACTCTCCCTCTCGTAGATGCTCATCACCATGGATAGATATGCGTGTGCGTAGGAATATTTTTGTTTCCCATGCAACGTTCCCCAACAGTGGCATCATGAGCTAGGTCTATGTGTTGATGAGATCTCGAGTAGAACAGAAAAGGTTTGTGGGCGTTGATGCTTAGATTGCTTCCTCCCTTGGTCGGATTTTGGTTCGGCGGTATTGTGAGATGAAGCGGCCCGGACCAACATTACTCGTACGCTTACGAGAGACCGGTTTCCTCGACACAACTTGTTGCCTAGATGGCTTGCGGATGGCAGTTTCTCTCACTTTAGTTGGATCGGATTCGACAAAGGCGGTCCTTGAGAAGGTTGAAAAGCAAATTATGTATCACCGTTGTGGTTTATGCGTAGGTGAGAATCGTCCTTTCTAGAAACCCATAGAAGCCACGTAAAACATGCAACAATTAGAGGACGTCTAACTTGTTTTTGCAGGGGATGTTGTGATATGATATGGCCAATTACATGATGTGATATATGTGATGTATGAGATGATCGTGTGATGTATAGAATTTCACGACTTGCATGTCGATGAGTATGGCAACCGGCAGGAGCCATAGGGTTGTCTTTAATTATTGTATGACTTGCGTGCCAATCATTAAGCGCTATGTAATGCTTTACTTTATCGCTAAACGGTAGCAATAGTAGTAGAAGCATGCAGGGCGTGACAACCTCGATGGCAACACGTTGATGGAGATCAAGATGATGGAGATCATGGTGTCATGCCGGTGACGATGAAGATCATGCCGGTGCTTTCAAGATGGAGATCTAAAGCACAAGTTCATGGCCATATCATGTCACTTATGAATTGCATGTGATGTTAATCCTTTTATGCACCTTGTTTTGCTTAGTACGACGATAGCATTATAAGGTGATCCCTCACTTAAAATTTCAAGATAAAATTGTGTTCTCCCCGAGTGTGCACCGTTGCGAAAGTTCGTCGTGTTGAGACACCACGTGATGATCGGGTGTGATAGACTCTACGTTCACATACAACGGGTGCAAGCCAGTGTTGCACGCACAGAACACTCGGGTTAAACTTGATGAGCCTAGCATGTACAGACATGTCCTCGGAACACAAGAGACGGAAAGGTCGAACATGAGTCATATAGTAGATATGATCAACATAATGATGTTCACCATTGAAGCCACCTCAACTCACGTGATGATCGGACTTGAGTTGGTGGATTTGGATCATGTGACACTCAGATGACCTGAGGTATGTCAATTTGAGTGGGAGATTTAGTAATTTGATTAACTAAACTCATTATCTTGAACAATAGTCTAAGTGAACTTTGCATATTTATGTTGTAGATCAATGGCTCGCGCAGTAGCACCCCTGAATTTTAATGCGTTCCTAGAGAAAGCTAAACTGAAAGATGATGGAAGTAACTTTGTTGACTGGGCCCATAATCTGAGGATTATCCTCACGGCTTCCCAGAAATCATATGTCCTTGATGCACCGCTTGGTGACCAACCAGAAGACATGACCTCCGAAGACGTTAAGAACGCTTGGGAGGCACGTACTGGAGATTACTCAATAGTTCAATGTGCAATATTGTATGGCTTAGAACCAGGACTTCAAAGACATTTTGAAAGTCATGGAGCATATGAGATGTTCCAGGAGTTGAAGTTTATCTTTCAGAAGAACGCCCGGATCGAGAGGTATGAAACCTCCGATAAGTTCTATGCTTGCAAGATGGAGGAGAACGGGTCTATCAGTGAACATATACTCAGAATGTCTGGGTATTCAACTCGTCGCAGAGTTGGGAATTGCCCTTCCACAAGAGGCGATCACTGATAGAGTTCTTCAATCACTGCCACCTAGTTACAAGAGCTTTGTGATGAACTATAACATGCACGGGATGCACAAGTCAGTCGCCGAGCTATTTGCGATGCTAAAAGTCGCTGAGTCTGAAATCCAGAAAGAACATCAAGTGTTGATGGTCAATAAAACCACTAGTTTCAAGAAAAATGGCAAAGTCAAGGGCAAGGGCAAGAAGGGTAAAACCAAGAAGGATGGCAAAGCAGTTGCTAGTCCTGCAAAGAAGCCCAAGCATTGACCCAAGCTAGAAACTGAGTGCTTTCATTGCAAGGGAACTGGTCACTGGAAGCAGAACTGCCCCAAGTACCTAGCTGACAAGAAGGCGGCCAACGACAATCAAGGTATATATGATATACATGTTATTGATGTGTACCTTACTAGCTCTCGTAGTAGTGCCTGGGTATTTGATACCGGTTCGGTTGCTCACATTTGCAACTCAAAGCAGGAACTACGGAATAAATGAAGGCTGGCAAAGAACGAAGTGACGATGCGCGTGGGAATTTTTTCCAAGGTTGATGTGATCGCCGTCAGCACGCTCTCTCTTCTATTACCATCGGGATTAGTGATGAACCTGAATAATTGTTATTTAGTGCCTGCGTTAAGCATGAACATTATATCTGGATCTTGTTTATTGCGAGACGGTTACTCATTTAAATCAGAGAATAAAGGTTTTTCTATTTATATGAGTAATATCTTTTATGGTCATGCACCCAATGTGATGGGTTTATTCATATTGAATCTTGATAGTGATGATACACATGTTCATAACATTGATGCCAGAAGACGTAGAGTTGATAATGATAGTACCACTTTCTTGTGGCACTGTCGTTTAGGTCATATTGGTGTAAAACGCATGAGGAAGCTCCATGCTGATGGACTTTTGGAGTCACTTGATTTTGAATCACTTGACACATGTGAACCATGCCTCATGGGCAAGATGACTAAAACGCCGTTCTCTGGAATAATGGAACGGGCAAGTGACTTATTGGAAATCATACATACTGATGTGTGCGGTCCAATGAATGTTACGGCGCGTGGTGGATATCGTTATTTTCTCACCTTCACTGATGACTTAAGTAGATATGGGTATATTTACTTGATGAAACACAAGTCTTAAACGTTTGAAAAGTTCAAGCAATTTCAGAGTGAAGTTGAGAATCATCGTAACAAGAAGATTAAGTTCCTGCGATCTGATCGAGGAGGTGAATATCTGAGTTATGAGTTTGGCAGTCACTTAAGACAATGTGGAATTGTTTCACATTTGACACCGCCCGGAACACCATAGCGTAATGGTGTATCCGAACGTCGTAATCGAACCTTATTAGATATGGTGTGCTCTATGATGTCTCTTGCTGATTTGCCACTATCGTTTTGGGGTTATGCATTAGAGACAGCTGCACTAACTTTAAATAGGGCACCATCAAAATCCATTGAGACAACGCCATATGAACTATGGTTTGGCAAGAAGCCAAAGTTGTCGTTTCTTAAAGTTTGGGGATGTGATGCTTATGTCAAAAAGCTTCGGCCTGAAAAGCTGGAACCCAAAGCGGAGAAATGCGTCTTCATAGGATACCCGAAAGAGACAGTCGGGTATACCTTCTATCTCATATCCAAAGGCAAAGTGTTTGTCTCTAAGAACGGAACATTTCTTGAGAAAGATTTTCTCTCGAAAGAATTGAGTGGGAGGAAAATTGAGCTTGATGAGGTTATTGAACCTTTACTTCAACCAGAAAGTAGTGCAGCACAGAAAGATGTTTCGGTGGAACCTACTACGGTAGAAGAGGAAGTTAATGATGATGATCATGAAGCTTCGGATCAAGCTGCTATTGAACCTCGTAGGTCGACAAGGCCGCGTACTACCCCTAAGTGGTACGACAACCCTATCTTGGAGGTTATGTTGTTAGACAACAATGAACCTACGAGCTATGGAGGAGCAGTGATGGGCCCGGATTCCGAGAAATGGTTAGAGGCCATGAAATCCGAGATGGGATCCATGTATGAAAACAAAGTATGGACTTTGGAAGTATTACCTGAAGGGCGAAAGGCCATTCAGAACAAATGGATCTTTAAGAAGAAGACAGACGCGAACGGTAATGTCACCGTCTATAAAGCTCGACTTGTGGCAATGGGTTTTTCACAAGTTCAAGGAGTTGACTACGATGAGACTTTCTCACCCGTAGCGATGCTTAAGTCTGTCAGAATCATGTTAGCAATAGTTGCGTATTTCGACTATGAAATTTGGCAGATGGATGTCAAAACAGCGTTCCTCAACAGTTTCCTTGAGGAAGAGTTGTATATGATGCAACCCGAAGGTTTTGTCGATCCAGAGAATGCTGACAAAGTTTGCAAACTCCAGCGATCCATTTATGGACTGGTGCAAGCATCTCGGAGTTGGAATAAGCGCTTTGATGAGGTGATCAAAGCGTTTGAGTTTATACAAGTTTACGGAGAAGCTTGTATTTACAAGAAAGTGAGTGGGAGCACTGTAGCGTTTCTAGTATTATATGTGGATGACATATTGCTGATTGGAAACAATATAGAAATGCTGGAAAGCGTGAAGGAATATTTGAACAAGAGTTTTTCAATGAAGGACCTAGGAGACGCTGCTTTCATATTAGGCATTAAGATCTATAGAGATAGATCGAGACGCTTAATAGCACTTTCATAGAGCACATACCTTGATAAAGTTTTGAAGAAGTTCAAAATGGATCAGTCCAAGAAGGGGTTCTTGCCTATGTTACAAGGTGTGAAGTTGAGTAAGACTCGATGCCCAGTGACTGTAGAAGATATAGAGAAGATGAGTGTCATCCCCTATGCTTCAGCCATAGGCTCTATCATGTATGCAATGCTGTGCACAAGACCCGATGTCAACCTTGCCATAAGTATGGCCGGAAGGTTTCAAAGTGATCCTGGAATGGAGCACTAGACAGCGGTCAAGAATATCCTTAAGTACCTGAAAAGGACTAAGGAGATGTTTCTCATTTATGGAGGTGCTGAAGAACTCGTCGTAAAGGGTTACGTCGATGCAATCTTTGACACTAATCCGGATGACTCTAAGTCGCAAACCGGATACGTATTTATTCTCAACGGGGGAGTGGTAAGCTGGTGCAGTTCCAAGCAAAGCGTGGTAGCCAATTCTACATGCGAGGCGGAGTACATCGCAGCCTCGGAGGCAGCGAAGGAAGGTGTCTGGATGAAGCAGTTCATGAACAGATCTTGGAGTAGTGCCCAGTGCACTGAATCCAATGACTCCGTTCTGTGACAACACTAGTGCCATTGCTCCGGCCAAGGAACCAAGGTTTCACAAGAGGACCAGACACATAAAGCGACGCTTCAATTCCATCCGCGATTACATCGAGGAGAAGGACATAAATATTTGCAAAGTGCACACGGATCTGAATGTTGTAGACCCGTTGACTAAACCTCTTCCAAGGGCTAAACACGATCAACACCAGAACTGCATGGGTGTTCGATTCATTACAATGTAAATCACATAGTGATGTGAACTAGATTATCGACTCTAGTGCAAGTGGGAGACTGTTGGAAATATTCCCTAGAGGCAATAAATAAAGTGTTTATTATTGTATTTCCTTGTTCATGATAATCGTTTATTATCCATGCTATAATTGTATTAATTGGAAACATGGATACATGTGTGGATACATAGACAAACACAATGTCCCTAGTATACCTCTAGTGAACTAGCTCGTTGATCGAAAGATGGTTAAGGTTTCCTAGCCATGGACAAGAGATGTCATTTGATAATGGGATCACATCATTAGGAGAATGATGTGATGGACAAGACCCAAACTACAAACGTAGCTTGTGATCGTGTTAGTTTATTGCTACTATTTTCTGCATGTCAAGTATATGTTCCTATGACCATGAGATCATGCAATTCACAGATATCGGAGGAGTACCTTGTGTGTATCAAACATCGCAACGTAACTAGGTGACTATAAAGGTGCTCTACAGGTGTCTCCGAGGGTGTCTGTTGAGTTGGCATGGATCAAGACTAGGATTTGTTACTCTGTGTGACGGAGAGGTATCTCAGGGCCCACTCGGTAATACAACATCACAATAAGCCTTGCAAGAAATGTGACTAAGTGTTATTTACGGGATCTTCTATTATGGAACGAGTAAAGAGACTTGCCAGTAACGAGGTTGAACTAGGTATGGAGATACCGACGATCGAATCTCGAGCAAGTAACATACCGAAGAACAAAGGGAACATCATATGGGATTAACTGAATCCTTGACATAGAGGTTCGACCGATAAAAGAATTTGCTAGAATATGTAGGAACCAATGTGCACATCCAGGTCCCGCCATTGGTTATTGATCGTAGAGGTGTCTCGGTCATGTCTACATAGTTCTCGAACCCACAGGGTCTGCACACTTAAGGTTTGGCGACGTTTCGGTAGTATAGAGTTATGTATGGTGGTGACCGAAGTTTGTTTGGAGTCCCGGATGAGATCCCGGACGTCACGACGAGCTCCGGAATGGTCCAGAGGTAAAGATTCATATATAGGAAGTCCCGTTTTGGTCGCCGGAAAAGTTTTGGGCTCATCGGTAGTGTACCGGGAGTGCCGGTAGTGTACCGGGAGGCCTCCGAGAGGGGTATTTCGACCCAAGAGGCTTCATGGGCTATGGGAGAGTGAATATCAGCCCTTAGTGGGCTGGTGGAAACTCCCACACAAGGCCCATGTGGCTGGAGGAAAAAAACCAATAGGAAAAGGTGGAAAAAGGGCAAAAAGGAGCAATCCTAGTCCTACTAGGATTAGAGGAGGAGAGTCCGCCTCTACCTCCCACTTCGGCCGAAGCCTCCAAGGCTTGGAGGCCAAGGCTGCCTCTCCTCCTCCTTCCCTCCTATATATACTGGTGGATTTCTAGGGTTTTGCACTAGATTTTCAGCCACGTGCTACCCGTTCCTCCAATGCATAGTTTCCCCTCTAGATCGGTTTTCTACAGTGCTTAGGCGAAGCCTTGCCAGAATTGCTCCACCACCATCGCCGGAGCGCTGTCAGGCTGCCGGAGAACTCTTCTTCCTCTCCACTCATTCTTGCTAGATCAAGACGGTGGAGATCATCATCAAGCTGTACGTGTGCTGAACGCGGAGGTGCCGTCTGTTCGGTGCTAGGTCGGAAGGATCGTGATCAAGTTCGTGGGACGAATCATGATCAAGTTCGTGGGACGGATCATGATCGGATCGCGGGACGGATCGTGATTGGATCACAGGACGCACGGCGATTTGGATAGCGAAGACGTTCGACTACACCAACCATGTTTCTCAACGCTTCCCGCTTAGCGATCTACAAGGGTATGTGGATCCATTCTCCCTCTCGTAGATGCTCATCACCATGGATAGATCTGCATGTGCATAGGAATTTTTTTGTTTCCCATGCAACGTTCCCCAACAGTCCCGACTCAACCATTGACATATTGAGTCCGCACTTGGGGGCTACAATTGGATCTATCATCTATCTTATATAAAGCTTCGGCTCAATGTTATCAACTTTGAGCCGACCCTTGGGGTTGACAACGATGATTTGCGGTTACCTCTAAGCAAGATGAGACCTACATGATAAATATTTCTATTTCTATCAAGATAGAAGAGCCGGATTATTATTAGCCAATATTAACCCGGCCCTTGGGGGCTACGTAAGGGTATAAGGAGGAAAAAGGAATACCTCATATTTGTTCTTCATTAAGTTAACGAGTTTGAGCTCCAGATCCCGGCTCGTGGACATCCGGTTCATATAGCCAGCATGAAGTTCATCGGCTGCCATCTTTTCGAGGGTGGGGAGCTCAAACTCCAGCTTCCTGGAGGCTTCAGACATCTCAGCATGCTTCGTCAACACGTGAGGAGAAGGAGAGCGGAAGCCGGCACCGGTAATCACGACGTCTGAAGTAGTGGTGTCATCAGCAGCCCTGGTAGGGCTCGGCGGGTTGGAATAGTCCCTTTGCGGGCTCCTTGGAATAGTGTCATCAGCTGCCGCCTCTGCAGAAGCCGTTAGATGGTTTGCGTCCGGCATAGGAGCGTTCGGCCTGGCAAGCTCCGAGTCTTGAGCGGTATGGCTAGGGGAGGACTTGTTGGTTTTCCTTCGCTTGGCTTGTGCCTTATAAAAGCATGAAAGTCAGAGTCCAAGGGTTACAACCGCTAAAAGAGCTGGACATAAGGCTATAAAACACATACAACGGATTAATCTTTGGAGGCGGCAGAGCAGTGTCCGTAGAGTCGCCGGATGAAGGTGATCCCTGAGAGACGGTTCAGAAAATATAAGGCAATATTGAAATTACAAAAGAAAAGCTAGTAAAATCAAACAGAGAAGAAATGCATACTTCTGCGGGGCGCTTCTTGTGAGCCGGGGAGTTGGGTAACCCGGACATGAGATCAGTGTAGCCGGCGCTCCGGGTCTGACGTCGGTCGGCTTGCTATTGCTTTTTCAAAAGAAATTGGGGATCCAAATAAGCAAGAGGATGAGAAAGCGGAGCTTTTCGAACGACCCGCCATATCTTCAGGGGTACAAAACATTCTGAGTTGGATGAAACATAAGTTACCTCAAGAGTGTTGGCACGGCTCGTCTCTACCTCGTTCTGTGAATGATTGTTATCAGTAAGATAAATAACAAGGTGGCAAAGAGTGATCAAATTATACCTCTGAGCCGGATGATTCTGCCGGTTCAAACCATTCTTCTTGATGAGTGGTCTTCTTTGTCCTCTTGGCCGGGGCCTTCTTCTTGTTCTTCTTCAAAGGAGGAACATACTTCTTCTTCTAGAGGTCGTAGTCAGCCTGAAAAGGTAAACTGGCTAATAGTGATGAATTGCCAGAACATAATTAAACAAAGAGAAGAGACTATGAAGAGTCGCCTTACGTCCGGGCCGGGTTAATGACATAGAAAGGCGCCAGCCCAATGACGCTGCAAGCTCCTGACGTCTCATGGACAAGGCTCCGGATGACAGTTGTAATATCATCTTCGGTTAATGTCGACCGACTGAAGTAGATGGAATCATCGTACTGGCCTGGGTATTCGCACATGAGACGGCTTCTCCGGATCAAAGGCATAATCCTCCAAGAGATCCGGCAACGGATCAAGTCTAACCCCGTCAATCTGTTGGCCATGAGGGCTCTAATCTTGGCGTGAGCCGGCTCGTGCCTTGCACATTCAGAAGATGACAGCCGGCCGGGAAGCTCGGAGGTTGACTTGAGCTGGGAGGGGCGGTAACTCGGCAGCGGATGCTCACCCTCCGGGGAGGTATCTTTACAATAAAACCAAGTTTTAGTCCAATCTTTGGGATGACTCGACATCTGAACAACCGGAAAGGTTATATCCCGGCGCCTCCGAATGGAGATCCCACCGAGTTCTAAGCTGGGGCCAGCCTTCACTTCGGTCTGCCGATTCGCATAAAAGAATTCCCGGAAGAGGCCCACAGACGGCTCAGTTTGCAGATAGACCTTGCTGAGCACTTGGAAGTTGCATATGTTTGAGATAGAATTGGGGGCAAGGTCTTGAGGATGCAGCTTGTAAAAGTGAAGGACATCCCAGAAGAATTTTGAGCCGGGGGGTATGAACCCGCGTTTAATGTGATATGAGAAGACAACTACCTCGCCCTCCCGAGGAACGAGTTTCAGCTCATTACCCAGAACCCGCCAATGGATAACCTCTTTGGCGGGAAGGGTGCCCGCGTGCACAAAATCCATTAGGAACTCGTCTGTGATGCAAGAGCCGACCCAATTTCATGAGTTGAATGCACGAGACATGGTGGCAGCTTAAACAACTGCGCGAGATAGGCAATGAGTGGCGAGTCAGGGAACGACAGACGTCTACAAGCAGTGACAAGCTTAATATCTAAAGATTAAGCCGCCAAGATCCGGCTGGTGAGAGTCGGAATACATGGCGGCTCAGGATTATGAAAGGACGAAGCAAAATTCGGCTAAGTGTGGAAAACATGTTTCGCAAAGTAACGCTAAGATTGCGGATCTACAAAACAGAGGAAATATTCCTATTTTCAGACCTAGAGATGAAATAGCGAAAGCAGAGAAAGTTTAAAAACGACAAGCGGAGCTGTGGACAATCTGTGTAGCATTACTATCTGTCTCCTACATAGCGACGCAGTGGGGAAGATATATCATCAAAAGTTCATGGGCTAAGTGTGACCGACATTGGCGGAAGCTCGAGTTCTGAAAGGCGACGGCGGAGCTCTTTGAAACCCTGCTAAGGATGGTTACAGATCTAGAGGGATAAGGACTCACCGGAGACGGCGCGGCGAACGCGGAGAAAGCTCTAGAACGTACAAGTTGATGCAGCGGCCTTGTCGTCGACGGTGAGGAGACAACACCGGAATGAGATGCGCGGAAGTGGAGGCATCGAGAGGAAGGAGAGGAAGAGTGAGCGAGCAAGAAGGTAATGCCGCCCCTCGCGGTCCTATTTAATAGGAAAAGGTGGAACATGCACGAAAATCCAGCCGTCAAAAATCATTTGACCGAGGCGGGCGCCTTGATTCCTGGTTATCCATTTAATAAGGGAAGATTTGTTGCATGCGTCAAAGGATCTGATTTACAGATTTGACATGACGTCACGGTGGGTCATTATTTTCTGGGGTGACTCGCCAAGGAGTAAGAAGAAGGCTGAAGTGAGCAAGCTCAAATCAACCTGGGGCCTAATGTTGGGGATATAACCCCACGGTGAGACCCGCCCTAAAGGCTTCGGGTCACACCGGGCGGCTCATACGCCGGTTCGAGAGTGGGCCGTGAAGACTTACGCCCAAGACATTTGGCGGCTTGACAAGATGGGCCGGAGTATGGCCCGGATAGAGAAGACCCGGGCGAGTAAGCTGCAGTCCGGAGACAACTTGGTCAGGAAAGGCAAGATAAGATAGAGGTAGACTCGGACATGTAATGAGGGTCGGATACACTTGTATTGTTGGAAATATGCTCTAGAGGCAATAATAAAATGGTTATTATTGTATTTCCTAGTTCATGATAATTGTCTGTTATTCATGCTATAATTGTGTTAACCGGAAACCGTAATACATGTGTGAATACATAGACCACAACGTGTCCCTAGTGAGCCTCTAGTTGGCTAGCTCGTTGATCAATAGATGGTCACGGTTTCATGACCATGGACATTGGATGTCGTTGATAACGGGATCACATCATTAGGAGAATGATGTGATGGACAAGACCCAATCCTAAGCATAGCACAAGATCGTGTAGTTCGTTTGCTAAAGCTTTTGAATGTCAAGTGTCATTTCCTTAGACCATGAGATTGTGTAACTCCCGGATATCGTAGGTATGCTTTGGGTGTGCCAAACGTCACAACATAACTGGGTGGCTATAAAGGTACGCTACGGGTATCTCCGAAAGTGTCTATTGGGTTGACACGAATCGAGACTGGGATTTGTCACTCCATGTGACGGAGAGGTATCTCTGGGCCCACTCGGTAAGACATCATCATTATGAGCTCAATGTGACTAAGGAGTTAGTCACGGGATGATGTATTACGGAACGAGTAAAGAGACTTGCCGGTAACGAGATTGAACAAGGTATGGTGATACCGACGATCGAATCTCGGGCAAGTACCATACCGATAGACAAAGGGAATTGTATACGGGATTGATTGAATCCTTGACATCGTGGTTCATCCGATGAGATCATCGTGGAGTACGTGGGAGCCAACATGGGTATCCAGATCCCGCTGTTGGTTATTGACCGGAGAGGTGTCTCGGTCATGTCTACGTGTCTCCCGAACCCGTAGGGTCTACACACTTAAGGTTCGATGACGCTAGGGTTATAGGGAAATAGTGTACGTGGTTACCGAAGGTTGTTCGGAGTCCCGAATGAGATCCCATATGTCACGAGGAGTCCCAGAATGGTTCGGAGACGAAGATTGATATATAGGAAGTGAGGTTTTGGTTACCGGAAGTGTTCCGGGTGTCTACGGTAGTGTACCGGGACCACCGGAAGGGTTCCGGGGGTCCACCAAGTGGGCCCACCTGCCCCGGAAGGTTCCATGGGCTAAGAGTGGGAGGGAACCAGCCCCTAGGTGGGCTGGTGCGCCTCCCACCCCAGCCCAAGGCGCAGCAAGGGTGGAGGGGGCAAACCCTAGGCTTAGATGGGCCTTAAGGCCCACCCTAGGGCGCCTCCACCTTTCCCTGACCTGGCCGCCGGCCAGATGCCATCTGGTGGCTGCTGCCAGCCCCTAGGGTGGAACCCTAGGGCGCAACACCTCTCCTCCCCTCCTCCTATATATAGTGGAGGTATTTGGGGCTGCACAACACACGAGTTCATCTCCTCCCAGGTGCAGCCCTACTCCTCCCTCTCCTCGTTTCTCCGTAGTGCTTAGCGAAGCTCTATCGGAGTACCACGCAGCTCCACCGCCACCACACCATCGTGCTGCCGGAGCTCTCCCTCAACCTCTCCTCCCTCCTTGCTGGATGAAGGCGTAGGAGGCGTCACCGGGCTGCACATGTGTTGAACGCGGAGGTGCCGTCCGTTCGGCACTTGATCGGATCTACCGCGATCTGAATCGCTGCGAGTACGACTCCATCAACCGCGTTCTAGCAACGCTTCCGCTTAGCGATCTTCAAAGGTATGAAGATCCAATCTCTCCCCGCTCGTTTGCTGGTTTCTCCATAGATAGATCTTGGTGACACGTAGGAAAATTTTGATTTACTACTACGTCTCCCAACAGTGGCATCATGAGCTAGGTCTATGCGTAGAATCTATGCACGAGTAGAACACAAAGCAGTTGTGGGCGTCGATTTTGTTAATATGCTTGCCGTTACTAGTATTATCTTGATTCGATGGTATTGTGGGATGAGGCGGCCCGGACCAACCTTACACGTACGCTTACGTGAGACCGGTTCCACCGCCTGACATGCACTAGTTGCATAAGGTGGCTAGCGGGTGTCTGTCTCTCCCACCTTAGTCGGATTGGATTCGATGAAAAGGGTCCTTATGAAGGGTAAATAGCAATTGGCATATCACGTTGTGGTTTTGGCGTAGGTAAGAAACGTTCTTGCTAGAATCCTATAGCAACCACGTAAAAAACTTGCAACTACAAATTAGAGGACGTCTAACTTGTTTTTGCCGCATATGCCTTGTGATGTGATATGGCCAGAAGGATGTGATGTGATGCATTGTGATGTATGAGATTGATCATGTTCTTGTAATAGGGTTCACGACTTGCATGTCGATGACTATGACAACCGACAGGAGCCATAGGAGTCGTCTTATTTTATTGTGTGACCTACGTGTCAATCATAAACGCCATGTAATTACTTTACTTTATTGCTAAGCGTTAGCCATAGTAGTAGAAGTAATAGTTGGCGAGACAACTTCATGAAGACACAATGATGGAGATCATGATGATGGAGATCATGGTGTTGTGCCGGTAACAATGATGATCATCGTGCCCCGAAGATGGAGATCATAGGAGCAAGATGATATTGGCCATATCATGTCACTATATTGATTGCATGTGATGTTTATCATGTTTACATCTTATTTGCTTAGAACGATGGTAGTAAATAAGATGATCTCTCAATTAAAATTTCAAGAGAAGTGTTCACCCTAACTGTGCACCGTTGCTAAGGATCGTTGTTCCGAAGCACCACGTGATGATCGGGTGTGATAGGTTCTAACGTTCGCATACAACGGGTGTAAGCCAGATTTACACACGCGAAACACTTAGGTTGACTTGACGAGCCTAGCATGTACAGACATGGCCTCGGAACACGGAAGACCGAAAGGTCGAACATGAGTCGTATAGAAGATACGATCAACATGGAGATGTTCTCCATGGATGACTAGTCCGTCTCACGTGATGATCGGACACGGGCTAGTTGACATGGATCATGTGTCACTTAGATGACTAGAGAGATGTCTATCTGAGTGGGAGTTCATTGAATAATTTGATTATGTGAACTCGATTATCATGAACTTAGTCTAAAAAAAATTGCCTTTAATATCTATATTGTAGATCCAATGGCCAACGCAAATGTCAACCTCAATTTCAATGCGTTCCTAGAGAAAACCAAGCTGAAAGATGATGGAAGCAACTATGCGGACTGGGTCCGTGGCTTGAGGATCATCCTCATAGCTTCCAAGAGATTGTATGTCCTTGATGCACCGCTTGGTGACCCACCCATTCTCCCAGCGGACCAAGACGTTACGAACGCTTGGCAGTCACGCTACGATGATTACTCCCTTGTTCAGTGCGTCATGCTTTACAGTTTAGAATCGGGGCTCCAAAAGCGTTTTGAGCAACACGGAGCATATGAGATGTTCCAAGAGCTGAAACTGGTTTTCCAAGCTCATGCCCGAGTCGAGAGATATGACATCTCCGACAAGTTCTTCAGCTGTAAGATGGAGGAGAACAGTTCTGTTAGTGAGCACATCCTCAAGATGTCTGGGCTTCACAACCGCTTGACTCAGCTGGGAGTTAATCTCCCGGATGACTCAGTCATTGACAGAATCCTCCAGTCGCTTCCACCTTGCTACAAGAGCTTTGTGATGAACTACAACATGCAGGGTATGGAGAAGTCCATTCCCGAGTTGTACTCGATGCTGAAATCAGCGGAGGTCGAGATCAAAAAGGAGCATCAAGTGTTGATGGTAAACAAGACCACTAGTTTCAAGAAAGGCAAGGGTAAGAAGAACTTCAAGAAGGACGGCAAAGCTGTTGCCGCGCCCGGTAAGCAAGTTGCCGGGAAGAAGAAGAACAAGAATGGACCCAAGCCTGAGACTGAGTGTTTCTATTGTAAGGGTACCGGTCACTGGAAGCGGAACTGCCCCAAGTATTTAGCAGATAAGAAGGACGGCAACATTAAAGGTATATGTGATATACTTGTTATTGATGTGTACTTGACCAGCGCTCGTAGTAGCTCCTGGGTATTTGATACCGGTGCAGTTGCTCACATTTGTAACTCCAAGCAGGAGCTACAGAATAAGCGGAGGCTGGCCAAGGACGAGGTGACGATGCGCGTCGGGAATGGTTCCAAGGTCGATGTGATCGCCGTCGGCACGCTACCTCTACATCTACCTTTGGGATTAGTTTTAAACCTTAATAATTGTTATTTAGTACCAGCTTTGAGCATGAACATTGTATCTGGATCTCGCTTGATGCGAGATGGCTACTCATTTAAATCCGAGAACAATGGTTGTTCTATTTATATGAGAGAAATGTTTTATGCTCATGCCCCGCTGGTCAATGGTTTATTTTTGATGAATCTCGAACGTGATGTTACACATATCCATAGTGTGAGTACCAAAAAGTGTAAAGTTGATAACGATAGTCCCACTTACATGTGGCACTGCCGTCTTGGCCATATTGGTGTCAAACGCATGAAGAAGCTCCATGCTGATGGACTTTTGGAGTCACTTGATTTCGAATCATTTGACACATGCGAACCATGCCTCATGGGCAAGATGACCAAGACTCCATTCTCCGGAACAATGGAGCGAGCAACTGACTTGTTGGAGATAATACATACCGATGTATGCGGTCCAATGAGTGTCGAGGCTCGTGGTGGCTACCGTTATGTTCTCACCCTCACTGATGACTTGAGCAGATATGGGTATGTCTGCTTAATGAAACACAAGTCTGAAACCTTTGAAAGGTTCAAGGAATTTCAGAGTGAGGTAGAGAATCAACGTGACAGGAAAATAAAATGCCTACGATCTGATCGTGGTGGAGAATATTTAAGTCACGAGTTTGGCACACACCTTAGGAAATGTGGAATTGTTTCACAACTCACGCCGCCCGGCACACCTCAGCGAAATGGTGTGTCTGAACGTCGTAATCGCACTCTATTGGATATGGTGCGATCTATGATGTCTCTTACCGACTTACCGCTATCATTTTGGGGATATGCATTAGAGACTGCCGCATTCACTTTAAATAGGGCACCGTCTAAATCCGTTGAGACGACACCGTATGAATTATGGTTTGGAAAGAAACCTAAGCTGTCGTTTCTTAAAGTTTGGGGATGCGATGCTTATGTGAAGAAACTTCAACCCGAGAAGCTCGAACCCAAAGCGGAAAAGTGCGTCTTCATAGGATATCCCAACTATTGGGTATACCTTCTACCTACGATCCGAGGGCAAAGTCTTTGTTGCCAAGAATGGATCCTTTCTCGAGAAAGAGTTTCTCTCGAAAGAAGTAAGTGGAAGGAAAATAGAACTTGATGAGGTAATTGTACCTCCACTCGACCCGGAGAGTAGCACAGCACAGGAAGTTGTTTCTGTGGAGCTTACACCGGCTAGAGAGGAAGTTAATGATGATGATCATGAAGCTTCAGATCAAGTTGCTATTCGAAGGTCCACTAGGACACGTTCCGCACCAGAGTGGTACGGCAATCATGTCCTAGAGATCATGTTGTTGGACAACGGTGAACCTTCGAACTATGAAGAAGCAATGGCGGGCCCGGATTCCAACAAATGGCTTGAGTCCATGAAATCCGAGATAGGATCCATGTATGAGAACAAAGTATGGACTTTGGTGGACTTGCCTGATGATAAGCGAGCCATTGAAAACAAATGGATCTTTAAGAAGAAGACTGACGCAGACGGTAATGTGACCGCCTATAAAGCTCGGCTTGTCGCTAAAGGTTATCGACAAGTTCAAGGAGTTGACTACGATGAGACTTTCTCACCCGTAGCGATGCTAAAGTCAGTTCGAATCATGTTAGCAGTTGCCGCATTTTATGATTATGAGATCTGGCAAATGGACGTCAAAACGGCATTCCTTAATGGCTTCCTCAAGGAAGAACTGTATATGTGTTGGGAGACGTAGTAGTAAATCAAAATTTTCCTACGTTCACCAAGATCTATCTATGGAGAAACCAGCAACGAGAGGGGAGAGATTGCATCTTCATACCTTTGAAGATCGCTAAGCGGAAGCGTTACAAGAACGCGGTTGATGGAGTCGTACTCGCAGCGATTCAGATCGCGGTAGATCCGATCAAGTGCCGAACGGACGGCACCTCCGCGTTCAACACACGTGCAGCCCGGTGACGTCTCCAACACCTTGATCCAGCAAGGAGGAAGGAGAGGTTGGGGAAGGGCTCCAACAGCAGCACGACGGCGTGGTGGTGGTGGAGTAGCAAGGTATTCCGACAGGGCTTCGCCTAAGCGCTGCGGAGGAGGAAGAAGAGAGGTAGGGCTTCGCCGTGAGAGAGAGAGATCAAATCCTGTCTCAAAACATCCAAAACCTCAAGTATATATAGGAGGAGGGACATGGAGGGCTGGCTTGGCCTCTACTCCAAACAGGAGATGGCCGGCTGAATTAAAGGGAGAGTCCACCTCCCACAAGGGAGGTGGATCTCCTCCTTTTAAATCCTTTTTGCCTTATCTCCTTATCTCCAGCCGCATGGGCCTTTAGCAAAAGTCTTGCCCAGCCCAATAAGGGCTGGCACACTTTATCTAACAGCCCATGTGGTCCTTTGGTCGTCACTCCCCTCCCGGGGGTCCTCCGGCACCCTCCCGGCACTCCCGGTACACTACCGATGAGCCCGAAAACTTTCCGGTGACCAAAACTGGACTTCCTATATATCAATCTTTACCTCCGGACCATTCCGGAGCTCCTCGTGACGTCCGGGATCTCATCCGGGACTCCGAACAACCTTCGGTAATCACGTATACCTTTTCCCTATAACCCTAGCGTCATCGAACCTTAAGTGTGTAGACCCTACGGGTTCGGGAGACACGTAGACATGACCGAGACACCTCTCCGGCCAATAACCAACAGCGGGATCTGGATACCCATGTTGGCTCCCACGTACTCCACGATGATCTCATCGGATGAACCACGATGTCAGGGATTCAATCAATCCCGTATACAATTCCCTTTGTCTATCGGTATGATACTTGCCCGAGATTCGATCGTCGGTATCGCCATACCTTGTTCAATCTCGTTACCGGCAAGTCTCTTTACTCGTTCCGTAACACATCATCCCGTGGCTAACTCCTTAGTCACATTGAGCTCATTATGATGATGTCTTACCGAGTGGGCCCAGAGATACCTCTCCGTCACACGGAGTGACAAATCCCAGTCTTGATTCGTGTCAACCCAACAGACACTTTCGGAGATACCCGTAGCGTACCTTTATAGCCACCCAGTTACGTTGTGACGTTTGGCACACCCAAAGCATTCCTACGGTATCCGGGAGTTACACAATCTCATGGTCTAAGGAAATGATACTTGACATTGAAAAGCTTTAGCAAACGAACTACACGATCTTGTGCTATGCTTAGGATTGGGTCTTGTCCATCACATCATTCTCCTAATGATGTGATCCCGTTATCAACGACATCCAATGTCCATGGTCATGAAACCGTGACCATCTATTGATCAACGAGCTAGCCAACTAGAGGCTCACTAGGGACATGTGATGGTCTATGTATTCACACATGTATTACGGTTTCTGTTTAACACAATTGTAGCATGAATAATAGACAATTATCATGAACTAGGAAATACAATAATAACCATTTTATTATTGCCTCTAGGGCATATTTCCAACAATATGATGCAGCTGGAAGGTTTTGTCGGTCCTAAAGATGCTAACAAGGTATGCAAGCTCCAGCGCTCCATCTATGGGCTGGTGCAAGCATCTCGGAGTTTGAACATTCGCTTTAATGAGGTGATTAAAGCGTTTGGGTTTGTACAGGTTTATGGAGAACCCTGTATTTACAAGAAAGTGAGTGGGAGCTCTATAGCATTTCTTATACTGTATGTGGATGACATGCTGATAATGGGAAATAATATAGAACTCTTGGAAAGTATAAAGGCCTACTTGAATAAGTGTTTTTCAATGAAGGACCTTGGAGAAGCTGCTTACATATTAGGTATTTAGATCTATAGAGATAGATCGAAACGCCTCATTGGTCTTTCACAAAGCACATACCTTGAAAAGATATTGAAGAAGTTCAATATGGATCAGTCCAAGAAGGTGTTCTTGCCTGTGTTGCAAGGTGTGAGATTGAGTACGACTCAATGCCCGACCACGGCAAAGGATAGAGAAGAGATGAGTGTCATCCCCTATGCTTCAGCCATAGGCTCTATCATGTATGCCATGCTGTGTACCAGGCCTGATGTGAACCTTGCCATAAGTTTGGTAGGGAGGTACCAAAGTGATCCCGGAGCGGAACACTGGACAGCGGTCAAGAATATCCTGAAGTACCTGAAAAGTACAAAGGACATGTTTCTCGTTTATGGAGGTGCCGAAGAGCTCGTCGTAAAGGGTTACGTCGATGCTAGCTTCGACACAGATCCGGACGACTCCAAGTCGCAAACCGGATACGTGTATATTTTGAATGGAGGGGCAGTGAGCTGGAGCAGCAGCAAGCACAGCGTCGTGGCAGCATCTACATGTGAAGCAGAGTACATAGCTGCTTCAGAAGCAGCAAAGGAGGGAGTCTGGATGAAGGAGTTCATCACCGACCTAGGAGTGATTCCGAATGCGTCGGGCCCGATGACTCTACTCTATGACAACACTGGAGCTATTGCCCTTGCGAAGGAGCCCAGGTTTCACAAGAAGACAAGACACATCAAGCGCCGTTTCAACTCCATCCGTGATTACATTCAGGGGGGATACATAGATATTTGTAAAGTGCATACGGATCTGAATGTCGTAGATCCGTTGACTAAACCTCTCTCACGAGCCAAACATGATCAACACCAGAATGCTATGGGTGTTCGATTCATCACAATGTAACTAGATTATTGACTCTAGTTCAAGTGGGAGACTATTGGAAATATGCCCTAGAGGCAATAATAAAATGGTTATTATTGTATTTCCTAGTTCATGATAATTGTCTGTTATTCATGCTATAATTGTGTTAACCGGAAACCGTAATACATGTGTGAATACATAGACCACAACGTGTCCCTAGTGAGCCTCTAGTTGGCTAGCTCGTTGATCAATAGATGGTCACGGTTTCATGACCATGGACATTGGATGTCGTTGATAACGGGATCACATCATTAGGAGAATGATGTGATGGACAAGACCCAATCCTAAGCATAGCACAAGATCGTGTAGTTCGTTTGCTAAAGCTTTTCAATGTCAAGTGTCATTTCCTTAGACCATGAGATTGTGTAACTCCCGGATATCGTAGGAATGCTTTGGGTGTGCCAAACGTCACAACGTAACTGGGTGGCTATAAAGGTACGCTACGGGTATCTCCGAAAGTGTCTGTTGGGTTGACACGAATCGAGACTGGGATTTGTCACTCCGTGTGACGGAGAGGTATCTCTGGGCCCACTCGGTAAGACATCATCATTATGAGCTCAATGTGACTAAGGAGTTAGTCACGGGATGATGTATTACGGAACAAGTAAAGAGACTTGCCGGTAACGAGATTGAACAAGGTATGGTGATACCGACGATCGAATCTCGGGCAAGTACCATACCGATAGACAAAGGGAATTGTATACGGGATTGATTGAATCCTTGACATCGTGGTTCATCCGATGAGATCATCGTGGAGTACGTGGGAGCCAACATGGGTATCCAGATCCCGCTGTTGGTTATTGACCGGAGAGGTGTCTCGGTCATGTCTACGTGTCTCCCGAACCCGTAGGGTCTACACACTTAAGGTTCGATGACGCTAGGGTTATAGGGAAATAGTGTACGTGGTTACCGAAGGTTGTTCGGAATCCTGGATGAGATCCCAGACGTCACGAGGAGTCCCAGAATGGTCCGGAGACGAAGATTGATATATAGGAAGTGAGGTTTTGGTTACGGGAAGTGTTCCGGGTGTCTACGGTAGTGTATCGGGACCATCGGAAGGGTTCCGGGGGTCCACCAAGTGGGCCCACCTGCCCCGGAAGGTTCCATGGGCTAAGAGTGGGAGGGAACCAGCCCCTAGGTGGGCTGGTGCGCCTCCCACCCCAGCCCAAGGCGCAGCAAGGGTGGAGGGGGCAAACCCTAGGCTTAGATGGGCCTTAAGGCCCACCCTAGGGCGCCTCCACCTTTCCCTGACCTGGCCGCCGGCCAGATGCCATCTGGTGGCTGCCGCCAGCCCCTAGGGTGGAACCCTAGGGCGCAGCACCTCTCCTCCCCTCCTCCTATATATAGTGGAGGTATTTGGGGCTACACAACACACGAGTTCATCTCCTCCCAGGTGCAGCCCTACTCCTCCCTCTCCTCGTTTCTCCGTAGTGCTTAGCGAAGCTCTATCGGAGTACCACGCAGCTCCACCGCCACCACACCATCGTGCTGCCGGAGCTCTCCCTCAACCTCTCCTCCCTCCTTGCTGGATGAAGGCGTAGGAGACGTCACTGGGCTGCACATGTGTTGAACGCAGAGGTGCCGTCCGTTCGGCACTTGATCGGATCTACCGCGATCTGAATCGCTGCGAGTACGACTCCATCAACCGCGTTCTAGCAACGCTTCCGCTTAGCGATCTTCAAAGGTATGAAGATCCAATCTCTCCCCGCTCGTTTGCTGGTTTCTCCATAGATAGATCTTGGTGACACGTAGGAAAATTTTGATTTACTACTACGTCTCCCAACATGTATGACCTGTGGTCTTGACCTCCTATATAAAGGCGAGACCCGGGGCGACTTAGGGATTAGCTATCGAGAACTAGGTCAAGCAATAGCTCCCTTGTAATCGATACACCAAGCAATACAAACACAAGCACGACGTAGGCTGTTAGCTCAACTTGAGGAGCCGAATCTGGGTAAACTCGTGTCCTTCGTCCCGATCAACCCCTTTGAGTCCATCACTTTAGCAATGGCCTCGAATACAAGTCCGTTCACCCGGACATCTGCCATGATAAAACCACGACATTCCAGGTATTGGAGAACCTAACGTCCAATGCATCCATGTACCGATGGACGTGCTTGTCCTCCTCCCTAACACGGCGATGTACCACCTCCACGGGGCCGGCTGTCTCCACACCGAAAGTGGTCCACGTGAACGCTAGCAAAGAAGCTCCGGGTCGACAACGGGACCCGGGTTCCTCACCAAGCGGGGCGCCCCTAAAGGTAGCACCTCCCAGTGCCAGCCAGGCGGGGCCCAGTCCCGAACATTGCCCCTCTAAAGCAGGACGTCGTCACGAACGAGTCGACGACGAGGATGGGGGCCAGGCATCATTGACTCCGAGAAAAAAATTCTTATGAAAAAAATTCCTCTAACAATTAATTAACATTCAAAATTCATCTAATTAACATCTAATGAAAATTCATCTAACATCTAATATAAATCTAATTCATGTAACATCTAATTAATTAACATACAATTAACATTCAAAAATCAACTAATATACATCTAATTAACATCTAATATACATCTAACATCTAATTCATCTAAAATCTAATTAACATTCAAAATTCATCTAATTATCATCTAATATACATCTAATATATATAAAATTCATCTAATTATTCAGAAAAAAATCCAGAGGCGAGTCAGGGGCTCACAACGGGAAGACGGCCGCCGAGGCGACGGCGACGGCGCGCGAGCTCGAGGAGGCGGGGCCGAGCGGCGCACAACGGGGGGCGGCGCATCTGGGGTGGCGACGGCGTGGGCGGCGACAGTGTCGGGCGTGCGCGGGCGGCGATCTCCTCTGTGGTCGAAGAGACGAAGAAAGCAGAGGGAAAATGAAAAAAGTTCAAGTGCTGCTTATATAGAAGGACCTTTAGTCGCGGTTGATGGCTCCAACTCCGACTAAAGACCCCCCCCCTTAGTCGCGGTTGGAGCCACCAACCACGACTAAAGGTGAATTTCAGCGGGCGCGGGCGGCGGAAAGCGAAACCCTTTAGTGGCGGTTGGTGGCTCCAACTACGACTAAAGGGGGGGGGTCTTTAGTCTTTAGTCGCGGTTGGATCCACCAACCGCGACTAAAGGCCAATTCCTGGCATGGGACACTACGGTGGAAGTTTAGTCCCACCTCGCCAAGCGAGGGGCAGCCACACTGGTTTATAAGCCACGCCGCGGCTGCTCCCTCGAGCTCCTCTCTAAGCAGACCTGTGTGGGCCTATCAAACCTGTGCGGCCCTGTTGGGCCTACTGGGTCTTGCGGGCCTGCATCCTAGCCCAAGTTGGGTTTCTAGTCATATGCACGTTGTGGCAGCCCAGTAGGTGGCCTATTTTTAATTATTTTTCATTTTTTTCATTTTTTGTTTTATTTATTTTCTTTTGTTTCTGAGTTTTTTTGTGCTTTATTGAGAGTTAATGAGTGAATCTTTTTGCGTTAGGTCATAAAAATTATAAACTTTCTGTTAGTGGCAGAAGTTTTCAAATTCAAATAGTTTAAATTCGAATTATTTGAAATTTGTGTGAATCACTAGTTTGTGAATAACTTTACTTTAAAAATAGATTTTCCAGTGATTCTTTTTTCTACTGTTTAATATTATCGTGTTTTATCATTATATCCAATTTTGAACACACAAATAGTATGGAGTTCAAATAAGTTAAAAAATGAAATGCCTTTGTAACAGGCGAGTTTTCGTCCGAAACCTTGATACTTCGAAAGAGATTGTCCATTTTGTACACGAAGTGCATCCAGTTTTTGCCATAACCCTCTTAACTTTTTATAACATCCTATGTGGGTAAAATGATGATACCATGCCAACTTTCAACCTTTTTGGAGTTCATTAGAAGTGCATTTCAATTTTAGGGTTATTTTACTAAAAAAATCAGTAAGTGCATGAAAAATAGCAAATGAAGTCAGAAAGGGTTTAAAAGTGATGATGTGGCTTTGAATAGTGCATTTTGAACACACATAAAATATGGAGTTCAAATAAGTTAAGAAAATTAAATGCCTTTGTAACTGGCGAGTTTTCGTGTGAAACCCTTATACTTCGAAAGAGATTGTTCATTTTCTACACGAAGTGCATCCAGTTTTTGTCGTAACCCTCTCAACTTTTTATAACACGATACGTGGGTGAAATTATGATACCACGCCAACTTTCTACCTTTTTAGAGTTCATTTGAAGTGCTTTTCAATTTCAGGCTTGTTTTGCTAATACAAATCACTAAGTGCATTAAAAATAGCAAATGAACTCAGAAAGGGTTGAAAAGTGATGATGTGACTTTGAATGGTGCATTTTGAACACACAAATAGTATGGAGTTTAAATAAGTTAAAAAATGAAATGCCTTTGTTTGAGACGAGTTTTCGTCTCAAACTCTGATACTCCAAACGAGATTGTCCATTTTGTACACAAAGTGCATCCAGTTTTTGCCATAACCCTCTCAAATTTTTATAACATGCTATGTGGATGAAATGATGATACCGTACCAACTTTCAACCTTTTCAGAGTTCATTTGAAGTGTTTTTCAATTTCAGGGTTATTTTGGTGCAAAAAAGTAAATGCATGCAAAATAGCAAATGAAGTCAGAAAGGATTAAAAACTGATGATATGGCTTTGAATCGTGCATTTTGAAGACACAAAATATATGGAGTTCAAATAAGTTAAAAAAACGAAATGCCTTTGTAACAGGCGAGTTTTCGTTCGAAACCTTCATACTTCGAAAGAGACTGTCCATTTTTGTACACGAGGTGCATCCAATTTTTGCCGTAACCCTCTCAACTCTTTATAAAGTGCTATGTGGGGGAAATGATGATACCGTGCCAACTTTCAACCTTTTCAGAGTTCATTTGAAGTGCTTTTCAATTTCAGGGTTATTTTACTGAAACAAATCAGTAAGTGCATGAAAAATAGCAAATGAAGTCAGAAGGGTTGAAAAGTGATGATGTGGCTTTGAATGGTGCATTTTGAACACACAAAAAGTATGGTGTCAAATAGGTTAAAAAAACGAAATGGCTTTGTAACACACGAGTTTTCGTCCGAAACTCTCATACTTCGAAAGAGATTGTCCATTTTGTACACGAAGTGCATCCAGTTTTTGTTGTAACCCTCTCAACTTTTTATAACATGCTATGTTAGTGAAATGACGATACCATGCCAACTTTCAACCTTTTGAGAGTTCATTTGAAGTGCTTTTCAATTTCAGGGTTGTTTTGCTGAAACAAATCAGTTAGTGCATGAATAAATAGCAAATGAAGTGAGAAAGGGTTGAAAAGTGATGATGTGGCTTTGAATGGTGCATTTTGAACACACAAAAAGTATGGAGATCAAATAAGTTCAAAAAATGAAATGTCTTTGTAATAGTCGAGTTTTCGTCCAAAACCCTCATACTTCGAAAGAGATTGTCCATCTTGTACACGAAGTGCATCTAGTTTTTGCCGTAACCCTCTCAACTTTTTATAAAATGCTATGTGGGGGAAATGATGATACCATGCCAACTTTCAACCTTTTCAGAGTTCATTTGAAGTGCTTTTCAATTTCAGGGTATTTTAGTGAAACAAATCAGTAAGTGCATGAAAAATAGCAAATGAAGTCAGAAAGGGTTGAAAAGTGATGATGTGGCTTTGAATGGTGCATTTTGAACACACAAAAAGTATGGTGTCAAATAAGTTAAAAAAACGAAATGCCTTTCTAACAGACGAGTTTTCGTCCGAAACTCTCATACTTCGAAAGAGATTGTCCATTTTGTACACGAAGTGCATCCAGTTTTTGTTGTAACCCTCTCAACTTTTTATAACATGCTATGTTAGTGAAATGATGATACCATACCAACTTTCAACCTTTTGAGAGTTCATTTGAAGTGCTTTTCAATTTCAGGGTTATTTTGCTGGAAAAAAACAGTAAATGCATGAAAAATAGCAAATGAAATTAGAAAGGGTTGAAACGTGCCGATGTGGCTTTGAATAGTGCATTTTGAGCACACAAAATATATGGACTTCAAATAAGTTAAAAAAATGAAATGCCTTTGTAACAGGCGAGTTTTCGTTCGAAACCGTGATACTTCGAAAGAGATTGTCCATTTTGTACACGAAGTGCATCCAGTTTTTGCCTTAATCCTCTCAAATTTTTATAACATGCTATGTGGGTGAAATGATGATACCATGCCAACTTTCAACCTTTTCAGAGTTCATTTGAAGTGCTCTTCAATTTCAGGGTTGTTTTGTTGAAACAAATCAGTTAGTGCATGAATAAATAGCAAATGAAGTGAGAAAGGGTTGAAAAGTGATGATGTGGCTTTGAATGGTGCATTTTGAACACACAAAAAGTATGGAGTTCAAATAAGTTAAAAAAATGAAATGTCTTTGTAATAGGCGAGTTTTCGTCCGAAACCCTCATACTTCGAAAGAGATTGTCCATTTTGTACACGAAGTGCATCTAGTTTTTGCCGTAACTCTCTCAACTTTTTATAACATGCTATGTGGGTGAAATTATGATACCATGCCAACTTTCAACCTTTTCAGAGTTCATTTGAAGTGCTTTTCAATTTCAGTGTTCTTTTGGTGAAACGAATTAGTAAGTGCATGAAAAATAGCAAATGAAGTCAGAAAGGGTTAAAAATTGATGATGTGGCTTTGAACGATGCATTTTGAACACATAAAAAGTATGGAGTTCAAATAAGTTAGAAAAATGAAATGCCTTTGTAACAGGCGAGTTTTCGTTCGAAACTCTGATACTTCGAAAGATGATTGTCCATTTTGTAGACGAAGTGCATCCAGCTTTTGTCGTAACCCTCTCAACTTTTTATAACATGCTATGTGGATGAAATTATGATACCATGCCAACTTTCAACCTTTTGAGAGTTCATTTGAAGTGCTTTTCAATTTCAGGATTATTTTGTTGCAAAAAATCAGTAAATGCATGAAAAATAGCAAATGAAGTCAAAAAGGTTAAAAATTGATGATGTGGCTTTCAATGGTGCATTTTGAACACATAAAATATATGGAGTTCATATAAGTAAAAAAATGAAATGCTTTTGTAACAGGCAAGTTTTCGTGCGAAACCGTGATACTTCGAAAGAGATTGTCCATTTTGTATACGAAGTGCATCCAGTTTTGGCCGTAATCCTCTTAACTTTTTATAACATGCTATGTTGGTGAAATGATGATACATGCCAACTTTTAACCTTTTCATAGTTCATGTGAAGTGCTTTTCAATTTCAGGGTTGTTTTGGTGAAACAAATCAGTAAGTGCATGAAAAATAGCAAATGAAGTCAGAAAGGGTTGAAAAGTGATGATGTGGCTTCGAATGGTGCATTTTTAACACACAAAAACTATGGAGTTCAAATAAATTTAAAAAAATGAAATGCCTTTGTAACAAGCGAGTTTTCGTTCGAAACTCTAATACTTCGAAAGAGATTGTCCATTTTGTATACGAAGTGCATCCAGTTTTTGCTGTAACCCTCTCAACTTTTTATAACATGCTATGTGGGTGAAATTATGGTACCATGCCAACTTTCAACCTTTTCAGAGTTCATTTGAAGTGTTTTTCAATTTCAGGGTTATTTTGCTGAAAAAAATCAGTAAATGCATGAAAAATAGCAAATGAAGTCAGAAAGGGTTAAAAATTGATGATGTGGTTTTGAATGGTGCATTTTGAACACACAAAATATATGGAGTTTAAATAAGTAAAAATATGAAATGCCTTTGTACCAGGAGATTTTTCGTGTGAAACTGTGATACTTCGAAAGAGATTGTCCATTTTGTACACGAAGTGCATCCAGTTTTTGCCGTAACCCTCTCAAGTTTTTATAACATGATATGTGGGTGAAATGATGATACCATGCCAACTTTCTACCTTTTTAGAGTTCATTTGAAGTGCTTTTCAATTTTAGAGTTATTTTGTTGAAACAAATCAGTAAGTGCATGAAAAATAGCAAATGAAGTCAGAAAGCGTTGAAAAGTGATGATGTGGCTTTGAATGGTGCATTTTGAACACACAAAAAGTATGGAGTTCAAATAAGTTAAAAAAATGAAATGCCTTTCTAACAGACGAGTTTTTGTCCGATACCCTCATACTTGAAAGAGATTGTCCATTTTGTACACGAAGTGCATCTAGTTTTTGCCGTAACCCTCTCAACTTTTTATAACATGCTATGTGGGTGAAATTATGATACCATGCCAACTTTCAACCTTTTCAGAGTTCATTTGAAGTGCTTTTCAATTTCAGGGTTCTTTTGGTGAAACAAATCAATAAATGCATGAAAAATAGCAAATAAAGTAAAAAAGGATTAAAAATTGATGATGTGGCTTTGAATGGTGCACTTTGAACACACAAAATATATGGAGTTCAAATAAGTAAAAAAATGAAATGCTTTTGTAACAGGCGATTTTTCGTGTGAAACCGTGATAGTTCGAAAAAGATTGACCATTTTGTAAGCATCCAGTTTTTGCCATAACCCTCTCAACTTTTTATAACATGCTATGTAAGTGAAATGATGATACCATGCCAACTTTCAACCTTTTCAGAGTTCATTTGAAGTGCTTTTCAATTTCAGGTTTTTTTGCTGAAACAAATCAGTAAGTGCATGAAAAATAGCAAATGAAGTCAGAAAGGGTTGAAAAGTGATGATGTGGCTTTTAATGGTGAATTTTGAACACACAAAAAGTATGGAGTTCAAATAAGTTAAAAAAAATGAAATGCCTTTGTAACAGGCGAGTTTTCGTCCGAACCCTCATACTTCGAAAGAGATTGTCCATTTTGTACATGAAGTGCATCCAGTTTTTGCCGTAACCCTCTCAGCTTTTTATAACATGCTGTGTGGGTGAAATGATGATACCATGTCAGCTTTCATCCTTTTCAGAGTTCATTTGAAGTGATTTTGAATTTCAGGGTTATTTTGTTGGAAAAAATCAGTAAGTGCATGAAAAATAGGAAATTAAGTCAGAAAGGGTTAAAAATTGATGATGTGGCTTTGAATGGTGCATTTTGAACACACAAAAAGTATGGAGTTCAAATAAGTTAAAAGAATGAAATGCCTTTGTAACAGGCGAGTTTTCGTCCGAAACCGTGATACCTCGAAAGAGATTGTCCATTTTGTACACAAAGTGCATCCAGTTTTTTTCGTAACCCTCTAAACTTTTATAACATGCTACGTGGGTGAAATAATAATACCATGCCAACTTTCAACCATTTCAGAGTTCATTTGAAGTGCTTTTCAATTGTGGGTCATTTTAGGTCAAAATAAATAATGAAATGCATGAAAAATAGTAAGTGAGGTCAGAAAAGGGTTCAAAAGTGATGATGCTGCTTTGAATCGTGCATATTGAATGTAGAAAAAGTATTGAGTGAAAATATGTTTAAAAAATTGAAATAACATAATAAATAGCAAAAATGAACATAGATGCGCTTATGTAGGAAAAATTCGACCTGAAATCAGACTAGAATTTAGTTTGATTTGAGGTCAAATTTCCTCATATAAGGGCATCTATTTTTCATTTTGAGAGGAACTCAACAAGGCAGAGAGGGGTGGGCTTATAAACCGGTGCGAGCGCCCTCACTTGGCGAGGTGGGACTAAACTCCCACCACAACCATGACCAACCTTTAGTCTCGGTTGGTGGCTCCAACCGAGACTAAAGGTTCCCGTGGGGCCACATGTTGATGCCAGCTTGTCACCACACCTTTAGTGGCGGTTGGAGCTACCTACCGGGACTAAAGGTCCGTAATGAACTGGCACTAATGATCCCCGTCACGAACCGACACTAATGATCACATTAGTGTCGGCTCAAAAGCCAACCAGGACTAATGATGCGGACAAAAGGTCGGTTTTCTACTAGTGGTGTGCCTGCAGCTGAGGCAGGCGTAAGCAGCAAAGTAGTGGCACGCCCTATGGTTAGAGATACAGTAAGAAGCACCAGAGGCAGGTGTAAGCATCGAAGCGGCAGCACGTTCTGACATGAGCGATCAAGGTGAGGCAGCAGCAGCAGGATCATGCGACAGCGGGCGATCGTGCTAGCGGGGCAGGCGGGGCGAGCAGAGCGATCAGGGCAAGCGGGTTAGCAGGGAGGTCGGGGCAGGCGGACGATCCGAGAGAGCTAGTCGGGCATGGTTGATCGGGAGGAAGTGGTGGTGGCATTGGCTATCAGAAGAAAAAGAAGCATCGCGGGAGGTAGGTAGCGGTAGTGGCAGCGTTAGGTTAGGTCGAGTTATGCTGATACCATGTCGAGAGACGATATGATGCAACACACATATATTTACCGGCCTCCAGTGTTAATATATAGATATACAAGTAGATTACGAACCAACCTGTGGTTGAATGGTTAAAGGGACAAAGATATTTTCAGTCCACCACGATTTAACTCTTGGTGTTCACATTCTTTCTGGATTTATTTCAGGATTTCTGGGGATGCGCATTCATTGGAAGGAGATGTTCTTGGAAGGAGATGTTCCCGTCGACGACGAGACCCCTACTGTGACTTCGTAAATCTCAAGATGCTATGACGGCTCAGTCTCTCGAAGGTGATCATAGAAATAGGATGTGCGTGTTTGCGTTCATAGAGATAAATGTGTGCGCGTGTATGTGAACGCTTGCATGTGTAGTGTGTTAAAAAGATATGCAGGTAGATCATCTTGTCGAGGACTAAACCCCTAATGAGATGAACAGAGATTAGAGTATATGTGTATATACAAATACATAGGACGCTCGATAGCTTACATACATAATACTTGATTTAAAAATAATAATTACTTGGTTAGAGTATATGAGTATATGTGTATGTGATGATCGTGGCATTGGCGACATCACATCGTTTGGAGGCTGATTGATCGTGCCAGTACTGCCACCAGTGCCGCCTTAAAGCCCCGCACAGAAATGAAACGAGAATGCAGGATTTGGCCTCTCGGTCGTTGCATCGAATTTTATGAAACAAAAGTGGAAGCATACACTACATTATCTTTCCTTTCCAAAAGAGACAAAAGAAAAATGTGAAATTATGTACGAATGGGGTGTGTGTACGGGCGGGCCTGTGTGAGAGATCGACTGGCTGCTAGCTTTAGCATCGATGCGCAAAAGAAGAAACCTTTAGCTTTAGCATTTTCTTTTATGGTGGTGAGGATATCCTATGGCCAATTGGCCATGCATCCACGAAGGTGTCAACGGAATGGTGAGATGATCGGGCACACGTAGCTGAAATTGCGGTATGACGGAGAGCGCATGCACGTCGGCCGGACCAAGGGCTGATCCGTCTCCGTTGATAGTTACATGACGTCAGGACGGAACCAGGATACACTCATAGAGGGAGCGAGCTTGCTCATGAAGAGGGCAAAATATTTATAGAGTTAGAAAATTTGACAGCAGCTGCCATTAATAATGAAAAAGAATCAGCTCGTTAAGGGGTCTAGCCCCCCTCGTCCTCCTTAAATTCGTCCCTGCATGACGTGCCGAGTGTTTGGCCAACTTCTTGATCCCATCTGATGAAAGATGAGACTAGCTAACTACCAGAGTGTTTGGCTACGTGGCTAGCAAGGCTTGCTAGCTGGGTATCCAGTTGCTTTCGATCGCATGATTTGTGAATTTAATTAAGATCATAAACTGCTAATGGTCAGTCAAAATGTAGTTTGTCTGGCCAGTAGTTTCGTCTTTTTTTGTTGACAGCTGCCAGTAGTTTCGTCTTACTTTGGGCCGGTGGTACAGTCGAAGTCCACTCGACACAAAGCTATGTAAACTTTGTCTGCCGAAGGGGGGATAGCTATTAAACTAAAACCGATCGATCGAGCACTTTTGAAGCATTTGTTTGTGATGACGGAAGAGTTAAACCCACGTAAGATGAAATGGATGCAGTCTTTTTGTTAAGCGTTTGAGCGTTTTATGGATCTAAGATTTTTTTTAATCTTGTTTAATAAGATGACTGTATACATCGATTGATGGAGAGGTCAAGGCTTCGTTTCTCTTTTTCCAAAAAAATAAAATCGACGCAGCTATTTATTTTTTACTAAAACGACGCATCTAGGGCACCAGAAATGAGGTCATTGCAGCTAAAAAAATAGAAATCTAGTTATTGGGATCATTAAATATCTTAACAGTCGTGGATCTGAACATCTTTTTCAACGAAAAATGGGTCTGAACATTAACTAGTGAAAGAATACTCTCTTGCTATGACTACATTTTCGTAATGAAAATGGAGCCCATGGTCCCTTTCATCATCCAGAAAAGAAAAGAATATTCTTCCGCCAATTGGGTTTTGGCCGGTGCCCGCTTCCATCAACCTGCCTTGCAAATGCGTCCATATTGGCACGGATGCTACCGACCGATCACCACTTCCCTCCGACCGCCGCAAGTGTCGAATGTTCCCTCCCCTCTCATCGTTACACATCTCTCCAGATAGTACCATGACCACGTCGAGCTAGCTAAACGTACAATAATGGAGGGAGAACTTGCATGCCGTGTGCCACTCCCGCGTCAACCATGTGTCTAGGACCAGGTGGAACAACAAGCAAGAGTATTTATAACTGGACTTCGCAAATTCAGCTCCTCAAACGTTCGCGTACGCGTCCATGAACAGTAATCGGCCACGATTCAAATAATGTATGCTGCAATCGGACACCTCAAATCTCATATCTCAAATTTATACAAATCCATCCAACTACTACGTCGATGCATTACACACATCGTCCGGCTACCCATCACTACTAGTATGTCTCGGACTATTAACATTTGGCATATTTGGATATGATGGAGATCATTCACGGCTGCCCTTGCCCTTCCCGAAGCCATTATCACCCTTCTCGCGAAAGTATTGGTTGAAAACGCAGTACGGATCGAGCCGGATTTGCTCGTCGCTGGAGTCGTCCTCACCGTTGCTAACCACCTTCTCCTCCTTCGTTGGCAGTTCGGTCATTTCACGGACCTCCTGATTTTGCTCTCGGGCGAGGGCACACGTGTTCCCGTTTCATCAAAATGCGGGCGCAGATGGCTTCCTCCTTTACGGCCACCCGCGTCGCCGCATCAGCCGTCTCTGACGCCGTCATTTCCTCTGTGATACAGGCCTCGATGATCCTTATCCTTTACTTCCCACGGCGGGTATCCCGTTCCCGGTGGGACTCAAAGTCTGTCGGACCAGTATGGGGAAGGAAAGATTTTCCGGCTACCGGGACCGCGATGATCCAGCCTCACAGGACCCGAGCGCCCGTTGAGCTGACGCTATGGAGTTGCGTCGGACAGATCCTGTCGTCGGTCGGGCGCTATCTGCGCAGGAGCGTTAGAGTGCAATGCGGACCATCATTGCCTCCACCAACCCGCATGGGACGACAACCTAGTCAATGGATCTGGACTGGTCGGAGTGAGATCCGCTGCCCTCCATGCCGGATAAGGCCGGAGATCGCCGGAGGTCAGCTTGGGTGGCGTATGGAAATCGAGAGAGTGGAGTGAAGTGACTAGGATTTGGTCCGACGAGTCAATGGGAAGGAGTATATGTGGGATCGATGCGGGCCAGCGCAGGCCAGGCCGACGTGGCGAGCATGCCCGGACGTCCCATATTTGAGCTGGATATGAGGGGTGCCGGTCAATCTGGACGTTTGAGATGTTCGACTGGGTCTAATTTTTTGACCGGTGAGTGAGTAGACGGCTTGTCCAGATGTTTAAGATGTTTAAGAGGGATACGAAAGGATGCTCTAATAAGACATAATGAACGGTGTCTGTTGTCGCACGTACTGTATATGCATGTGCATGGTGCGCCGTACATGTGCATGCACGTACCGCGTAGAGAGAAAGGTCGGAGAAGTCGGGTTCCATATGCCGGCCGATCGGGGGTACTGCATTAATAATTTGTTGAATCAACTACGTACTAGCTAGGTCGACGAAGACAGCAACATGAAAGGATCAAGACATGAACATAAAAGGAGCGAGTGCTACTGCTACACCTCATTGTGATCTGAGGAGGTGTCGCAAAGACAGTGTGCAGACCCATCGGAATTAAGGCGTCGTGGTTTTCGTTTACAAGAGTATTTAATTATAACATGGCATCGGGCCATCGGACGGACGGATGAGCTGCGTGATACTACTTTTATTGCATACACGAAAAGAAAATGATCGGAGATCGAGTGGCTGAGAGTGCAGCAATTGTGGTTGACAGGATGGATCCCCTAAAGCACCTAAATAAATGTGGCTTAGCTTGTGCGTGCCAACGCGTCACAAACATGCATGTATGCGTGTTTGATTGGCTACTAGGACAAGTGGCTTTCACCGGATCATGCTGGAGCTGGACCGATCGAGGTGAAGCGCGTGCAGATATAAGAAGACGAAGGAACCTTTGATCTGACGGACACCGTGAAAGGGTCGATTGATGGGTACATGATTCAGGTGTGGTATACACCCCATCGTTGGCAGTCTTTGTCACGTCGTACTATTCCACTTGATTGGTTACTTTCAGCCGCCACCATCAGCAACTTT
The DNA here is from genome assembly GCA_022496015.1 of Hordeum marinum. Classification (NCBI taxonomy): domain Eukaryota; kingdom Viridiplantae; phylum Streptophyta; class Magnoliopsida; order Poales; family Poaceae; genus Hordeum; species Hordeum marinum. The sequence goes on from CM039675.1 coordinate 491,812,228, forward strand.
TTCTATTAATAGCTCAATTCCATAAATGTCCATTCGACGTATAGCTGTTCATGGAATTATTTTGAAGTTTTAAACAAACATGTTCCAAATCGGTGGATCAAGTGCTACTAGTACTCCTTTTCAATTAAATTTTTTCCCTATTGTCGGTGGATTCACGGAATGAGGAAAATAATATCTTCTATCTATTCTATGGGCTACAAGAACAAACGAATATGATGCCGGTTTTTAAAATTTATTTACCAGAACAAAGGAATCTGGAAAAGGCGCTCCATCCGTTGCGTGCAATGCCTGGGGAAAGATCAGCAAAGATAGAGGAAGGGCACGTGTCACGTGTGGGGCTGCATGGTAGTGCAAGTTTTTTTTTTTGAGGGGTAAGCAAGCGTGTCTGACCCTGGCCACCAGCTAGGCGGGCCTGCCCATCTATGGGCTTGGTGGAGCCGAAAGAAAAGGACGGAGCAGCATGACATGCCCACAAGAGGCGCTTGCACGGCACGCAGTTGGCGCCGACGTGGACCTGACGTGGACCGCTTTACTGAAATTAGCGACGGACGATCCCGACGTCGTTGACAGGCGATGTTTACGGCGGGAGAATGATTTTGGTGCCCTGTATAATGTCTGAAACAATTGACTTGTTTTAGGAAAAACAAGGGGAAAGGGACCAGAATGTTCAAGAACAGGCTTCATTGCAGCTAAAGCTTTACAACATTGCATGGGCGACCTAAAAAAACAGAGATCCAAACACGTGCTGGGAAATTATATCAGGACCAACAAAGAAGTTGCAGACAGAAAAATGGATCGTAAATCAGCCGGCTACCTCGTCGGAGATGGGTTTGTCACTGTTGGAGTAATCATTATGTTATACGACTTCTAGTCTAAGTCGGTTTGTAAGCTTAGGTCAAGTCAGTTTGTAACATCTTTATATATTCTTATATGCCTCACCAAATCAATCAATAAGCAATAGTTTTATTCATCTATCATGGTACCAAATATCGGTACTAGGGTTTAGGGTATGGCTCCGCCGAAGGCGTCGCAGCCGCCGTTCGAGCGCTGGGCCGCGCTCATCGCCAAGGCCGCCACGGCCGCGGCCGCCTCCCTCTCGGCTCTCACCCTAACTCCACCAATACCTCCTACCCCCTCCTCACCGCACCAATGTCCCTCGCTGACACCTTCTCCGATGTCAGTCCCTTCATCCCCATAGTCCTCGACCTCGCCGCCCACAACTACTATCATTGAAGGCATCTTTTTGATCTCCACCTCGGCCGCTGCAACCTTCGCTCGCATGTCGCCGCCGACAGTCTTTCTCACCCCGACAATCCGCAATGGCTGAAAGATGATCTCGCGATCGTCTAGTGGTTCTACACCCGCATAACCAACGAGATCTTCAACATGCTTGATCACGACGGCGCCACCGCCGCCAACATCTGGACCTCTCTCCGCCAGCTCTTCCAAAGCAACACCGATGCTCGGAAAAACGCTCTCCACACGAGCTCCGCAATCTGGTGCAAGGAGACGCCCCGGTGAACCTGTTCTGCCAGCATGTTAAGGCCATTGGTGATGAGCTCCACGAACTCGGCGATCCAGTCAGCGACTCATAGCTAATCAACATCATCGTAGTCGGGCTCAACGAGGACTTTGACAAGCAAGCATCGTTCATACCGATGATACGGCCTCCTCCTACCTTCGCTAAAGTTCGCTCCCTGCTTCAGCTCGCGGCGGAAACACAAGCTCGCAAGGACTCTCGCCCCAAGGTCTTCCATGATGCGGCTCGTCCTCCTCCGTCGTCTACACCATCGCCGCCTCCCATGATGGCTCTTGCCACCGGGCCGTCCGCATCGTTATCCGCTCAACCGCCCCCAGGCTGGCGCCCTAGTCCGAACTACCAAGGCAAAAACCCTATCTATAGGCCTCTGTCGACTCGTTCGGTTCCGCCTACGACACCGCCACCACCGAGTCCTGCACCACCTATCAATGCTCCATCTGCGGCTGCATGGCGTCCTTCCCATGATCCTTGGACGGGGCTCGTTCAGGCGTGGCCTATGCCATGGTCTACGTTGTCCCCACTCGGTGCTCCGCCGGCCTATTAAGGTGCCTGGCAACCCGGCCTTGGGCCGCCTACTGGTGCTCCCGGGGTTCTCAACCCCCGCCAGCCAGCCAATGCCTACCATGCCATCCTGACGTATGCTCCTTACGGTCACTACTCCACTGACAGCGGCGCCTACTACACACCCCAGCCAGCCCTACTGCCTTCACCATCCTATCCGCCAGCGTTGCTCCCGACGCCACCCTTGCCTGCGACGCCGAGATGGGATCAAGCTCCAGGCCATGAATAATTTTGCTGCGCAAGGAAACTCAGGTACGGATTAGATCTCTGATTTAGGGGCCTCTAGTCATATGTCTGCATCAAGTAATTGGTTATCATCTTGCACTAAATATCCTTTTCCTTCCATTACCGTCAATGATGGCTCATCTATTCCTATATATTGTGTTGGTCAGACTCAACTTCCCTCTTCCACTAAACCCCTTTCTCCTTCGCGATGTTCTAGTTGCACCCGCCCTCATTAAAAGCCTTATTTCTGTTTGCCAATTTACTTGCGACTATCTAGTTTGTGCCAAATTTGACCCTTTTGGTTTATCTGTGAAGGATTACCTGACCAAGGCCGAGATCGCTTGCTTCAATAGCTTCGGTGATCTATACTCTCTTAATGGAGTTCCTGCTGCCGCCCCTCCTACATCCATGTTGGCCTCCGTCGATCTCTGGCATCGTCGCTTGGGTCATCCCAACCCTGCTGTTTTAGCTTCTATGCTTAGTGAATTTACCATACCATGTAATAGGGATTCTCTTAATTCTGCGTTTTGCGAGTCGTGTTAGTTAGGCAAACATGTGCGTCTTCCCTTTAGTTCCTCTAGCTCTTGTAGCATATCCCTTTGAGTTAATACATTGTGATTTATGGACCTATCCCATTGCAAGTATTTCGGGTTTTAAATACTACCTTGTCATACTAGATGATTTCACACAGTTTTTCTGGACCTTCCCTCTACGCAACAAATCTGAAGTTCATTCTCTCTTTCTTAATTTTGAATGCTATGTTTCTATCCACTTCTTCCTACCCATTCGCTTTATCCAATGTGACAACATCGATAACATTAAAAATTGTTCATTCTTCTTGCAACATGGCATCCTGCTTAGATTCTCATGTCCCTACACTTCCCCTGAAAATGGTAAAGTCGAACAATCTCTTCGCACCCTTAATGATATTGTTCGCACCCTTCTAATTCAATCTTCTATGCCTCCCAAGTTTGGGGCTGAAGACCTACACATGGCCAGCTTTCTTCTAAACATCCGACCTACCAAAACTAATCCCAATACTACTCCCTATTATTCCCTCTTTCTTTCACATCCCGACTGCTCTGCGGTTCGTGTTTTCAGCTGTCTCTGTTTTCCCAATGCCTACGCCACTTCCGCTAATAAATTGTCACCACGATCTATCCCATGTGCTTTTCTCGGCTTCTTTGACGAACACAAAGGCTATCGTTGTCTCGACCTTCACACATGACACGTTCATGTCTCTCGTCATGTTACGTTTGCTAAGCACATTTTTCCTTTCTCTCAACGCATTACTACACCATTCAGCCCCCTAGCTCGGCCAACACCCCCTGTCCCCGACCTTTCCAACTATATACTCCCATTCCTCCACCCACTCATGATGAACACAACATAACACCAACAACAAGCACACCTACCACTACCCCTACACCATCACCAGCCATAGCCGATAACAACCCTCCCCACACCCCTTTCGAGCTGTCACCACCATCCCCAACCCCTGATCCCTCCCCAACACCCCCGACCCCTACTCCCACCTCACCGCCCAAACCTCCTCCTTCGTCCGACTCTTCTGCTGCGCCGGACTCACCAGTACCAATCATACCCCCTCGTGCTGTTCCTACAGTAGCCCCAATCAATGATCACTGCATGCGTACTCGGGCCAAATCAGGATTTCATCAACCCAAAGATCGCCTAAACCTTCATACCACTGTATCTCTCTCTTCCCTCCCAAATAATTACAAAACTGCTCTACTTGATCCCAATTGGGCCGCTACCATGCAAGAAGAATATAATGCTTTACTTGAAACAACACATGACAACTTGTTCCACGTCCTTCCAATACAAATATTGTTTCTGGCAAATGGATTTTTCGTCAAAAGTTTCACTCCGATGGGAGCATCTCACGCTATAAATCCCGGTGGGTATGTCGTGGTTATTCTCAACAACAAGGTATTGATTACGACGAAACCTTTTCTCCTGTTGTTAAACCTAGCACCATTCGTACCGTTCTTAGTGTTGTTGTCTTCTCTTCCTGGCCTATTCACCAACTTGATGTTAAAAATTCTTTCCTCTATGGTTCTCTTCAAGAAACTGTCTACTGTCAGCAACCTCTTGGTTTTGAAAATCCTTCCTTTCCAAATCATGTGTGTCTTCTTCAGAAACCTCTCTACGGTCTGAAACAAGACACGCGAGCTTGGTCTCAATGCTTCTCCTCCTTCATCCAAACAATAGGCTTCACTTCATCGCTCTCCGACACATCCCTCTTTGTGTATCATCAAAATTCTGAAACTGCCTACCTTCTTCTCTGTGTCGATGATATCATTCTCACCGCATCCTCCCAAAAGTTCTTAGATCATATTGTCTCTCTTCTTAGATCTGAGTTCTCTATGACTGACCTAGGACTTCTTCATCATTTTTTAGGCATTGCTATTGTTCGCGATTCATCCAACCTATTTCTTTCCCAACGTCAGTATATTCTTGATCTCCTTAATCGTACTGGTATGCTTGACTGTCAATCATCTCGCACTCCTGTCGATACTAGTTTCAAACTTTTGGCTGCCGGTGAACCTTTTTCGGATTGTACTCTCTATCGTAGCTTAACAGGTCCTCTCCAATATCTCACTATTACTTGTCCTGAAATCTCTTTTGCTGTTCAACAAGCATGTCTCTATATGCATGATCCACGGGCTCCTCACTATAATCATGTTAAGCGCATTCTTCGGTATTTAAAGGGAACTCTCAATCATGGTCTTCATATAAATAATTCTTCTCCAAACTCTCTTACCGCATACTCCGATGTAGACTGGCCTGGTTGTCCTGACACTCGAAGGTCCACTTCTAGATTTTGTGTTTTTCTTGGTAACAATTTAATTTCTTGGTCCTCGAAAAGACAGGTTACGGTCTCCCGCTCATCGGCCGAAGCTGAGTACCGTGCCATGGCACATGCCATTGCAGATACAATTTGGCTTTGCCAGTTACTCTCCGAGCTACACAGGACAATTGAGCAGGCCACTATTGTCTACTGTGACAACATATCAGCAGTCTACATGACCGGCAATCCAGTTCAACAGCGACGAACCAAGCATATTGAGTTTGATATTCATTTTTTCGTGAGAAGGTCGCTTTTGGTCAGGTTTGGGTGCTTCACGTTCCCTCTACAGCTCTGTTTGCTGACATTTTCACCAAAGGACTACCTACTAAGCCGTTTCAAGATATCTGTTTCAGTCTCAACGTCGTCGAGCCTGCTGTTGATACGGGGGGATGTTAGAATAGTCATTATGTTATACGACTTCTAGTCCAAGTCGGTTTGTAACCTTAGCCCAAGTCGATTTGTAACCTCTTTATATACTCTTGTATGCCTCATCAAATCAATCAATAAGCAATAGTTTTATTCATCTATCAGCCACCATCTCCGACCATAACCTTGCTATCAGGCATGCAGCGAAGGACCTCACTACCGACGGTTGAAGTTTACGGGCATAAAAAATGCCATGAAATCCACGAGATTCCATAGGCCAACAAACAACCCTCTTTCACGCAATAAAAGTTGTCAATTTTAGGGCACACCAATGCTCCATTTGTATTGAGTTGTCCAGACGCATTCGACCATCCAACACGGTATCCTATCGGTCCACAGAGTTCGTTCGGATATCCGTTTTTAAAAAATCAGAAGCAAACTGGAGGGACTTTACAGAAGTCCGTCACCACACAAGACTTTAACACCCCAGCCCACTCAAATGTCCATCGTGATAAAGAAGGTGCCAGAACTGGCTTCATTATAGCTAAAGCTTTACAACATTGCATAGAGGAGCTGAAGAGAAAAACAAAGATACAATCATGTCGTGCGAAATCATATTCAGGACCCAGAGAAGTTGCACGCAAAAAAATAGACACAAAATCAACAGGTGACCTTGTAGGAGATCTTGTTTGCCACCATCTCCGGCCATAACCTTGCTATTGGACAAGGAGCAAAGGACCTCACTAACGAAGGTTGAAGTCGAGGCTTCCGGGAAAAGCCGGCAAATCCACCTGATTCCATAGGCTATCAACCCACCCTCTTTCACGGAATAAAAGTTGTCAACTTTTGTACTTTCTCTGTTCAAAAATATAGTGCGCCCGCGCTTCTCGAAGTTCAACTTTGACCATAAATTTAACTAACAAGACCGATTACAACAGGAGCCAAAATTATACCAATGAATTTGTATTCGAAAGAAGTTTTCAATCATATAATTTTTGTTTCCATCGCAGTCAGTCTTGTTAGTTAAATTTATGATCAAAGTTGGAACGCGAGAACCGAGAACACATTATATTTCGGAACGGAGGAAGTAGGACAATAGGAGTATATAGGGACAGTTTGGTGTGTTTTTGGTTTGCGCCTGTACTCGGCCTACCAACGTAGGGCATGCCAAATTATTCATGCAGGAATCTGCCGCCACCAACTTGCGAACGTGAAGGCGTGAAAAACTGAAGGGTCTGCCAAAATATTGGCACGCTCCCGAAAATTGGCTGACATCCAAACTGGCAAACGCCAATATTTCGGTAAGGCAGCCATCGGTAGCCATCGAAACAGCTCCTATGCTCTGCAATGGAGTATGCAACCCTGCATTGTTACAGCGACTACGACTAATGGATACGTCTGAATAAATATAAAGTGAAAATAGGCATGTTTGTTTGCTCAGGTCATATTCAAAGGGGAAAACCGGCAAGCCACTATGTGAATTTCCTTGCAGAGTAAGCGGTTTAGAGCATTTACATCCAGAGTTAGCAAATATAACCATCTAGACGTCCGCTGACGTATTCGGTTAGTGACCGAACACGTTTTTTATTTGTTAGTCCATGCAGTCATATTTCTTATTTTTCTTTCTCATATGTCCGGTCACTTGCATGTGATTGACGAAGATAAAGAGAGAGAAAAAAGAATGAATAAAAAAAAGGTCCGGGGTGGGTCACATCCTACATGACGAACTGACCGGGCATGCCGGACGCATTCACGATTCCTCATATCATTCCTATATTTACGATGAATATAAGGGTTCGCGGATAGTCCGAACGTATAAAAATAACGATTGAATCCGACGCGTTTGTTGGTGTATGAGAGACCGTTTGAGGTGTTTGTTTATAAATGCTTTTAGTTTCAGGCCGGTCCGAAGAGGAGAAGTTCGATTTCGCCTTTCTCTGCTTGACCGCAACGGCACTTTCTCGTGTCGGCTTCGCACACCGTCGCTCTCTAGCGGTTTCAACTCCCACGTACCCATCGTGACGCAGCTACGGGCTAAAAGCGTGACCTTTCTTCTTACGCAAGCCTTGTCGATCAGTACGTGTCCTCGTAATCTCACTCCTACAAGGCTACAACAATGTCGGATGATAAATAGTGCGGCTTATATATACCTTCGTAGTATTAGCACAGGCTAGGCTTGTCACTAAGCTAGCTCATGACCCATGCAGAGAGCAATTTCAGCATATGACGTGTACCATGCTACCTAGATTCTCTTTGTCAATTACCTCGATGGTGTTAGAACTTAGCGCGAACGGTCATTTTAATACTAGAACTTGTGATATACATTGAAGTGATACAAAAACTTAACTCGTATGTGTAAATACGGTGGTAATCACGTTTCTGTACGACCGAAACGCTGTCGAGGCATGTCATCATGGCGCGTGCCCCTCTTGTCAGTGTGCAATTTTTTCAAAGACCACGTCATTTTTTGTTTTTCATGCAAAAGTACCTATCATGCGGGTTCCAGTTGTTAGTAGAACAAATTTTAGTTGGGCAAAAACGATCTGCTGGGGCCTCCAATCTGATTCGAATCTCGCATGCTATCACTTAAGGATAACATGCTTTATGCCATTTGTTAAACAACATAAATTAATATTTTAATTCGAGAAAATAGATGCAATTGTAGAAATCTAATCAGCAACCTTAGGTAAACAAGCTGGCTGACTAGTCATTCGAAACAAAAACTGTACAATATAAATGAAGGATTTACACTCTTTATTTCTACAAGAAAATATGCTCGTGGGCTAAAACTAACAGAAGTTAGTGCATTTTCTGTGAAAAAAAGTGAGGTGATTTTTGTGAGGGTCTTTTATGTGGAAAAGAAAAAAAATGAAGTAATTTTCACAAAAGAGCATTGTGTTGTCAGTGACAATGCGCTACGTGCCAGGCTAGCATGCGTCGTTGCCGTATACAAACGCGATTAGCACTGTATTTGCATGCCCAACCCAAGTTTTTACATCACTTCAATGTACATCACAAGTTCTAGCACCAAAGTGATCGTTGACATCAAGTTCTAGCACCATCGGTGTAATTGACTCATTCTCTTTCTACCTGCAGGAAGGTCAATGTTGTTGAAATCTGAGATGGGCTTTAGGCCCATAAGACAATTTCAGAAAAATCTCTACGGGCTCATGTGGAGAGGGGGATGGGAAGTTTAGTCCCACCTTGCTGCTGGAGAGGGAGTTGCACCTCTTTATAAGGGTCTCTCTTCCACATGCTATTGGAGCATGAGAAAAGAAGAGACCCTCGCGCACTCCTCCTCCGCCGCCCGCCTCGCCGCGGGTTGCGGGAATGAGCCGAGCGTACCTACGCGCTTATTTTTGCCGGTCGGGAACGAATAATACGTAACATCACGATTTGAGACGTTAGATCGTGGGCTACCGACTCGGACGTGGGTTCAGCCCACGTCTTTCCAGTCAGACGACGCCTACATAAGCAGGGCGTCGGCCAACCCTAGCCGCCACGGAAAACAGATCACATCTGCCTCCACATGCTCCGCCCACGTCGTTCCTTTTGCTGCTACTACCACCAGCGACTCCGTCCCGTTCACCGCGTACACGGTTGACGGGAGAGCAGTCCTCCGAAACCACGCCTCTCCGGGTCCTATACGAGGAGAGAGGCGATTAGGTTTTTGGGGAGCGACTACTCGATTGCTCGCTTCCGTTCATCTACGTTCGCATCGCCTCCGTCGTTTTCGTCATGTCGTTCCCAACCAACGTCAACCGTGCCGCTGCTGAGAAGCTCGAAGCCGACAAGAAGGCGGCCAAGGATGCCGTCGCCACCAATGCTGCTGCTACGGCCAACTGGCCTATTGGTGGGTATAACACGTTTATCCCGCTTTTACTTGTGTCAATTTTAGCAGTACTACTTGCATGCATAGATGTGTCAACTATATGTGTCGTACATGCTAGTTTGGTTCATCATCAGTATATCAGTAATCTAGTCAATGTCATGCTAGTTATTATATTGTGGATTAATCTGATTGAAAAATTTCTTATATACTCAACAATCCAAAAACCTAATATGTGTAGGAATTTTTCGAGTAATGGTTTTGTTGCTGCACTAAAACCGGACAAGTTTACCGGTACATATTTTAAGCGGTGGCAGACCAAACCACCTTATGGCTGACGGCTATGAACGTGTTCTGGATAGCCAGTGTCACTCCCACAGGAACGATCACACCTGAAAAGGAGAAGGCGTTTAAGGAGGCCACCGTCTACTTTATTGGAGCAGTCCTTAGCGTGACCGGAGATAAGCTGGTTGACGCATATTTACATGTGGGTGTCGCCAAGGACTTGTGGGAAGCGCTCGAATCTAAATTCGGGGCCATCGATGCTGGGAGCGAGATGTATGTTATGGAGCAGTTCCACGATTACAAAATGGTTGACAACCGTTATGTGTTGGAACAAGCTCATGAGATAATATGCATTGCTAAGGAACTTGAGGTTCTTAAGTGCAATTTACCGGGCAAATTTGTCACGGGGTGTATAATTGCCAAGCTTCCTAATTCCTGGAGGAACTTTGCTACCACTCTGAAACATCAGAGGCGTGAATTCTTAGTAGAGGATATCATCGGCCATCTGAGTGTTGAGCAGAACTCGAGAGCAAAGGACTCGCATGTAAAAACGGTTGAAAGCTCTTCGGTTGCCAATATGGTACATCAAGAGAGCTTCAATTCCCACAAGCCCAAGGGAAAGAATTCTGTCCAACAGAATACCGACTTCAAGAAGAAGGGAAAGAAGACCTTCAAGAGGAATAAGAAGGGTGATGGCTGCTTCAATTGTGGTTCAGAGGAACATTGGGCCAACAAGTGCCTAAACAGGTACAAAAAGCCAACACAGGACAATAAGTCTGCCAATATGATTATGGGCAACAATGAAAGTGGTGCATCTAGGTACAGTAATTTATTTAGTGTATTTTCAGTTTGTCAGTCCACCGACTGGTGGGTGGACACATGTGCAAATATTCATGTGTGTGCTGACATCTCGTTGTTCTCTTCTTATCAGGTCACAGGCCGAGGGTCCGTATTGATGGGGAATGACGCGAGTGCTTCTGTTCTTGGTGTTGGCACAGTCGATCTAAAGTTTACTTCGGGAAGGATCGTGCAGCTGAAGAACGTGCAACATGTCCCCGCCATCAAGAAGAACCTCGTTAGTGGCTCCCTTCTGTGTAGAGAAGGGTTTAATTTGGTCTTTGAGTCTAATAAAGTAGTTGTTACGAAATATGGACTTTTTGTTGGACAAGGTTATGAATGCGGAGGTCTCTTCCGCCTTTCCCTAGCAGATTTTTGTAATAAAGTCGTGAACAATATTCATTCGAGTGTTAATGAATCTGAAGTTTGGCATTCACGTCTTTGTCACATTAGTTTTGGTGTTATGACGTTGATAGCAAAACTGAATTTAAGCCGGAGTTTCACCTTAGCCAAAGGTTCTAAGTGCCATTCATGTGTGCAAGCAAAGCAGCCTCGCAAGCCTCACAAGGCTGCTGAGGAGAGACACCTGGCACCACTAGAACTCATACATTCAGATCTCTGTGAGATGAATGGTGTGTTGACTAAAAGTGGAAAGAAATATTTCATGTCATTGCTAGATGATTCCACTAGATATTGCTATGTGTATCTGTTAAATACTAAAGACGAGGCTCTACACTACTTTAAAATCTATAAGGCAAAAGTTGAGAACCAACTTGAAAAGAAAATTAAACGAGTCCGGTCTGATCGTGGTGGAGAGTACTTCTCAAATGAGTTTGATTCTTTCTGTGCGGAACACGACATTATTCATGAGAGGACACCTCCCTATTCGCCCCAGTCAAACGGGGTTGCCGAGCGAAAAAACCGTACTCTAACTGATTTGGTTAACGCTATGTTAGATACATCGGGTTTATCCAAGGCATGGTGGGGGAGGCTATATTGACTTCGAATCATGTCCTGAATAAAGTTCCGACAAAAGATAATGAGGTCACTCCCTATGAGCAGTGGTCGAAGAGAAGGACGAAGCTCTCCTACTTACGTACTTGGGGCTATTTGGCGAAAGTCAATGTGCCGATCCCCAAAAAGTGCAAGCTTGGACCAAAGACGATGGATTGCATTAATTTGGGCTACGCTAAGAATAGCGTTGGCTATAGATTTCCAGTAGTGAAATCTGAGGTACCTGACGTGAAAGTTGGTACAATTATGGAGTCTAAGGATGCTACATTCTTTGAGGATATATTTCCCATGAGAGATATCCAAAGCACTTTTAGACAGGAATCAGAGGAGAGTCCTGAGCCTGCCATTCCTATGGAATATTATGAACAAACACATGATGAAAATCCTGAGGAGGATGACGAGGAAATCCTTGGTTGGGGTAAGAGACAAAGAACTGCAAAGAACTTTGGTGATGACTTCCCTGTATACCTCGTGGATGATAATCCCACTTCTATTTCAGAAGCCTATGCATCTCCTGATGCTGACTACTGGAAAGAAGCGATCCGTAGTGAGATGGATTCCATCATGGCTAATGGAACATGGGAAATAACTGAGCGTCCCTATGGGTGGAAACCATTGGGATGTAAGTGGGTGTTCAAAAAGAAGCTTAGGCCCGATGGTACAAGTGAAAAGTACAAGGCTAGGCTTGTGGCCAAGGACTATTCCCAGAAAGAAGAAGAAGATTTCTTCGATACTTATTCACCTATGGCCAGACTGACCACCATTCGAGTACGACTCTCGTTGGCGGCCTCACATGGACTTCTCGTCCATGAAATGGACGTCAAGACGGCTTTCTTTAATGGAGAGCTAGAGGAGGAAATATATATGCAACAGCCAGATGGTTTTGTGATAGATGGTCAAGAAGGAAAGGTGTGTAAGTTGCTGAAATCTTTATATGGCTTGAGACAAGCACCTAAGCAATGGCATGAGAAGTTTAATACAACTCTGACATCTACTGGCTTCGTTGTTAATGAAGCTGACAAATGTGTATACTATCGCCATGGTGGGGACGAAGGAGTTATACCGTGCTTGTATATTGATGATATACTGATATTTGGAACCAATCTCAAAGTGATTGTGGAGGTTAAGACCTTTTTCTCTCAGAACTTTGAGATGAAGGACCCTGGAGTGGCTGATGTTATCTTGAACATCAAGCTATTGGGAGATGACGAGGGTGGGATTACACTTCTGCAATCCCATTATGTTGAGAAGATTTTGAGTCGTTTTGGATATTCGGACTGCAAAGTTTCTCAAACACCTTATGATCCTAGTGTGCTGGTTCGAAAGTTCACAGGCAAAGCTAAAGATCAATTGAGATACTCTCATATTATTGGTTCACTTATGTATCTAGCTAGCACAACGAGGCCTGACATCGCGTTTGCTGTGAGCAAACTGAGTCGGTTTGTCGCCAATCCGGGTGATGTTCATTGGCGTGCTATTGAAAGATTTATGCGCTATTTTAAAGGTACTATGAACCATGGACTTCACTATACTGGATACCTGTCGCTACTTGAAGGGTATAGTGATGCGAATTGGATCTCTGATGTTGATGAGATGAAGGCTACTACTGGGTATATGTTTACCCTTGGAGGTGGCGTTGTTTCCTGGAAGTCTTGCAAGCAAACGATCTTAATGAGATCGACAATGGAAGCAGAATTAACAGCATTAGACACCTCTGGTGTCGAAGCAGAATTTCTTCGAGATCTTTTGATGGACTTGCCAGTGGTTGAGAAGCCGGTTCCGACTATCCTTATGAACTACGATAACCAGACAGTCATTGTCAAAGTGAAGAGTTCAAAGGACGACATGAAGTCCAACAAACATATAAGAATGAGATTGAAAGCTGTCAGACGTTTAAGAAGCTCCGGAGTGATAGCGTTGGATTACATCCAAACGGCTAAGAATCTGGCAGATCCCTTTACTAAAGCGCTATCAGGTGTTGTGATAGATAATGCATTGAGGAAGATGGGTATGAGACCCACATGAGTTGCCATGGTAGTAATCCAACCTATGTGATCAGAGATCCCGTGAAGTAGGACCTGGGAAAACAAGCCAGTGGTGAACTGAGGAGAGTAACTTTACTAACCCACTTCGTTGGAGATGCAAGATGACTACTGTCTTAACGTGTTCTAAAGCTTATATGTAAGCAAGATGCTGTCCTACAGAGCAATCTTTGGAGGAACACACCTATATGAGCCCGACTGCTGGTCACGGTCTATGAGATTGGGGTGATCTCTAGTAACCTCACGAATAGGCCAGGGAGTGTGACTAATATGCTCCACTCGATGGGTCAGCCTTCGGCAGCCTAGTACTAATAGGACTTGTGATGAAACTTCTTGACGCCAAACTGACATTTCAAGGCATAATCTATTGTTCAGTTGTGAAGGAGTGTAGCTACTTGTTCTAGGTGAATCTCAACCTTAACAGGTCTTCGCTGAAATACTGGTATATCAACACAGTAATTGGAACAGAGGACAAAATGGGCCCTTAAGATCTGGTGGGGGATTGTTGAAATATGAGATGGGCTTTAGGCCCATAAGACAATTTCAGAAAAATCTCCAAGGGCCCATGTAGGTGGCATGGCAAGGGGGTGGGAAGTTTAGTCCCACCTTGCTAGTGGAGAGGGAGTTGCACCTCTTTATAAGAGTCTCTCTTCCACATGCTATTGCAGCATGAGAAGAGGCCCTCGCGCACTCCTCCTTTGCCGCCCGCCTCGCCACGCCTCGGCACGACGCGCCGCGCCGCGGCTTGCGGAAATGAGCCGAGCCGAGCTCATACCTACGCGCTTATTTTTGCCGGTCGGGAACGGAGAATACGTAACCTCACGATCTGAGACGTTAGATCGTGGGTCAGACGTGGGTTCAGTCCACGTCTTTCCACCCGGACGCCACCTACATAAGCAGGGCTTCGACCAACCCTAGCCGTCACGGAAAACAGATCACATCTGCCTCCACTCGCTCCGCCCACGTCGTTCCTTTTGTTGCTGCTGCCGACGACGACTCCGTCCCGTTCATCGCGTACATGGTCGACGAGAGAGCAGGCCTCCGAAACCACGCCTCTTCGGGTCCTGTACGAAGGGAGGGGCGATTAGGTTTTTGGGGAGCGACTACGCGACTGCTCGCTTCCGTTCATCTACGTCCGCATCGCCTCCGCCCTCTTCGCCATGTCGTCCCCAACCGACGTCAACTGTGCCGCTGCTGAGAAGCTCGTAGCCGACAAGAAGGTGGCTGAGGATGCCACCGCTGCCAATGCTGCTGCTACGGCCAACTCGCCTATTGGAGGGTATAACACGTTTATCCCGCTTTTACTTGTGTCGATTTTAGCAGTACTACTTGCATGCATGTATATGTTAACTATATGTGTAGTACATGTTAGTTTGGTTCATCATCAGTATATCAGTAATCTAGTCAATGACATGCTAGTTATTATGTCGTGGATTAATTTGATGGCAAAATTTTCTATATACTTAACAATATACTCAACAGATGTCCGAAGCCACGTCTTGATGGGAGGCTGGTGCTTGAATCAGCTAAAGGCTACACGTGGTATCACGTGAATCCCTCTTTCAGTACAAGTATAAAAGTTTACGCATACATGTACTCTTGTCTGATCATCTCCTGACAACGGGAAGAAAGATGGCTCATGCGCATGTGACGCTGCTCTAGCAGGAAAGCATAAGATCTCAATGGAGAAGTTTGTTCCGGGCCCGTCGTGTTTACCGCTCAAGGAGCCACAGGCAGGCAGCTAGTCTTGTCACTCGTACGAGGGTGTTGTCGGTCGGGCCAAACTGCTGATGCGCGTGCGCGCACCGCACATCTACTTTCCGCGGAATGTCTCGAGCAGCCGTTGATATTTGTAGAGCCGGGACAAAGGCGCGTATCGTAAACACTGACTGGACACGCTTAAATAATACATTTTATAATTGGACATCTTAAATTTTGTATCTTAAATTCATATAAACTCATGCAACTATTACGTTGATACATTACATGCATCGTTCAACTATTTCATTACTACTAACATGGTATCGGACTATCAAAAGTTGATATGTTTGTCAATGATGGAGATCATACATGTCTGTCCTTGCCCTTTCCGGAGCACTTGCCGTCCATCTTGTCAAAGTACCGGTCAAAGACGCGGTACGGTTCGAGCCGGATCTGCTCGTCGTCGGGCTGTCCTCGTCGTCGCTGACCTCCTTCTCCTCCTTCGATGGCAGTTCGGCCATTTCGTGGACCGCACGATTATGCTCTCGGGCGAGGGCGCGTGTGTTCTTTCGCTTCCGCTTCTTCAAAATGCGGGCATGAATGGCTTCCTCCTCTGCGGCTGCCCACACAGCCGCATCAGCTCCTTCGCCGCCATCATTTCCTATGCGATATGGGCCTCGACGGCCCTTATCCTTTCCTTCCCATGGCGAGCGGCCCGTTCCCAGTGGGACTCAATGTCTGCCGGACCGATGATGGGGAAGGAGAGATTTTCCGATGGCCGGGACCGCGATGATCCCGTGCCAGAGGACCCGAGCGCCTGTTGAGCCGACGCTATGGGGTCACGTCGGACATATCCTACCGTCGGTCGGGCGTTGTCCTTGTGGGAGCGGCGGAGTGCAATGCGGACCGCCATTGCCTTCTCCAATCCGCAGTGGAGGACACCCAAGTTGACGGATCCGGACTAGTCGGAGTCAGATCAGCTGCCCTCCGGACGGGAAGGCGGCGCAGACGAACGTGACCTCTCGGCCTTGTCACTTCAATGCGGACGCCGCGCCCCGAGGAACCAACTCTGGCAGCTGCACCACATTATAGCAGGCTAACCGCCTGTCGCTTGCCCTGGCCGCGGTTATTTAAGCTGCACTCCGGCGCCGAGGAGCAAAGCACTGGACCTTCGTCCTCTCCCCCCTCCCCGGCGCTGTTGAGCAGCACTGTACCTTCCTCCTCTCTCCCCTTCCCATGTTCGCTCCGTCAGATGGAACCGGCACCACCATCACCGGCGCGAGGGAAGGATGAGCCACCGTCCCCACAACGGGGCCGCGTCAAGAACGAGTCGACATCCCCCTTCCGGCCGATCAAGGGCGATGGACTGTGGGGTCTAGATATTTCTTACGACATCAGCCTCTAGAAATTTCTACGTCAGGGGTGAGCGGTGAACCAGCAAAAAAACCCGGTGTCGAGACAAAAGGAAACATGCAGTGAACCAAAAAAGACCATAGCCACATGTCTGCCCAGGAAACAATGACAGTAAGAACTGGGAACTCACCCTAGTGAGGTAGCTTAGTAGCATTAATTCTTTGATATATATAACACATCAAGATAGTAATCAACCTACCATACAACTTCTGAGAGTATTGCATCTTCAACAGAGTAGGTTAGTAAAGTTAATCTCCTTAGTTCACTACTGGCTTGTTTTACCAGGTCCTACTTCATGGGAACTTAGATCACGTAGGTTGTATTACCATGATGAAAACTCATGTGGGTCTCATATCCATCTCCCTCGATGCATTTTCTATCACAACACGTGACAGCCCTTTAGTAAACGGATATGTCAGATTCTTAGCCGTTTTGATATAATCCAACGTTATCACTCTAGAGTTTCTTAAACGTCTGACAGATTTCATTCTCATTCTTATATGTTTGACTTCATGTTATCCCTTGATTTTTTTACTTTGACAATAGCTGTCTCATTATCATAGTTCATAAGGATAGTCGGAACCGGCTTCTCAACCACTGGCAAGTCCATCAAAAGATCTCGAGGCCATTCTGCTTCGACACAGGATGTGTCTAATGTTGTTAAATTCTGTTTCCATTATCAATATCGTTAAAATCATTTGTGTTGGGGATATACCCCACAGGTAGGACTCGCCTAAAGTATAACCCAGCATTAGGTTGTAGCCATTGAGAAGGATATGCGGAGAAGACAAGAAACCCAAGGCCCAGGAGATGGCTTGATTAAAGGCCGGCTCGACCACGCCACTTCTATGGTCGGCTTAGGCATGAAGACCTAAGGAATCTTCCTTTCCTTGAGGAGCAAGGGAAGGAAGATCTAGATTAGGTCATGGGTTGACTACAACCCGGATTCTATTATAAATTCCTAGCCTCCACCTATAGATAAAGGGGAGCCCGGAATGTAGAAAGGACAAGTAAGAAAGAATCCACCCTCGAGAGCTAGGTTAGCGATTATGAACCCTTGTAATTGATATTTCCATCAATATACGCACAAAGTAGGACGTAGGCTATTACCTCCATTGGAGGGGCTGAACCTGGGTACACTCGTCTCTCGTTCCCGATCAAGCCTTTCGAGTCGCCACATAGCGGCGATGGCCTCACACTTAAGTTCTCTGATACGTCCATTTTGCATCATGATTTCCTACTGTTATTTATAATGTTTTTATGCATAATAATGCTTTATGGAGTAATTCTAATGCCTTTTCTCTCATATTATGAAAGATTTGCATAAAGAGGGAGAATGCCAGCAATTGGAATTTTGGACCTAAAAAATTATATGAGAGATACCTATTCTACACAACTTCAAATGAGCTGAAACTTTAGAGAGAATTATTTTGGAATATATAAAAAGTACTGGAGCAAATAACTACCGGAGGGCGGCCACGTGGTGAGCACAAGACACCAGGGCACGCCAGTCCCCCCAAGCGCACCTTGGTGGGTTGTGCTCAGCCCGGCCCACCTCTGGTGCCCATCTTATGGTATTTAAGGTGTTTTGACCTAGAAAAGATTAAGGGGGACTTTCGGTACGGAACGCTGCCATCTCGAGGAGGGACTTGGGCAGGAGCACTTTTGCCGTTCGGTGGAGTGATTTCGCCGGGGGAACTTCCCTCCCGGTGGGGCAAATCGAAGCCATCGTCATCACCAACAACCCTTGTTGGGGAACGTTGCATGGGAAACAAAAAATTTCCTACGCACACGCAAGATCTATCCATGGTGATGAGCATCTACAAGAGGTAGAGTGGATCTACATACCCTTGTAGATCTCTAAGCGGGAAGCGTTAAGAAACACGGTTGGTGTAGTCGAACGTCTTTTCGATCCAAATCACCGAGCATCCCGTGATCTCATCACGATCCGTCCCGCGATCCAATCACGATCCGTCCCGCGAACTCATCATGATCCGTCCCGCGATCTCATCATGATACGTCTCGCGAACTCATCACGATCCGTCCCGTGATCTCATCACGATCCGTCCCGCGAACTCATCACGATCCGTCCCGCGATCTCATCACGATCCGTCTCGCGATCTTGATCACGGTCCTTCCGATCTAGCGCCGAACGAACGACACCTCCGCGTTCAACACACGTACAGCTTGATGACGATCTCCACCTTCTTGATCCAGCAAGAGGGGGCGAAGAGGTAGAAGAGTTCTCCGGCAGCATGACGGCGCTCCGGCGATGGTGGTGGAGCTATTCCGGCAGGGCTTCGCCTAAGCATTGCAGAAATCCGATCTAGAGGAGAAACTATGCACTGGAGGAACGGGTAGCACGTGGCTGAAAAACTAGTGCCAAAAGCCCTAAAACCTCTAGTATATATAGGAGGAAGAGAGGAGGAGGCTTGGCTCCCAAGGAGCCAGCCCTTGGGTCGGTCGAACCAAGGAGGATTGGAGGATTCCTCCTTCAATCCTAGTAGGACTAGGACTCCTCCTTATTTTTGCCCTTTTTGCCTTTTTCCACCTTTTTCTCTTTGGGATTTTCTTCCCAGCCGCATGGGCCTTGTGTGGGTCTTCCACCAGCCCACTAAGGGCTGGTATTTACTCTCCCACAGCCCATGTAGCCTCTTGGGTCGAAATACCCCACCCGATGGTCTCTCGGTACACTACCGGCACTCTCGGTACACTACTGATGAGCCCGAAACCTTTCCGGCGACCAAAACAGGACTTCCTATATATAAATCTTTACCTCAGGACCATTCCGGAGCTCCTCGCAACGTCCGAGATCTCATCCGGGACTCCTAACAACCTTAGTTCACCACCATACATAACTCTATACTACCGAAACGTCACCGAACCTTAAGTGTGCAGACCCTGTGGGTTCGAGAACTATGTAGACATGACCGAGACACCTCTACGGTCAATAACCAATAGCGGGACCTGGATGCCCATATTGGTTCCTACATATTCTATGAAGATCTTTATCGGTCGAACCTGTGTGTCAAGGATTCAGTTAATCCCGTATGATGTTCCCTTTGTTCTTCGGTATGTTACTTGCCCGAGATTCGATCGTCAGTATCTCCATACCTAGTTCAACCTCATTACCGGCAAGTCTCTTTACTCGTTGCTTAATACAAGATCCCGTGACTAACACTTAGTCACATTGCTTGCAAGGCTTATTGTGATGTTGTATTACCGAGTGGGCCCTGAGATACCTCTCCGTCACACGGGGTAACAAATCCCAGTCTTGATCCATGCCAACTCAACAGACACCCTCGAAGATACCTGTAGAGCACCTTTATAGTCACCCAGTTACGTTGCAACGTTTGATACACACAAGGCACTCCTCCGGTGTTAGTGAGTTGCATGATCTCATGGTCATAGGAACAGATACTTGACATGCAGAAAACAGTAGCAATAAACTGACACGATCATATGCTACGTTTGTAGTTTGGGTCTTGTCCATCACATCATTCTCCTAATGATGTGATCCCGTTACCAAATGACATCTCATGTCCATGACTAGGAAACCATAGCCATCTTTGATCAACGGGCTAGTCTATTTAGAGGCATACTAGGGACATGGTGTTGTCTATGTATCCACACATGTATCTAAGTCTCCGATCAATACAATTATAGCATGGATAAGAAACGATTATCATGAACAAGGAAATATGGTAATAACTAATTTATTATTGCCTCTAGGGCATATTTCCAACAGTCTCCCACTTGCACTAGAGTCAATAATCTAGTTCACATCACCATGTGATATGCATTGTTATGAATCTAACACCCAATGAGTTCTGAGGCTCGATCATGCTTTGCATGTGAGAGAGGTCTTATAGTCAACGGGTCTATGACATTCAGATCCGTGTGTGCTTTGCAAATCTCTATGTCAAACTATAAACACTGCTACCACACTCCACTTGGTACTATTCCAAATGGCTGATCCACTATACGTTTCCAGATTGCTACTATGAGTCATCCGGATTGGTGTTAAAGCTTGCATCGACGTAACTCTTTAGGACGAACTCTTTATCACCTCCATAATCGAGAAACATCCCCTCAGACTTTTAGTTACTAAGGATAATCTTGACCGCTGTCCAGTGATCCACTCCTGGATCACTCTTGTACCCCTTGACAGACTCATGGCAAGGCACACACAGGTGCGGTACACAGCATCGCATACTATATAGAGCCTATGGCTAAGGCATAGGGGAAGACGTTCGTCCTTTCTCTTTCTTCTGCCGTGGTCGAGCTTTGAGTCTCACTCAACTTCACACCTTACAAATCAGGCGAGACCTCTTTCTCCGACTGATCCATTTTGAACTCTTTCAAAATCTTGTCAAGGTATGCACTCATTGAAAGTCTCATCAAGCATGTTGATCTATCTCTATAGATTTTGATGCTCAACAATTAGGTAGCTTTATCCAGGTCTTCCTTTGAAAAACTCTTTTCAAACAACCGTTTATGCTTTCCAGAAATTCTACATCATTTTTTCGATCAACAATATGTCATCCACATATACTTATCAGAAATTCTATAGTGCTCCCACTCACTTTATTGTAAATACAAGTTTCTCGTTCATAGAAGTGTATATTCCAACTCCGACATGCTCACTTCAGTCCATAGAAGGATCACTGAAGCTTGCTCACCTTTTAGCATCCTTAGGACTGACAAAACCTTCTGGTTGTATCACATACAACCTTTCCTCAAGTAAACCGTTAAGGAAACGATGTTTTGACATCCATCTGCCAGATTTCATAATTGAAAATGCAGCAACTGCTAACATAATTCCAACAGACTTTTAGCATCGCTACGAGTGAGAAAGCCTCATCGCAGTCAACTCCTTGAACTTGTCACAAACATCTTTGCAACAAGTCGAGCTTTACAAATGGTGACATTTACCATCAGTGTCTGTCTTCATTTTAAAGATCCATATGTACTCAACGACCTGCTGTCCAACGAGCAAGTCTACCAAAGTCTATACTTGGTTTTCATACATGGATCCTATCTCAGATTTCATGGACTCCAACCATTTGTCGGAATCCGGGCCCATCATCGCTTCTCCACAGCTCGTAGGTCCATCGTTGTCCAACAACATGACCTCTAAGATAGGGTTGTCGTACCACTCAGGAGCAGTACACGTCCTTGTCGACCTACGAGGTTCGATAGTAACTTGATCCGAAGCTTCATGATCATCATCATTAACTTCCTCTTCAACTAATGTAGGCTTCACAGAAACATCTTCCTATGTTGCTCTACTCTCTCGTTGAAACAAAGGTTCAACAATGTCATCAAGTTCTATCTTCCTCCCACTCAATTCTTTCGAGAGAAACTCTTTCTTGAGAAAGGACCCAGTTTTAGCAACAAACACTCTATGCTTGGATCTGAGATAGAAGGTTTACCCAACTGTCTTTAGGGTATTCTATGAAGATGCATTTGTCCGCTTTGGGTTCGAGCTCATTAGGTGAAAACCTTTTTCACATAAGTGTTGCAGCCCCAAACATTAAGAAATGATAGCTTAGGTTTCTATCAAACCATAATTCACACGGTGTCATCTCAACGGATTTAGATGGTGCCCTATCTAAAGTGAATGTAGTTGTCTCTAATGCATAACTCCAAAATTATAGTAGCAAAACTATTAGAGACATCATAGCAAGCACCATTTTCAATAGAGCACGACTATGACGTTCGAACACACCATCACACTATGGTGTTCCAGGTGGCGTGAGTTGTGAAACAACTTTCACATCGTCTAAAGTTGTATGCCAAACTCGTAACTCAGATACTTACCTCCATGATCATAGCGCAGACATTTTTATCTTCTTGTCACGATGATCTTAAACTTCACTCTGAATTTGCTTGAACCTTTGAAACGATTCAGACTTGTGTTTCATCAAGTAAATATACACTATATCTACTCAAATCATCAGTGAAGGCAAGAAAATAACGATATCCACCACACGCTACAAGACTCATTGGATTGCATACATCAACATGTATCATTTCCAATAAATCACTTGTCCGCTCCATCCATCTGGAAACGGAGTCCTTAGTCATCTTGCCCAAGAGGCATGGTTCTCATGTCTCAACCGATTCGAAATCGAATGAATCCAAAGATCCATCAGCATGGAGTTTCTTCATGCGCTTTATACCAATATGACATTTAGCGGCAGTGCCGCAAGTATGTGGTACTATCATTATTAACTTTGTATCTTATGGCATCAATGTTATGAACATGTGTATTACTACGATCAAGATTCAACAAACCATTCTCACTGGGTGCATGACCATTGAAGGTATTATTCATGTAAATAGAATAACCATTATTCTCTAACTTAAATGAATAACCGTGTTGCAATAAACACGATCTAATCACGTTCATGCTCAACGCAAAACACCAAATAACATTTATTTAGGTTTGTCACTAATCCCGAAGGTAGAGAGAGCGTGCGATGTTGATGATATCAACCTTGGAAACATTTCCAACACACATCGTCACCTCACCCTTAGCTAGTTCGTCGTTTATTCCGTAGCTTTTATTTCGAGTTACTAACATTTAGCAACCGAACCCGTATCCAATACCCAGGTGCTACTAGGAGTACTCGCAAGGTACACATCATTAACACGTATATCAAATATACTTCTGTCAACATTGCCAGCCTTCTTATCTACCAAGTATCTAGGGTTGTTCTGCTTTAGCGACCGCTCTCCTCATAATCAAAGCACTTAGTCTCGGGTTTGGGTTCAACTTTGGGTTGCTTCACTGGAGCAGCAACTGACTTGCTATCCATCAATTTTCCCTCCTTGCTCTTGTCCTTCTCGAAACTAGTGGTTTGACTAACCATCAACACTTGACGCTCCTTCTTGATTTGTACCTTCGTGGTGTCAAACATCACGAATAGCTCAGGGATCATTATTTCTATCCCTGGCTTTTTATAGTTCATCACCAAGTTCTAGTAGCTTTAGTGACAGTGACTTGGAGAACTATATCAATCACTATCTTATCTGGAAGATCAACTCCCACTCGATTCAAGCGATTGTATCACCCAGACAATCTGAGCACATGCTCAATGATTGAGCTATTCTCTTTCATCTTGCAGGCAAAGAATCTTGTTGGAGATCTCATATCTCGCAACATGGACACGAGCCTGAGATCCTAATTTCAGCTCTTAGAACATCTCATATGTTCCGTGACGTTCAAAACGTTTTGGAGCCTCAATTCTAAGCCGTAATGCATGACACACTAAACTATCAAGTAGTCATCAGAACGTGCCTGTCAGATGTTCACAACATCTACAGACGACGCTAGAGGGGTTGGCGCATCGAGCGGTGCATTAAGGACATAAGCCTTCTGTGCAGCAACGAGGACAATCCTCAGATCACGGAGCCAGTCCGCAATATTGCTACCATCATCTTTCAACTCTATTTCTCTAGGAACATATAAAAATTCAAGGGAGCTACAGCGTGAGCTAGTAATCTACAACACAGTTTGCAAAGACATTACTGACTATGTTCATGATAATGAGTTTAATTAATCATATTAGTTAAGAACTCCCACTCAAATTGACATCCCTCCGGTCATTCGAGTGATACATGATCCAAATTCACCAACTCAAGACCAATCATCACGTGAGTTGAGGTGGTTTCAATGGTGAACATCATCATGTTGATCATATCTGCTATATGACTCATGTTCAACCTTTCGGTCTCTTGTGTTCCGAGGCCATGTCTGTACATGCTAGGCTCATCAAGTTTAACCCGAGTGTTCTGCATGTGCAACACTGGCTTGCACCCGTTGTCTATGAACATAGAGTCTATCACACCCGATCATCACGTGGTGTCTCAACACGACGAACTTTCGCAACGGTGCATACTCGGGGAGAACACAATTCATCTTGAAATTTAAGTGAGGGATCACCTTATAATGCTACCGTCGTCCTAAGAAAAACAAGGTGCATAATAGGATTAACATCCCATGCAAATCATAAGTGACATGATATGGCCATGAACTTGTGCTTCTGATCTCCATCTTGAAAGCACCGGCATGATCTTCATCGTCACCGGCACGACACCATGATCTCCATCAACATGTCGCCATTGGGGTTGTCGCTCCCATCATGCTTGTACTACTATCGCTATCGTTTAGTGATAAAGTAAAGCATTACATAACGCTTAATGATTAACACGCAGGTCATACAATAATTAAAGACAACCCTATGGCTCCTGCCAGTTGCCGTACTCATCGACATGCAAGTCGTGATATTCTATACAACACATGATCATCTCATACATCACATATATCACATCATGTAATTTGCCATATCACATCACAACATACCCTGCAAAAACAAGTTAGACGTCCTCTAATTGTTGTTGCATGTTTTACGTGGCTGCTACGGGTATCTAGCAAGAACAATTCTCATCTACGCAAAAACCACAACGGTGATACACTAGTTGCTTTTCAACCTTCTCAAGGACCGCCTTAGTCGAATCCGATCCAACTAAAGTGAGAGAAACTGGCACCCGCAAGCCATATATGCAACAAGTTGCGGTTGAGGGAACCGGTTTGTCGTAAGCGTACGAGTAATGTTGGTCCGAGCCACTTCATCTCACAATACCGCTGAACCAAAACATGACCAAGGGAGGAAGCAATCTAAGCATCAACGCCCACAAACTCTTTGTGTTCTACTCGAGATCTCATCTACACATAGACCTAGCTCATGATGACACTGTTGGGGAACGTTGCATGGGAAACAAAAAATTTCCTATGCACACGCAAGATCTATCCATGGTGATGAGCATCCACGAGAGGGAGAGTGGATCTACATACCCTTGTAGATCGCTAAGCGGGAAGCGTTAAGAAACGTGGTTGGTGTAGTCGGACGTCTTCGCGATCCAAATCGCCGAGCATCCCGCGATCTCATCACGATCCGTCCCGCGAACTCATCACGATCCGTCCCGCAATCTCATCACGATCCGTCTCGCGATCTTGATCACGGTCCTTCCGATCTAGCGCCGAACGGACGACACCTCCGCGTTCAGCACACGTACAGCTTGATGACGATCTCCGCCTTCTTGATCCAGCAAGAGGGAGCGAAGAGGTAGAAGAGTTCTCCGGTAGCATGACGGCGCTCCGGCGATGGTGGTGGAGCTATTCCGGCAGGGCTTCGCCTAAGCATTGCAGAAATCCGATCTAGAGGAGAAACTATGCACTTGAGGAACGGGTAGCACGTGGCTGAAAAACTAGTGCCAAAAACCCTAAAACCTCTAGTATATATAGGAGGAAGAGAGGAGGAGGCTTGGATCCCAAGGATCCAGCCCTTGGGTCGGCCGAACCAAGGAGTATTGGAGGATTCCTCCTCCAATCCTAGTAGGAGTAGGACTCCTCCTTTTTTTTGCCTTTTTTGCCTTTTTCCATCTTTTTCTCGTTGGGCTTTTCTTCCCAGCCGCATGGGCCTTGTGTGGGACTTCCAACAGCCCACTAAGGGCTAGTATTTACTCTCCCACAGCCCATGTAGCCTCTTGGGTCGAAATACCCCTCCTGATGGTCTTCTGGTACACTACTAATGAGCCCGAAACCTTTCTGCTCTGAAACCTTAGTTCATCTCTTGTGTTCAATCTTTGTACCGGAACCTCGGATTGGTACGTGTGGGTGACTAGTAGTGTTTATTACATTACGTAGGTGATTACTATATGGTTTATTTGGTGGAAGATTATATGTTCAAATCCACTATGCTATTTAAGATCCCTCTGATCTTCAACATGAATATTATTTGTGAGTAGGTACCTTTGTTCTTGAGGTCACGAGAGAAGTCATGTTGCAAGTAATCATGTGAATTTGATATGTGTTCGATATTTTGATGATATGTTTGTTGTAATTCCCTTAGTGGTGTCATGTGAACATCGACTACATGACACCTCACCATCTTTGGGCCTAAGGGAATGCATTGTGGAGTAGTTATTAGATGATGGGTTGCTAGAGTCACAGAAGCTTAAACCCTTGTTTATGCGCTACTTCGTAAGGGGTTGATTTGGATCCACATGTTTGATGCTATGGTTAGATTTTGTCTTAATACTTTTCTCGTAGTTGTGGATGCTTGCGAGGGGGTTAATCACAAGTGGGAGTTAGTTCAAGTAAGAACAACACCCAAGCACCGGTCCACCCACATATCAAATTATCAAAGTAGCGAACACGAATCAAACCAACATGATGAAAGATACTAGATGAAATTGTCGTGTACCCTCAAGAACGCTTTGCTTATTATAAGAGACTGTTTTGGCTTGTCCTTTCCCACAAAAGGATTGAGCTACCTTGCTGCACTTTATTTACCGTTACCGTTACTTGCTCGTTACCAATTACCTTGCTATCAAACTACCTCCTATCTATAATTTTAGTGCTTGCAGAAATTACCTTGCGGAAAACCGCTTGTCATTTCCTTCTGCTCCTCATTAGGTTCGACACTCTTACTTATTGAAAGGACTACGGTTGACTGATAACCCACAATTATAGGGGATCGCAACAATTTTTGAGGGTAGAGTATTGAACCCAAATTTATTGATTCGACACAAGGGGAGCCAAAGAATATTCTCGAGTATTCATAGCTGAGTTGTCAATTCAACCACACCTGAAAGACTTAATATCTGCAGCAAAGTATTCAGTAGCAAAGTAGTATGAAAGTAACAGTAACGGTGGCAAAAGTAATAGTAGCAGTTTTATAGTGATTGTAACAGTAGCAACGGAGAAGTAACTTAGCAGAGATCAATATGTGGAAAGCTCGTAGGCAATGGATCGGTGATGGATAATAATGTTGGATGTCATTCATCATGCAACGGTTATAACGTATGGTGACACAGAACTAGCTCCAATTCATCAATGTAATGTAGGCATGTATTCCATATATAGGCATACATGCATATGGAAAAGAACTTGCTGTTGGATATATGCCCTAGAGGCAATAATAAATTAGTTATTATCATATTTCCTTGTTCATGATAATCATTTATTATCCATGCTATAATTTTATTGATTGGAAACTAAATACATGTGTGGGTATATAGACAACACTGTGTCCCTAGTATGTCTCTAGTAAACTAGCTCGTTGATCAAAGATGGTCAAGGTTTCCTAGACATTGACATGATATGTCATTTGATAACGGGATCACATCATTAGGAGAATGATGTGATGGACAAGACCCAAACTACAAACTTAGCATATGATCGTGTCAGTTTATTGCTACAGTTTTCTACATGTCAAGTATTTGTTCCTATGACCATGAGATCATGCAACTCACTGACACCGGAGGAGTACGTTGTGTGTATCAAACGTCGCAACGTAGTTGGGTGACTATAAAGGTGCTCTACAGGTATCTCCAAGGGTGTCTGTTGGGTTGGCATGGATCAAGACTGGGATTTGTTACTCCGTGTGATGGAGAGGTATCTCAGGGCCCACTTGGTAATACAACATTACAACAAGCCTTGCAAGAAATGTGACTAAAGTGTTAGCCACGGGATCTTGTATTATGGAACGAGTAAAGAGACTTGCCGGTAACGAGGTTGAACTAGGTATACAGATACCGACGATCGAATCTCGGGCAAGTAACATACCGAAGAACAAATGGAACAACATACGGGATTAACTGAATCCTTGACATAGAGGTTCGACCGTTAAAGATCTTCGTAGAATATGTAGGAACCAATATGGGCATCCAGATCCCGCTATTGGTTATTGACCGTAGAGGTGTCTCTGTCATGTCTACGTAGTTCTCGAACCCGCAGGGTCTGCACACTTAAGGTTCAGTGACGTTTCGGTAGTATAGAGTTATGTATGGTGGTGACCAAAGGTTGTTTGGAGTCTCGGATGAGATCCCGGATGTCACGAGGAGCTCCAGAATGGTCCGGAGGTAAAGATTGATATATGGGATAATAGTGTTTGGTCTCCGGAAGGGTTCCGAAATTCACCGGAAATAGTTTCGGGTGTTTCCCGAAATGTTCGGGGGTACAAGGACACTTTATTTGGGCCAAGGGGTAAAGCCCATGAATCTTTAGGAAGGTGCAAAAGATGTTTTGCGAAGGCCAGGGGCCAGACGCCAGCGTCCCTGGCGTCTGGGGCCAGACGTCGAGGACCTTGGCGTCTGGTCCTGGAGTCCGAGTTGAACTCTTGCCTTGCGGGCAAACCGACCTTGAGGAGGATTTTTCTCCAAGTTTCGACCCCAAGGCTCAGCATATAAATAAAGGGGCAGGGCTAGCACTTGGAACACATCAAGAAACCCTAAGCCACGTGCTGCCTCTCCTCTAGTTCGTAGTTTCTCCTCTAGATCGGTTTCAGCGGTGCTTAGGCGAAGCCCTGCTGGAATTGCTCCACCACCATCACTGCAACGCCGTCGCACTGCCGGAGAACTCGCCTACCTCTCTGCTCCTTCTTGCTAGATCAAGAAGGCGGAGATCGTCATCAAGTTGTATGTGTGCTGAACGCGGAGGTGCCGTCCGTTCGGTGCTAGATCGGAAGGACCGTGATCAAGATCGCGAGACGATTCATGATTGGATCGCGGGACAGATCTTGATGAGATCGCGGGACGGATCGTGATGAGATCGCAGGATGGATCGTGATGGGATCGCGAGATGCTCGGCGATTTGGATCGCGAAGACATTCGACTACATCAACCGCATTTCTTAACGCTTCCCGCTTAGCGATCTACAAGGGTACGTAGATCCACTCTCCCTCTCGTAGATGCTCATCACTGTGACGCCCCCAATTTCGACCGTACGCTAAACATACACGCAATGCGTACGACCAAGATCAGGGACTCACTAATAAATATCACAACACAACTCTAGACACAAATTTAAAGTCATACAACTTCATATTACAAGCCAGGGGCCTCGAGGGCTTGAATACCAAGCTCGACAAGCATCAGTCTACGGAAGCAAATAATATCTGAGTACAGACATAAGTTAAATATGTTTTGCCTTAAGAAGGCTAGCACAAACATAACAATGGATCGAAAGAGGCGAGGCCTCCTGCCTGGGAACCTCCTATCCTACTATTGGTCGGGGGCCGCCTCCATGTAGTAGTAGGCTCCTGCGGTGGCGTAGTAGTCGTCTCTGGCGTACTCCATCTCCTGGGCTCTATCGTCTGAATGCAGAATCGCAATGAGGGGGGAAAGAGAAAGAAAAGCAGCGGTGAGTACTCATCCAAAGTACTCGCAAGACTGACATCAGAACTATGTTATGTATGCATCATTATCAAGGGGGGTGGGGTTATATCTGGACTGGCTGCAGAAAGCAAGAATAGGGGGAAGGCCTAGTCCTATCGATGACTAGCATCTTCAACATCTTGCAGCATGAGAAGAGAGTAGACTGGTATCTCATATATAGTCATATTATTGTAGCAATTTTATTAAATAACCACGCCCAAAGATTCTTCCTCGACTCCCTGGGAGGAAGCAATCCCGGAGCCACATTCATTTAAAATAAATCACAATTATAGTTGTATAAGGTCAAGGGGTCAAGGTACAACCCAAGTCGTCCTGTTACCGTGGACACGGCTATTCGAATAGATAAGTTCTTCCCTGCAGGGGTGCACCGCATTTCCAACACGCTTGATCACCTCTGGCCGGACACACTTTCCGGGGTAATGCCCGGCCTCGGGATCCAAAACGTCATCGCCACACCTAGACTCAATGAAGAGGCCAGCCCGCCGGTCTACTCCTAAGCATGCAGGTTCGTGGGCCCACTTGCCCTTGCACTCCTGCACGATGCGCATGTGGCCAGAAACAGACCTAGCACCCCTTAACTTACAAGCGCGATGCGTTCCAGTCCAATCCGGCACGTGCCACTCCATTGCTGACGTCCGAAGAGCTTTGGCTGATACAACGACGCTGAGTACCCATAACTTCTCCCACGTGAAGGTTTAGTGCGTAAAAAGGTCAACGACCAACTCGGATCAAATACCCAACCCATTAGCATTTTATTAGTGCGGGGAAAGCTCGAACCATACAGTTCGTCGCCCCGCCAATAACTCTCTGGTGCCTTACCGGTGCACCCCACCAATATCTCTCGTAGGTACCCTTGGGGCCGACCCGTCTTCAACATGTTTTTGTAGCTAGGTCATAGTAACTGTGTGTATAAAACATCAAGGCGGGAAATGAGGAATCACCCTCAACGGTCCCTGCTCGACGTAACCGCCAGGGTGGACTTAGAGGAATCACCCTCGAGAGTCACACACTTGAGGACCTGCACGACAAAGACATCGTCGGGAATGGTGAAGGAGGAATCACCCTCGATAACCTTGACCGACTAGCTACGCTACAGGGCTAGCATCATGAGTAATTCACGAGGTGTCACCCTCGATACTCGATAGTAGCACTACAGAGTCATACAATTAAGGGAAGTGCGGTGATGTGAGGGGCCTGGCTTGTCGCTCAGTTGACCGAGTCTTCGGGTCTTCGAGTCGTCGAATCGTCGATGAAGAAGCTGTTGGGAGACGTAGTAGTAAATCAAAAAATTTCCAACGTGTTTACCAAGATCTATCTATGGAGAAACCAGCAACGAGTGGGGAGAGTGCATCTTCATACGTTTGAAGATCGCTAAGCGGAAGCGTTACAAGAACGCGGTTGGTGGAGTCGTACTCGTAGCGATTCATATCGCGGTGGACTCCGATCTTAGCGTCGAACAACGGCGCCTTCGCGTTCTACACACGTACAACCCAGTGACGTCTCCTACGCCTTGATCCAGCAAGGAGGAAGGAGAGGATGGGAAGACCTCCGACAACACGACGACATGGTGACGGTGGAGCAGCGTGGTCTCCGGTAGGGCTTTGCCAAGCGCTACGGAGAACGAGGAGAGGGAGGAGTAGGGCTGCGCCGAGAGGAGAGGAACTCGTGTGTTGGCAGCCCCCAAAACCCCCACTATATATAGGAGGACGGGAGGAGGGTGCACAGCCCCTAGGGTTCCCACCCTAGGGTGGTGCGGCAGCCATAGATGGCCTTTGGCCAGCGGCTAAGAGGGGAGAAGGGGAGGGCGCAGCCCTAGTGGGCCTTAGGCCCATCTGGGTTTAGGGTTTCCCCTCCCTCCCACCTTTCCTCCGCCTTGGGCCAGGGTGGAGGGTGCGCCAGCCCACTCTGGGGCTGGTCCCTTCCACTCTACGCCCATGCAGCCCTCTAGAGCTGATGGACCCATTTGGTGGATCCCCGGAACCCTTCCGGTGGTCCCGATACGTTACTGGTAATTCCCGAAACACTTCCGGTGGCCAAATCCTCACTTCCTGTATATCAATCTTTGTCTCCGGACCATTCCGGAACTCCTCGTGACGTCCGGGATCTCATACGAGACTCCCAACTACCTTCGGTAACCACATACACTATTTCCCTATAACTCTAGCATCATCAAACCTTAAGTGTGTGGACCCTACGTGTTCAGGAGACACGTAGATATGACCAAGACACCTCTCCGGTCAATAACCAACAGCGGGATCTGGATACCCATGTTGGCTCCCACATGCTCCATGATGATCTCATCAGATGAACCACGATGTCGGGGATTCAATCAATCCCGTATACAATTCCCTTTGTCTATCGGTATGATACTTCCCCGAGAGTCGATCGTCGGTATCCCTATACCTTGTTCAATCTCATTACCGGCAAGTCTCTTTACTCATTCCGTAATACATCATCCCGTGGCTAACTCCTTAGTCACATTGAGCTCATTATGATGATGTCTTACCGAGTGGGCCCAGAGATACCTCTCCGTCATACGGAATGACAAATCCCAGTCTCGATTCGTGCCAACCCAACAGACAATTTCGGAGATACCCGTAGTGCACCTTTATAGCCACCCAGTTACGTTGTGACGTTTGGCACACCCAAAGCATTCCTATGGTATCCGGGAGTTGCACAATCTCATGGTCTAAGGAAACGATACTTGACATTGAAAAAGCTTTAGCAGACGAACTACACGATATTGTGCTATGCTTAGGATTGGGTCTTGTCCATCACCTCATTCTCCTAATGATGTGATCCCGTTATCAACGACATCCAATGTCCAAGGTCATGAAACCGTGACCATCTATCGATCAACGAGCTAACCAACTAGAGGCTCGCTAGGGACATGTTGTGGTCTATGTATTCACACATGCATTACGGTTTCCGGTTAACACAATTATAGCATGAACAATATATAATTATTATGAACAAGGAAATACAATAATAACAATTTTATTATTGCCTCCAGGGCATATTTCCAACAGTCTCCCACTTGCACTAGAGTCAATAATCTAGTTACATTGTGATGAATCGAACACCCATAGCATTCTGGTGTTGATCATGTTTTGCTCATGAGAGAGGTTTATTTAACGGATCTGCGACATTCAGATCCGTGTGTACTTTACAAATATCTATATCTTCTTCCTGAATGTAATCACGAATGGAGTTGAAGCGGCGCTTCATGTGTCTTGTCTTCTTGTGAAAATTGGGCTCCTTCGCAAGGGCAATGGCTCCAGTGTTGTCACAGAATAGAGTCATCGGGCCCGACGCATTGGGAATCACTCCTAGGTCGGTGATGAACTCCTTCATCCAGACTCCTTCCTTTGCTGCTTCCGAAGCAGCTATGTACTCCGCTTCACATGTAGATGCTGCCACGACGCTTAGCTTGCTGCTGCACCAGCTGACTGCCCCTCCGTTCAAGATATACACGTATCCGGTTTGCGACTTGGAGTCGTTCGGATCTGTGTCGAAGCTAGCATCGACGTAACCCTTTATGACGAGCTCTTCGGCACCTTCATATACGAGAAACATGTCCTTTGTCCTTTTCAGGTACTTCAGGATATTCTTGAACGCTGTCCAGTGTTCCGCTCCGGGATCACTTTGGTACCTCCCTACCAAACTTATGGCAAGGTTCAGATCAAGTCTGGTACACAGCATGGCATACATAATAGAGCCTATGGCTGAAGCATAGGGGATGACACTCATCTTTTCTATATCCTTTGTCGTGGTCGGGCATTGAGTCGTACTCAATCTCACACCCTTTAACACAGGCAAGAACCCCTTCTTGGACTGATCCATATTGAACTTCTTCAATATCTTTTCAAGGTATGTGCTTTGTGAAAGACCAATGAGGTGTCTCGATCTATCTCTATAGATCTTGATGCCTAATATGTAAGCAGCTTCTCCAAGGTCCTTCATTGAAAAACATTTATTCAAGTAGGCCTTTACACTTTACAAAAGTTCTATATCATTCCCCATTATCAGTATGTCATCCACATATAATATGAGAAATGCTACAGAGCTCCCACTCACTTTCTTGTAAATACAGGGTTCTCCATAAACCTGTACAAACCCAACGCTTTAATCACCTCATTAAAGCGAATGTTCCAACTCCGAGATGCTTGCACTGTTGGAAATATGCCCTAGAGGCAATAATAAAATGGTTATTATTGTATTTGCTTGTTCATGAATAGTCTGTTGTTCATGCTATAATTGTATTAACCGGAAACCGTAATGCGTGTGTGAATACATAGACCACAACATGTCCCTAGTGAGCCTCTAGTTGGCTAGCTCATTGATCAATAGATGGTCACGGTTTCATGACCATGGACATTGGATGCCATTGATAACGGGATCACATCATTAGGAGAATGATGTGATGGACAAGACCTAATCCTAAGCATAGCACAAGATCGTGTAGTTCGTTTGCTAAAGCTTTTCTAATGTCAAGTATCGTTTCCTTAGACCATGAGATTGTGCAACTCCCGGATACCGTAGGAATGCTTTGGGTGTGCCAAACATCACAACGTAACTGGGTGGCTATAAATGTGCACTACGGGTATCTCCGAATGTGTCTGTTGGGTTGGCATGAATCGAGACAGGGATTTGTCACTCCGTGTGACGGAGAGGTATCTCTGGGCCCACTCGGTAAGACATCATCATAATGAGCTCAATGTGACTAAGGAGTTAGCCATGGGATGATGTGTTGCAGAACGAGTGAAGAGACTTACCGGTAATGAGATTGAACAAGGTATAGGGATACCGACGATCGAATCTCGGGCAAGTATCATACCGGTAGACAAAGGGAATTGGATACGGGATTGACTGAATCCCCGACATCGTGGTTCATCTGAAGAGATCATTGTGACGAATGTGGGAGCCAACATGGGTATCCAGATCCCGCTGTTGGTTATTGACCGGAGAGGTGTCTCGGTCATGTCTACGTGTCTCCCGAACCCGTAGGGTCTACACACTTAAGGTTCGATGATGCTAGGGTTATAGGGAAATGGTATACGTGATTACCGAAGGTCTTGGGCGTCATGAGGAGCTCCGGAATGGTCTGGAGGTAAAGATTGATATATAGGAAGTCGGGAGTGCCGGGAGTGCCGGGAGGGTGCCGGAGGACCCCCGGGAGGGGTGTGACGACCAAAGGTCCTAATGGGCTGTTAGATAAAGTGTGCCAGACCTTATTGGGCTGGTCAAGACTTTTTCTAAAGGCCCATGCGCATAGGGATAAAGAGATAAGGCAATAAAGGAGTTTGAAAGGAGGAGATCCACCTCCCTTGTGGGAGGTGGACTCCTCCCCTAGCTCGGCCGAACCTCTCCTCCTTGGAGGCGGGGACAAGGCAGCCCTCCCTCTCCCTCCTCCTATATATACTTGAGGTTTTGGCTGTTTTGAAAACAGATTTGATCTCTCTCTCCCATGGCGTAGCCCTACCTCTCTTCTTCCTCCTCCGAAGTGCTTAGGCGAAGCCCTGCCGGAATACCTTGCTGCTCCACCACCACCACACCATCGTGCTATGTCGAAGCTCTTCCCCAACCTCTCCCTCCTCCTTGATGGATCAAGGCGCGGGAGACGTCATCGGGCTGCACGTGTGTTGAACGCGGAGGCGCCGTTGTTCGACGCTAAGATCAAAGTCCACCGCGATCTGAATCGCTACGAGTACGACTCCACCGACGCGTTCTTGTAACGCTTCCGCTTAGCGATCTTCAAAGGTATGAAGATGCAATCTCTCCCCACTCGTTGCTTGTTTCTCCACAGATAGATCTTGGTGATCGTAGGAAATTTTTTGATTTACTACTACGTCTCCCAACAGTGGCATCATGAGCTAGGTCTATGCGTAGAATCTATGCACAAGTAGAACACAAGGTGTTGTGGGTGTCGATTTTGTCAATTTTCTTGTCGTTACTAGTCTTATATTGATTCGGTGGTATTGTGGGATGAAGCGGCCCGGATCAACTTTACACGTACGCTTACGTGAGACTGGTTCCACCGCCTGACATGCACTTGTTGCATAAGGTGGCTAGCGGGTGTCTGTCTCTCCCACTCTAGTCGGATCGGATTCGATGAAATGGGTCCTTATGAAGGGTAAATAGAAATTGGCATATCACGTTGTGGTTTTGGCATAGGTAAGAAACGTTCTTGCCAGAAACCTATAGCAGCCACGTAAAAACTTGCAACAACAAATTAGAGGACGTCTAACTTGTTTTTGCAGCATATGTCGTGTGATGTGATATGGCCAAAGAATTTGATGTATGAGATTGATCATGTTCTTGTAATAGGATTCATGACTTGCATGTCGATGAGTATGACAACCGACAGGAGCCATAGGAGTTGTCTTAATTTATTGTATGACCTGCATGTCAATCATAAACGCCATGTAATTACTTTACTTTATTGCTAATCATTAGCCATAGTAGTAGAAGTAATAATTGGCGATACAACTTAATGAAGACACAATGATGGAGATCATGATGATGGAGATCATGGTGTCGTGTCGGTGACAGTGATGATCATGGTGCCCCAAAGATGGAGATCAAAAATGATATTGGCCATATCATGTCACTATATTGATTGCATGTGATGTTTATCATGTTTACATCTTATTTGCTTAGAACGACGGTAGTGAATAAGATGACCTCTCAATAAAATTTCAAGAAAGGTGTTCACCCTAACTATGCACCGTTGCTAAAGATCATTGTTCTGAAGCACCACGTGATGATCGGGTGTGCTAGGTTCTAACGTTCGCATACAACGGGTGTAAGCCAGATTTACACATGCGAAACACTTAGGTTGACTTGACGAGTCTAGCATGTACAGACATGGCCTCGGAACACGGGAGACCGAAAGGTCGAACATGAGTCGTATAGAAGATACGATCAACATGGAGATGTTCACCATGGATGACTAGTCCGTCTCACGTGACGATCGGACACGGGGTAGTTGACATGGATCATGTGTCACTTGGATGACTAGAGAGATGTCTATGTAAGTGGGAGTTCATTAAATAATTTGATTATGTGAACTTAATTATCATGAACTTAGTCTAAAAGTGTCTTTGCAAATTATGTCGTGGATAGCTCATGCTGGAGCTCCCCTGTTTTATTGATACGATCCTAGAGAAAAAAGTTGATGGTAGCAATAATGTGGACTGGGTCCGTGATTTGAGGATTGTCCTCATTGCTGCACAAAAGGCTTATGTCCTTGATGCACCGCTAAGTGCACCACTCCCTCAAGCAATGTCTGTAGATGTTGTGAATGTATGACATGCACTTTCTCATGACTACTTGATAGTTCAGTGCGTCATGTATTACGGCTTAGAATTGAGGCTCCAAAATGTTTGAAGGTCACGGAACATATGAGATGTTCTAAGAGCTGAAATTGGGATTTCAGGCTCGTGCCTATGTTAAGAGGTATGAGACCTCCAACAAGATTCTTTGCCTGCAAGATAAAAGAGAATAGCTCAATTGATGAGCATGTGCTCAGATTGTCTGGGTGCTACAAGCACTTGAATCGAGTGGGAGTTAATCTTCCAGATAATATAGTGATTAATGCAGTTCTCCAAGTCACTGCTTCGCGATGAACTATAACATTCCAGGGATGGATAAGATGATCCCTGAGTTGTGCGTGATGTTTGACACCACGAAGGTAGAAATCAAGAAGGAGCATCAAGTGTTGATGGTTAAGTGAAAACCACTACTTTCAAGAAGGACAAGGGAACGAAGGGAAATACTTCAGGAATGGCAAGCCAGTTGCTGCTCTAGTAAGAAACCCAAGGTTAAGCCCAAACCCGAGACTATGTGCTTCTGTTATGAGGAGAATGTTCGCTGAAGCGGAACAACCCTAGATACTTAGTAGATAAGAAGGCTAGCTATGTCGACATTAGTATATTTGATATACGTGTTATTGATGTGTACCTTGCTGGTACTCCTAGTAGCACCTGGGTATTGGATACTGGTTCGGTTGCTAAGTGTTGGCAACTCGAAATAAAAGCTACGGAATAAAAGGAGGCTAGCTAAGTGAAAGGTGACGATGTGTGTTGGAAGTGTTTCCAAGGTTGATGTGATCACCATCGCACGCTCTCTCTACCTTTGGGATTTGTGATAAACCTAAATAAATGTTATTTGGTGTTTGCGTTGAGCATGAACGTGATTAGTTCATGTTTAGTGCAATATGGTTATTCATATAAGTTAGAGAATAATGGTTATTTTGTTTACATGAATAATGCCTTCAATGGTCATGCACCCACTGGGAATGGTTTATTGAATCTTGATCGTAGTAGTACACATGTTCATAACATTCGTACCAAAAGATACAAAGTTAATAATGATAGTACCACATACTTGTGGCACTGCTGCTAAATGTCATATTGGTATAAATCACATGAAGAAACTCCATGCTGATGGATCTTTTGACTCACTCGATTTCGAATCGGTTGAGACATGCGAGCCATGCCTCTTGGACAAGATGAGTAAGCCCCCATCTTCCGGTATGATGGAGCGGGCTAGTGGCTTATTGGAATTAATAAATGTTGATGTATGTGGTCCAATGAGTGTTGAAACACACAGTGGATATCGTTATTTTCTTTACCTTCACTGATGATTTGAGTAAATATGGGGATATTTGCTTAATGAAACACGAGTCTGAAATGTTTGAAAGGTTTAAGGAGTTTCAGAGTAAAGTTAAAGATCATCGTGACAAGAAGATAAAATGTCTACGATATGATCGTGGACATGAATATCTGAGTTACGAGTTTGGTATGCAATTTAAGACAATGTGGAAATTGTTTCACAGCTAATGCCTCCTGGAACACCATAGTGTGATGGTGTGTCTGAATATCGTAGTCGTG
The DNA here is from genome assembly GCA_022496015.1 of Hordeum marinum. Lineage (NCBI taxonomy): Eukaryota > Viridiplantae > Streptophyta > Magnoliopsida > Poales > Poaceae > Hordeum > Hordeum marinum. Next base: position 491,851,055 of record CM039675.1, read on the forward strand.
CTTTATTGGATATAGTGCATACTATGATGTCTCTTATCGTTTTGCCACTATCATTATGGGGTTATACATTAAAGACAAATCCATTCATTTTAATAGGGCACCATCTAAGTCTATTGAGACAGAAGCCTAAGCTGTCATTTCTTAATGTTTGGGGCTACGACGCTTATGTGAAAATGGGTTTTCACCTAATGAGCTCGAACCCAAAGCAGGCAAATGCATCTTCATAGAATACCCTAAGGAGACATTGGGTATACCTTCTATCTCAGATCCAAGCGCAAAAGGTGTTTGTAGCTAAGAACGGGCCCTTTCTCGAGAAAGAGTTTCTCTCAAAAGAATTGAGTGGGAGGACGATATAACTTGATGAGGTGATTGAACCTTTGTTTCAACCAGAGAGTAGCACAACACAGAAAGATGTTTCTGTGGAGCCTACGTTAGTTGAAAAGGAAGTTAATGATGATGATCATGAAGCTTCGGATTAAGTTACTATCGAACCTCATAGGTCAACAAGGACATGTACTGCTACAGAGTACTATGGCAACCCTGTCTTGGAAGTCATGTTGTTGGACAACGATGAACCTACAAACTATGGAGAAGCGATGGTGGGCCTGGATTCCAACAAATGGCTAGGAGCCATGAAATCCGAGAAAGGATCCATGTATGAAAACCAAGTATTGTCTTTGGTAGACTTGCCCGTTGAATGGAAGGTCGTTGAGTACAAATGGACCTTTGAGATGAACACATACGCTAGTGGTGAAATGTCACCGTTATAAAGCTCGACTTGTCGCAAAGAAGTTTCCGCCAAGTTCAAGGAGTTGACTGTGATGAGATTTTCTCATCCGTAGCGATGCTAAAAGTATGTTAAAATTACGTTAGCAGTTGTTGCATTTTTCAATTATGAAATCTGGCAGATGGATGTCAAAACAAGGCTTCCTTAACGGTTTCCATGAGGAAGAGTTGTATGTGATACAACTAGAAGGTTTTCTCAATCCTAAGGATGCTAAAAGGTATGCAAACTCCAGCAATCCTTCTATAGACTGGAGCAAGCATCTCGGAGTTGAAATATGAGCTTTGATAAAGTGATCAAAGTTTTTGAGTTTATAAATTTTTTGTGATAAACTTGTATTTACAAGAAAGTGAGTGGGAGCACTATAGAATTTCTGATAAGAATATGTAGTTGACATATTATTGATCGGAAATGATGTAGAATTTCTGGAAAGCATAAATGGTTGTTTGGAAAAAGTTTTTCAAAGGTAGACCTGGATAAAGCTACCTAATTGTTGGGCATCAAGATTTATAGAGATAGATCAAGATGCTTTATAATAATTTCAATGAGTACATACCTTGACAAGATATTGAAGAAGTTCAATATGGATCAGTCCAAGAAAGGGTTCTTGCCTGTATTAGAAGGTGTGAGATTGAGCACAGCTCAATGCCTGACCATGGCAGAAAATATAGAAACGATGAGTGTCATCCCCTATGCTTCAGCCATAGGCTCTATATAGTATGCCATGCTGTGTACCACACTTGTGTGCGTTGCCATGAGTTTGTCAAGGGGTACAAGAGAGATCCAGGAGTGGATCAACAGACAACGGTCAAAATTATCCTTAGAAACTAGAGGACTAAGGAAATATTTCTTAATTATGGAGGTGATAAAGAGTTCGTCGTAAAGGGTTACGTCAATGCAAGCTTTAACACCAATCTGGATGACTCTTAGTAGAAATCCAGATACATATAGTGGAGTAGCCATTTCGAATAGCTCAAAGTGGAGCGTGGGAGCAGTATCTACAATAGGACATAGAAGTTTGCAAGGTACACATGGATCTGAATGTCGTAGACCCGTTGGCTAAAACCTCTTTCACGAGCAAAACATGATCAAACCCCAGAACTAATTGCGTGTTAATCACATGATGATATGATCACATGGTGATGTAAGTGTTAATCACATGGCGATGTGAACTAGATTATTGACTCTAGTGCAAGTGGGAGACTGTTGGAAATATGCCCTAGAGGCAATAATAAAATGGTTATTATTGTATTTCCTTGTTCATGATAATTGTCTATTGTTCATGCTATAATTGTATTAACCGGAAACCGTAATGCATGTGTGAATACATAGACCACAACATGTCCCTAGTGAGCCTTTAGTTGGCTAGCTCGTTGATCAATAGATGGTCACGGTTTCATGACCATGGACATTGGATGTCATTGATAACGGGATCACATCATTAAGAGAATGATGTGATGGACAAGACCCAATCCTAAGCATAGCACAAGATCGTGTAGTTCGTCTGCTAAAGCTATTCTAATGTCAAGTATCGTTTCCTTAGACCATGAGATTGTGCAACTCCCGGATACCGTAGGAATGCTTTGGGTGTGCGAAACGTCACAACGTAACTGGGTGGCTATAAAGGTGCACTACGGGTATCTCCGAAAGTGTCTGTTGGGTTGGCACGAATCGAGACTGGGATTTGTCACTCTGTGTGATGAAGAGGTATCTCTGGGCCCACTCGGTAAGACATCATCATAATGAGCTCAGTGTGACTAAGGAGTTAGCCACGGGATGATGTGTTGCGGAACGAGTAAAGAGACTTGCCGATAACGAGATTGAACAAGGTATAGGGATACCGACGATCGAATCTCGGGCAAGTATCATACCGGTAGACAAAGGGAATTGGGTACGGGATTGATTGAATCCCCGACATCGTCGTTCATCCGATGAGATCATCGTGGAGCATGTGGGAGCCAACATGGGTATCTAGATCCCGCTGTTGGTTATTGACCGGAGAGGTGTCTCGGTCATGTCTACGTGTCTCCCAAACTCGTAGGGTTTACACACTTAAGGTTCGATGACGCTAGGGTTATAGGGAAATGGTATACGTGATTACCGAAGGTTGTTTAGAGTCCCGGATGAGATCCCGGACGTCACGAGGAGCTCCGGAATGGTCCGGAGGTAAAGATTGATATATAGGAAGTCCTGTTTTGGTCACCGGAAAGTTTTCGGGCTCATCAGTAGTGTACCGGGAGTGCCGGGAGGACCCCCGGGAGGGGTGTGACGACCAAAAGACCTTATGGGATGTTAGATAAAGTGTGCCAGCCCTTATTGGGCTGGGCAAGACCTTTTCTAAAGGCCCATGCGCATAGGGATAAAGAGATAAGGCAAAAGGAGTTTGAAAGGAGGAGATCCACCTCCCTTGTGGGAGGTGGACTCCTCCCCTAGCTCGGCCGAACCTCTCCTCCTTGGAGGAGGGGATAAGGCAGCCCTCCCTTTCCCTCCTCCTATATATACTTGAGGTTTTGGCTGTTTGGAAAAAAGATTTGATCTCTCTCTCATGGCGCAGCCCTACCTCTCTTCTTCCTCCTCCGCAGTGCTTAGGCGAAGCCTTGCCGGAATACCTTGCTACTCCACCACCACCATGCCGTTGTGCTGCTGTTGGAGCTCTTCCCCAAACTCTCCCTCCTCCTTGCTGGATCAAGGCGCGGGAGACGTCATCGGGCTGCACGTGTGTTGAACGCGGAGGCGCTGTTGTTCGGCGCTAAGATCGGAGTCCACCGCGATATGAATCGCTACGAGTATGACTCCACCAACCTCGTTCTTGTAACGCTTCCGCTTAGCGATCTTCAAAGGTATGAAGATGCAATCTCTCCCCACTCGTTGCTGGTTTCTCCATAGATAGATCTTGGTGATCGTAGGAGTTTTTTTGATTTACTATTACGTCTCCCAACATGCACCAACCCATAGATGGAGCGTTGGAGCTTGCATACCTTGTCAGCATCTTTAGGGTCGACAAAACCTTCTGGCTGCATCATATACAGTTCTTCCTTAAGGAAGCCATTAAGGAATGTCGTTTTGACGTCCATTTGCCAGATCTCATAATCATAAAATGCGGCAATTGCTAACATGATTCGAACAGATTTCAGCATCGCTACGGGTGAGAAAGTCTCATCGTAGTCAACTCCTTAAACTTGTCGATAACCCTTAGGGCCAGTTCTTTTGAGCCCTTCCGTGGAAATAAGGTCCTGTGAAAATAAGCTCCAAATAAGCTCCTATGAAAATAAGCTCCAGATAATAAGCTAGCCAGTTCTTTTCGGTGCCTTTTTTCCAGCTTATATATGGTATGATTAGTGAAAAGTTGGGCTCGGTAGTGGAACGAGGGGTTGGGCTCGATGGTGGGATGAGGGGTTGGGATTGGTGGTGGGACGAGGGGTTGGGCTCGATTCTAAGTGAGCTTCTACGCGAACCTGCTCACCCCCCAGCTTTTTTCCATTGCAAAGGGGACTCCGGTGAAAATAAGCTAAGCTAGCTTATCAAAAACGAGTTCTTTTGGGCTTCTAGCTTATTTTGACAATAAGCTGAAATAAGCTGGAAAAGAACTGGCCCTTAGCAACAAGCCGAGCCTTATAGATGGTTACATTACCATCCGCGTCAGTCTTCTTCTTAAAGATCCATTTATTTTCAATGTCTCGCTTATCATCAGGCAAGTCTACCAAAGTCCATACTTCGATCTCATATATGGATCCTATCTCGGATTTCATGGCTTCAAGCCATTTGTTGGAATCCGGGCCCGCCATCGCTTCTTCATAGTTTGAAGGTTCACCGTTGTCCAACAACATGATCTCCAGGACAGGGTTGTCGTACCACTCTGGTGTGGAATGTGTCCTAGTGGACCTTCGACGTTCAATATTAACTTGATCTGAAGTTTCATGATCATCATCATTAACTTCCTCTCCAGCCGGTGTAGGCTCCACGGAAACAACTTCCCGTGCTGTGCTACTCTCCGGTTCGAGTGGAGATAAGATTTCCTCATCAAGTTCTATTTTCCTCCCACTTACTTCTTTCGAGAGAAACTCTTTCTCGAGAAAGAATCCATTCTTGGCAACAAAGACTTTGCCTTCGGATCTAAGGTAGAAGGTATACCCAATAGCTTCTTGGGATATCCTATGAAGATGCACTTTTCCGCTTTGGGTTCGAGCTTCTCAGGTTGAAGTTTCTTCACATAAGCATCGCATCCCCCAACTTTTAGAAACGACAACTTAGGTTTCTTTCCAAACCATAGTTCATACGGTGTCGTCTCAACGGATTTTGATGGTGCCCTATTTAAAGTGAATGTGGCAGTCTCTAATGCATATCCCCAAAATGATAGCGGTAAGTCGGTAAGAGACATCATAGATCGCACCATATCCAATAGAGTGTGATTACGACGTTCAGACACACCATTTCGCTGAGGTGTGCCAGGTGGCGTGAGTTGTGAAACAATTCCACATTTCCTTAGGTGCGTGCCAAACTCATGACTCAAATATTCTCCGCCACGATCAGATCGTAGGCACTTTATTTTCCTGTCACGTTGATTCTCTACCTCACTCTGAAATTCCTTGAACCTTTCAAAGGTTTCAGACTTGTGTTTCATTAAGTAGACATACCCATATCTGCTCAAGTCATCAGTGAGGGTGAGAACATAACGGTAGCCACCACGAGCCTCGACGCTCATTGGACCGCATACATCGGTATGTATTATCTCCAACAAGTCAGTTGCTCGCTCCATTGTTCTGGAGAACGGAGTCTTGGTCATCTTGCCCATGAGGCATGATTCGCACGTGTCAAATGATTCGAAATCAAGAGACTCCAAAAGTCCATCAGCATGGAGCTTCTTCATGCATTTGACACCAATATGGCCAAGATGGCAGTGCCACATGTAAGAGGGACTATCGTTATCAACCTTACACTTTTTGGCGCTCACACTATGAACATGTGTAAAATCACGTTTGAGATTCATCAAAAATAAACCATTGACCAGCGAGGCATTACCATAAAACATTTCTCTCATATAAATAGAACAACCAATATTCTCAGATTTAAATGAGTAGCCATCTTGCATCAAGCGAGATCCAGATACAATGTTCATGCTCAAAGCTGGTACTAAACAATAATTATTGAGGTTTAAAACTAATCCCGAAGGTAGATGTAGAGGTAGCGTGCCGACGGCAATCACATCGACCTTGGAACCATTCCCGACGCGCATCGTCACCTCGTCCTTTGCCAGTCTCCGCTTATTCCGCAGCTCCTACTTGGAGTTACAAATGTGAGCAACTGCACCGGTATCAAATATCTAGGGGCTACTACGAGCGCTGGTTAGGTACACATCAATAACAAGTATATCACATATACCTTCAACGTTGCCGGCCTTCTTATCTGCTAAGTACTTGGGGCAGTTCCGCTTCCAGTGACCGGTACCCTTGCAATAAAAGCACTCACTCTCAGGCTTGGGTCCATTCTTGTTCTTCTTCCCAGCAACTTGCTTACCGGGCGCGGCAACAGCTTTGCCGTCCTTCTTGAAGTTCTTTTTACCCTTGCCTTTCTTAAAACTAGTGGTCTTATTCACCATCAACACTTGATGCTCCTTTTTGATCTCGACCTCCGCTGATTTCAGCATCGAATACAACTCAGGAATGGACTTCTCCATCCCCTGCATGTTTTAGTTCATCGCAAAGCTCTTGTAGCTAGGTGGAAGCGACTGGAGGATTCTGTCAATGACCGAGTCATCCGGGAGATTAACTCCCAGGTGAGTCAAGCGGTTGTGTAACCCAGACATTTTGACTATGTGCTCACTGACAGAACTATTCTCCTCCATCTTACAGCTGAAGAACTTGTCGGAGACTTCATATCTCTCGACCCGGGCATGAGCTTGGAAAACCAATTTCAGCTCTTGAAACATCTCATATGCTCCGTGTTGCTCAAAACGCTTTTGGAGCCCCGGTTCGAAACTGTAAAGCATGCCACACCGAACAAGGGAGTAATCATCGCAGCGTAACCGCCAAGCGTTCGTAATGTCTTGGTCCGTTGGGAAAATGGGTGAGTCACCTAGCGGTGCATCAAGGACATACAATCTTTTGGAAGCTATGAGGATGATCCTCAAGTCACGGACCCAGTCCGCATAGTTGCTTCCATCATCTTTCAGCTTGGTTTTCTCTAGGAACGCGTTGAAGTTGAGGGTGACATTAGCGTTGGCCATTGGATCTACAATATAGATTGTAAAGACAATTTTAGACTAAGTTCATGATAATTAAGTTCACATAATCAAATTATTTAATGAACTCCCACTTAGATAGACATCTCTCTAATCATCCAAGTGATACATGATTCATGTCAACTAGCCCGTGTCCGATCATCACGTGAGACGGACTAGTCATCCATGGTGAACATCTCCATGTTGATCGTATTTTCTATACGACTCATGTTCGACCTTTCGGTCTTCCGTGTTCCGAGGCCATGTCTGTACATGCTAGGCTCGTCAAGTCAACCTAAGTGTTTCGCGTGCGTAAATCTGACTTATACCCGTTGTATGCGAACGTTACAACCTATCACACCCGATCATCACGTGGTGCTTCGAAACAACGATCCTTAGCAATGGTGCACAATTAGGATGAACACCTTTCTTGAAATTTTATTGACAGATCATCTTATTTACTACCGTCGTTCTAAGCAAATAAGATGTAAACATGATAAACATCACATGCAATCAATATAGTGACATGATATGGCCAATATCATCTTGCTCCTTTGATCTCCATCTCGGGGCACCATGATCGTCACTATCACCGGCACGACACCATGATCTCCATCATCATGATCTCCATAATCATGTCTTCATGAAGTTGTCTCACCAACTATTACTTATAGTACTATGGCTAACGTTTAGCAATAAAGTAAAGTAATTACGTGGCGTTTATGATTGACAAGCAGGTCATACAATAAAATAAGACAACTCATATGGCTCCTGCCGGTTGTCATACTCATCGACATGCAAGTCGTGAATCCTATTACAAGAACATGATCAATCTCATACATCATAATACATCACATCACATCCTTTGGCCATATCACATCACAAGGCATATGCTGCAAAAACAAGTTAATCGTCCTCTTATTTGTAGTTGCAAGTTTTTACGTGGCTGCTATAGGTTTGTAGCAAGAACGTTTCTTACCTACGCCAAAACTACAACGTGATATGCCAATTGCTATTTACCTTTCATAAGGACCCTTTTCATCGAATCCAATCCGACTAAGGTGGGAGAGACAGACGCCCACTAGCCACCTTATGCAACAAGTGCATGTCAGGCGGTGGAACCGGTCTCACGTAAGCGTACGTGTAAAGTTGGTTTGGGCCGCTTCATCCCACAATACCGCCGAATCAAGATAAGACTAGTAGTGGTAAGAAAATTAACAAGATCGACGCCACAACAACTTTGTGTTCTACTCGTGCATAGATTCTATGCATAGACCTAGCTCATGATGCCATTATTGGGAGACGTAGTAGTAAATCAAAAAAATTCCTACGTGTTCACCAAGATCTATCTATGGAGAAACCAACAACGAGTGGGGAGAGTGCATCTTCATACCTATGAAGATCGCTAAGCGGAAGCTTTACAAGAACACGGTTGGTGGAGTCGTACTCGTAGCGATTCAGATCGCGGTGGACTCCGATCTTAGCATCGAACAACGGCGCCTCCGCGTTCAACACATGTACAGCCCGATGATGTCTCCTACGCCTTGATCCAGCAAGGAGGAAGGAGAGGTTGGGAAGAGCTCCGGTAGCACGACGACATGGTGACGGTGGAGCATCGTGGTCTTCGGCAAGGCTTTGCCAAGCGCTACGGAGAACGAGGAGAGGGAGGAGTAGGGCTGCGCCGAGAGGAGAGGAACTCGTGTGTTGGCAGCCCCCAAAACCCACAGTATATATAGGAGGGGGAGGAGGGTGTGCAGCCCCTAGGGTTCCCACCCTAGGGTGGTGCGGCAGCCCTAGATGGCCTTTGGCCGGCGGCCAAGAGGGGAGAAGGGGAGGGCGCAGCCCTAGTGGGCCTTAGGCCCATCTAGGTCTAGGGTTTCCCCTCCCTCCCACCTTTCCTGCGCCTTGGGCCAGGGTGGAGGACGCACCAGACCACTCTGGGGCTGGTCCCTTCCATTCTCGGCCCACGCAACCCTCTGGGGCTGGTGGCCCCACTTGGTGGACCCCCGGAACCCTTCCTGTGGTCCCGGTACGTTACCGGTAATTCCCGAAACACTTCCGATGGCCAAATCCTCACTTCCTATATATCAATCTTTGTCTTCGGACCATTTCGAAACTCCTCGTGACGTTCGGGATCTCATCCGGGACTCCGAACTACCTTCGGTAACCACGTACACTATTTCCCTATAACCCTAGCGTTATCGAACCTTAAGTGTGTAGACCCTACGGGTTCGAGAGACACGTAGACATGATCGAGACACCTCTCCGGTCAATAACCAACATCGGGATCTGGATACCCATGTTGGCTCCCACATGCTCCACGATGATCTCATCGGATGAACCACGATGTCAGGGATTCAATCAATCTCGTATACAATTCCCTTTGTCTATCGGTATGATACTTGCCCGAGATTCGATCGTCGGTATCTCTATACCTTGTTCAATATCGTTACCGACAAGTCTCTTTACTCGTTCCGCAATACATCATGTCGTGGCTAACTCTTTAGTCACATTGAGCTCATTATGATGATGTCTTACCGAGTGGGCCCAGAGATACCTCTCCGTCATACGGAGTGGCAAATCCCAGTCTCAATTCGTGCCAACCCAACAGACACTTTCGGAGATACCCGTAGTGCACCTTTATAGCCACCCAGTTACGTTGTGACGTTTGGCACACCCAAAGCATTCCTACGGTATCCGGGAGTTGCACAATCTCATGGTCTAAGGAAACGATACTTGACATTGGAAAAGTTTTAGCAGACGAACTACACGATCTTGTGCTATGCTTAGGATTGGATCTTGTCCATCACATCATTCTCCTAATGATGTGATCCCGTTATCAATGACATCCAATGTCCATGGTCATGAAACCGTGACCATCTATTGATCAAGGAGCTAGCCAACTAGAGGCTCATTAGGGACATGTTGTGGTCTATGTATTCACACATGCATTACGGTTTGCGGTTAACACAACTATAGCATGAACAATAGACAATTATCATGAACAAGAAAATACAATAATAACCATTTTATTATTGCCTCTAGCGCATATTTCCAACAGAAGCAGGGGCAACTGGGACTAAAGGGTCACTGGGTGTTCACTAACCAACCTATACTAAGGAGTTGGTATGATTGCATGAATAGTAGCAGTTCATCAAAAAGAGGCTATGCATCAGAATAGGAGCTAACTAATACAGTAGCAAAAATCTAATGCAAGAATAAGAGGGAAGGAGGTGGGTGATATCGGAATGCTCAAGGGGGTTTGCTTACCTTGCTGCTCTATCGAGAGGGAAGGGTTATCGACGAAGTAGTCGTACACAGCAGTATCATCGGTAGTCTCAACGTCTATCGAGAGAGAAGGAGGGGGGAGAAATAGTAAATACAAAGCAAACAATGTAACTCAAAGCATGACATGGCGATACGTAGTGCCGGGTGTGTCCTAACGCAGTGTTACACGATACCGGGAAAGGGGTAACCCATCCGGGAAAGCATTCCCGGTTCCGGATATTTGTCACACGGTTGACCGGAGGGGGAATGAAACAATAATTACACAGCAGTGATGCCACAGGGGATGCATGACATGTCTAAATGCGGTGCTAGGGTGATATACTGCATGTCTAAGTGCTCTAGTTAATTTAGGAATTTATTTAAAATTATTTTATTAAAGTCATGCACCATTTACCTACCTGAAACACGCAAAAAGTTGCATGTTCAGATAGCTAGAGGCATGTGACAGATGAATGAATGGCATATTTGGATTCATGGTATTTTTTGATCAACTTTCATGTATAAATTATTTTCATCTGAGTTACGGTTTATTTTATACGATTTTCCAAAGTTTAATACATTTTTTTGTATAATTATTAATTCGAACTAAAACAGTAAATACTAAGTGCACCCAGCTGTGGACTAGCCACAAAGGCTAACTGGTGGGCCTGGTCAACGGCTGACTCAGCTGTTTACTGCTCAATGTGTTGACTAGTCAAAGTATTGACTGGGTCCACCTGTCGTAGACTGCAGTTTTAACCAGAGATTTAATTAGATAGCTTAACTAAAGGGGACCCACATGCCATACACTATAGACTAACCTAACAACTAATTAGCCTAAACTAATTAGGCCGGCCACTAGCGGTGCTTGCCATGGCCAGCACGCATGAGGCACTAAGGGCCACGGCGGCCATGGCTAGCAGTAGTAATGCAGCAGCAGCAATTAAGCAGTACGCGGGAGCAGCGGTAGTAGCAGTGGCTAGCAGCGGCAGCGGCACGCAAGAGCAACACAGCAGTAGCCACCAGCAACAGGAAGCAGCAGCCACGCGCGAGCAGCAAGAGCAGCAGCAGCAGTACGCAGTAGCGGCAAGGCAGCAGCAGCAGCCGCAGGGGTGGAGCGCGGGCGCTGGCGGCTGCGGGCGGACGCTGACAGGGGCGCCCGCGCGCGCATGGACGTGGCACGCGGCATGGCCTGGGTAGGTGCAGGCGCGCATGTACGCGTACACGGGAGCTCGGGCAAGCTCGGGGACAACGGCAAATGGCGACGAATCGAGGACGGGAACGAGTGTAATCGGGCCAGGAGATCACCACGAGTTCGTTGGCGTGCTCAGGGAAGGTCGGGGTTGATCGGACGCGTTGAGCTCGACGGCGAGATGCGACGGCCAGGGGCGAAGTCGATGGCGATGGCGATCGTACAGGCCGCCTCCGTTCGATTTGATGCTCGGAACGGACGAAGTCGTCGATGACGGTCCTCCTGGGCGTACTCTCACGCGATGGGGAGCACGGTGGCCACGACGACGACGACGGCCATGGCGTCGGCGGCGGCGGTTCGTGCGGGAAGAAGAGAGCAGCGAGGGAGAGGGGGGAATGGGGAGCAGGTAGGGTCAGGGAGAAGCGACGTGGCGACCTTATCCACCAGGCGGGGCGTGGGATGGACAACACGGCGGCATCTACGGCCATGGAGGTATGGATGTGCGCCACGCCTCTGGTCCGTGAAAATGCCCAGGTGGGCTGGGCCTCCACTGTAGTACTTTAGTCCATTAGTACAGTAGGTCTATTAGGATTTTCCTTTTATTTTTCTGTTTTTATTTAACCTTCTGTTTTGATTTAGTTTTAGGTCTAAATGACTTTTTTAAAATAGAGGACAGGGCCCAATATTTGTACTGCAATATTTGGTACTGCCATAAAAAGTTTGCGACCTTTTTGAAAAGTTTGAAAATTTACAAAATTCAAAAGGCATTTATTTATATGTTTTGGCCTCTGTTATAATTGTTTTGAGACACCAAAATACTTGATAAAATGTTGGTTCCAAAATTATAAATTCTGAAGGAATATTTGCAACCACCCATGATTTTTGTTTTCAGGTTTGCAAAATTATTTAATCCACTTACTATTTGGGTTTTCGATGTCAATAGGAATTTGAAAAGAGGTAGGATACATATGTGATCAAACGCTATTAGCAAAAGCATTAGCCTAATCTCCTGGTTAATGTAGCTTAATTACTAAGATCACTATAGCCAAAATACAGGTGTCACAATTACCATGGATAGATCTTGCGTGTGCGTAGAAATTTTTTTGTTTCCCATGCAACGTTCCCCAACAGTGGCATCATGAGCTAGGTCTATGTGTAGATGAGATCTCGAGTAGAACACAAAGAGTTTATAAGCGTTGATGCTTAGATTGCTTCCTCCCTTGGTCGTGTTTTGGTTCAGCGATATTGTGGTATGAAGCGGTCCGGACCAACCTTACTCGTACAATTACAAGAGACCGGTCTCATCGATTGACGTGTAATTTCTTTGCACAAAGATGGCTGTCGGGTGTCTGTTTCTCCTACTTTAGTTGGATCGGATTCGACAAAGGCGGTCCTTGAGAAGGTTGAAAAGCAACTTATGTATCACCGTTGTGGTTTTGCGTAGGTGAGAATTGTTCTTGCCAAATACCCGTAGCAGCCACGTAAAACATGCAACAACAATTAGTGGGCGTCTAACTTGTTTTTACAGGGTATGTTGTGATGTGATATGGCCAATTACATGATGAGATATATGTGATGTATGAGATGATCATGTGTTGTATAGAATATCACGACTTGCATGTCAATGAGTACAACAACCGGCAGGAGCCATGGGGTTGTCTTTAATTATTGTATGACCTACGTGTCAATCATTAAGCGCTATGTAATGATTTACTTTATCGCTAAACGATAGCAATAGTAGTAGAAGCATGGTTGGCGCGACAACCCCGATGATGACACGTTGATGGAGATCATGGTGTCATGCCGGTAACGATGGAGATCATGCCGGTGCTTTCAAGATGGAGATCGAAAGCACAAGTTCATGGCTATATCATATCACTTATGATTTGCATGTGATGTTAATCCTTTTATGCACCTTGTTTTGCTTAGGACGACGGTAACATTATAAGGTAATCCCTCACTTAAATTTCAAGATCAATTGTGTTCTCCCCGAGTATGCACCGTTGCAAAAGTTCGTCTTGTCGAGACACCACGTGATGATCGGGTGTGATAGACTCTACGTTCACATACAACGGGTGCAAGCCAGTGTTGCACATGCAGAACACTGGGGTTAAACTTGACGAGACTAGCATGTATAGACATGGCCTCGGAACACCAGAGACCGAAAGGTCGAACACGAGTCATATAATAGATATGATCAACATGATGATGTTCACCATTGAAACCACCTCAACTCACGTGATGATCAGACTTGAGTTGGTGTAGTTGGATCATGCATCACTCAAATGACCAGAGGGATGTCAATTTGAGTGGGAGTTCTTAAGCAATATGATTAATTGAACTCATTAACATGAACATAGTCAGTAGTGTCTTTGCAAATTATGTTGTAGCTCACGTTGTAGCTCCCTTGAATTTTTATATGTTCCTAGAGAAATAGAGTTGAAAGATGATGGTAGCAATATTATTTTCCTAGAAGTAATAGTTGGCGAGACAACTTCATGAAGACACGATGATGGAGATCATGGTGTCGTGCTGGTGACAGTGATGATCATTGTGCCCCGAAGATGGAGATCAAAGGACCAAGATGATATTGGCCATATCATGTCACTATATTGATTGCATGTGATGTTTATCATGCTTACATCTTACTTGCTTAGAACGACGGTAGTAAATAAGATGATCTCTCAATAAAATTTCAAGAAAAGTGTTCACCCTAACTGTGCACCGTTGCTAAGGATCGTCGTTCCGAAGCACCACGTGATGATCGGGTGTGATAGGTTCTAACGTTCGCATACAACGGGTGTAAGCCAGATTTACACACGCAAAACACTTAGGTTGACTTGACGAGCCTAGCATGTACAGACATGGCCTCGGAACACGGAAGACCGAAAGGTCGAACATGAGTCGTATAGAAGATACGATCAACATGGAGATGTTCACCATGGATGTCTAGTCCGTCTCACGTGATGATCGGACACGGGCTAGTTGACATGGATCACGTGTCACTTGGATGACTAGAGAGATGTCTATCTAAGTGGGAGTTCATTAAATAATTTGATTATGTGAACTTAATTATCATGAACTTAGTCTAAAATTATCTTTACAATCTATATTGTAGATCCAATGGCCAACGCTAATGTCACCCTCAATTTCAACGCGTTCCTAGAGAAAACCAAGCTGAAAGATGATGGAAGCAACTATGCGGACTGGGTCCGTAGATTGAGGATCATCCTCATAGCTTCCAAGAAATTATATGTCCTTGATGCACCACTAGGTGACCCACCACTTCTCCCCGTAGAGCAAGACGTTGCGAACGCTTGGCATTCTCGCTCCGATGATTACTCCCTTGTTCAGTGCGGCATGCTTTACAGTTTAGAACCGGCTCCAAAAGCGTTTTGAGCAACACGGAGCATATGAGATGTTCCAAGAGCTGAAACTGGTTTTCCAAGATCATGCATGGGTCGAGAGATATGACGTCTCCGAGAAGTTCTTCAGCTGTAAGATGGAGGAGAATAGTTCTGTCAGTGAGCACATCCTCAAGATGTCTGGGCTACACAACCGCTTGACTCAGCTGGAAGTTAATCTCCCGGATGACTCGGTCATTGACAGAATCCTCTAGTCGCTTCCACCTAGCTACAAGAGCTTTGTGATGAACTACAACATGCAAGGGACGGAGAAGTCCATTCCTGAGTTGTACTCGATGCTGAAATCAACGGAGGTCGAGATCAAAAAGGAGCATCAAGTGTTGATGGTGAATAAGAACACTAGTTTTAAGAAAGGCAAGGGTAAGAAGAACTTCAAGAAGGACTACAAAGCTATTGTCACGCCCGGTAAGAAGTTGCCGGGAAGAAGAACAAGCATGGACCCAAGCCTGAGACTGAGTGCTTTTATTGCAAGGGTACCGGTCACTGGAAGCGGAACTGCCCCAAGTACTTAGCAGATAAGAAGGACGGCAACATTTAAAGTATGTGATATACTTGTTATTGATGTGTACCTAACCAGCACTCGTAGTAGCTCCTGGGTAATTTGATGTTGGGGAACGTCACATGGGAAACAAAAAATTTCCTACGCACACGCAAACCTATCCATGGTGATGAGCATCTACGAGACGGAGAGTGGATCTACGTACCCTTGTAGATCGCTAAGCGGGAAGCGTTAAGAAACGCGGTTGGTGTAGTCGAACTTCTTCGCGATCCAAATCACCGAGCGTCCCGCGATCTCATCACGATCCGTCCCGCGATCCAATCACGATCCGTCCCATGAACTCATCACGATCCGTCCCGCAATCTCATCACGATCCGTCTCACGATCTTGATCACGATCTATCCCGCGAACTCATCACGATCCGTTCCACGATCTCATCATGAACTGTCTCGCGATCTCGATCACGCTCCTTCCGATCTAGCACCGAACGGACGACACCTCCGCGTTCAGCACACGTGCAGCTTGATGACGATCTCCACCGTCTTGATCCAGCAAGAGGAGGTGGAGAGGAGAGAGAGTTCACCGGCAGCATGACGGCGCTCTGGCGATGGTGGTGGAGTGATTCCGGAAGGGCTTCGCCTAAGCGCTGCGGAAAACCGATCTAGAGGAGAAACTGTGCACCGGTGAAACGGGTAGCACGTGGCCGGAAATTCTGTCCAAAAACCACCCAATCCACTAGTATATATAGGAGGAGAGGAGAGGATAGGCATCCAAGGCCTTTGGGTCGGCCTAAATAGGAGGCGGGAAGCAATCCTACTTCACCTCCAATCCTAGTTGGAGCAGGATTGCCTCCTATTGGCTGATTTTCCACTTTTTGCTTTAGGACTTTCTCTCCTGCACCATGGGCCTTTGTGGCTGTTTTCCCAGCCCACTAAGAGCTGGTTATTATTATCCCACAGCCCATGGACCTCTTGGGGTCGAAATACCCCTCCCGGAGGCCTCCCGGTACACTACCGGCACTCCCGGTACACTACCGATGAGCCCGAAACTTTTTCAGAAACCAAACTGGGACTTCCTATATATGAATCTTTACCTCTGGACCATTCCGGAGCTCCTCATGATGTCTGGGATCTCATCCGGGACTCCGAACAAACTTCGGTCACCACCATACATAACTCTACACTACCGAAACATCACCGAACCTTAAGTGTGCAGACCCTGCGGGTTCGAGAACTATGTAGACATGACCGAGACACCTCTACGGTCAATAACCAATGGCGGGACCTGGACGTCCACATTGGTTCATACATATTCTCCTAATGATGTGACCCCATTATCTAATGACATCTCATGTCCATGGCTAGTAAACCTTAACCATCTTTTGATCACCGAGCTAGTCTATTAGAGGCATACTAGGGACATGGTGTTGTCTATGTATCCACAAATGCATCAAAATCTCCGATCAATAAAATTATAGCATGGATAATAAACGATTATCATGAACAAGGAAATATGATAATAACTAATTTATTATTGCCTCTAGGGCATATTTCCAACATTTGATACCGGTGCAGTTGCTCACATTTGTAACTCCAAGCAGGAGCTGCGGAATAAGCGGAGGCTGGCAAAGGACGAGATGACGATGCGCGTCGGGAATGGTTCCAAGGTCGATGTGATCGACGTCGGCACGCTACCTCTACATCTACCTTCGGGATTAGTGTTAAACCTTAATAATTTTTATTTAGTACCAGCTTTGAGCATGAACATTGTTTCTGGATCTCGCTCGATGCGAGATGGCTACTCATTTAAATATGAGAATAATGGTTGTTCTATTTATATGAGAGAAATGTTTTATGGTCATGCCCCGCTGGTCAATGGTTTATTTTTGATGAATCTTGAACGTGATGTTACACATGTCCATAGTGTGAGTACCAAAAAGTGTAAGGTTGATAAAGATAGTCCCACTTACATGTGGCACTGCCGCCTTGGTCATATTGGTGTCAAACGCATGAAGAAGCTCCATACTGATGGACTTTTGGAGTCTCTTGATTTAGAATCATTTGACACGTGCGAACCATGCCTCATGGGCAAGATGACCAAGACTCCGTTCTACGGAACAATGGAGCGAGCAACTAACTTGTTGGAAATAATACATACCGATGTATGCGGTCCAATGAGTGTTGAGGCTCGTGGTGGCTACCGTTATGTTCTCACCCTCACTGATGACTTAAGTAGATATGGGTATGTATACTTAATGAAACATAAGTCTGAAACTTTTGAAAGGTTCAAGGAATTTCAGAGTGAGGTAGAGAATGAACGTGACAGGAAAATAAAGTGCCTACGATCTGATCGTGGTGGAGAATATTTAAGTCACGAGTTTGGCACGAACCTAAGGACATGTGGAATTGTTTCACAACTCACGCCGCCTGGCACACCTCAGCGAAATGGTGTGTCTGAACGTCGTAATCGCACTCTATTAGATATGGTAAGTCTATGATGTCTTTTACCGACTTACCGCTATCATTTTGGGGATATGCATTAGAGACTGCCGCATTCACTTTAAATAGGGCACCGTCAAAATCCGTTGAGACGACACCGTATGAATTATGGTTTGGAAAGGAACCTAAGCTGTCGTTTCTAAAAGTTTGGGGATGCGATGCTTATGTGAAGAAACTTCAACCTGAGAAGCTCGAACCCAAAGCGGAAAAGTGCGTCTTCATAGGATATCCCAAACAGACTATTGGGTATACCTTCTACCTCAGATCCGAAGGCAAAGTGTTTGTTGCCAAGAATGGATCCTTTCTCGAGAAAGAGTTTCTCCCGAAAGAAGTAAGTGGGAGGAAAATAGAACCTGATGAGGTAATTGTACCTCCACTCGAACCGGAGAGTAGCGCAGCACAGGAAGCTCTTTCTATGGAGCCTGCACCGGCTGGAGAGGAAGTTAATGATGATGATCATGAAACTTCAGATCAAGTTACTATTGAACGTTGAAGGTCCACTAGGACACGTTCCGTACCAGTGTGGTACGACAACCCTGTCCTAGAGATCATGTTGTTAGACAACGGTGAACCTTCGAACTATGAAGAAGCGATGGCGGGCCCGGATTCCAACAAATGGCTTGAAGCCATGAAATCCGAGATAGGATCCATGTATGAGAACAAAGTGTGGACATTGGTGGACTTGCCTGTTGATAAGCGAGCCATTGAAAATAAATGGATCTTTAAGAAGAAGACTGACGCGGATGGTAATGTGACTGTCTATAAGGCTCGACTTGTCGCTAAGGGTTATCGACAAGTTCAAGGAGTTGACTACGATGAGACTTTCTCACCCGTAGCGATGCTGAAGTCTGTCCGAATCATGTTAGCAATTGCCGCATTTTATGATTATGAGATCTGGCAAATGGACGTCAAAACGGCATTCCTTAATGGTTTCCTTAAGGAAGAACTGTATATGATGCAGCTGGAAGGTTTTGTCGATCCTAAAGATGCTAACAAGGTATGCAAGCTCCAGCGCTCCATCTATGGGCTGGTGCAAGCATCTCGGAGTTGGAACATTCGCTTTAATGAAGTGATTAAAGCGTTTGGGTTTGTACAAGTTTATGGAGAACCCTGTATTTACAATAAAGTGAGTGGGAGGTCTGTAGCATTTCTCATATTATATGTGGATGACATACTGATAATGGGAAATGATATAGAACTCTTGGAAAGTGTAAAGGCCTACTTGAATAAATGTTTTTCAATGAAGGACCTTGGAGAAGCTGCTTACATATTAGGTATTAAGATCTATAGAGATAGATCGAGACGCCTCATAGGTCTTTCAAAAAGCACATACCTTGAAAAGATATTGAAGAAGTTCAATATGGATCAGTCCAAGAAGGGGTTCTTGCCTGTGTTACAGGGTGTGAGATTGAGTACGACTCAATGCCCGACCAATGCAAAGGATAGAGAAGAGATGAGCGTCATCCCCTATGCTTTAGCCATAGGCTCTATTATGTATGCCATGCTGTGTACCAGACCTGATGTGAACCTTGCCATAAGTTTGGTAGGAAGGTACCAAAGTGATCCCGGAGCGGAACACTGGACAGCGGTCAAGAATATCCTGAAGTACCTGAAAAGGACAAAGGACATGTTTCTCGTATATGGAGGTGCCGAAGAGCTCGTCGTAAAGGGTTACGTCGATGCTAGCTTCGACACAGATCCGGACGACTCTAAGTCGCAAACCGGATACGTGTATGTTTTGAATGGAGGGGCAGTTAGCTGGTGCAGCAGCAAGCAAACCGTCGTGGCAGCATCTACATGTGAAGCGGAGTACATAGCTGCTTCAGAAGCAGCAAAGGAAGGAGTCTGGATGAAGGAGTTCATCACCGACCTAGGAGTAATTCCAAGCGCGTCGGGCCCGATGACTCTATTCTGTGACAACACTGGAGCTATTGCCCTTGCGAAGGAGCCCAGGTTTCACAAGAAGACAAGACACATCAAGCGCCGCTTCAACTCCATCCATGATTACATTCAGGAGGGAGATATAGATATTTGTAAAGTGCATACGGATCTGAATGTCGCAGATCCGTTGACTAAACCTCTCTCACGAGCAAAACATGATCAACACCAGAATGCTATGGGTGTTCGACTCATCACAATGTAACTAGATTATTGACTCTAGTGCAAGTGGGAGACTGTTGGAAATATGCCCTAGAGGCAATAATAAAATGGTTATTATTGTATTTCCTTGTTCATGATAATTGTCTATTGTTCATGCTATAATTGTGTTAACCGAAAACCGTAATACATTTGTGAATACATAGACCACAACATGTCCCTAGTGAGCCTCTAGTTGACTAGCTCGTTGATCAATAGATGGTCACGGTTTCATGACCATGGACATTGGATGTCGTTGATAACGGGATCACATCATTAGGAGAATGATGTGATGGACCAGACCAATCCTAAGCATAGCACAAGATCGTGTAGTTCGTTTGCTAAAGCTTTTCAATGTCAAGTATCGTTTCGTTAGACCATGAGCTTGTGCAACTCCCGGATACCGTAGGAATGCTTTGGGTGTGCCAAACGTCACAACATAACTGGGTGGCAATCAAGGTGCACTACGGGTATCTCCGAAAGTGTCTGTTGGGTTGGCACGAATCGAGACTGGGATTTGTCACTCCGTGTGACGGAGAGGTATCTCTGGGCCCACTCGGTAAGATATCATCATAATGAGCTCAATGTGACTAAGGGGTTAGCCAGGGGATGATGTAAACGAGTAAAGAGACTTGCCGGTAACGAGATTGAACAAGGTATAGAGATACCGACGATCGAATCTCGGGCAAGTATCATACCGATAGACAAAGGGAATTGTATACGGGATTGATTGAATCCCCGACATCGTGGTTCATCCGATGAAATCATCATGGAGCATTTGGGAGCCAACATGGGTATCTAGATTGTTGGAAATATGCCCTAGAGGCAATAAATAAAGTGTTTATTATTGTATTTCCTTGTTCATGATAATCATTTATTATCCATGTTGTAATTGTATTAATTGGAAACATGGATACATGTGTGGATACATAGACAAAGATAATGTTCCTAGTATGCCTCTAGTGAACTAGCTTGTTGATCGAAAGATGGTCAAGGTTTCCTAGCCATGGACATGAGATGTCATTTGATAACGGCATCACATCATTAGGAGAATGATGTGATGGAGAAGACCCAAACCACAAATGTAGCTTATGATCGTGTCAGTTTATTGCTACTTTTTTTTGCATGTCAACTATATGTTCCTATGACCATGAGATTATGAAACTCACAGATATCGGAGGAGTGCCTTGTGTGTATCAAATGTCGCAACGTAACTGGGTGACTATAAAGATGCTCTACAGGTGTCTCCGAGGGTGTCTGTTGAGTTGGCATGGATCAAGACTGGGATTTGTTACTCCGTGTGACGGAGAGGTATCTCAGGGCCCACTCGGTAATACAACATCACAATAAGCCTTGCAAGCAATGTGACTAAGTGTTAGTTGCGAGATCTTGTATTATGGAACGAGTAAAGAGACTTGCCAGTAACGAGGTTGAACTAGGTATGAAGATACCGACGATCGAATCTCGGGCAAGTAACATACCGAAGAACAAAGGGAACATCATATGGGATTAACTGAATCCTTGACATAGAGGTCCGAACGATAAAGATCTTCGTAGAATATGTAGGAACCAATATGGACATCTAGTTCCCGCCATTGGTTATTGACCATAGAGTTGTCTCGGTCATGTCTACATAGTTCTCGAACCCGCAGGGTTTGCACACTTAAGGTTTGGTGACGTTTCGGTAGTATAGAGTTATGTATGGTAGTGACCGAAGGTTGTTCGGAGTCCCGGATGAGATCTCGCACGTCACGAGGAGCTCCGGAATGGTCCGGAGTTAAAGATTCATATATAGGAAGTCCTGTTTTGGTCACCGGAAAAGTTTCGGGCTCATCGGTAGTGTACCGGGAGTGCCGGTAGTGTACCGGGAGACCTCCGGGAGGGGTATTTCGACCCAAGAGGCTTCATGGGCTGTGGGAGAGTGAATATCATTTCTTAGTTGGCTGGTGGAAACTCCCACACAAGGCCCATGTGGATGGAGAAAAAAAAACCAATAGGAAAAGGTGGAAAAAGGAAAAAAAAGGACGAATCGTAGTCCTACTAGGATTGGAGGAGAGTCCTCTAATCCTAGTTGGTTCGGCCGAAGCCCTTGGCTTGGGAAGCCAAGTCTGCCACCTCTCCTCCTCTCCTCTTATATATACTGGAGGTTTTAGGGTTTTTGCACTAGAATTTTAGCCACGTGCTGCCCGTTCCTCTAGTGCATAGTTTCTCCTCTAGATCGGATTTCTGCAGTGCTTAGGCGAAGCCCTGCCGGAATTGCTCCACCATCATCGCCGGAGCGCCGGAGCGCTGCCGGAGAAATATTCTTCCTCTCCACTCCTTCTTGCTGGATCAAGACGGTGGAGATCGTCATCAAGCTGTACGTGTGCTGAACGTGGAGGTGTCGTCCGTTCGGCGCTACATCGGAAGGATCGTGATCAAGTTCGTGGGACGGATCGTGATCAAGTTCGTGGGACGGATCGTGATCGGATCGCGGGACAGATCATGATTGGATCGCGGGACGGATCATGATTGGATCGCGGGACGCACGGCGATTTGGATCGCGAAGACGTTCGACTACACCAACCGTGTTTCTTAACGCTTCCCGCTTAGTGATCTACAAGGGTATGTAGATCCACTCTCCCTCTCGTAGATGCTCATCACCATGGATAGATCTGCGTGTGCGTAGGAATTTTTTGTTTCCCATGCAACATTCCGCAACAGTGGTATCAGAGCTAGGTCTATGTGTAGATGAGATCTCGAGTAGAACACAAAAGATTCGTGGGCGTTGATGCTTAGATTGCTTCCTCCCTTGGTCGGATTTTGGTTCAGCGGTATTGTGAGATGAAGCGGCCCGGACTAGTTCCCTATGTGTAGATGAAGCGGTTCAGCGGTATTGGAGATCATGATGATGGAGATCATGGTGTCGTGCTGGTGACAGTGATGATCATGGTGCCCCGAAGATGGAGATCAAAGGAGCAAGATGATCTTGGCCATATCATGTCACTATATTGATTGCATGTGATGTTTATCATGTTTACATCTTATTTGCTTAGAACGACGGTAGTAAATAGGATGATCTCTCAATAAAATTTTAAGAAAAGTGTTCACCCTAACTATGCACCGTTGCTAAGGATCGTCGTTCCGAAGCACCACGTGATGATCAGGTGTGATAGGTTCTAACGTTCGCATACAACGGGTGTAAGCCAGATTTACACACGCAAAATACTTAGGTTCACTTGACGATCCTAGCATGTATAGATATGGCCTCGGAACACGGAAGACCGAAAGGTCGAACATGAGTCGTATAGAAGATACGATCAACATGGAGATGTTCACCATGGATGACTAGTCCGTCTCACGTGATGATCGGACACGGGCTAGTTGACATGAATCATGTGTCACTTGGATGACTAGAGAGATGTCTATCTAAGTGGGAGTTCATTAAATAATTTGATTATGTGAACTTAATTATCGTGAACTTAGTCTAAAATTATAATTCCAATCTATATTGTAGATCCAATGGCCAACGCGAATGTCACCCTCAATTTCAACGCGTTCCTAGAGAAAACCAAGCTGAAAGATGATGGAAGCAACTATGCGCATTGGGTCCGTAGCTTGAGGATCATCCTCATAGCTTCCAAGAAATTATATGTCCTTGATGCACCACTAGGTGACCCACCCCTTCTCCCGGCAGAGCAAGACGTTGCGAACGCTTGGCATTCTTGCTGCGATGATTACTCCCTTGTTCAGTGCGGCATGCTTTACAGTTTAGAACCGGGGCTCCAAAAGCATGTCGAGCAACACAGAGCATATGAGATGTTCCAAGAGCTGAAACTGGTTTTCCAAGCTCATGCCCGGGTCGAGAGATATGACATCTCCGACAAGTTCTTCAGCTGTAAGATGGAGGAGAATAGTTCTATCAGTGAGCACATCCTCAAGATGTCTGGGCTACACAACCGCTTGACTCAGCTGGGAGTTAATCTCCCGGATGACTCGTTCATTAACAGAATCCTCCAGTCGCTTCCACCTAGCTACAAGAGATTTGTGATGAACTACAACATGCAAGGGATGGAGAAGTCCATTCCTGAGTTGTACTCGATGCTGAAATCAGCGGAGGTCGAGATCAAAAAGGAGCATCAAGTGTTGATGGTGAATAAGACCACTAGTTTCAAGAAAGGCAAGGGTAAGAAGAACTTCAAGAAGGATGGCAAAGCTGTTGCCGCGCCCGGTAAGCAAGTTGCCGGGAAGAAGAAGAACAAGCATGGACCCAAGCCTGAGACTGAGCGCTTTTATTGCAAGGGTACCGGTCACTAGAAGCGCAACTGCCCAAGTACTTAGCGGATAAGAAGGACGGCAACATTAAAGGTATATGTGATATACTTGTTATTGATGTGTACCTAACCAGCGCTCGTAGTAGCTCCTGGGTATTTGATACCGGTGCAGTTGCTCACATTTGTAACTCCAAGCAAGAGCTACGGAATAAGCGGAGGCTAGCAAAGGACGAGGTGACGATGCGCGTCGGGAATGGTTCCAAGGTCGATGTGATCGCCGTCGGCACGCTACCTCTACATCTACCTTCAGGATTACTGTTAAACCTTAATAGTTGTTATTTAGTACCATATTTTAGCATGAACATTGTCTCTAGATCTTGCTTGATGCGAGATGTCTACTCATTTAAATCTGAGAATAATGGTTGCTCTATTTATATGAGAGAAATGTTTTATGGTCATGCCTCACTGGTCAATGGTTTATTTTTGATGAATCTCGAACGTGATGTTACACATGTCCATAGTGTGAGTACCAAAAAGTGTAAGGTTGATAACGATAGTCCCACTTACATGTGGCACTGCCGCCTTGGTCATATTGGTGTCAAACGCATGAAGAAGCTCCATACTGATGGACTTTTGGAGTCTCTTGATTTACAATCATTTGACACGTGCGAACCATGCCTCATGGGCAAGATGACCAAGACTCCGTTCTCCGGAACAATGGAGCGAGCAACCGACTTGTTGGAAATAATACATACCGATGTATGCGGTCCAATGAGTGTCGAGGCTCGTGGTGGCTACCGTTATGTTCTCACCCTCTCTGATGATTTAAGTAGATATGGGTATGTCTACTTAATGAAACATAAGTCTGAAACTTTTGAAAGGTTCAAGGAATTTCAGAGTAAGGTAGAGAATCAACGTGACAGGAAAATAAAGTGCCTACGATCTTATCGCGGTGGAGAATATTTAAGTCACGAGTTTGGCACGCACCTAAGGAAATGTGGAATTGTTTCACAACTCATGCCGCCTGGCACACCTCAGCGAAATGGTGTGTCTGAACATCGTAATCACACTCTATTAGATATGGTATGATCTATGATGTCTCTGTTGGAAATATTCCCTAGAGGCAATAATCAATTAGTTATTATCATATTTCCTTGTTCATGATAATCGTTTATTATCCATGCTATAATTGTATTGATCGGAGATTGTGATGCATGTGTGGATACATAGACAACACCATGTCCCTAGTATGCCTCTAATAGACTAGCTCGTTGATCAAAAGATGGTTAAGGTTTACTAGCCATGGACATGAGATGTCATTTGATAACGGGGTCACATCATTAGGAGAATGATGTGATGGACAAGACCCAAACTGCAAACGTAGCATATGATTGTGTCAGTTTATTGCTACTGTTTTCCGCATGTCAAGTATGTGTTCCTATGACCATGAGATCATGCAACTCACCAATATCGGAGGAGTGCCTTGTGTGTATCAAACGTCGCAACGTAACTGGGTGACTATAAAGGTGCTCTACAGGTATCTCCGATGGTGTCTGTTGAGTTGGCATGGATCGAGACTGGGATTTGTTACTCCGTGTGACGGAGAGGTATCTCAGGGCCCACTCGGTAATGCAACATCACAATAAGCCTTGCAAGCAATGTGACTAATTGTTAGTTGCGGGATCTTGTATTACGGAACGAGTAAAGAGACTTGCCGGTAACGAGGTTGAACTAGGTATGGAGATACCGACGATCGAATCTCGGGCAAGTAAGATACCGAAGAACAAAGGGAACGTTATACGGGATTAACTGAATCCTTGATATAGAGGTTCGACCGATAAAGATCTTCGTAGAATATGTAGGAACCAATGTGGACGTCCAGGTCCCGCCATTGGTTATTGATCGTAGAGGTGTCTCGGTCATGTCTACATAGTTCTCGAACCCGCAGGGTCTGCACACTTAAGTTTCGGTGACGTTTCGGTAGTGTAGAGTTATGTATGGTGGTGACCGAAGTTTGTTCAGAGTCCCGGATGAGATCTTGGACGTCATGAGGAGCTCCGGAATGGTCCGGAGGTAAAGATTCATATATAGGAAGTCCCAGTTTGGTTTCCGGAAAAGTTTCGGGCTCATCGGTAGTGTACCGGGAGTGCCGGTAGTGTACCGGGAGTGCCGGTAGTGTACCGGGAGGCCTCCGGGAGGGGAGTTTCGACCCCAAGAGGTCCATGGGCTGTGGGAGAATAATAACCAGCCCTTAGTGGGCTGGGAAAACAGCCACAAAGGCCCATGGCGCAGGAGAGAAAGTCCTAAAGCAAAAAGTGGAAAATCAGCCAATAGGAGGCAATCCTACTCCAACTAGGATTGGAGGTGAAGTAGGATTGCTTCCCACCTCCTATTTTGGCCGACCCAAAGGCCTTGTCTGCCTCTCCTCTCCTCTCCTCATATATATACTAGTAGATTGGGTGGTTTTTGGACAGAATTTCCGGCCACGTGCTACCCGTTTCACCGGTGCACAGTTTCTCCTCTAGATCGGTTTTCCGCAGCGCTTAGGCGAAGCCCTGCCGGAATCACTCCACCACCATCACGGGAGCGCCGTCACGCTGCCGGTGAACTCTCTCTCCTCTCCACCTCCTCTTGCTGGATCAAGACGGTGGAGATCGTCATCAAGCTGCACGTGTGCTGAACGCGGAGGTGTCGTCCGTTCGGCGCTAGATCGGAAGGATCGTGATCGAGATCGCGAGACAGTTCGTGATGAGATCGCGGAACGAATCGTGATGAGTTCGCGGGACAGACCATGATCAAGATCGTGAGACAGATCGTGATGAGATCGCGGGACGGATCGTGATGAGTTCACGGGACGGATCGTGATTGGATCGCGGGACGGATCGTGATGAGATCGCGGGACGCTCGGCGATTTGGATCGCGAAGATGTTCGACTACACCAACCGCATTTCTTAACGCTTCCCGCTTAGCGATCTACAAGGGTATGTAGATCCACTCTCCCTCTCGTAGATGCTCATCACCATGGATAGGTTTGCGTGTGCGTAGGAAATTTTTTGTTTCCCATGTGACGTTCCCCAACAGTGGCATCATGAGCTAGGTTGATGGTTCGATGAGATCTCGAGTAGAACACAAAAGGTTTGTGGGCGTTGATGCTTAGATTGCTTCCTCCCTTGGTCGAATTTTTGTTCAGCAGGATTGTGAGATGAAGCGTCCCGGACCAACATTACTCGTACGCTTACGAGAGACCGGTTCCCTCGACGCAACTTGTTTCTTAGATGGCTTGCGGGTGATAGTTTCTCTCCCTTTAGTTGGATTGGATCCGACAAAGGCGGTCCTTGAGAAGGTTGAAAAGAAATCTATGTATCACCGTTGTGGTTTATGCGTAGGTGAGAATCGTTCTTGCTAGATACCCGTAGCAGCCACATAAAACATGCAACAACAATTAGAGGACGTCTAACTTGTTTTTGCAAGGTATGTTGTGATGTGATATGGCCAATTACATGATGAGATATATGTGATGTATGAGATGATCATGTGATGTATAGAATTTCACGACTTGCATGTCGTTGAGTACGGCAACCGGCAGGAGCCATAGGGTTGTCTTTAATTATTGTATGACCTGCGTGTCAATCATTAAGCGCTATGTAATGCTTTACTTTATCGCTAAGCGGTAGCAATAGAAGTAGAAGCAGGGCTGGCGCCACAACCCCAATGGCAACACATTGATGGAGATCAAGATGATGGAGATCATGGTGTTGTGCCGGTGACGATGGGGATCATGCCGGTGTTTCGAAGATGGAGAACTTAAACACAAGTTCATGGCCATATCATGTCACTTATGAATTGCATGAGATGTTAATCCTTTTATGCACCTTGTTTTGCTTAGTATGGCGGTAGCATTATAAGGTGATCCCTCACTTGAATTTCAAGATGAACTGTGTTCTCCCCGAGTGTGCACCATTGCGAAAGTTCGTCGTGTTGAGACACCACGTGATGATCGGGTGTGATAGACTCTACGTTCACATACAACGGGTGCAAGCCAGATTTGCACGCGCAGAACACTCGGGTTAAACTTGACGAGCCTAGCATGTACAGACATGGCCTCGGAACACGAGAGGCCGAAAGGTCGTACATGAGTCATATAGTAGATATGATCAACATAATGATGTTCACCATTGCAGGCACCTCAACTCACGTGATGATCGGACTTGAGTTGGTGAATTTGGATCATGTATCACTCAAATGATCGGAGGGATGTCAATTTGAGTGGGAGTTCTTAAGTAATATGATTAATTGAACTCATTATCATGAACATAGTCAAAGTGTCTTTGCAAATTATGTTGTAGATTACTAGCTCGCGCTGTAGCTCCCTTAAATTTTTATATATTCCTACAGAAATAGAGTTGAAAGATGTTGGTAGCAATATTGCGGACTGGGTCCGTGATCTGAGGATTGTCCTCATTGCTGCACAGAAGGCTTATGTCCTTAATGCACCACTCGGTGCGCCACCCCCTCTAGCATCGTCTATAGATGTTGTGAACATCTGACAGGCACGTTTCGATGACTACTTGATAGTTTAGTGCGTCATGCATTACGGCTTAGAATTGAGGCTCCGAAACGTTTTGAACGTCACGGAACATATGAGATGTTCTAGGAGCAGAGATTGTGATCTCAGGCTCGTGCCTGTGTTGCGAGATATGAGATCTCCAACAAGATCCTTTGCCTGTAAGATGAAGGAGAATAGCTCAATCGTTGAGCATGTACTCAGATTGTCTGGGTACTACAATCGCTTGAATCAAGTGGGAGTTGATCTTCCAGATAAGATAGTGATTGATATAGTTCTCCAAGTCACTGTCACTAAAGCTACTAGAACTTAGTGATGAACTATAATACACCAGGGATAGAAGTATTGATCCCTGAGTTGTTCGCGATGTTTGACACCGCGAAGGTAGAAATCAAGAAGGAGCGTCAAGTGTTGATGGTTAATCAAACCACTAGTTTCGAAAAGGGCAAGAGCAAGGAGGGAAACTTCATGGATAGCAAGTCAGTTGCTGCTCCAGTGAAGCAACCCAAAGTTGAACTCAAACCCGAGACTAAGTGCTTCTATTATGAGGTGAGAGGTCGCTGAAGCGGAACAACCCTAGATACTTGGTAGATAAGAAGGCTGGCAACATCGACAGAAGTATATTTGATATACGAGTTATTGATGTGTACGTTGCTAGTACTCCTAGTAGCACTTGGGTATTGGATATCGGTTCGGTTGCTAAATGTTAGTAGCTCGAAATAAAAGCTACGGAATAAACGGAGAACTAGCTAAGGGTGAAGTGACGATGTGTGTTGGAAATGTTTCCAAGGTTGATGTGATCAACATCACACACTCTCTCTACCTTCAGGATTAGTGACGAACCTAAATAAATGTTATTTGGTGTTTTGCGTTGAGCATGAACATGATTACATCATGTTTGTTGCAATACGGTTATTTATTTAAGTCAGAGAATAATAGTTATTCTGTTTACATGAATAATACCTTCAATGGTCATGCACCCAGTGAGAATGGTTTGTTGAAATCTTGATCGTAGTAATACACATGTTCATAACATTGATGTCAAAAGATACAAAGTTAAATAATGATAGTACCACATACTTGTGGCACTGCCGCAAAATGTCATATTGGTATAAAGCGCATGAAGAAACTCCATGGTGATGGATATTTGGACTCATTCGATTTCGAATCGTTGAGGCATGTGAACCATGCCTCTTGGTCATATTGGTATAAAGCGCATGAAGAAACTCCATGGTGATGGATATTTGGACTCATTCGATTTTAAATCGGTTGAGGCATGCGAACCATGCCTCTTGGGCAAGAGGCATGGTTCGCATGCCTCAACGATTCGAAATCGAATGAGTCGCCCAAGAGGCATGGTTCGCATGCCTCAACGATTCGAAATTGAATGAGTCCAAATATCCATCACCATGGAGTTTCTTCATGCGCTTTATACCAATATGACATTTTACGGCAGTGCCACAAGTATGTGGTACTATCTTTATTTTACTTTGTATCTTTTGACATCAATGTTATGAACATGTGTATTACTACGATCAAGATTTCAACAAACCATTCTCACTGGGTGCATGACCATTGAAGGTATTATTCATGTAAACAGAATAACTATTATTCTCTGACTTAAATGAATAACCGTATTGCAACAAACATGATCTAATCATGTTCATGCTCAACGCAAAACACCAAATAACATTTATTTAGGTTCGTCACTAATCCTGAAGGTAGAGAGAGTGTGCGATGTTGATCACATCAACCTTGGAAACATTTCCAACACACATTGTCACCTCACTCTGAGCTAGTTCTCCGTTTATTCCGTAGCTTTTATTTCGAGTTACTAACATTTAGCAACCGAACCGGTATCCAATACCCAGGTGCTACTAGGAGTACTAGCAAGGTACACATCAATAACTCGTATATCAAATATACTTCTGTCGATGTTGTCAGCCTTCTTATCTACCAAGTATCTAGGGTTGTTCCGCTTCAGCGACCTCTCACCTCATAATAGAAGCACTTAGTCTCGGGTTTGAGTTCAACTTTGGGTTGCTTCACTGGAGCAGCAACTGACTTGCTATCCATGAAGTTTCCCTCCTTGCTCTTGCCCTTTTCAAAACTAGTGGTTTGATTAACCATCAACACTTGACGCTCCTTCTTGATTTCTACCTTCGCGGTGTCAAACATCGCGAACAGCTCAGGGATCAATACTTCTATCCCTGGTGTATAGTCACCCAGTTACGTTGCAACGTTTGATACACACAAGGCACTCCTCCGATATCAGTGAGTTGGAAATATGCCCTAGAGGCAATAATAAAATGGCTATTATTGTATTTCCTTGTTCATGATAATTGTCTGTTATTCATGCTATAATTGTGTTAACCGGAAACCGTAATACATGTGTGAATACATAGACCACAACATGTCCCTAGTGAGCCTCTAGTTGACTAGCTCTTTGATCAATAGATGGTCACGGTTTCATGACCATGGACATTGGATGTCGTTGATAACGGGATCACATCATTAGGACAATGTTGTGATGGACAAGACCCAATCCTAAGCATAGCACGAGATCGTGTAGTTCGTTTCCTAAAGCTTTTCAATGTCAAGTATCGTTTCCTTAGACCATGAGATTGTGAAATTCCCGGATACCGTAGGAATGCTTTGGGTGTGCCAAACATCACAATGTAACTGGGTGGCAATAAAGGTGCACTACAGGTATCTCCGAAAGTGTCTGTTGGGTTGGCACGAATCGAGACTGGGATTTGTCACTCTGTGTGACGGAGAGGTATCTCTAGGCCCACTCGGTAAGACATTATCATAATGAGCTCAATGTGACTAAGGAGTTAGACACGGGATGATGTATTACGGAAAAAGTAAAGAGACTTGCCGGTAACAAGATTGAACAAGGTATAGATATACCGACGATCGAATCTCGGGCAAGTATCATACCGATAGACAAAGGGAATTGTATACGGGATTGATTGAATCCCCGACATCGTGGTTCATCCGATGAAATCATCGTGGAGCATGTGGGAGCCAACATGGGTATCCAGATCCCGCTATTGGTTATTGACCGGAGAGGTGTCTCGGTCATGTCTATGTGTCTCCCGAACCCGTAGGGTCTACACACTTAAGGTTCGATGACGCTAGCGTTATAGGGAAATGGTATATGTGATTACCGAAGGTTGTTCGGAGTCCGAGATGAGATCCCGGACGTCACGAGGAGCTCCGGAATGGTCCGGAGGTAAAGATTGATATATAGGAAGTCCAGTTTTGGTCACCGGAAAGTTTTTGGGCTCATCGACAGTGTACTGGGAGTGCCGGGAGGGTGCCGGAGGACCCCCGGGAGGGGTGTGACGACCATAGGACTTCGTGGGTCCTTAGAGGAGGTGTGCCAGACCTTGTTGGGCTGGCCAAGACCTTCTAGAAAGGCCCATGCGGCTGGGATCAAGAGATAAAGGGCAAAAGGATTTAAAAGGAGGAGATCCACCTCCCTTGTGGGAGGTGGACTGTTCCCCACCTTCGGCCGAAGCTCTCCTCCTTGGAGGAGGGGCCAAGGGAGCCCTCCCTCTCCCTCCTCCTATATATACCCAAGGCATTGGGATGATTTGAGACATGACTTCTCTCTCTCACGGCGCAGCCCTACCCTTCCTCTTGCTCGTTCTCCGTAGCGCTTGGTGAAGCCCTGCCGGAGTTCACGTAGCTCCACCGTCACCAACCGCCGTCATGCTGCCGGAGCTCTCCATCAACCTCTCCTTCCTCCTTTCTGGATCAAGGCATAGGAGACGTCATCGGGCTTCACGTGTGTTGAACGCAGAGGCGCCGTTGTTCGGCGCTGAGATCGGAATCCACCGCATTCTGAATCGCTGCGAGTACGACTCCACCAACCGCGTTCTTGTAACGCTTCCGCTTAGCGATCTTCAAAGGTATGAAGATGCAATCTCTCCCCACTCGTTGATGGTTTCTCCATGGATAGATCTTGGTGATCGTAGGTTTTTTTTTTTGATTTACTACTACATCTCCCAACAGTGGACAGGGTCCTTGATCTGAGGATTGTCCTCATTGCTGCACAGAAGGCTTATGTCCTTAATGCACCGCTCGGTGCGCCACCCCCTCTAGCATCGTCTGTAGATGTTGTGAACATCTGACAGGCACGTTCTGATGACTACTTGATAGTTTAGTGCATCATGCATTACGGCTTAGAATTGTGGGTCCAAAACGTTTCGATTGTCACAAAACATATGAGATGTTCTAAGAGCTGAAATTGGGATCTCAGGCTCGTGCCCGTGTTGTGAGATATGAGATCTCCAACAAAATTCTTTGCCTGCAAGATGAAGGAGAATAGCTCGATCATTGAGCATGTGCTCAGATTGTCTGGGTGCTACAATCGCTTGAATCGAGTGGGAGTTGATCTTCCACATAAGAAAATGATTGATATAGTTTTCCAAGTCACTGTCACAAAGCTACTAGAGCTTCGTGATGAACTATAAAATGTGAGGGATGGAAATAATGATCCCTGAGCTGTTCGCGATGTTTGACACCGCGAAGGTAGAAATCAAGAAGGAGCATCAAGTGTTGATGGTTAGTAAAACCACTAGTTTCAAAAAGGGCAAGGGCAAGGAGGGAAACTTCATGGATGGCAAGTCGGTTGCTGCTCCAGTGAGGCAACCCAAAGTTGAACCCAAACCCGAGACTAAGTGCTTCTATTATGAGGAGAGCGCTTGCTGAAGCGGAACAACCCTAGATACTTGGTAGATAAGAAGGCTGGCAACGTCGACAGAAGTATATTTGATATACGTGTTATTGATGTGTACCTTGCTGGTACTCCTAGTAGCACCGGGGTATTGGATACGGGTTCGGTTGCTAAATGTTAGTAACTCAAAGTAAAAGCTACGGAATAAATGGAGACTAGCTAAGTGTGAGGTGACGATGTGTGTTGGAAATGTTTCCAATGTTGATGTGATCAACATTGCACGCTCTCTCTACCTTCGGGATTAGTAACAAACCTAAATGTTGTTTGGTGTTTGCGTTAAGCATGAACATGATTAGATCGTGTTTATTGCAACACAGTTATTCATTCAATTTAGAGAATAATGGTTATTCTGTTTACATGAATAATACCTTCAATGGTCATGCACCAAGTGAGAATGGTTTGTTGAATCTTGATCGTAGTAATGCACATGTTCATAACATTGATGCCAAAAGATACAAAGTTAATAATGATAGTACCACATACTTGTGGCACTGTCGCTAAATTTCATATTGGTATAAGTCGCATGAAGAAACTCCATGCTGATGGATCTTTGGACTCATTCGATTTTGAATCAGTTGAGACATGTGAACCATGCCTCTTGGGAAAGATGGCTAATGACCCCATTTTCTAGTTTGATGGAGCGGGCAAGTGATTTATTGGAAATGATACATGTTGATGTATGCAATCCAATGAGTCTTGTAGCGTGCGGTGGATATCGTTATTTTCTTACCTTCACTTATGATTTGAGTAGATATAGTGTATATTTACTTAATGAAACACAAGTCTGAATCGTTTGAAAAGTTCAAGCAAATTCAGAGTGAAGTTTAATATCATCGTGACAAGAAGATAAAAATGTCTACGATATGATCGTGGAGGTTAATATCTGAGTTGCGAGTTTGGCATACAACTTTGGACAATGTGAAAGTTTTTTCACAACTCATGCCACCTGGAACACCATAGTGTGATGGTGTGTTCGAATGTCATAGTCGTGCTCTATTGGATATGGTGCGAACTATGATGTCTCTTATCGTTTTGCCACTATCGTTTTTGGGGTTATGCATTAGAGACAACTACATTCACTTTAAAAGGGGCACCATCTAAATCCGTTGAGATGACACCATATGGTTTGGAAGAAACCTAAAGTTGCTATTTCTTAGAGTTTAGGAATGCGACGCTTATGTCTGATAAGCTCGAACCCAAAGCGGAAAAATGCGTCTTCATAGAATACCCTAAGAACAGTTGGGTATACCTTCTATCTCAGATCCGAGCACAAAGTGTGTGTTTCTAAAATGGGTCCTTTCTCGAGAAAGAGTTTATCTCGAAAGAATTGAGTGGGAGGAAGATAGAACTTGATGAGGTTGTTGAACTTTTTGTTTCAACCAGAGAGTAGCGCGGCACAGAAAGATATTTCTGTGGAGCCTACATTAGTTGAAAAGAAGTTAACGATGATGATCATGAAACTACGGATCAAGTTAGTATCGAACCTCGTAGGTCGACAAGGACGCGTACTGCTCCTGAGTGGTATGGCAACCCTGTCTTAGAGGTCATGTTGTTGGACAACGATGAACCTACGAACTACGGAGAAGCGATGATGCGCCTGGATTCCGGCAAATGGTTAGAGGCCATGAAATTCGAGAAAGGATCCATGTATGAAAACCAAGTATAGACTTTGGTAGACTTACTCGTTGGACGACAGGTCGTTGAGTACAAATGGATCTTTAAAATGAAGACAGATGATGATGGTAAATGTCACCATTTGTAAAGCTTGACTTGTTGCAAAGAAGTTTACAACAAGTTCAAGGAGTTGACTGTGATGAGACTTTCTCACTCGTAGCGATGCTAAAGTCTGTTGGAATTATGTTAGCAATTGCTGCATTTTTCAATTATGAAATCTGGCAGATGGATGTCAAAACATCGTTTTCTTAACGGTTTACTTGAGGAAAGATTGTATGTGATACAACCAGAAGGTTTTGTTAGTCCTAAGGATGCTAAAAGGTGTGCAAGCTTCAGTGATCCTTCTATGGACTGAAGCAAGCATGTCGGAGTTGGGATATACGCTTTGATGAGGTGATCAAAGTTTGTGAGTCTATGCAAAGTTTATGAGAAACTTGTATTTACAATAAAGTGAGTGGGAGCACTATAGAGTTTCTGATAAGCATATCTGGATTGTTGATCGGAAATGATGTAGAATTTCTGGAAAGCATAAAGGGTTGTTTGAAAAGAGTTTTTCAAAGGAAGACCTGGATAAAGCTGCCTAATTGTTGAGTATCAAGATCTATAGAGATAGATCAAGATGCTTGATGAGACTATCAATGAGTATATACCTTGACAATATTTTGAAAGAGTTCAAAATGGATCAGTCAAAGAAAGAGTTCTTTCCTGATTTGTAAGGTGTGAAGTTGAGTAAGACTCAAAGCTCGACCACGGCAGAATAAAGAGAAAGGACGAAGGTCGTCCGCTATACTTTAGCCATAGGCTCTATATAGTATGCCATGTTGTGTACCACACCTGTGTGTGCCTTGCCATGAGTCCGTCAAGGGGTACAAGAGTGATCCAGGAGTGCATCACTGGACAACGGTCAAGATTATCCTTAGTAACTAAAAGACTAAGGAAATGTTTCTCGATTATGGAGGTGATAAAGAGTTTGTCATAAAGAGTTACGTCGATGCAAGATTTAACACCAATCCGGATGACTCTAAGTAAAAATCCGGATACGTACAGTGGAGCAGCCATTTGGAATAGCTCCAAGTGGAGTGTGGTAGCAGTGTCTACAGTATTTCATAGAGATTTGCAAAGTACACACGGATCTGAATGATGCAAACCCATTGACTAAAATACCTCTCTGACATGGAAAGCATGATCGAGCCCCAGAACTCATTGGGTGTTAGATCATAACAATGCGAATAACGTGGTGATGTGAACTAGATTATTGACTCTAGTGCAAGTGGGAGACTGTTGGAAATATGCCCTAGAGGCAATAATAAATTAGTTATTATCATATTTCCTTGTTCATGATAATCGTTTATTATTCATGCTATAATTGTATTGATTGGAAACTAAATACATGTGTGGGTATATAGACAACACTGTGTCCCTAGTATGCCTCTAGTAAACTAGCTCGTTGATCAAAGATGGTCAAGGTTTCCTAGCCATTGACATGAGATGTCATTTGATAGAGGGATCACATCATTA
This sequence comes from Hordeum marinum, assembly GCA_022496015.1. Classification (NCBI taxonomy): domain Eukaryota; kingdom Viridiplantae; phylum Streptophyta; class Magnoliopsida; order Poales; family Poaceae; genus Hordeum; species Hordeum marinum. Next base: position 491,887,829 of record CM039675.1, read on the forward strand.
GGAGAATTATGTGATGGACAAGACCCAAACTACAAACGTAGCATATGATCGTGTGAGTTTATTGCTACAGTTTTCTACATGTCAAGTATCTGTTCCTATGACCATGAGATCATGTAACTCACTGACATCAGAGGAATACCTTGTGTGTATCAAACGTTGCAACGTAACTGGGTGACTATAAAGGTGCTCTACAGGTATCTCCAAGGGTGTCTGTTGGCTTGGCATGGATCAAGACTAGGATTTGTTACTCCATGTGACGAAGAGGTATCTCAGGGCCCACTTGGTAATACAACATCACAACAAGACTTGCAAGCAACGTGACTAAAGTGTTAGCCACGGGATCTTGTATTACGGAATGAGTAAAGAGACTTGCGGATAACGAGGTTGAACTAGGTATACAAATACCGACGATCAAATCTCGGGCAAGTAACATACCGAAGAACAAATGGAACAACATATGGGATTAACTAAATCCTTGACATAGAGTTCGACCGATAAAGATCTTCGTAGAATATGTAGGGACCAATATGGGCATCCAGGTCCCGCTATTGGTTATTGACCATAGAGGTGTCTCGGTCATGTCTACATAGTTCTCAAACCTGCAGGGTCTGCACACTTAAGGTTCAGTGACGGTTCAGTAGTATAGAGTTATGTATGGTGGTCACCGAAGGTTGTTCGGAGTCCCGGATGAGATCCCAAACGTCACGAGGAGCTACGGAATGGTCCGTAGGTAAAGATTGATATATGGGATAATAGTGTTTGGTCTCCGGAAGGGTTCTGGAATTCACCGGAAATAGTTTCGGATGTTTCTCGAAATGTTCGGGGTACAAGGACACTTTATTTGGGCCAAGGGGTAAAGTCCATGAGGCTTTAGGAAGGTGCAAAAGATGTTTTGCGGAGGACAGGGGCCAGACGCCAGGGACCCTGGCGTCTGGGGCCAGACGCCAAGGACCCTGGCGTCTGGGGCCAGACGTCGAGGACCTTGACGTCTGGTCCTTGAGTCCGAGAAGGACTCTTGCCTTGCGGGCAAACCGACCTTGAGGAGGATTTTTCTCCAAGTTCCGACCCCAAAGCTCAGTTTATAAATAAAGGGGCGGGGCTAGCACTTGGAACAAATCAGGAAACCCTAAGCCACATGTTGCCTCTCCTCTAGTTCATATTTTCTCCTCTAGATCGGTTCCAATGGTGCTTAGGCGAAGCCCTGCTGGAATTGCTCCACCACCATCGCCGCAACACCGTCGCGCTGCCGGAGAACTCGTCTACCTCTCCGCTCCCTCTTGCTGGATCAATAAGACGGAGATCGTCATCAAGTTGTACGTGTGCTGAACGCGGAGGTGCCATCCATTTGGTGCTAGATCGAAAGGACCGTGATCAAGATCGTGAGACGATTCGTGATTGGATCGCGGACCGAATCGTGATGAGATCGCGGGACGGATCGTGATGGGATCGCGGGACGGATCGTGATGGGATCGCGGGACACTCGGAGATTTGGATCGCGAAGACGTTCGACTACATCAACCACGTTTCTTAACGCTTCCCGCTTAGTGATCTACAAGGGTACGTAGATCCACTCTCCCTCTCGTAGATGCGCATCACCATGGATAGATCTTGTGTGTGCGTAGGAAATTTTTTGTTTCCCATGCAACGTTCCCCAACACTTGCATGCCATCTTTTTTCCTACCCTCTCGTGGCACCGGGTGCTAATGGAAACTAAGGGATATTAAGGCCTCCTTTTAATAGAGAACCGATGATCACCGGAAAGAATCCTAGTTATTGTCACCCTGGGGGATGAGGATCATAACTAGTAATAGGTGTCTACAACTTGCAAGATAGGATCAAGAACACACACACACACACACACACACACGCACACACACACACATATATATATATATATATTCATGAAAACATAATAGGTTCAGATCTGAAATCATGGCACTCGGGCCCTAGTGACAAGCATTAAGCATAGCAAAGTCATAGCAACATCAATCTCCGAACATAGTGGATACTAGGGGTCAAACCCTAACCAAACTAACTCGATTACATGATAAATCTCATCCAACCCATCACCGTCCAACAGGCCTACGATGGAATTACTCACGAACAGCGGAGAGCATCATGGAATTGGTGACGAAGGATGGTTGGTGATGACGATGGCGTCGATTTCCCCTCTTCGGAGCCCAAAACAGACTCTAGATCTGGTCTCCCGAGGAAGAACGGGAGGTGGCGACGGCGGCTTCGTATCATGAAATGCGATGAACTCATCTCTCTGATTTTTTTCTTTGCGAATAGGGTTATATGGAGCTGGAGAGAGGTCGAAGGAGCCACGAGGGCCCCACAAGCCTTCTAGGCACGGCCAGGGGGTGGCCGCCCCTAGCAGGCTTGTGGCCTACACGTGGCCCCCCCTTTGGTTAATTCTTGCGCCAATATTTTTTATTAAATCCAAAAATATTCTCCATAAATTTTTAGGACGATCCGAGAACTTCTATTTCTGCACAAAAATAACACCAAGGCAATTCTGCTGAAAACAACGTAAATTCGGGTTAGTTCCATTCAAATCATGCAAATTGGAGTCCAAAACAAGTGCAAAAGAGTTTGGAAAAGTGGATACGATGGAGACGTATTAACTCCCCCAAGCTTAACCCATTGCTCGTCCTCAAGCAATTCAATTGATAAACTGAAAGTGATAAAGAAAACTTTTACAAACTCTGTTTGATCTTGTTGTTGTAAATACGTCTAATTGATGTTCAGATTTTCAGCAAAGATCATGGACTAACCACGTTCTTAATAACATTTAGGCCTCACATTTACTCATGTCAATGACATAATCAACTAGCGAGCAATAATAATAACTCTCGGATGACAACACTTTTTCAAAACAATCATGATACAATATGACAAAATGGTATCTCACTAGCCCTTTCTAAGACCGCAAAACATTAATGCAGAGCACCTCTAAATAACAAGGACTGACTAGACATTGTAATTCACGGTGAGAGAGATCCAGTCATGCTTATAATCAATATCAATTAACAGCAAAGCATACAAATGACGGTGGTGCTCTCTAACTGGTGCCTTTTGTACGAAGATGATGACTCAACAATAAAGTAAATGGAAAGGCCCTTCGTAGAGGGAAGCATTGATTTGCATAGGTATCAGAGCTCGAGTTATTAAAATAGAGGTAAGTAATAATTTGTGAGCGGTATGCTTTCATTGCTCACATAACGACCAAAAGGTTTTCAACATCTTCCATGCTAGATACATTATAGGCGGTTCCCAAAGAGAAAGAGAAAGTTTTTACTCCCCCTCCACCAATCTGGCACACTCCACAGTGAGCCGAATCCACGGGTGCCGTCCATACAAACACATTTTGGGGGAGTTTTTTTTAATATATTTTGCTTTTATTTTGAGCATGGGACTGGGCATCTCGATTACCAGCCACTTTCTCGTGAATGATAGTGAACCAACACATATCGTGAGAATAACCCACCTAGCATGGAAGATACTGACAGCCCCTAGTCGCCAGATGAGCGAATTGGGCATACAAAACATAATGTTTATTTGAAGGTTTAGAGTTTGGCACATGCAAGTTTACTTGGAACAGGAGGTAAATACCGCATATAGGTAGGTATGGTGGACTCATATGGAACAACTTTGGGTTTGAGGGATTGGATGCACAAGCAGTATTCCTGCTTAGTACAAGTGAAGGCTAGCAAAAGACTGGGGAGCGACCAACTAGAGAGTGACACAGTCATCAACATGCTTTGAGATTAACCAACATTGAATGCAAGCATGAGTAGGATATAAATCATTATGAACATGAATATCATGGAGGCTATGTTGATTTTGTTTCCATTACATGCATGAACATGTGCCAAGTCGAGCCACTTGAATCGTCCAGAGGAGGATTCCATCCTATCATACTACATCACAACCATTTTAATATGCATGTTGGCACCCAAAACAAACCATTATCCACTCTTAGCTAATTAAGCATGGCATGAGTAACTATAATCTCTAATTGTCATTGCAAATATATTTCACCCACGATGAACTAAATTCGGAATGATGAGCTAATCATATTTACAAAAGCAGGATAGGTCGAGTTCATACCAGCTTTTCTCCATCTCAATCTTTTCATCAAATATCATCATTATTGCCTTTCACTTGCATGACCGAACATTGTGAATAATAGTAAGAGTGCACGTGCATTGGACTAAGATGGAATCTGCAAACAATAACTCAAAGGAGAAGACAAGGTAATATAGGCTCTTTGACAGGTAAACAATAATGCATATGAGAGCCACTCAACATTTTCATTGTGGTCTTCTCCTTACGACCCAAAGAAAGAAAATTAAAACAAGAACAAGGAAAACTATTTACATGGGAAAGCTCCCAACAAGCAAAAGGAGAACGAAAAAGCTTTTTGTTTCTTTAATGTTGCAGTTAAGCAAACTGGAAAGTAAAGCTAGAACTATTTTTTTTGGATTTTCTCAAAGTTAATTAAACACACAAGAAGAAAGCAGAACAAGAAAATAAAAACTACCATGGATGGTACAATGAAAGAGTATGAACACCGACTACTAAAGATGAGTGTGTGAACATGAATATAAAGTCGGTGAGAAATACGTACTCCCCCAAGCTTAGGCTTTTGGCCTAAGTTGGTCTATGGCCATGGCTGGCCCGGGTAATATCCAAAGTCATAGTTGGGGTTGTACTGGGCTGTGACAGCTACCGCCTGAACGACTGCAGCGTGAAGGCGAGTTGATTTTGCGTTCCTCTTGTACTTGTTTTCCTCCTCTCTCATTATAAAGTATGTCTGTTTTTCCTGAAAGTTAAAGAAGGCAGGAGCAGGAAGGGTAACATGGATAGCATGTTGTCTGTCAAAAATTAGTCGGTACTGGAGAGATTGTTCGTTCCTTTCAAGAAACTAAAAACGTACCAAAGCCTCATAATCAAGAAAAGCAGGAGGTAACTCAATATCATTTCCGTGTATGGATACCCCAAGATAATTAGCTAAACGAGTGGCATAAATCCCACCAAAGAAATCTCCATACTTAGCATTATTATGCAACCTTCTAGCAATAATGCCTCCTAAGTTATATCGCCTTTCGTACATTACTGCACTCTTAAGAATACTAAGATCGGTTGCACAGAGGTGGCTATGCTCAGTTTTTCCGTTAATACATCTACCTATGAATAGAGCAAAATAGTGTATAGCAAGAAAGTGAATGCTCCCCATGGGAGCCTGTGTAATATTTCTAGTTTCTCCCACGGTAATGTTAGCAAGAAAATCACTATATCCAGTTTTGTGTGGATCACTATAGCTGCCCCACTGTGGAATTTTGCACGCATGATTAAAATCCTCTATGTCCAAAGTATAAGATTTATCGTAAAGGTCAAATAAGACAGAAGGTTTAATAAGATTGAGCAAAAATTCAAACCTCCGGACGAAAGAATCCGTGAGTTGATAGTATTGCTTGCATTTGACCGACACGAATTCCTCAAGGCCAACATTTATTGTGTACGCGTAGAATTCTTCCTTGAAACCAGCATCACTCATGAACTGATCCGATGGCCATTCACAAGGTCGTACTTGTGCTCCCCTTGGTGGTTCGAGGTTGGGCTCACGAATCGCGAGTCTCGGGGCCTTCTTGCTCGATTAACCCCCTTGAAACACCTTCCTCAACATTTTTTCTTTTTCTGAAAAATTTGTGAAATTTTTAGTGAACCAAAATAAAGCTCCACAAAACTCAACAAAACTCATAGCAACTATTCCCTCAAGTGCCTAGAGGCTATATCATGCATCAAAACTACTTGAGACCATATAAATTTGACATGCAAGCTCAAGAACAAGGTCACCACAGCAGCAAAAATCTGCAACATATAAAGCACTAGAACAAAAACTAATTGGACTATTGGAGGATTCACATACCAAAGAACAATCTCCCAAAATAGTTTTGCGAATGAAGCTTTGCACAAGGAGATCGAAAATGGCAGCAAAATGAGCTAGAACAAGGGTTTGAGCAATGGTGGGATTTTTTCTGGAGAAAGATGATGTGGATGGGTGCTGGAATAAGTGAAGGGGGGCCACATGGGACCCACAAGCCTGCTAGGCGCGGCCAGGGGGTGGCCGTCCCTTGTGGGCTTGTGACCCACTGGTGCAGCCCCCTGTAGTGTGCTCAGTGCCAGATATTTTAAAATATTCCAGAAAAAATCATAGTCCATTTTCAGGGCATTTGAAGAACTTTTATTTTCAAGTCACTTTTTATTGCACGGGAAACTCAGAAAACAGAAAATAAATAGTATTTTACTTTATTTATTCTAACTAACAGAAAGTAAAAGTTGGGTACCGTCAGTTGTGCTTTCTAAATTCATCCATCTCATGCTCATCAAAAGGAATCCATCAATAAGGTTGATCAAGTCTTATTAACAAACTTCTTTCGAATAACATGAAACTGAAGAATTTTTTAATAACACTAAGTTACCTCAATGGGGATATGCATATCCCCAACAATAAGTATATCACATTTCTTCTTGACTGTAGAAGAGGGAATTCAAAGCCTCCAATAATAATCGCTGGAATTTTTTCAATAGAGTTGATACTATGAACTTGAGGTTGTTTCTTCGGAAAGTCTACCATATGCTCATTACTATTAATATGAAAAGTGACATTTCCCTTGTTGCAATCAATGACATCCCCTGCAGTATTAAAAAAGGGTCTACCGAAGATGATCGACATACTGTCGTCCTCGGGAATATCAAGAATAACAAAGTCCGTCAAGATAGTAGCATTTGCAACTACAACATCTACATCCTCACAAATACCGATAGGTAGAGCAGTTGATTTGTCAGCCATTTGCAAAGAGATTTCGTTCGGTTTCAACTTATTCAAATCAAGCCTACAATATAAAGAGAAAGGAATAACACTAACACTAGCTCCCAAATCACATAAAGCAGTTTTAACATAATTCCCTTTAATAGAGCATGGTATAGTTGGTATTCCTAGATCTCCTAGTTTCTTTGGTACTCCACCCTTAAAAGTATAATTAGCAAGCATGGTGAAAATTTCAGCATGTGGTATCTTTATTTTATTAGTCACAATATCTTTCATACACTTAGCATAAGGAGACATTTTTAGAATATCAGTCAAACACATACACAAAAAGACAGGTCTAAGCACAAAAAGACAGCTCAAAATACTCTTCATCCTTTTTCTTGGATGGTTTAGGAGGAAAGGGCATGGGTTTCTGAACCCATGGTTCTCTTTCTTTACCATGCTTCCTAGCAATAAAATCTCTTTTATCATATGTTTTATCTTAGGTTGTGGGTTATAAAGATCAACAACAGGTTCAATATCCACATCACTATCATTACTAGGTTGAGTATCAACATGAACATCATCGTTAATATTATCAGTAGGCTCATGTTCATCATCAGATTGTGTCTCAGCATCAGAAACAAAAATATCATTTGGGTTTTCAGGTGTATCTATAACAGGTTCACTAACAGCATGCAAGGTTCTATCATCATCCTTGTTTCTCTTATTACTAGAATGAATAGGTGCATCCGTATTAATTCTCTGAGAATCTTGCTCAATTCTCTTAGGACGGCCTTCAGGATACAAAGGTTCCTGAGTCATTCTACCCCCTCTAGTCACAACGCTAACAGAATGATCATTATTCTTACTATTCATCTCATTAAGAAAATCATTCTATGCCTTAAGTACTTGTTCTACTTGAGTAGTTACCATGGAAGTATGTTTACTAATTAGTTTAAGCTTGTTGATAGTTCTACTCATATAATCACCTAAGCGATCAAGCATGAAAGCAATAAGTTTCAATTGTCTACTAACAGAAGCATTAAAATTTTCTTGCTTAACAACAAAATTATCAAACTCATCCAAGCATTGGCTAGCAGACTTATTATAAGGAATATCGCTTTCATTAAATCTACGAAGAGAATTTACATGTACTACCTGTGTCGGGCTATCAAGACCATGTATTTCTTTAATAGGTGGTAGATTCTTAACATCTTCAGCTTTAATACCTTTATCTTTCATAGATTTCTTTGCCTCTTGCATATCTTCAGGACTGAGAAATAGAATACCTCTTTTATTTGAAGTTGGCCTCGGAGGTGGTTCGGGAATAGTCCAATCATTATCATTGCTCAATATATTATTCAACGCCTAATTCGTCTTGTTTTTTTGTGCATACTTTGTCCCTCCCTCTTCTCGTGAACCTATTCGGTATGGCTCGAGTCCACCGGCTAATAGACCGGGGGCTCGATTTCAAACACAAATCGCCTAAACCATTGTGTGCTTGGCGTATTGGCGCTCACTTTATATGCATCAGTTCCGAACTGTGTCTTTGGTCATTAAGTTGGGTTGCCCGGCTCTTGTGCTTGCCCCTTTATGTTCTGCTTGTTCGGCTAAAAGGGCAAAGGGAGCACCCCTGCGATTGTGTTTCCGGATAGTCCGGTCAAGCACCTTAGGGGAGAAAGCCGAAAACAGACTATCATAGTACGCGCGAACCGATCTGTGAACCCCAAGTCAGAAGTATTACACTTCAACCCTCTTAAGCGGTTATTCCGTATTGTGCAAGGAATTTGCCCTTTATGCAAATCTAATGATGTTGCCTTCGGCCCCGGTTCATCCGAACATCGCAATTACTCCTGTGGCTAATTGTGTGCTTCCCGCATTCCTTTTTGTGCCCCTTCGGTTAAGTGAAAGAAATAAAGCATAATAGTCCAATTGCCTAGTCTGCCGCACTAAAGCCGCCTTCGAGTTCCGATAATAGGGCTAAGGGACATAGTGTATTGGCATAGACACCCCACGTAGTATCTACTTGGGGGCCGAAGCCGACGAGTCTCATCTTTCGGTATTAAGCAACCATACAAGAGTTATCAACGAAGGCAAAAATATAAGGGAGAATACTATTATCATTAAAATTATCGCAAGTCTTCGGACACATTACAATCTCATTCAAAAATTCTTTTGCCCGAACACTGCGACGCGATCACCCGCACACTCTCCATGACTGCACCGAAGTGCAGCTCGAGGCGTCGGTGCGATTTTCCGGGTGGCGGCGGGTCATTGGTGACCTTCATCGGATTGAGCCCTGGCCAGTGTGCTTTGGCCTTGGCAAGGGACATCCGGACTCCTTCGATGCAGGAGGAGCTCTTGACGGCGTCAAGGCAGGGCGCAACATCAATCAGCCGTCGCACAAGGCCAAATTAGGTGCCGGGAAGTGGCTCGCCGGGCCATAAGCCGATGCAAAGGTCCTTCATGGCCGGCTTCGCTAGCTGGTGTAGCTCCATCAGCTGTTTGAGCTGATCCACCAGTAAAGGAGGACGCTCGGGAGCTCCAAACTGTGCCCAGAACATCTGAGCTTGGTCTTCCTCTCCCCGCGAGGCGAGTAGCTGATTGGCGTTCACCGCGCTCTTTTGGAGATCGGCAGACGCGTGTGAGGATCGCCACACCCGGGTCAGGAATTCGAATCTGCTATCCCCGAATACGCACTTTAGGGAGTACGGCTTACCATCGGCTATCTCCTTGCCTTGGTGAACTTGTTCCTCGAAGAACCGTCTGTCCATCCGCTCCTGCTGGAGATCGGATTTCATGGTGGATAGCTTGGCCGAAAGCACCTTGTTCTTTTGCTCCAAGGCATCACACTTGTTGCTGGCGTCCTTGAGCTCATCTTGTATCTCCGCCACACGAGCCTGGTGTTTATCACTGGTGGCTCATAGGGCGGAGAGTGCGGTGGCCGCCTCCTTGGCCGCTGCCTTCTCCACGGCTGCTTCATCTTTGGCATGTTGAAGCTCGGCCTTGAGGTTTTCAATTTCTTTCGATGAAGCTGCAACACGATAATGACTTATTTAAAAGGACTGTGCATTGACAGAATTCGGGGGAAATATTAAGATTTAATTCGAACTTACCCTGCACCTCGTCGAACCTCTTGTTGAGGGATTCCACCTCATCCTGGAGCGCTTGAGCTTCCGATGTATCTCGTTCAGCTCGGCACCGTTTTTGGTCGCCACCGATGATGAGTCCTACACCACACATACAATACATATATCACATCGGCACTTACTTCCCGAACTATAGAGATGACCCCTAGGCGACTTTGTTCAACTCACCTAGGGCTCGGGGGCTACCATGTATACAATACGACTAAATGAAATATCAACAAAAATGACGGGCGACTTACTTGAAAGCCTGCAAGGAGACCTTCGAAGGGACTGGACGCTTTGTAATACCGCACCCATAAGGATGCGGTGCTCCTCGAGGATGGAGGCGCTGGAGAGAGCCTCCCCCATGGCCGACCACCCGTTGGTCGGTGGTGATGGGGATGATCAGATTTCCCGATCACCCACCGGGGATTGGACCGATGCCTCCGGAGGCACCATGCGCTCCGGAGACGCTCTTGGAGGGGACTGATTGCCCGCCCGTCCGGTCTCCCAAGTGTCCGAGCAGGGGATCGTCCCCTGTTCTTTAGTGGCCAAAGCGTTAGCCTCGGCCACGGTGGTATCTTCCTTGCCCCTGTGTCCGCCTCCACTGGAGTGCGCTGGGACGACACCTTCATGGCGTCTTTCATAGCGCCTGGAGTGGGGGTGCGAGGCGTCCCCGCTATCCACCAGTTCGGCAGGCGGGGTCTCCCATCCGATATAACCTCGATGGGGATGACACGCGGGGGGCTGTTGGACCAACAACCTCCATGTTAGCAAACTCTGAACCTACTATCGACAGAGATAAGGGTCTTCGGATCCTAACCTGGATGGAGGGGGCTTGACCCTAAGTCTCCTTCAAGGAATCGCCTCGGCATCTTTTGACGTAGAGCTCGAGTCTGAATTGTCGTCGAACAGGATTATCCGTGTTTGTCGTGCCCTCTTAGGGGCAGGAAAAGCTGCCTACCCCGGGGCGTCCGAAGACGCCACCCTCTTCTTGGCACGGGGGGATCGTCTCCCCCTCGCTCTCAACCTCCTCCTCCTTCGCCTCTTCCTCCTCTTCGACCTCCTCTTGTTTCGAGGAGGTAGGGGCGTCTTCGGAAGCAGCAGATGATCCTTGATGTGCAGGCCAGCCTGACCTGGTTTCTTCTTCTTCTTCTTCGTGGGAGCCTCGTAAGGCTTCTCCACGAGCATCTTGCCTTAACAGCCCGGTCCTCTCGTCTTCGGGCTAAGGAGCCAGACTGCTGATGTTGATGGCTTTCTTCAGCCATCTCTACATAAAACATATCGGATACAGGGTTATGGACCTTCTATGTAATAAAGCAAATCAGGTTAGGTTTTGGCGTACGTCGGAGTCTGGCTTGGCAGCATGTAGGCCCTTGTCTTCCTCCTCGGCTTCCATACCTCTCTCACGAGCAAAACATGATCAACACTAGAATGCTATGGGTGTTCGATTCATCACAATGTAACTAGATTATTGACTCTAGTGCAAGTGGGAGACTGTTGGAAATATGCCCTAGAGGCAATAATAAAAAGGCTATTATTGTATTTCCTTGTTCATGATAATTGTCTGTTGTTCATGCTATAATTGTGTTAACCGGAAACCGTAATACATGTGTGAATACATAGACCACAACATGTCCCTAGTGAGCCTCTAGTTGACTAGCTCGTTGATCAATAGATGGTCACAGTTTCATGACCATGGATATTGGATGTCATTGATAACGGGATCACATCATTAGGAGAATGATGTGATGGACAAGACCCAATCCTAAGCATAGCACAAGATCGTGTAGTTCGTTTGCTAAAGCTTTTCAATGTCAAGTATCGTTTCCTTAGACCATGAGATTGTGCAACTCCCGGATACCGTAGGAATGCTTTGGGTGTGCCAAACGTCACAACGTAACTGGGTGGCAATAAAGGTGCACTACGGGTATCTCTAAAAGTGTCTGTTGGGTTGGCACGAATCGAGACTGGGATTTGTCACTCCGTGTGACGGAGAGGTATCTCTGGGCCCACTCGGTAAGACATCATCATAATGAGATCAATGTGACTAAGGAGTTAGCCACGGGATGATGTATTACGGAACGATTAAAGAGACTTGCCGGTAACAAGATTGAACAAGGTATAGAGATACCGACGATCGAATCTCGGGCAAGTATCATACCGATAGACAAAGGGAATTGTATACGGGATTGATTGAATCCCCGACATCATGGTTCATCCGATGAAATCATCATGGAGCATGTGGGAGCCAACATGGGTATCCAGATCCCGCTGTTGGTTATTGACCGAAGAGGTGTCTCGGTCATGTCTACGTGTCTCCCGAACCCGTAGGGTCTACACACTTAAGGTTCGATGATGCTAGGGTTATAGGGAAATGGTATACGTGATTACCGAAGGTTGTTCGTAGTCTCAGATGAGATCCTAGACATCACGAGGAGCTCCGTAATGGTCCGGAGGTAAAGATTGATATTTAGGAAGTCCAGTTTTGGTCACCGGAAAGATTTTGGGCTCATCGGTAGTGTACCGGGAGTGCCGAGAGGGTGCCGGAGGACCACCGGGAGGGGTGTGACGACCATAGGACTTCGTGGGCCCTTAGAGGAGATGTGCCAGCCCTTGTTGGGCTGGCCAAGACCTTCTATAAAGGCCCATGCGGCTAGGATCAAGAGATAAAGGGCAAAAGGATTTAAAAGGAGGAGATCCACCTCCCTTGTGGAAGGTGGACTCTTCCCCACCTTCGGCCGAAGCTCTCCTCCTTGGAGGAGGGGCCAAGGCAGCCCTCCCTCTCCCTCCTCCTATATATATCCAAGGCATTGGGGCTGATTTGACACACGACTTCTCTCTCTCATGGCGCAGCCCTACCCTTCCTCTTCCTCGTTCTTCGTAGCGCTTGGCGAAGCCCTGCCGGAGTTCACGTAGCTCCACCATCACCACGCCGTCGTGCAGTCAGAGCTCTCCCTCAACCTATCCTTCCTCCTTGCTGGATAAAGGCGTAGGAGACGTCATCGGTCTGCACGTGTGTTGAACCCGGAGGCGCCGTTGTTCGGCGCTGAGATCGGAATCCACCGCGATCTGAATCGCTGCGAGTACGACTCCACCAACCGCGTTCTTGTAACACTTCCGCTTAGCGATCTTCAAAGGTATAAAGATGAAATCTCTCCCCACTCGTTGCTAGTTTCTTCATGGATAGATCTTGGTGATCGTATGAATTTTTTTGATTTACTACCACGTCTCCCAACAGTGGTATCAGAGCTAGGTCTATGTGTAGAATCTATGCACGAGTAGAACACAAAGCAGTTGTGGGCATCGATCTTGTTAATTTGCTCCACTACTAGTCTTATCTTGATTCGGCGGTATTGTGGGATGAAGCGGCCCGGACCGACTTTACACGTACGCTTACGTGAGACTGGTTCCATCGCCTCACATGCACTTGTTGCATAAGGTGGCTAGCGGGTGTCTGTCTCTCCCACCTTAGTCGTATTGGATTCGATGAAAAGGGTCCTTATGAAGGGTAAATAGCAATTTACATATCATGTTGTGGTTTGGGCGTAGGTAAGAAACGTTTTAGCTAGTAACCTATAGCAGCCACGTAACAACTTGCAACTACAAATTAGAGGACGTCTAACTTGTTTTTGCAGCATATGCCTTGTGATGTGATATGGCCAAAGGATGTGATGTGATGCATTGTGATGTATGAGATTGATCATGTTCTTGTAATAGGATTCACGACTTGCATGTCGATGAGTATGACAACCGGCAGGAGCCATAGGAGTTGTCTTATTTTATTGTATGACCTGCGTGTCAATCGTAAACGCCATGTAATTACTTTACTTTATTGCTAAACGTTAGCTATAGTAGTAGAAGTAATAGTTGGCGAGACAACTTCATGAAGACACGATGATGGAGAACATGATGATGGAGATCATGGTGTCATGCTGGTGACAGTGATGATCATGGTGCCCCAAAGATGGAGATCAAAGGAGCAAGATGATATTGGCCATATCATGTCACTATATTGATTGCATGTGATGTTTATCATGTTTACATCTTATTTGCTTAGAACAACGCTAGTAAATAAGATGATCTCTCAATAAAATTTCAAGAAAAGTGTTCACCCTAACTGTGCACCGTTGCTAAGGATCGTCGTTCCGAAGCACCACGTGATGATCGGGTGTGATAGGTTCTAACGTTCGCATACAACGGGTGTAAGCCAGATTTACACACGCAAAACACTTAGGTTGACTTGACAAGCCTAGCATGTACAGACATAGCTTCGGAACACGGAAGACCGAAACATCGATCATGAGTCGTATAGAAGATATGATGAACATGGAGATGTTCACCATGGATGACTAGTCCGTCTCACGTGATGATCGGACACGGGCTAGTTGACATGGATTATGTGTCGCTTGGATGACTAGAGAGATGTCTATCTAAGTGGGAGTTCATTAAATAATTTTATTATGTGAACTTAATTATCATGAACTTTGTCTAAAATTATCTTTACAATCTATATTGTAGATCCAATGGCCAACGTGAATGTTACCCTCAATTTCAACGTGCTCCTAGAGAAAACCAAGCTGAAAGATGATGGAAGCAACTATGCTGACTGGGTCCGTAGCTTGAGGATCATCCTCATAGCTTCCAAGAAATTAAATGTCCTTGATGCACCACTAAGTGACCCACCCCTTCTCCCAGCAGAGCAAGACGTTGCGAACGCTTGGCATTCTCGCTACGATGATTACTCCCTTGTTCAGTGCGGCATGCTTTATAGTTTAGAACCGGGGCTCCAAAAGCGTTTTGAGCAACACGAAGCATATGAGATGTTCCAAGAGCTGAAACTGGTTTTCCAAGCTCATGCCCGGGTCGAGAGATATGACGTCTCTGACAAGTTCTTCACCTGTAAGATGGAGGAGAATAGTTCTGTCAGTGAGCACATCCTCAAGATGTCTGGGCAACACAACCGCTTGACTCAGCTGGGAGTTAATCTCCCGGATGACTCGGTCATTGACAGAATCCTCCAGTCGCTTCCACCTAGCTACAAGAGCTTTGTGATGAACTACAACATGCAGGGGATGGAGAAGTCCATTCCTGAGTTGTACTCGATGCTGAAATCAGCGGAGGTCGAGATCAAAAAGGAGCATCAAGTGTTGATGGTGAATAAGACCACTAGTTTCAAGAAAGGCAATGGTAAGAAGAACTTCAAGAAGGACGGCAAAGCTGTTGTCGCACCCGGTAAGCAAGTTGCCGGGAAGAAGAAGAACAAGCATGGACCCAAGCCTGAGACTGAGTGCTTTTATTGCAAGGGTACCGGTCACTAGAAGCGGAACTGCCCCAAGTACTTAGCGGATAAGAAGGACGGCAACATTAAAGGCATATGTGATATACTTGTTATTGATGTGTACCTAACCAGCGCTCGTAGTAGCTCCTGGGTATTTGATACCGGTGCAGTTGCTCACATTTGTAACTCCAAGCACGAGCTGCAGAATAAGCGGAGGTTGGCAAAGGACGAGGTGACGATGCGCGTCGGGAATGGTTCCAAGGTCGATGTGATCGCTGTCGGCACGCTACCTCTACATCTACATTCGGGATTAGTGTTAAACCTTAATAATTGTTATTTAGTACTAGCTTTGAGCATGAACATTGTTTCTAGATCTCGCTTGATGCGAGATGGCTACTCATTTAAATCTGAGAATAATGGTTGTTCTATTTATATGAGAGAAATGTTTTATGGTCATGCCTCGCTGGTCAATGGTTTATTTTTGATGAATCTCGAACGTGATGTTACACATGTCCATAGTGTGAGTACCAAAAAGTGTAAGGTTGATAACGATAGTCCCACTTACATGTGGCACTTCCGCCTTGGTCATATTGGTGTCAAATGCATGAAGAAGCTCCATACTGATGGACTTTTCGAGTCTCTTGATTTCGAATCATTTGACACGTGCGAAGCATGCCTCATGGGCAAGATGACCAAGACACCGTTCTCCGGAACAATGGAGTGAGCAACTGACTTGTTGGAAATAATACATACCGATGTATGCGGTCCAATGAGTGTCGAGGCTCGTGGTGGCTACCGTTATGTTCTCACCCTCACTGATGACTTAAGTAGATATGGGTATGTCTACTTAATGAAACATAAGTCTGAAACTTTTGAAAGGTTAAAGGAATTTCAGAGTGAGGTAGAGAATCAACGTGACAGGAAAATAAAGTGCCTACGATCTGATCGTGGCGGAGAATATTTAAGTCACGAGTTTGGCACGCACCTAAGGAAATGTGGAATTGTTTCACAACTCACGCCGCCTGGCACACCTCAGCGAAATGGTGTGTCTGAACGTCGTAATCGCACTCTATTAGATATGGTACGATCTATGATGTCTCTTACCGACTTACCGCTATCATTTTGGGGATATGCATTAGAGACTGCCGCATTCACTTTAAATAGGGCACCATCAAAATCCGTTGAGACGACACCGTAAAAATTATGGTTTGGAAAGAAACCTAAGCTGTCGTTTCTAAAAGTAATGGATGCGATGCTTATCTGAAGAAACTTCAACCTGAGAAGCTCGAACCCAAAGCGGAAAAGTGCGTCTTCATAGGATATCCCAAAGAGACTATTGGGTATACCTTCTACCTCAGATCCAAAGGCAAAG
This sequence comes from Hordeum marinum, assembly GCA_022496015.1. NCBI lineage: Eukaryota > Viridiplantae > Streptophyta > Magnoliopsida > Poales > Poaceae > Hordeum > Hordeum marinum. Next base: position 491,904,430 of record CM039675.1, read on the forward strand.
TGTTTGTTGCCAAGAATGGATCCTTTCTCGAGAAAGAGTTTCTCTCGAAAGAAGTAAGTGGGAGGAAAATAGAACTTGATGAGGTAATTGTACTCCACTCGAACCGGAGAGTAGCGCAGCACACGAAGTTGTTTCTGTGGAGCCTGCACTGGCTGGAGAGGAAGTTAATGATGATGATCATGAAACTTCAGATCAAGTTACTATTGAACATCGAAGATCCACTAGGACACATTCCGCACCAGAGTGGTACGACAACCCTGTCCTAGAGATCATGTTGTTAGACAACGGTGAACCTTCGAACTATGAAGAAGCGATGGCGGGCCAGGATTCCAACAAATGGCTTGAAGCCATGAAATCCGAGATAGGATCCATGTATGACAACAAAGCGTGGAATTTGGTGGACTTGCCTGTTGATAAGCGAGCCATTGAAAATAAATGGATCTTTAAGAACAAGACTGACGCGGATGGTAATGTGACCGTCTATAAGGCTCGGCTTGTAGCTAAGGGTTATCGACAAGTTCAAGGAGTTGACTACCATGATACTTTCTCACCCGTAGCGATGCTGAAGTGTGTCCGAATCATGTTAGCAATTGCCGCATTTTATGATTATGAGATCTGGCAAATGGACGTCAAAACGGCATTCCTTAATGGTTTCCCTAAGGAAGAACTGTATATGATGCATCCGGAAGGTTTTGTCGATCCTAAAGATGCTAACAAGGTATGCAAGCTCCAGCGCTCCATCTATGGGCTGGTGCAAGCATCTCGGAGTTGGAACATTCGCTTTAATGAAGTGATTAAAGCGTTTGGGTTTGTACAGATTAATGGAGAACCTTGTATTTACAAGAAAGTGAGTGGGAGCTCTGTCGCATTTCTCATATTATATGTGGATGGCCTACTAATAATGGGAAATGATATAGAACTCTTGGAAAGTGTAAAGGCCTGCTTGAATAAATGTTTTTCAATGAAGGACCTTGGAGAAGCTGCTTACATATTAGGTATTAAGATCTATAGAGATAGATCGAGACGCCTCATAGGTCTTTCACAAAGCACATACCTTGAAAAGATATTGAAGAAGTTCAATATGGATCAGTCCAAGAAGGGGTTCTTGCCTGTGTTACAGGGTGTGTGATTGAGTACGACTCAATGCCCGACCACGGCAAAGGATAGAGAAGAGATGAGTGTCATCCCCTATGCTTCGGCCATAGGCTCTATTATGTATGCCATGTTGTGTACTAGACCTGATGTGAACCTTGCCATAAGTTTGTTAGGGAGGTACCAACGTGATCCCGGAGCGGAACACTGGACAGCGGTCAAGAATATCCTGAAGTACCTGAAAAGGACAAAGGACATGTTTCTCGTATATGGAGGTGTCGAAGAGCTCATCATAAAGGGTTACGTCGATGCTAGAATCGACACAGATCCGGACGACTCTAAGTCGCAAACTAGATATGTGTATGTTTTGAACGGAGGGGCAATTAGCTGGTGCAGCAGCAAGAAAAGCGTCGTGGCGGCATCTACATGTGAAGCGGAGTACATAGCTTCTTCGGAAGTAGCAAAGGAAGGAGTCTGGATGAAGGAGTTCATCACCGACCTAGGAGTAATTCCAAGCGCGTCGGGCCCGATGACTCTATTCTGTGACAACACTGGAGCTGTTGCCCTTGCGAAGGAGCCCAGATTTCACAAGAAGACAAGACACATCAAGCGCCGCTTCAACTTCATCTGTGATTACATTCAGGAGGGAGATATAGATATTTGTATAGTGCATACGGATCTGAATGTCACAGAACCGTTGATTAAACCTCCCTCACGAGCAAAACATGATCAACACCAGAATGCTATGGGTGTTCGATTCATCACAATGTAACTAGATTATTGACTCTAGTGCAAGTGGGAGACTGTTGGAAATATGCCCTAGAGGCAATAATAAAATGGTTATTATTGTATTTCCTTGTTCATGATAATTGTCTGTTGTTCATGCTATAATTGTGTTAACCGGAAACCGTAATACATGTGTGAATACATAGACCACAACATGTCCCTAGTGAGCCTCTAGTTGACTAGCTCGTTGATCAATAGATGGTCACGGTTTCATGACCATGGACATTGGATGTCGTTGATAACGGGATCACATCATTAGGAGAATGATGTGATGGACAAGACCCAATCCTAAGCATAGCACAAGATCGTGTAGTTCGTTTGCTAAAGCTTTTCAATGTCAAGTATCGTTTCCTTAGACCATGAGATTGTGCAACTCTCGGATACCGTAGGAATGCTTTGGGTGTGCCAAACGTCACAACGTAACTAGGTGGCAATAAATGTGCACTACGGGTATCTCCGAAAGTGTCTCTTGGGTTGGCACGAATCGAGACTGGGATTTGTCACTCCGTGTGACGGAGAGGTATCTCTGGGCCCACTCGGTAAGACATCATCATAATGAGCTCAATGTGACTAAGGAGTTAGCCATGGGATGATGTATTACAGAACGAGTAAAGATACTTGCCAGTAACGAGATTGAACAAGGTATAGAGATACCGACGATCGAATCCCGGGCAAGTATCATACTGATAGACAAAGGGAATTGTATACGGGATTGATTGAATCCCCGACATCGTGGTTCATCCGAGCATGTGGGAGCCAACATGGGTATCCAGATCCCGCTGTTGGTTATTGACCGGAGAGGTGTCTCGGTCATGTCTACGTGTCTCCCGAACCCGTAGGGTCTACACACTTAAGGTTCGATGACGCTAGGGTTATAGGGAAATGGTATACGTGATTACCGAAGGTTGTTTGGAGTCCCAGACGAGATCCCGGACGTCACGAGGAGCTCCGGAATGGTCCGGAGGTAAATATTCATATATAGGAAGTCCAGTTTTGGTCACCGAAAAGTTTTCGGGCTCATCGGTAGTGTACCGGGAGTGTCGGGAGGGTGCCGGAGGACCCCCGGGAGGGGTGTGACGACCATAGGACTTCGTGGGCCCTTAGAGGAGGTGTGCCAGCCCTTTTTGGGCTGGCCAAGACCTTCTATAAAGGCCCATGTGGCTGGGATCAAGAGATAAAGGGCAAAAGGATTTAAAAGGAGGAGATCCACCTCCCTTGTGGGAGGTGGACTCTTCCCCACCTTCGGCCGAAGCTCTCCTCCTTGGAGGAGGGGCCAGGGCAGCCATCCCTCTCCCTCCTCCTATATATATCCAAGGCATTGGGGCTGATTTGAGACACAACTCTCTCTCTCTCACGGCGCAGCCCTACCCTTCCTCTTCCTCGTTCTCCGTAGTGCTTGGCGAAGCCCTGCCGGAGTTCACGTAGCTCCACCGTCACCATGCCGTCGTGCTGCCGGAGCTCTCCCTCAACCTCTCCTTCATCCTTGCTGGATCAAGGCATAGTAGACGTCATCGGGCTGCACGTGTGTTGAACGCGGAGGCGCCGTTGTTCGGCGCTGAGATCGGAATCCACCGCGATCTGAATCGCTGCGAGTACGACTCCACCAACTGCGTTCTTGTAATGCTTCCGCTTAGTGATCTTAAAAGGTATGAAGATGCAATCTCTCCCCACTCATTGCTGGTTTCTCCATGGATAGATCTTGGTGATCGTAGAAATTTTTTTGATTTACTACTACGTGTCCGAACATTCGGATCTGAATGCGGCGGCGGGGTGCAAACCTTGTTCCTGTGGTTTGGTGATGTAGAACCACTCCTTCTGGCTCCCCTTGATGGTGTTGATGAGGGGGCCCGCCGGCCAGTCGACGCGCATAAGTTTGCCGATGACAGCACCGCCGCAGTCGGCGTGCTTGCCACCAACACACTTCGACTTGATATTGAAAATCTATAGCCAAAGCCCGAAGTGCGGCTCGAAGCGCAGGAATGCCTCGCAGAGGAGGATGAAGGCAGAGAGGTGCATGATGGAGTTCGGTGGGGGTTCATGGAAGTCAAGGCCGTAGAAGAACATTAGACCCCTAATGAAGGGGTGCAGCGGAAAACTCAACCCCCTAATGAAGTGGTGGATGAACACCACCCGCTCGCCTGGCTTGTGGGTGGGGATTACTTGTCCCGTCTCTGTCGTGCGATGAGGAATATCGGCGGGGAGGTTGCCGGCCTTCTTGAGGACGAGGATGTCTTGGTTGGTGACCGTGGAAACTTCCCATTGGCCATTAGAGCCCGCCATTGCTGAGCTCGGAAGCGGGGGTGGAAGAAACCTAGATCTGTGCTTTGGGGCGCAAGGGAATAGGAGGCGGAGACGTCGAATGGAGAGCGTGAGGGGCCTCTGGGGTTTTCTTTCCCCTTTTATGAGGTCTGTCGATTCGGGCTCCTCTGGCTGCATCGTGAATCCCTCCACTTCCTGAGACACGCGAACCGTTGCGGGCACGTGATTACATATATCCCGTGTAAAATGAGACATGATCGACGTGTGGATAGATCGTGTGTATTGAACGTCCTCGAACTGCGCATTGAGTGCCTGTAACTGGCCTATCGGTCGTGGTGGGCTGTGACCTTTCGTTAGAAAGGTCGTCAAGAAACATTACCTTTTTCCCCGACGTTTGGCCTTCAAAAGCCAACTTACCTCACAAAATTCAGACGTGCTACAATGCGGAAAGCTATTTGTCATCGAAGGCCGAACTATGGTTTGGCGGAAGGAACTCACCTCACAAGCCGAAGACTTTGTTCGCAAAGCAGTTGGAGCTAAAGACCCTTGGCGTTGGAGGCAAGTTCGGGGGCTACTGAGGGAGTCATGTATTATGGGGTTCTCGGATAGCCGACCTGTCGTGTACGGGTCGGACTGTATGGGCCACTTGTCGAACACAAGATGATTTGAAGGCCCAGTTACCAGGATGGAAGCTTCGAGGAGCATGGCTTGCGCTCCACGTTTGATGTAGTAAATAGGCATATTTATCTCTTCGGCATGTAACCAACCATGTGTAAACCCTAGGCCTTCTCGGCATCTATATAAGCCAGAGGATTTTATGGTATAGGGAAGGACAACTTATCTAGGGTTAGACATACAATCTCGAGGTAGATCAACTCTGTAGCCCCTTACACCATCAATATAATCAAGCAGGACGTAGGGTATTACCGGTTTGGGGAACGTAGTAGTAAATCAAAAAAAATCCTACGACCACCAAGATCAATCTATGGAGAAACCAACAACGAGTAAGGGGAGATTGCATCTTCATACCTTTGAAGATCGCTAAGCGGAAGCGTTACAAGAACGCGGTTGGTGGAGTCATACTCATAGCGATTCAGATCGCGGTGGATTCCGATCTTAGCACCGAACAACGGTGCCTCCGCGTTCAACACACATGCATCCCGGTGACATCTCCTACGCCTTGATCCAGCAAGGAGGAAGGAGAGGTTGAGGGAGAGCTTCAGCAGCACGACAGTGTGGTGATAGTGGAGCTGCGTGGTCTCCGGCAGAGCTTCGCTAAGCACTACGGAGAACGAGGAGAGGGAGGAGTAGGGCTGCGTCGAGGGAGGAAGAAACTTGTGTAGATGGCAGCCCCCAAAACCCCACTATATATAGGAGGAGGAGGAGGGAGGGTGCAGCCCCTAGGGTTCCCACCCTAGGGCTGCGTCCGACCCTAGATTGGCCATCTGGCCGGCGGCCAGAGAGGGAGAGGGGAGGGCGGCGCCCTAGGTGGGCCTTAGGCCCATCTGTGCCTAGGGTTCCCCCCGCCCACCTTGGTTGGGCCTTGGACTGGGTGTGGAGGCGCACCAGCCCACCTGGGGCTGGTTGCCTCCCACCTGCAGCCCACGCAGCCCTCTGGTGCTGGTTGCCCCACTTGGTGGACCCCCGGAACCTTTCCGGTGGTCCCGGTACGTTACCAGTAATCGCCGAAACACTTTCGGTGACCAAAACCTAACTTCTATATATGAATCTTTACCTCCAGACCATTCCGAAACTCCTCGTGATGTGTGGGATCTCATCCGGGACTCCAAACAACCTTCGGTAACCACGTATACTATTTCCCTATAACCCTAGCGTCATCGAACCTTAAGTGTGTAGACCCTACGGGTTCGGGAGGCACGTAGACATGACCGAGACACCTCTCCGGTCAATAAACAACAACGGGATCTGGATACCCATGTTGGCTCCGACATGCTCCATGATGATCTCATCGGATGAACCACGATGTTTGGGATTCAATCAATCCCGTATACAATTCCCTTTGTCTACCGGTATGATACTTGCCCGAGATTCGATCGTCGGTATCCCTATACCTTGGTCAATCTCGTTACCGACAAGTCTCTTTACTCGTTCCGTAACACATCATCCCATGGCTAACTCCTTAGGCACATTGAGATCATGATGATGTCTTACCGAGTGGTCCTAGAGAAACCTCTCCGTCACACGGAGTGACAAATCGCAGTCTCGATTCATGCCAACCCAACAGACACTTTCAGAGATAACCGTAGTGCACCTTTATAGCCACCCAGTTACGTTGTGACGTTTGGCACAACCAAAGCATTCCTACGGTATCTGGGAGTTGCACAACCTCATGGTCTAAGGAAATGATACTTGACATTAGAAAAGCTTTAGCAGACAAACTACACGATCTTGTGCTATGCTTAGGATTGGGTCTTGTCCATCACATCATTCTCCTAATGATGTGATCCCGTTATCAACGACATCCAATGTCCATGGTCATGAAACCGTGACCATCTATTGATCAACAAGCTAGCCAACTAGAGGCTCACTAGGTACATGTTGTGGTCTATGTATTCACACATGCATTACGGTTTTTGGTTAACACATTTGTAGCATGAACAATAGAAAATTATCATGAACAAGGAAATACAATAATAACCATTTTATTATTGCCTCTAGGGCATATTTCCAACAATCTCCCACTTCCACTAGAGTCAATAATCTAGTTACATTGTGATGAATTGAACACCCATAGAGTTCTGGTGTTGATCATGTTTCGCTCGTGAGAGAGGTTTAGTCAACGGATCTGCGACATTTAGATCCGTATGTACTTTACAAATATCTATATCTCCCTCCTGAATGTAATCACGATTGGAGTTGAAGCGGCGCTTGATGTGTCTTGTCTTCTTGTGAAACCTGGGCTCCTTGGCAAGGGCAATAGCTCTTGTGTTGTCACAGAATAGAGTCATCGGGCCCGACGCATTGGGAATGACTCCTAGGTCGGTGATGAACTCCTTCATCCATACTCCTTCCTTTGCTGCTTCCAAAGCAGACATGTACTCCGCTTCACATGTAGATGCCGCCACGACGCTTTGCTTGCTGCTGCACCAACTTACTGCCCTCCGTTCAAAATATACACGTATCTGGTTTGTGACTTGGAGTCATCCGGATCTGTGTCGAAGCTAGCATCGATGTAACCCTTTACGACGAGCTCTTCGGCACCTCCATATACGAGAAACATGCCCTTGGTCCTTGTCAGGTACTTCAGGATATTCTTGACTCCTGTCCAGTGTTTCGCTCTGGGATCACTTTGGTACCTCCCTACCAAACTTATGGCAAGGTTCACATCTGTCTGGTACACAGCATGGCATACATGATAGAGCCTATTGCTGAAGCATAAGGGATGACACTCATCTCTTCTCTATACTTTGCCATGGTCGGGCATTGAGTCGTACTAAATCTCACACCTTGTAACACAGGTAAGAACCCCTTCTTGGACTGATCCATATTGAACTTATTCAATACTTTTTCAAGGTATGTGCTTTGCAAAAGACCTATGAGGCATTTCGATCTATCTCTATAGATCTTGATGCCTAATATGTAAGCAACTTCTCCAATTGAAAAACATTTATTCAAGTAGGCCTTTACACTTTCCAAGAGTTCTATATCATTTCCCATCAACAATATGTCATCCACATATAATATGCGGAATGCTACAGAGCTCCCACTCACTTTCTTGTAAATACAGGGTTCTCCATAAACCTGTATAAATCCAAACGCTTTAATCACCTCATTAAAGCAAATGTTCCAACTCCGAGATGCTTGCACCAGCCCATAGACGGAGCGCTGAAGCTTGCATACCTTGTTAGCATCTTTAGGATCGACAAAACCTTCTGGCTGCATCATATACAGTTCTTCCTTAAGGAAGCCATTGAGGAATGTCGTTTTGACGTCCATTTGCGAGATCTCATAATCATAAAATGCGGCAATTGCTAACATGATTGGACGGACTTTAGCATCGTTACGGGTGTGAAAGTATCATTGTAGTCAACTCCTTGAACTTGTCGATAACCCTTAGCGACAAGACGAGCCTTATAGACGGTCACATTACCATATGCGTCAGTCTTCTTCTTAAAGATCCATTTATTTTCAATGGCTCGCTTATCATCAGGCAAGTCCACCAAAGTCCATACTTTGTTCTCATACATGGATCATATCTCGGATTTCATGGCTTCAAGCCATTTGTTGGAATCCGGGCCCGCCATCGCTTCTTCATAGTTCGAAGGTTCACCATTGTTCAACAACATGATTTCCAGGATAGGGTTGCCATACCACTCTGGTGCGGAACGTGTCCTAGTGGACCTACGAATAGCAACTTGATCTGAAGTTTCATGATCATCATCATTAACTTCCTCTCTAGCCGGCGCAGGCTCCACAGAAACAACTTCCTGTGTTGCGCTACTCTCTGGTTCGAGTGGAGGTAAAATTACCTCATCAAGTTCTAGTTTCCTCCCACTTACTTCTTTCGAGAGAAACTCTTTCTCTAGAAAGGACCCATTCTTGGCAACAAAGACTTTGGCTTCGGATCTGAGGTAGAAGGTATACCCAATAGTCTCTTTGGGATATCCTACGAAGACGCACTTTTCCGCTTTGGGTTCGAGCTTCTTAGGTTGAAGTTTCTTCACATAAGCATCGCATCCCCAAACTTTTAGAAACGACATCTTAGGTTTCTTTCCAAACCATAATTCATACGGTGTCATCTCAACGGACTTTGACGGTGCCCTATTTAAAGTGAATGCGGCAGTCTCTAATGCATATCCCTAAAATGATAGCGGTAAGTCAGTAAGAGACATCATAGATCGCACCATATCCAATAGCGTACGATTACGACATTCATACACACCATTTCGCTGAGGTGTGCCAGGCGGCATGAGTTGTGAAACAATTCCACATTCCTTAGGTGCGTGCCAAACTCGTGACTCAAATATTCTCCGCCATGATCACATCGTAGGCACTTTATTTTCCTGTCACGTTGATTCTCTACCTCACTCTAAAATTCCTTGAACTTTTCAAAGGTTTCAGACTTGTGTTTCATTAAGTAGACATACCCATATCTGCTTAAGTCATCAATGAGGGTGAGAACATAACGGTAGCCACCGCGAGCCTCAACGCTCATTGGACCGCATACATCGGTATGTATTATCTCCAATAAGTCAGTTGCTCGCTCCATTGTTCCGGAGAACGGAGTCTTGGTCATCTTGCCCATGAGTCATGGTTCGCACGTGTCAAATGATTCAAAATCAAGAGACTCCAAAAGTCCATCAGCATGGAGTTTCTTCATGCGTTTGACACCAATATGACCAAGGCGGCAGTGCCACATGTAAGTGGGACTATCGTTATCAACCTTACATCTTTTGTTACTCACACTATGGACATGTGTAACATCACATTCGAGATTCATTAAAAAAAACATTGACCAGCGGGGCATGACCATAAAACATTTCTCTCATATAAATAGAACAACCATTATTCTCAGATTTAAATGAGTAGCCATCTCGCATCAAACGAGATCCAGATACAATGCTCATGCTCAATGTAGGTACTAAATAACAATTATTGAGGTTTAAAACTAATCCTGAAGGTAGATGTAGAGGTAGCGTGCCGACGGCGATCACATCGACCTTGGAACCATTCCCAACGCGCATCGTCACCTCGTCCTTTGCCAGTCTCTTTTTATTCCGCAGCTCCTGCTTGGAGTTACAAATGTGAGCAACTGCAGCGGTATCAAATACCCAGGAGCTACTACGAACGTTGGTTAGGTACACATCAATAACAAGTATATCACATATACCTTTAACGTTGCCGGCCTTCTTATCCTCTAAGTACTTGGGGCAGTTCCGCTTCCAGTGACCGGTACCCTTGCAATAAAAGCACTCAGTCTCAGACTTGGGTCCATGCTTGTTCTTCTTCCTGACAACTTGCTTACTGGGCGCGGCAACAACTTTGCCATCCTTCTTGAAGTTCTTCTTACCCTTGCCTTTCTTGAAACTAGTGGTCTTATTCACCATCAACACTTGATGCTCCTTCTTGATCTCGACCACCGCTGATTTCAGCATCGAGTACAACTCAGGAATGGACTTCTCCATACCCTGCATGTTGTAGTTCATCACAAAGCTCTTGTAGCTAGGTGGAAGCGACTGGAGGATTCTGTCAATGACCGAGTCATCCGGGAGATTAACTCCCAGCTGAGTCAAGCGGTTGTGTAACCCAGAATTTTTGAGTCTGTGCTCACTGACAGAACTATTTTCCTCCATCTTACAACTGAAGAACTTGTCGAAGACATCATATCTCTCGACCCGGGCATGAGCTTGGAAAACCAGTTTCAGCTCTTGGAACATCTCATATGCTCCGTGTTGCTCAAAACGCTTTTGGAGCCCCGGTTCTAAATTGTAAAGCATGCCGCACTGAACCAGGGAGTAATCATCACAACGTTACTGCCAAGCGTTCATAACGTCTTGATCCACTGGAAAAATGGGTGCGTCACCTAGCGGTGCATCAAGGACATACAATCTTTGGGAATCTATGAGGATGATCCTCAAGCTACGGACCCAGTCCGCATAGTTGCTTCCATCATCTTTCAGCTTGGTTTTCTCTAGGAACGTGTTGAAGTTGTGGGTGACATTAGCGTTGGCCATTGGATCTACAACATAGATTGTAAAGACAATTTTTAGACTAAGTTCATGATAATTAAGTTCACATAATCAAATTATTTTATGAACTCCCACTTAGATAGAAATATCTCTAGTCATCCAAGTGACACATGATCCACGTCGACTAGCCCGTGTCCGATCATCACATGAGACGGACTAGTCATCCATGGTGAACATCTCCATGTTGATCGTATTTTCTATACGACTCATGTTCGGCCTTTTAGTCTTCCGTGTTCCGAGGCCATGTCTGTACATGCTAGGCTCGTCAAGTCAACCTAAGTGTTTCGCGTGTGTACATCTGGCATACACCCGTTGTATGCGAACGTTAGAGCCTATCACACCTGATCATCTAGTGGTGCTTTGGAACAACGAACCTTAGCAATGGTGCACAGTTAGGGTGAACACATTTCTTGAAATTTGGTGAGAGATCATCTTATTTAGCTACCGTCGTTCTAAGCAAATAAGATGTAAACATGATAAGCATCACATGCAATCAATATAGTGACATGATATGGCCAATATCATCTTGCTCCTTTGATCTCCATCTTCGGGGCACCATGATCATTATTGTCACCGGCATGACACCATGATCTCCATCATCATGATCTCCATCATCGTGTCTTCATGAAGTTGTCTTGCCAACTATTACTTCTACTACTATGGCTAACATTTAGCAATAAAGTAAAGTAATTACGTGGCGATCTTGATTGACACGCATGTCATACAATAAATTAAGACAACTCCTATGGCTCCTGCCAGTTGTCATACTCATCGACATGCAAGTCGTGAATCCTATTACAATAACATGATCAATCTCATACATCACAATGCATCACATCACATCCTTTGGCCATATCACATCACAAGGCATATGCTGCAAAAACAAGTTAGACGTCCTCTAATTTGTTGTTGCAAGTTTTTACGTGGCTGCTATAGGTTTCTAGCAAGAATGTTTCTTACCTACGCCAAAACCGCAACGTGATATGCCAATAGCTATTTACCCTTCATAAGAACCATTTTCATCGAATACGATCCGACTAGAGTGGGAGAGACAGACACCCGCTAGCCACCTTATGCAACAAGTGCATTTCAGGCGGTGGAACCGGTCTCACGTGAGCGTACGTGTAAAGTTGGTCCAGGCCGCTTCATCCCACAATACCGCCGAATCAAGATAAGACTAGTAACGGCAAGCAAATTAACAAGATCGACGCCCACAACAACTTGTGTTCTACTCGTGCATAGATTCTACACATAGACCTAGCTCATGATGCCACTGTTTGGGGAACGTAGTAGTAAATCAAAAAAATTCCTACGACCACCAAGATCAATCTATGGAGAAACCAACAACGAGTAAGGGGAGATTACATCTTCATACCTTTGAAGATCGCTAAGCGGAAGCGTTACAAGAACGCGGTTGCTGGAGTCGTATTCGCAGCGGTTTAGATTGCGGTGGATTCCGATCTTAGCGCCGAACAACGACACCTCCGCGTTCAACACACGTGCAGCCCAGTGACGTCTCCTATGCCTTGATCCAGCAAGGAGGAAGGAGAGGTTGAGGGAGAGCTCCGGCAGCACGACGGCGTGGTGACGGTGGAGCTGCATGGTCTCCGGCAGAGCTTCGCTAAGCACTACGGAGAACAAGGAGAGTGAGGAGTAGGGCTGCACGGAGGGAGGAAGAAACTTGTGTAGATGGCAGCCCCCAAAACCCCACTATATATAGGAGGAGGAGGAGGAGGAGGAGGGAGGGGCAGCCCCTAGGGTTCCCACCCTAGGGCGGCGGGCGGCCCTAGATTGGCCATCTGGCCGGCGGCCAGAGAGGGAGAGGGGAGGGCGGCACCCTAGGTGGGCCTTAGGCCCATGTGTGCCTAGGGTCCCCCCTCCTTCCCACTTTGGCTGCACCTTGGGCTGGGTGTGGAGGCGCACCAGCCCACCTGGGCTGGTTCCCTCCCACCTGCAGCCCACACAACCCTCTGGTGCTAGTGGCCCCACTTGGTGGACCCCCGGAACCTTTCCGGTGGTCCTGGTACGTTACCGGTAATCATCGAAACACTTTCGGTGACCAAAACCTCACTTCCTATATATGAATCTTTACCTCCGTACCATTCCGGAACTCCTCGTGACATCCGGGATCTCATCCGGGACTCTGAACAACCTTCGGTAACCATGTATACTATTTTCCTATAACCCTAGCATCATGGAACCTTAAGTGTGTAGACCCTATGGGTTCGGGAGGCACGTAGACATGACCGAGACACCTCTCTGGTCAATAAACAATAGCAGGATCTGGATACCCATGTTGGCTCCCACATGCTCCACGATGATCTCATCGGATGAACCACGATGTCAGGGATTCAATTAATCCCGTATACAATTCCCTTTGTCTACCGGTATGATACTTGCCCGAGATTCGATCGTGGGTATCCCTATAGCTTGTTCAATCTCGTTACTGACAAGTCTCTTTACTCGTTCCGTAACACATCATCCCGTGGCTAACTCCTTAGGCACATTGAGCTCATGATGATGTCTTACCGAGTGGGCCTAGAGAAACCTTTCCGTCACACGGAGTGACAAATCCCAGTCTCGATTCGTGCCAACCCAACAGACACTTTCGGAGATACCCGTAGTGCACCTTTATAACCACCCAGTTACGTTGTGACGTTTGGCACACCCAAAGCATTTCTACGGTATCCGGGAGTTACACAACCTCATGGTCTAAGGAAATGATACTTGACATTAGAAAAGCTTTAGCAGACGAACTACGCGATCTTGTGCTATGCTTAGGATTGGGTCTTGTCCATCACATCATTCTCCTAATGATGTGATCACGTTATCAACGACATCCAATGTCCATGGTCATGAAACCGTGACCATCTATTGATCAACGAGCTAGCCAACTAGAGGCTCACTAGGGACATGTTGTGATCTATGTATTCACACATGCATTACGGTTTTCGGTTAACACAATTATAACATGAACAATAAACAATTATCATGAATAAGGAAATACAATAATAACCATTTTATTATTGGCTCTAAGGCATATTTTCAACATTACCTTCATTGAAGGGCTCGAACCTGAATAAACTCGTGTCCCCTTTGTCTCCTGTTACCATCGATCCTAGTCTTACAGTTTGTGAATATTTTAGCATGTATGAAAAGTTCTTCACTATGTATTAATAGCATAAAATAAAAATAGAAATCAAAAGAAAAAATATCAAAGAAAAAACAGATTTTTTTTGAAAAACAAAAGACAAATGGAAAGAAAAATAAGCAGAAAAGCAACAAAAAGAAAATAAAAAGAATGATGGAACAAACGCACGAGCACGTGATGGTCCAGACTGAGCACGCACACTTTCGGGCATTTCAGGCGTCAACTAGGATCTCCCTATATATTTCACAAACGAAGAATGTGATGATCCGTGTACATATCCCATCCATGGACATCTACCCGCAATGGTAGATAACAAACTAGGACGTACCGACTGCATTCTCGTCCCTTCACGCGGCTCAATAGCCACAACAACTAGCGCAATATTCTAGTTACCACATTGGTGGTTTCTATTCAGCGCGCAGGTCTCCGAAAAGCGCCGAAACTCACAAGTCACAAAACCTACGCGAGTTAAATGAACCTGTTATTAGGTGTTTTTTTCATGTGTTTTTTCTATTTTCTTTGTTTGTTTCTTATCTTTTTTCTTTCTGGAGATTTTGAATATTTCTTAATACTAAGAATAAATTCTTGCATGCATGAATATATTTAAATTGAAGAGATGTTTGCGAAATTCAGATTTTTTAATTCATGAGCATTTTTTCAAGGTACGGAATTTTTTTCAAATTAGCGATCATATTTGAATTTCGAAAAAAATTAGAACAACAACAACAACAAAGCCTTTAGTCCCAAACAAGTTGGGGTAGGCTAGAGGTGAAACCCAAAAGATCTCGCGACCAACTCATAGTTCTGGCACATGGATAAAATTAGAATTTAGGAAAAAATAAATTCATGAAAACTTTTTGTAATATTGGAATTTCTTAATTCACGAGCAATTTTTTGGAATATTCAAAGATTTTTTAAAATTCCAGATCATTTTTTGAAATCCCGAACATTTTTTGAATCTCCGGAACATTTTTTCAAAACCAAGAACATATTATGAAAATCCAGAAAACAATTCTAAAAAAACATTCTGAATATTTTTATAAAATCCAGACCATTTTTTAAAAATACCGAACATTTTCTAAAATTCCAGAACATTGTTTGAAAACCCAGATCATGTTTTGAAAATCCAGAATATTTTCTAAACTATAAAAACATATTTCGTATTTGAAGAAATAAATTGAAAATCTCCAACATTTTCCGAAAAACCAGAATATTTTTTAGAAACCAGAATTTTTTTGAAAATCCAAAACATTTTTTGAAAATTCAGAAAAAAAATAAAACAGAAAATAAAAACGAAAAAAAGGAAAACCCGGTTCAGGAACCTTCTAAAAAATCCCAAAACCGGAAAAAACTGGCTGGGAAAGGCTAGAAGGTTACCAAACCGGATGCCCGCAACCGGTAACGGGCCAGCCCTAGTTCGCATAGCTGCCTCTCCGTGCTGTGCCAAGCTCCGACATTTTGATGCAGTGTGCGTCACATAGGATTCTCCGCTTAGAGCATGTATAATGGTGTTATCTTAGGAGTGTCACGTAGGATAAATAATGAGATAGAAAAGAGATAACTCATAAAAAAGGCTTTGTCTTCTCTTATTTAAGAGAAGACAATAGGTAATCTCTTAGCATAATATGTCTCATCATGTTTTTAGGAATAGCTATTTATTGAAGATAAGGCTAAGAGATGACCCATTATAGACTCTCTCTTTTACCATCTCTAAATTAGATGCAAGACTTAAGATATGACTATCTTATCAACCATTGTACATGCCCTTAGTTTGCTTCCCATTTTTTTTGTCTTTTGTCATTTTCATTGTTTTCTTTCTTTATTCATTTTCATGTTTTCCTTTAGTTCCTTTTTTAATGCTATTTTTTCTAGTAGATATATTTCTATTTTCTTATTCCCTATTAAAATAATGAGTATTTCGGAAAATCAGAAACATTTTTCGAATTCATAAATTTAAAATCACCATTTTTTAAAATTCACAAACAGTTTTGAAAATCTTGAAAATTCGCAAACATTTTTTACGATGAAAATTAGTGAAATGCTTGAACATTTTCTAATACATAAATTCTTTTTGAACCAATGGATATTTTCTGATTGATATTTTTTTTTAAATTCATGGACATTTTGTGAATTAAACATTTTTGAAACGCTTCCTAAATGTAGATTTTGAAGTAGCGTACAAGTTTATTCAAAATCATGTATAATGTTTTAATATACAAATGTTTTTCTAAATAAAAAATATTTTTGAACCTGCAAATGTTTGACAAAATTCACATTTAATTTAAATTTGGGTATTTTTCTGAATACTGAAATATTGAAATAAGAATGAAAGAAACAATGAATTGTTTTTAGGGAAAAATGAAATGAAAATAAATAGGGTGCCCTGTACAGGGGCCGGCCTAAAAGGGCCTCCTCCCAGCACGCTTTCCGCTGCATAGCGCGTTGAATAGGAGGTCCTTCGAAATCACTAGTTAGCGAGTACACCTTCTAAAGATTACACCCATCGCTCAGGTCGCGACAAGCGACGCACTGCACGCGGGCCAGTTGTCGTGACCTAAGAGTTTTCCTTTTTTTCGCAGATCCGTATTTTCAAAACGTTTATCTCCTAAACCTACGTCCAAATCTCGAACCATTTTCACCGTTGGCTTTTTCACGTCGAGATCGACAAAACTAGATCACATGTTCATAGGTTTTGACGAACTTTTTTTTTACGAAAAAAACGGACGGAAAAACCGTGCCTCACGCGATTGAAAAAAACCCAGAAAATACGTGCCTCTCGCGAAGGCAAAACCGTGCCTCTCGCGGAAGCAAAACCGTATCTCTCGCGGAAAAAAAAACGAGCAGAAAACGCGTTTTTCCCTTTCGGGAGAGGCACGGCCATGCCTCTCGCGATAGCAAAACCGTGCCTCTCGCGGAAAAATAAAGATAGCAAAAAATGCGTTTTTTCCCTTTTGAGAGAGGCACAATAGCAAAACCGTGCCTCTCGCGGGAAAAAAAGAGAGCAGAAAACGCGTTTATTTTCCTTTGCGAGATACACGGCCGTGCCTCTCGCGAAGGCAAAACCGTGCCTTTCGCGGAAGTAAAACCATGCCTCTCGCCAAAAAAACATGTTTTTTCGTGTAAAAATACAAAAAACACGTTTTTTTTGCCTTTTATGGAGAAAATCTTTTTTGGCCAAAAGCTACGAAAGATCGGTGGAAAACCATAACACCAAAAAAATCCGGAAAAAATCACTCCAAAAAGGCGAAAACGCGTGCGAAAAAATAAAATAAAAATTCGAAGGGAACACTTAGAGCGCGACACGTGGCGACGACTGCGAACTCGCCAAGTGACGGCGCATGAAAACGATCGCTGAAACGCTTGTAAAGAAGTGATCGCTAACTAGTTGCTCCCGAGGTCCTTGCTGCCCCCCCTCCCCCCTCCAAAAAAAAGAATAGGAGGTCCTTGCCACACTCTGAGGCAAATATTAGCGCAATCGACTGGCGCAAAACAATATGGGCCTGTCCATGTAGAAGTTACTGGCGCGAACAATATGGGCCCTAATCCCTAGAACGTACTACAGAACTCGATTATCCTGTAAAAAATTATAGAACTCGATTTTCGGAACCTTCGACCAGGTTCCTTTGAAGGGATGACAATGGGTATCCATTACCCACGTACCCTACGGGAAAAAAAACCTATTATTACATGGTATGGATTAAAAAAATACACATGGGTACATAAATTGAAAATTTTTAAACCCATCGGGTATAGTGGGATGGCTCCACCCGTACCCAAACCCGGCGGGTGCCATTCCTCCTTTCCTGGGTTTTTTAATTTACGTTTATTATTATTATTTTATTACATTCTATTATTTTCTTTGAACATTTTTTGTTTATTTGGAAACAAATAAAAATAATGTTCAAAAGTTTAAGAATATGTTTGAAAAATTACAAGTCCATAAAATGTTCCTATTTTCAAAAGATGTTCCGACTTTTAGAAAACCAAATCTGGATTTTTACATGTTCACAATTTCAAAAAATGTTCACGGTTTGAAACATTGTTCTAATGGTCATGTTTTGAAAACATTGTTGGGGTTTAAAATATTTTTCATTTGTTTCCCAGTATATTCACCTTTTTCAGAAAATTGTTCGGATTTTTACAAGACGTTCAAGACATAAAAAATTGTTCATGTTTTGAGATATTGTTCGCTTTTGTCAAAAAAAAATCTGTTCTATGAAATGTTCAACTTTAAAAAAATGTTATGGTATTCAAACATTCTTGTGATTGAAATACATTTTTTCCAATACTATTCACTCCGTAAGTTATTTTTTGCCGAAAAAAATGAACGGAAGAGAAAACTATAAAACCAGGTCGCTACGTATCGGTTCGATAGAGTAATACATGTACCTAGAGTAGGGATGCCTCTTTGATGCAAAGAGTGTGTAGGACGTCCCGGCAACATGTTCTCAGGGAGACACACAATGTGCGTGTTACGGGCCTGGTCACCTGAGCACGGGCCACGAACATGTCAATGGACTGAGCTTGAAGCTTTTGAACTACTGAAAGGTCTTCTATGTTTAGAGAGAGAGCTGATCCGAACTGCGTCCAAACGGGAAGACGCATGGCAAAATGTAGTCCTCCGATGAGAATTGTTACCAACGGTCACAGAAGAAATGAACACAAGAATAACAACAACACAAGATGTCATATATACATATGTCTCTTGTGTTGTTAGCTAGTGAGTACAAATTAATACAAAACTAAAACATACGATAGTATTCGCGCGCAAACACTTTTGTCGTGAGTACAAATTAATATAACACAAATACATACAAATAAATACACTAATTTATACTCACCACCTAATAATAACATAAGAGACATATGTATACAACACCAGAGAGAAAACCATGCCAACTTTCATCATTTTTCCCTCTAGTAGCATCAACCACAGAACGCAAAACTCCCTCCGATTAAACAAGACTTTCAGACCACCGGCCTAGCGGTAAACAGTACTAGGAGTACGTAGCAAGCTACATATGCTTGCAGACGCATGCTTGCATCTCGTCTCACAAATAAGTTTATGCAGCCATCCGTCCAACAGTAACACTAACCCTTTATCAACCAAAGCAGAAGCACATATATGATCACCAATCCACCATCACCACAGGCAGCATTCCAACACCCATAAACAAACGAACAAACAAACAGTGTGCTTAATTAACTAATCTAGCCGCGACTGTACGTGAGGTGAGAAGATCGATCGCTTCGTCAGTGGATCCAGACCTTTCTTCTCATTGCCGTGTACGTCGATTGATCGAGAATGTTCTCGTGATTTCTTCGACTGCCTAACAACGATGCAGTACTGCACATGAATTATGCAATGCATATAGAGCATTGTGGTGGGGGCCGATCTGGCTTCTCTTGTGTGGTTGCTTCTAGTCTAGGCAGAGAATTAATCTGCGATCAATCGGTCGAGCTAATCAAACTAGCGGTTCCTGAGCTCCTCTTGTGCAAAGTGAAAGAGACTGGTCTCCTTTTTAGATCGCACTGCTATATGCTAGCTATCTTTTGGTGTTAAAAGACCCCTTTGTGCTAGTAGGGACCAAGATCGACCAAGTCACCGAACTGTAGTTTGAGTGCAAGAACACCGAAACATTGCTCTTCCTTGTGTACAACAAGTCACAATTATCATTGAATGGCATCGACGCAAATTAAGACCTATTTTGGCATATAAATATGAATTCTATAAGATACAAGATTAAGTGTTCAATATTTTTTCTATAATTATGCATGTGAGGAGTGGAAATATATACATGGCAATTATTACTTTTGAAATACTAATGCATGATAAAGTATAACTTTTCCACCCACAGTTTCCAAATTTGTCCATTTCTTACAGGAGCTAAGAAAATGTGTCTACTATCAAGAACAGTGAACATTGCTCTTCCATGTGTACAAAAAGTCACAATTATGCTTCAATGGCATCGACACAAATTATGAGCTATTTTGGCATATGAATATGAGTTCTATAAGATATAAAATTAAGTGTTAATATCTTTCTATAATTATGCATGGGAGGAGTAGAAATGTATATAGTGCAATTATTCCTTTGTAAATACTAATGCATTATAAAGTAGAACTTTTCAATCCACAGTTTTGAAATGTGTCCCTTTCTTACAAGAGCTAACAGAACGTGTCTACGTACTATCTAGAGTTAGCATATACTCCTACTTTGATACGCCGCTAGAAAAGACTAAAGTGATTGCCGTTAACTATATATGCAAGGCTAGGTCTAATCATGTCATAAGCTTCTCATACTTTCAGTGGTCATGTGTAAATATGTTAGAGAATCCACATTAGTTATCCCAGTTTATGCAACTGATAATGGCTGATCATTATACAAGTGACAAATTAGCTTCGGGATGGACTCGCGCCTAAGATAGATAGTAGAACTTTAAAAATAACATCTAGAATATAGAAACATTAAGCATATATCATAGTAAGAAAACATTAAGCACCTATGAATTCAAGTAAACATGCATTTAAATTTTCAAGAAGAAAGACCCCCTTTTCTTTCCCAGGCAAAAATGTGCCTTAGTGCTCTTAAATACTCTCCTAAGTAGATATTTAAGCACTTAGTATGTTGGTTTTGCACTTGGCACGAGAACAAATTGGTTTTATATGAAAATTTATAGCTTGAACATTGAGATGTTCAGGTTACTTCAAATTTACATTAAGGCGGAGGTCTTTTCCATATCAGATTACCAGTCAGTAGACATGACATTGGTCGACGCTGTTGTTTGAAGGGCAAGTTTCTCCTAATTTTACACCCATTGCATGAAACACAACGCTTAATATATTTTTTGTGCAAAATATTTTTTGTTATTAACTACTTTTATCCATTTCACTATTATGTAGCCAAAATCGATAAACCTCATGTTAAAATAATTTGCCACTGCCAAAACAAAGAGTGCACTTATTGTGTTGTTTCCACTCTATACGCCTAGTAAAACCAAGAATTGTTAAATCATTGCATTATATTATTTCATAGGAATACACATGGTCATTTATTTTACTTCCATAAATTTAGTGATTTTCCTAATTAGCTTGTGTGCATGATAGGACAAAACAATATGCACATTGAAACAAAGAGAGTACTATCATGTTAAGTTTTCCATATATTTGATGTTAAGTTTACCTTTTCGGTTTAGGAAACGATATTGTGTATATTTGTGGCAAAAAAAAATTACAGCCCTTTCCCTAACTTGTATATATATTATTCCCAAAATTGCATGAACGGCTGCTAGCCATCTGCCGGCTTTAAACTGTGTGGACGCACAGTGGGCGTTGTATAGGTGTGCAAAGAACATCTCTTTGCACATGATTTGTGCATGGAGCATCCCCAACATAAACTATAGCCAAGTCTTTTGTGTGGCAGTACGTCCACTGATCTATTAATTAAGAAAATCAGTCACCAATGCCACATTAGCAAAGGCGCCACTGCACTGTACGTGTCCGTTTAAACTAATCAAGACCCAAATCGCAGCCAGAGACAAAGTCCAGCTGTATACCCTGTACTATATATGTGGTGAGAGAGCATAGGCCATGTGGCTGCTGTCAAGCCACCATGCATGCACACTAATTAAGCAAATCAACTTGGAGTTGGAGCGGTATCTCCTGGCGATGCCTCAGCTGCATATATATATTTAAAACTCTCGGAGTGACACTTGGAGCCTCCCAGGCTCGCAATGAGATTACTGGGAAATTGTTTTGAGTTGATGTCGGATTCGATGCGATCTGTTTTGTTTTACGCTTGTGTTCTTCCTCCTTTGGGAATAAAGGCAAGGATCGTCAGGGGGGTGCACTTTACAGCAGGCATGCATGTAGATCGCCTCGAACGGGAATGAAGGAGATCTCTGGCTCGACGAAGATTACTTAAACTAATGTACGTACGCCAATACGATCTTGGCATCTTGTTTCATGCACACTACATCGATGGATCTCTGCTGTCTCGAGGAATTAACCGAGAGAATGTACTAGTGTTCATGCATGCTTGTTAGTGACGTGTCACTTTCAGGAATTAAAAATATGCACCAGCAAAAAGGAAAGAAAAAAAGGGTGGGTAACTCTAACTCGATCTAATCAATCACCACGGACATGTAAAATATCTCGGCCGGCATACCTAGTCGGATAAGTTTTGTCGTGTTTCACTCCGGTGGTCATTTTCTTTCTTTTTGGAGACCGAAGCCCTTTTTAGACTGGCTTTGGCTCATTCTAGACACGCACACGGCACATCACATATAGCCTCCGTAAATTGCATCAACACACACACACATAAATATCTACGTGCGCTAGGCTTGTAATTAAAGCTAACATGATTAGTCAGTAATCACATAGCAGCTAAGCTAGCTAGGGTACGTTGACGCCGACTCTGATGAGATGAGCACAATGGAGTTCAGTTCAGTTCAAATTCACCTCACATCAGAGCTCTTGAGAGTTAGGCCTGCGATCCGGCCTCTGCGCCATGGCCATGTGTAAATTCATCCTGGTCAAACCAACAACAGTACAGTCGATCAAAATAACTTTCTTCAAGTTCTCTGCGTCCGCAACTCTGCATCTTTCGGGGGATGTGGACATGCACAATGGGCGTACGTCCACGCATGCATATGTATGTTTGTACGACGACCAGTTAAATAAAGCGGATTAAAAAGCGATTGATGCCGTGTTTTGCTGGACACCTACGCAGCCTAACAGATTAATTAACGCCGGAGCTAACAGTGCAACGGAACAGCAGCAGCAGCTTCGTCATTTCGTCTTCGATGGATGGATGGATCGGTCTAAAAGCAACTCGATCGAGGGAAAACGTTTGTTTAGTCGGGTCTTTTTGATTGAGGCCAAGCCATTTGGTCCTGCCTGGCCTCCTTTTTCGCTGTATGTTTATCTACCTATCCTGTACCAGATGCAGATGGATGAATGGAGCTATGGGGTGAGCTCGCGCATGGAGCGGGAGCACATAGAACATGGATGATAGATTTGATTCGGAACAAGGCCGGTGGATATATATGCTCATCTTTTGGTAGACCTATGCGCTGTACAGGTACTAGAACTCCCTCCGTTCATAAATATAAAACGTTTAGGCAGTTCAATCAAAACGTCCTATATTTATGAACAGAGATGGTACTTATTAAGGGAACATTGTTTTAAGTAACATCATTTAGGTAATACAAGTGCTAAGAATTAAGCATGGCTTCTGATGTGTTGTTCTGCAGGGATTTTTCTTTTACAGAGGTCTCTTTGGATGGTAAGATTTTGTTTACTAGGGACATACACTGCCAAATTCTTATAGATTATGCTTCTAATTTCAATGGATTTTCCCAAAAAAAAAGTTTCGAAAGAATTTTAACATCAACTACTACCTCCTTTTCCTACTCATTCGTTCAGGATGGATGCCTTTTTTCATGTGTTTGTTTTATGTTTTGTTTAGAGAGTAATGTTTGTTTTGTGTTATATCCAAATGATCATTCCTGGGTTTCAAAGCATACATGGTCCTCATTAAATTAGGGTTAAACTTCTCCAATTCATGATCATTTCAAACACGACCAGTATTGTTTTTCTTTTCGTGGGGCCATGCGCCCACTATCTTCAATAGGGCCTCTTTGAGTCGTGTGGTCCTAAAAATGCATGATAGGGAAAAGTGGAAACATATTGAGAAACAAATATATAGAAAGAAACACATGAATAGGAAAGTTAGATGTAAAAAAAATTCCAACACGAAAAAAAAACTCACATTTTTGGGTCGCATGGTCTATTTCTCAACCCCTAATTACTCACCAATTCTACATTGCACGCAAGATAAGGGTTATGTTTTGTGCTTAGGGAGTTTTTTACATGATATTATTTGAGGTATACATGTTTTGTAGAAAAAATGTTTTAAATTTCAATTTTGTTCTTGTAGCATGCATAATTAGATACACAGTAGCCTATTTTAATTACCATGCGTAATTAATTTAATATTGAGGTAAGAAGGCATGTAAAAATAATAACAAATGAGAAACAATTGTAACTTTTTATGTTTATTTAGTTGTGTATGTTTTGTAAATGCACGTGTATGTTTATTACCAATGAAAATAGACATGAGTTCATCACAACTCCTATTTGAGTCTCAGGATCACATCACCTCTTTTTGAAACAATGCATCTACAGAAGAAGAAAATACAAATGACTTAGTATATATTGTTCCTAGATATCAAATGTTGTGACAGTCGCAGCTGACATGTGAGATGTGAAGAAAAAATAGGCCCACACATTTTTTTCCCAGCCTGAAAATGCTACTCTAACCCTTTTTTGTACCACGCCTGCAAATCAATGATTTACTTATTAAAAAAAACTTGCTGGTACATGACTCACTTTAATATATAAACACCATATTTCTGTGTTTTTTTTTACTTTCAACTCGGGTCTTGAATTGTACTCGTCTATGCAAGACTGTTACTAGAAAGAACTTAAATAAAACTAATATTTTTAAGAAGAACCTCTGGCCTATACCATTTGTTCCCAAGTGCAGCCTTATTTCCTTTAAGCTCAAGCTGGAGCCCTATGCTAATCAAGCAAACTGATATAAACTATCGGATAGATCCCTTGTTAGGTTACTCCACTAGGTTCAATAGGTGAGTTGTGGCAGCTTTTCTCTGGATTGAGCTAATAATTATGGAGTACGCGTTTGAGACTGTGGTCAACATTGACCCCCATTACCCACGACTTCAACCGCTTCCTGGCTTCGTTTGGTGTAAAAGATTGTCCACTCCACTTGCAAGTTGAAAATTGCAATGCTTAGCTAGACACATATACCTTTCGATTTTGCTTTTTAGTCTTCACAATGTGCTTGCAAAACTAGAGTAGTATCTCAATTAGTCATATAGTCTCATAGCATATACTGCAAATAGATGCCACTTAGGTAAGCGTGCAACTAAACCTCGTCGGAGTTCAAGCTGCACAAACACGCGTTCATTGGGTTCATTGGGAGCAGAGCTTACATTTTATTTTTTCTTGAAACAAGCTAATTAGCATCATAATCTATACCTACTAATAAAGCAAGGTGATATTCTTGGTTTGGTCCCGCATCTGATCTTACATTAAGTTAAATACACAAGGTGGTACTAATTCTTGCGTCAGCCGTCCACATCGTGCGTTTCAATGGCCTCTTGATTCTTGTATACGCTCGTACGTCGGCTAGGTGGGCCTCAGCCTGTTAAATGCGGCCGAGTCAGCCGACCCAGCTGCTATGGAAGCCGAGGCAAAAATATGAGCTCTTTTATGGTACCCTGTAGTGAATATGGGCCGTTCATCTACAAAATCCAATGCCTATGACCGATCTTTACCGCTGCAATCAGGCCAACAACATGACGAGCAGTATGGTAGCGTCGGTTGTTCAAGACCACCAGTATATACGTCCTAAGGGCATTTTGGGACTTCTACAATTCGGCCTGCCCCCGACCCATCCAGCCCGTTGGTCTCGTCCACCTACGTGGGCAGAGTTTCGACGGCCACCGCCATGCATCCTCTTCCTTCTCCATCCACCTTGTGCGGTTGTGCATTTCCTCCCTCGACAAACCTGAATCATGTTCCTTCCCCGTGCGTGGATCTGGCGCTCGACAACATGGCGTAGGCCTCGGCTCGAACCGTGCTCTTCTTCTGCAATAGGTCCGACGACCATGAGGCCTTATCCTGCGCCCCTCCCATGGCCGAGCATACCCCACAACGCTTATTTCGTCCAGGTTCGCAATGGCGGCAACCAAACCACTTGGCATCGTTGTCTGCCGCGGAGGCTTGCCGTGTACATAAGTTTGCGGTCCGGCTATGCCGTCCGGGCAGGACGGAGGAGGGCGCTGACGGGGCCATGGCTGTCATGTCTTGCTCCCATGTATGTATGTCATGGGGTTATGTGCTGGAGAGGGAGATATACGGACGTGACCCCAAGGTAGAAGAGCGCGCCGGGCGCAGTACGCGGGAGGGGGCAGCAAGGTCAGCTGAAACATGGCGGCGATTAGAGCGAGCAAGCTATGTTGATTCCCGGCTATTATTACTACGAAAATACGCTGACATCTTGGGCCATCAACAATCATGTTTAGGCCTTCACCTACTGAAAAATTGTCTAAATTGCCCACACGAAATTAACGGCGAGAATTATTTATACCGGCCCCCACACCCCAAACAGTATAGGGTATCCTAAAAAAGCTAAAAAATATAGGCTCTGAAACTTGGAATATCGAACTCCCGACTTTGGTCCAACACGAAGGGCTTTGTACAATTGAGCTAGATACACTTTACGTATAGAAACAAGATTGGTCTTCTATTAAATAGTACCACATCTCTTTACTACATCCTGTCCTGCCAATTTAAATACATCCAAGATTTAAAATCAGTAAGCAGTCTTGAGAGTCAATCAGCAGATTAGGTCCCGTTTGGTCACAAATAACCAACAAAAATAAGGCAACGAGGTGCTGGAACTGTGACGTGCATACATATGAATGAGATGTGCATGCGGCTAGCTGGACAGATATTTGGCCATTATGCAATAATAAATCAGTGACACAGCCATGGACGTACGAAGCCATGGACCGCTGGTAGCGCACATGGTTCTGCATGATATGTTGGCCACGCAGCAGACTACAAAAGAAGAAGAACCCGGCCTTTCGTAGATCTCATGCCTTTCGTGAAGCAGCCATTGGTATAATAAAGTAGAGAATTATTTTCAATCGAAGAACTACAAAATTTTATATTGGAAAAATTGATTGAAACCATGTAAGAATTTGATATTGAAAGATGGATTAAACAAATTGACCCAAAGCAAATTGTACAAGTACTACAATGTGAGAAAAACAATGTCTGGCCAAATCATGTTTTAAAAATTCACATAACCGAATGAATCTACAAATAATAGCTAAATAAATACGATAGGAATATTAATGGCAATTTAAATAACATTATAGACTCCTTTTTAAAATAGGAAATGTACAAAAACCAATTGGTCCACTCCAAATGCACCATCTTAGTAAAGAATCTTATCAATGAATATAAATCATATAGTGGGGAAATAACTGGGAAAAAAATATGGTTGCACACATCCACGTGCAAATGAAATACTGTAAATCACACAAAGGAATTATCATTTCTTTTTGCCGTGGATGTGTCTTGCATACAAATCAATGTAAAATGTAATATGAACCTAATAGAGGTTCCCAAAAAACTGAGGATATTTAGTCCAAACTGTATAAACTATAGAAAAATACTTACAAGGATTTTGGTTCAGATTGTAACGACTGTGGATTTGATTGCTACAACATTGGGTATGTCTCTTATATATTATAACCATGTACTGAATGCTGTCACATATAATAATTTAATAGAAATCTAGCCTCACAAATGTGAGAATGCACCACATGCTTGACTTTGGCAACATGTATGGAGCGCTGCTGCGCTAGAGGCATGTGAGGATTTATTTCTCACGTATTAAAATAATGTTGATAACTTTGAAAAATGTCCACTCTCTTTTTAGTTAGTGTTCATGTAAGTTCAAAATATTGTTGCATGTTTTAAAAATGGCCATAATTTAAAAAGTATTCACTGTTTTAAAGAAGTCCGTGTGATTTGAAAACATTCATGTTTTTTAAAGAAAATGTTCATGCATATTGAACATAAAGTTATACAATTTAAAAAGTGAGTGTAAGTATAAGAGAGGGTGTATGGATCAACTATAGCTCGCCGAGTGTGGGACCCATGTCCAAGTCGATGGGATTGATTTTATAAGTTTTTAACATATTTTTTTGCTTGCACGGGTCAATAACATGTGTGTCATGCGATGACCAAGATAGAATTGACTAATATTCTAACACATTGTGATTAGGTGGCCAACATAAGCACTATCTGGCAAGGCGAAAAGGCGGATATGCAATAATATAGGTGAGGCGCCGTGTTGAAATAGAGGACCCAGAGATGCGGAGGGACTTGAATCATGCTTTTTGGGCTAGGAGCATTAAAAAAAATCTCCCGTTGCAACCCACGGGCATTTGTACTAGTTATATACCTAATCATAGTTAAAATTTACTTTCATCAGGGTTTCAGGTTTTGATCACACATCAAAAAATACTCAACACATTGAGGCACGTGGTCCTAATTGTATTTCATACCTCCTAATTACTCCCCAATTCTACATTAAACACATGAATGGTTATGTTTTGCGCTTATGGAGTACTTTTACAAGACTATTTGAGGTATAGTTGTTTTGTAGAAAAGATGATTTCATTTCCATTTTATTTTGCTTGAAGTATGCTTGATTAAATACACACTACTTATCTTTAATATCATGAATATTACGTAAAAAACATGTAAAGGTAATAAGAAAAAAATATTTGCAAATGAAAACAATTGTAACCATTTTTTATGTTCCAGTTAGCTGTATGCGCTTTGCACATGCCGATGTATATTTCTTGCAAATGAAAAAAGGCATGAGTTTCACCAAAACTCATATTTGTGTCTCGGGATCACATGACCCCATTTTAAAAAAACATTCATAGAAAATAAACTCTCATACAAATGACTCGATACGTTTTGTACATTTCAATTTTCGTGGGAATCAAAAACTGACTTGTGAGTTGGGGAAAATCCAAGTCACGTCTTGTAAACCCGAAAATGCTACTCTAACTCCTCAAAATTTTAAAATCCTATAGATATAAAGAACCATACTTTTTTGGATTTTCAAATATATTTTTACTCAATTTGTGAATTTCCTGGAAAACATAGTCATCCATGCAACGGGGTTACCCAAAAACACATAAAAAAACTAACGTTGTTGGGTAAGAAGAACATTTGCCCTACACTATTTGTTTGCAAGTGCAGCTTCATTAATAATTTGCTTTAAACTCAAGCTCGAGCCCTACTAATTAACTACAAGCGGGTCGATCCATTATTAGGATCAGCTAGGTTAGTCCGCTAGGTTCAATAGCATTCGTTACTCGGTGAGTTGTGGGAGTTTTCCTCTGGATTGAGCTACTAATTATGGACTACGCGTTTAAGACTGTTGTCAACATTGACCTCCATTACCCGATATAGCTACGTGCCCATTGAGGCATTGACCGCAAGTCCGTAAAACCCATGACTTTAACCGCTTCTTGGCTTCGTTGATGTAAAGGATTGTCCACTCCACTTGCAAGTTGAAAATTGCAATGCTTTTCGCTTTTACCTTTTATAGTCTTCACAATGTGTTGAGTTGTAGCTTAATTACTCATAGCCTCATAGAATATACTACTACTAGCTCGACCCGTTAGGTAAGCGTGCAACTCAATATTTGATAATCCTAGACTAGTGAATAATTTGCTTCGTCGGAGTTCATGCTGCAAAACAACGCGTTCGTACGTAGGGGCTGAGCTTGTTTTGCTTTTTGAAGCGAGTAGCATCACAAGACTATTTCGTATATTAGCTTTGGTCAAAGTCAAGTTTTATAAATTTTAACAAAGTTTAAAACAAAAATATTAAGATATACAATAACAAATCAATATCATTAGATTTACTATTGAATGTACTTTCACATCATGTAAATTTGATATGGTAAAAGTTTATATTATTTACTATAAACCTGATCAATCTTTATAAAATTTGACTTCAGTCAACTATAATACACAGAGTAAATATAAACGGAAGAAGTACCTTATCATCCTTCAAATTAAAGTTCTGATAAAACATAAGAAAGATACATATTGCGGGACCTGCTAGTCGTCCTAGACTTGTACAAAAACAAGTACCAGTCAAATACCAGCTAGTAGACCTAGTAGACTAGCATCTCCATTAGAAAATACGGTGGACTCTCAATTACAGTATATATACTAGTATTTGACACCACAGCACAACACACGTACGTACACACGTGTAAAAGGTCATCAGATCGATCGCCTTGATCATATATATGGGGGGGGGGGGGGGGATGATTGATTAGCTCGATCGGAATTTATTTAGGATACAATAAACAAACTAAAAGATGCTCGCGAGATTTAACTTGCATTGCATCACCACACACAACATTCTAGTAGCCAGAAGAGGGGAGCTTTTTGTCAGCAGCGGGAGAGGAATATAATATGGCGATAAGCTTAGCAAGTGGAAGTGGAATGGTTAGTCGCTGCTGGTGACAAGGACGCGACGCCGATCTCCTCGATCGACCAGCAAACTCGCCATCGATATCGAGATGGACATGGAGCCCCGCCGTATAAATGGCGGGCACGGCGCGGGGAGATTCTAGCTGTCATACAAGCCGGGAACCGCAGCCAATATTAGTATTGACACTTCGTAGCAGCTAATTGATTGGCAATAGAGATTAGCCAGAATAGTATATAGGGAGAGGGATCGAAGCTGCATGGCCATGGACGCGATGAGCAGCGCGGTGCTGCAGGGAGGCTGGAGGAAGGGGCCATGGACGGCGCTGGAGGACAGGCTGCTGACGGAGTACGTGCAGCAGCAGGGCGAGGGCAGCTGGAACTCCGTTGCCAAGCTCACGGGGCTGCGGCGGAGCGGCAAGAGCTGCCGGCTGCGGTGGGTGAACTACCTCCGGCCGGACCTGAAGCGGGGCAAGATCACCCCCGACGAGGAGTCCGTCATCCTGCAGCTCCACGCCATGCTCGGTAACAGGTAAGCTGCACGCCATCCCATTCCATCCCATCCATCTCTCAGACGTGTACAGTCTACGACCACAGTGCCAGTGGCTGTAGTAGATGCCCACGTACTGTATCTTGGATTCTTGGGTGCGCGGGCGGTGCCTAACTAAGCGACGCGTGGATGGACGGACGCAGGTGGTCGGCGATCGCGCGGTGCCTGCCGGGGAGGACGGACAACGAGATCAAGAACTACTGGCGGACGCACTTCAAGAAGGCGCGGCCGTCCAGGCGGGCCAGGGCGCAGCTGCTGCACCAGTACCAGCTCCAGCAGCAGCAGCAGCACCGCCAGTACCTCCACGCCCTGCACCTCCTCCGGCAGCAGCAGCGGGAGATGCAGATGCAGATGCAGCTACAGGAGGAGAACCACCACCAGCAGCAGGTGATGATGATGCCGCAGCAGCAGAGCCCGCAGGATACCGGCCAGGCCATGATCACCGTGAACAGCATGCATGACATGGAGACCGCAGAGTGCTACTGCCCGTGCCCGGCGGGGTCGACGGTGCTCGACCTCCCGCTCCCGGCCGACGACGAGGACGCGCTGTGGGACAGCCTCTGGCGGCTCGTCGACGGGGAGGACCACGGCTCCAGCGGAGGCGACTCAGGCGAGTACTAGCTAGCTAGTGTGTGTGTGTGCTGCTATGGTGCTACCACTACTACGGCAATGTGCATGTGTCCTGTTGTAAAGACAGAAAGAAAGAAGAAGGGAGAGGTATATACTGTCTGCAGGTTAATTTCAGTACCACCGGTGGCCGCCGGGATATCCCGGTGGTGATAGCTAGGAAGGATCATGCATGCATGCTTAGCCTGATCACGCATGCCAGTAGCTATTCTTCACGTCTCGTGTGTTACCTTTTACCCACCATGATCAGCTGCACTGCTGTTACTGTACCAACCTCTTCAGTTAGCATGTCAACAAAGCTTGTAAATTCCAGCACCAGCAGCATCATGTAATTTTGGTTTCGGTTCTCAGTCAATCAAAAACATTTTCTTCAGTTCATGAACAAGCAGCGCAGATCCCTATCCACTTGGCAATATCTTATGCACATTGCAGCTAATGTGCTGTACAAAACGGCCATGCACACGTATCTTGATAATTGGTTACTCAATGCTTGACAGTGGATATATAGCATGTTATTATGATCCAAGCGGCCTTATGCTTAATGCTTCCCTCACCATACGAATTGCTCAACTCACCATACGAATTCAGTAACATGATGACTGAAACCCGGGCGATCTAGGTAACAAATAAAATCAGTTTGTAGCTAATACACTTATACACACATCGATCATCAAGGTTTAGGAGGAGTTTGAGGGCTGAGTTGGCTGACTTATGGCAGCGACTGCACGATGATAGTTCTAGGGTCATCACCTTGAGTGATGATCACGCTTAATTCTTATGGTCAGATTACAGTTAGTCGACAACTCGCACTAGTAGAAAAAAAATCATTTGTCTCGGTTCGTAAGACTCATTTATCCCGGTTCTGCAACCGGGACTAAAGGGTCGGGGAATAAAGCCCAAAACCTTTAGTCCCGGTTCTCTTACAAACCGGGACAGAAGGGGCTTCACGTAGTTGCTGTTTTTTTTTTTTGAAAGGGAGGGGGTTAGGGGGGTTTTGACGGTTAATTTAGGGGTTTTATATTGTTTTAGCTAGCTAATTAATAGAGAGAAGTTTCCTCTCTTTCTCCGTGCTTGGTCGACGTTATCTACTATAGAGAGAACTCGACACGCTAACTAGTAAGCAGACGAAGGAACCATTAAGTACAGAAGATCATCATGAGCATATAGAGATAGAAGTGATCGACCTCTCTTTCTCCGAGAGATTGGTCGTATAACAAGTTTTCGTATATATATCCGACGCTACTAGCTACATATATATAATATAAGATCTCTTACAATCCCTAACATCTAATGTCAACTTCCAGATGGTATTCTCCGATTTTATTTATGACGTGGTCAAGAAAGAATCCCGCCAATTCTTCTTGAATTTCTCGTATGCGATCATGTGATAGGAGTTCATCCCGCATCTGCCACATCTAATTTGAAGAAGGGGGTCAGTACATATATAAGGTAATAAAATAAAATTGTGAATATTATTGCTTACGCACTTAAAAAAAAATCAGAGTAGCCCCGCTTAGGGGTCGTCGCGACGTAGATGAACTCGCAAACGTAGTATCCACATAAATTATTCCCGGTTTCCTACCACAAGCACTTTACGAGAAATAGAGTTCAATAAAACTGATGATCAAGCATGATAAATGGTACTGATGAAACTAGAATCAATGGGAGATGCGTGGAACTAGCTAGTGGTACTTACTTTCAGATGTGTAAATCGCAGCTCCCGGCAATGCCGGAACAATTATTGTGAATTCTTTCCAAACCCTGCCAGACAAAGAAAATAATTACTTGATATCAGGAAATGAACAAAGTTGTCGATATGATGCGATAATGATCGATTGAACTTACTTCTGGAGAACTTTAGTCATGTCCGCATATTCCTAGGATCTTTTCATTTCAAGTCTAAGACGGTTACTACTCCTCGCTCAAGCTGAATCTCTAGCAGAATAAAGTGGAAACTGCGCACGCATGCATAACTCATCAATTACATTACTATAAACCTCGAGTAATAAGGGAAACCGAATATGCACAAGACAGTAACACTCACTTGAAGTTGTAAGGAAAGAGTATTTTCCCTTTGTTTTGATTTTTAAGCAACGATTGTAGCAAATTTTCCTCGGTTTGTGTGGGATACTTTTGGAAATTATACTCATGTATGACATTTGGGTTAATGAACCCAATGTCATAGATTTGTGCTTTTCTGCATTCGACGATCTTCAGTCTGCATAATATAGTAGTGAGGATAATTGTATATACATGTAATGAAAGAGCTGAGCTATATACATAGAGAGACTTAATTACAGAAGTAGTACTTACAGACAGTAGCAAGTCACGATTGTTTTGTCGAGGGCCTTTTGATTGTATAACTGGAATATCTCCTCAAATTCAATATTCAACAGTTCCATTCCAACAAGGTCGTGCTGCTCTTTAACTGACAGTATCAAAGAATCCTTCCCAGACTCGCGGCAAGTTTTCATGTACCATTCATGGAATTTTCGCATGATTGTTATGATTGTTGTTAGAGGAGGTTGATCAGGTTTGACGAGAGGCCGCCCGTGCCGGTAACGGAATTCGTCCACCTCCAACGGCTTAAACTGTACATCATCGCTCAGGTAATCACCAGGTTTGGTACCGGGCACCATCCCCGGATGATTAGCGACGATATCGCTAGACACCTTGAGCGGGGGGCACGATTGGTTCGCCTGTTCGCCGAGCTGGGGAATTTTTTCCCACTTCTTCGTTTTTCTAACCTTGCATGACTGGAAGAACTTCCTGACCGACACGCAGCTTAATATGTCTTTTTAATACAGCGGTCAAAGTTGGAATCCGGCGGAGGCGGTGGTGGTCGCTTCAAGGCATCGATAATGCGCATCGCTTTCACCGGATCTATGTTCTCCTTCGAAGGTGGAGTTTTCTTTGCAAACTGGGCCCTCAATTTGGCCTGACATATCTCCTCATTGTCAGACTCGGTCCTCTCATATGGTAACTTTTCCAGAGGCTTGAGAGATGGACCGTATCTGTATCCCCTACTGCCTGTGCTTGTACTGCTAGCCGCTGGAGCGGCAGCGACTCCCTTCCGTCGTTGCTTACTAGGCGCCGGAGGAGCCGGAGCGGCGGCGTTTGTCTTCCGCCGTTGCTGACGAGGTTGAGGAGGAGGCGTACTGCTCCAACGTGCCGGAGTAAGCGAAGGAGGAGGCGGAGTGCCCCCACGCGTCGAAGGAGCTGGAGAAGGAGGCGGTGTGCCCTGATCACTCGCCGGAGGAGGAGGAGGAGGAGGAGGATCCGGAGTGCCTTGATTCGCCTGATGAGAAGGAGGAGGCGGAGGCATCCACTTTGGAAGCTTGATGTACTCCTTCTGCCATAGACATGTACTCCTCAGGGCACGAACCAGCTTATTCTCTCCTTCACCTGTACAGTGGTCAAGCTCGAGCTCCTCAAATTCCTTCATTACTTCATCCACCATCACAACAGCATAGCCATGTGGAATCGGACGGCAGTGAAAAGTTTTGTTGGGTTGAGGAGGCGCAACAGAGCCGACAACCGCCTTGAAAGTGAGGTTCCGGCATTTCGTCATAAGCTCACAATGTTGAGCCTCCGTGATAGTATCCACGGAGTAGCTAGAAGACGTGAAGTCAGGCTGAACGGGCTCCGTGGAAGCGACGCTGCTTCTTCGCTGAGATGGCGGGGTAGCTTCTGGGGTAGCTTCGTGCCGCTGAGATGGTTGGCCGACAGCTCGCTGGCTCTCAGCTTCCTCTAGCTTTTGTAGTCTTGCATTGAGCTTCTGAATTTCGTTCAGCTCCGCTTTCCTCTTTCTCTCCCGGCTTCTGTAACTGCCTGCGTCGGGAAACCCAACCTTCCACGTAACGAAGCCTGGTGTGCCTCGTGTTCGTCCAGGGTGCTCAGCATTCCCTAGGGCCTCAGTCAGCTCATCCTTCTCTCTGTCGGGAATGAACGTCCCTTCCTACGCTGCGGTGATATACTTCTGAAGCTTGTTCATGGGTATTGTAAGTTGGTCGTCTGTCCAACAGCACTTCCCTGTTTCAGGGTCCAAAGTTCCCCCAACCCCGAAGAACCAAGTCCTTGAACGGTCTGGCCAGTTATATGTTTGTGGTACGATGTTTTTAGCAATCAGGTCATTTTCAGCTTTGTCCCACAACGGCCGGGATTTGAGGTAGCCACCTGACCCCTTGTGATGGTGATACTGCTTCTTTGCAGCATTGACCTTGTTTGTCTCTGACATTTTATTACTCTTGTCCGATGTCTTGTAGTCCACAAATGCGGGCCAGTAATCTCTTATCTTCTCAAATCGACCGGTGAATTCTGGAGTCTTCCCTTTGTCGACAAACTTTGATTTCAACTCATTCTTCCACCTCCTGAATAGATCTGCCATCTTCTTAAGAGCGCACGCCTTGAGCAGTGGCTCTATAACTGGCTTATTCAGATCCTCCTCTGGCGGTAGGGTAAAATTTGCCTTCAGCGCGGTCCAAAGATCATCTTTCTGTCTATCGGTGACATAATCACCTTCAGGGGCGCCGTCCTTAGGCTTATTCCATTGCTTGATGCTGATCGGGATGTTGTCCCTAACAATAGCTCCGCACTAAGCAGAAAATGCGTTCTTGGTCCGCTTGGGTTCAATCGGATGGCCATCGTTCGTGAGTGCTGTGATCGTGAACTTTTCATCCTTGCGCATGCTCTTCTTCGGGCCTCGTCTCGTTACCAAAGTTTGGCTCGATCTAGAGGGCTATAAAAGAAGAAAGAAGAGTTAATTAATATATGTACATACCAAAATAATTAATGCATCAATTAGCTAGTCACTGGAGCCAAGACTTAATTAATATATATACCTCGCCGGACTTTGCAATAGCTCCCTCCTCCGATCGCTCACCGAAGCCGTCATCATGGTCTCCTTCTTCCTCTGGCATTCGGTCACCGGAGCCATCATAATCATGTCCTTCCTCCTCTATTGTTTGATCACCGGAGCCGTCATAATCCTCTCCTTCCAGACCATCGGTGTCGTTGAGAAACGACAGATATCACGTCCGCCATGGATTATGTCCCCCAACAACTGTTCTTGTTCTTCGTCTCTTGGATCCATAGTTTCTGTAAATATTACAACATGGCAATTAATATACAAACATGAATGCCCGACGTCTGGACCGCCTCTCTCATGAATGTCTGACGGCGTCCCGGATAGGATAATTAATTAGCTTTTTGGTACGAAGTTCAACAAGAGCCTTCCGAATATCGCTAGTTGGTCGGGTAGGGACGGGGTAGATCGACAACGACGCTCTTTCTTCTAGGGTTCGGGTGGCCTCGATAGTTGGTTGGGTGAGCGGACCCCCTCTCTCTCATGCATGTCCGACTTCCCCTCTCATGTCGAAGTTATCGGGGAGGGGGTAGATCAACAACGACACTCTTTATTCTAGGGTTTGGATGGCCTCGATAGTTGGTCAGGCGAGCGGACCGCCTCTCTCACTCATGCATGTCTGACGTCCCCCCTCATGTTGAAGTTATCGGGGAGGGGGTAGATCGACAACAACGCTCTTTCTTCTAGGGTTTGGGTGGCCTCGATAGTTGGTCGGGTGAGCGGACCGCCTCTCTCTCATGCATGTCCGACGTCCCCTCTCATGTCGAAGTTATCGAGGAGGGGGTATATCAACAACAACATACATTCCGGATCTGTTGGAAAGCTCTCAGGGAGCCGAGGCCAACGTGATGATAGGGCGTCGGGGTGCTCCCGTGGCCTTGTTGATAGATAGAGCCGATGCCAACGTGATGATAGAGCCGATGCCAACATTTTCATTTAACAGAAAAACTACCTTCTTCAAAAAAAAGACTTGCTTCGCCGCAGGTGCTCGGTGCGACGTGGACTCGGTGGAAAAACTTTATGAAAATGCGGTGGTGGCCAGGCCGGGCAGTTTTCTTTTCCTTCTTCATTTTTTACTTTGTTTTTTCTTATATGTTTGTTTTCGTTTTCACTCTACATTTTCGTACATATGAAAAACAACGAAGACTTTGTACATGAACATATATACACATATACATGAACATATATACATGTACATGAAAAAAACATATACATGAACATATATATACATGAACATATACACACATGACACATATACATGAACATATACACATATACAACATATACATGAAAAAAATACAAGGGGCGGTGACGTCGGCTCACAGCGGGGACGGCCGGCGAGGGCGACGGCGGCGGTGGCGAGGGCGAGGGCGACGGTGGGGGCGGGCTGGGGCAGGGGCGGCGGACGACGACGGCATGGGCGACGGACGGCGTCGGCGTGGGCTCGGGGAAGGGCAGGGGCACGGGCGACAGCGACGGCGTGGGCGGCAGACAGTGACGGCATCGGCGGCGTACGGCGGCGACGTGGGCTCGGGGGGCAGGGCAGGGGCACGGGCGACGGCGACGGCGTCGGGGCAGCCTGGCGGCGCCGAGGAGGTCAGCGTCGTCGGAGGGAACTGCGAGATGAGAACTGAAAATTCTTAAGTTCTACTTATATACCCAGAGCATTGGTCCCGGTTGGTGGCACCAACCGGGACCAATGTCCACCTTTAGTCCCGGTTGGTGCCACCAACCGGGACGAAAGGTCTCTTTTCGGCAGCCCAAAGGGCGGAAAGCAGAGACCTTTGCTCCCGATTGGTGGCACCAACCGGGACTAAAGGTGGGCATTGGTCCCGGTTGGTGCCACCAACCGGGACCAATGGTGGGTATTGGTCCCGGTTGTAGCCACCGACCGGGACTAAATGGTTGGTCCTGGCTGTAGTGGGAGTTTAGTCCCACCTCGCCAAGCGAGGGGTGCTCGCACCGGTTTATAAGCCCATCCCTCCCTGCCTTATTGAGTTCCTCTCAAATTGAAAATAGATGCCCTTATGTGGGAAAATTTAACCTGAAATCAAACTGAATTTCAGTCTTATTTCCGGTCGAATTTTACTTACATAAGCGCGTCTATGTTCATTTTTGTTATTTTTTTATGTTATCTAAAGGGATTTCATTTTTTGAACTTATTTGAACTCCATAATTTTTGTGTGTTCAAAATGCACCATTCAAAGCCACATCATCAATTTTCAACCCTTTCTAACATCATTTGGTATTTTTCATGCACTTACTGATTTTTTTGAGCTAAATAACCCTGAAATTGAAAAGCACTTCAAATGAACTCTAAAAAGATTGAAAGTTGGCATGGTATCATCATTTCATCCACATAGCATGTGCTAAAAAGTTGAGATGGTTACGGCAAAAACTGGATGCACTTTGTGTACAAAATGGACAATCTCTTTCGAAGTATCACGGTTTTGGACGAAAACTCATCTCTTACAAATGGATTTCATTTTTTTAACTTATTTGAACTCCATACTTTTCGTGTGTTCAAAATGCACCATTCAAAGCCACATCATCAATATTCAATCCTTTCTGACTTCATTTGGTATTTTTCATGCACATACTTATTTTTTGAGCTAAATGACCCTGAAATTGAAAAGCACTTCAAATGAACTCTGAAAAGGTTAAAAGTTGGCATGGTATCATCATTTCACCCACATAGCATGCCATAAAAAGTTGAGAGGGTTACGGCAAAAACTGGATGCACTTCGTGTACAAAACGGAAAATCTCTTTCCAAGTATTAGGGTTTCGGACAAAAATTCATGTGTTACAAAAGGCATTTCATTTCTTCACATGTCACTGCAATGATATAGTTGTGGAGAGAAAGTCTTCACTTTTTCTTCGCTTGTGTCCTTTGCTTATTGCGCCGTAACCATGGATAATTTTCATCGTTTAACAGGGTGCTTGGGTCAGCCTTGACTTTGAAGGGAGGAATTTCATGAAACTTTTCATAATCTTCAGACATGTCTGTCTTGCCCTCCAATCCCACGATGTCACTTTTTCCTGAAAGAACTATGTGGCGCTTTGGCTCATCGTATGATGTATTCGCTTCCTTATCTTTTCTTTTTCTCGGTATGGTAGACATGTCCTTCACATAGAAAATTTGCGCCACATCATTGGCTAGGACGAATGGTTCGTCTATGTACCCAAGATTGTCCAGATCTACTGTTGTCATTCCGTATTGTGGGTCTTCCTGTACCCCGCCTCTTGACAGATTGAACCATTTGCACTGAAACAAATGGACCTTAAAATCTTGTCCATAGTCAAGTTCCCATATGTCCACTATGTAACCATAATATGTGTCCTTTCCCCTCTTGGTTGCTGCATCAAAGCGGACACCATTGTTTTGGTTGGTGTTCTTTTCATCTTGGGCGATCGTGTAAAATGTATTCCCATTTATGTCGTACCCTTTGTAAGTCAATACAGTCGAAGATGGTCCCCTGGCCAACGAGTATAGTTCATCAGAAACAGTGTTGTCACCCATGAGACGTGTTTGCAACCAACTGTCGAAAGTCCTGATGTGTTAATATGTAATCCAATCGTCACACTGCTCCGGGTGTTTAGAGCGCAGAATATTCTTGTGTTCATCGACATACGGGGTCACCAAGGTGGAATTCTGTAGAACTGTGTAGTGTGCTTGAGACCAAGAATGCCCATCCCTACATATTATTGAGTCCGCTCCTAGCGTGCCTTTTCCAGTCAGTCTCCCCTCATACCGCGATTGAGGGAGACCAATCTTCTTAAGGTCAGGAATGAAGTCAACACAAAACCCAATGACATCCTCTGTTTGATGTCCCATGGAGATGCTTGCTTCTGGCCTAGCGTGGTTACGAACTTATTTCTTTAAGACTCCAATGAACCTCTCAAAGGGGAACATATTGTGTAGAAATACAGGGCCCAGAAT
Organism: Hordeum marinum; assembly: GCA_022496015.1. Classification (NCBI taxonomy): domain Eukaryota; kingdom Viridiplantae; phylum Streptophyta; class Magnoliopsida; order Poales; family Poaceae; genus Hordeum; species Hordeum marinum. Next base: position 491,944,537 of record CM039675.1, read on the forward strand.
GACAATCTCGTCGACTAGATGAACTAGGATGTGCGTCATGATATTGAAGAAGGATGGTGGGAACACCAGCTCGAAACTAACAAGATATTGTACCAAATCACTCCTTAACCTTGGCAAGATTTCTGGATCGATCACCTTCTGAGAGATTGCATTGAGGAATGCACATAGCTTCACAATGGCTAATCGAACGTTTTCCAGTAGAAGCCCCCTCAATGCAACCTGCAGCAGTTGCGTCATAATCACGTGGCAGTCATGAGACTTTAGGTTTTGGAACCTTTTCTCTGCCATATTTATTATTCCCTTTATATTCGACGAGAAGCCACATGGGACCTTCATACTGAGCAGACATTCAAAGAAGATTTCTTTCTCTTCTTTGGTAAGAGCGTAGCTGGCAGGACCTTCATACTGCTTTGGATGCATGCCGTCTTTTTCATGCACACGTTGTTGTTCCTCCCATGCCTCCTGTGTATCTTTTGTCTTCCCATACACTCCCAAGAAGCCTAGAAGGTTCACGCAAAGATTCTTCGTCACGTGCATCACGTCGATTGCAGAGCGGACCTCTAGGTCTTTCCAATAGGGTAGGTCCCAAAATATAGATTTCTTCTTCCACATGGGTGCGCGTTTGTCAGCATCATTCGGAACAGATAGTCCGCCAAGACCCTTTCCAAATATTACTTGTAAATCATTGACCATATCAAGTATGTGATCACCAGTACGGAGGGCGGGCTTCTTCCGGTGATCTGCCTCACCTTTGAAATGCTTTCCTTTCTTTCGACATTGATGGTTGGTCAGAAGAAATCAACGATGCCCCAGATACACATTCTTCTTGCATTTGTCCAAATATATATTGTCGGTGTCATCTAAACAGTGTGTGCATGCGTGGTATCCCTTGTTTGTCTGTCCTGAAAGGTTACTGAGAGCAGGCCAATCATTGATGGTTACAAACAGCAACGCATGTAGATCAATTCCTCATGTTCGTTCTCATCCCACACACGTACACCTCTTCCATTCCATAGCTGTAAAAGTTCATCAACTAATGACCTTAGGTACACATCAATGTCATTGCCGGGTTGCTTAGGGCCTTGGATGAGCACTGGCATCATAATGAACTTCCGCTTCATGCACAACCAAGGAGGAAGGTTATACATACATAGAGTCATAGGCCATGTGCTATGTTGGCTGCTCTGCTCCCCAAAAGGATTAACGCCATCTGCACTTAAACAAAACCATACGTTCCTCGGGTCACCTGTAAAGTCGCTCCACTTTCTCTCGATCTTTCTCCACTACGACCCGTCAGTGGGTGCTCTCAACTTCCCATCTTTCTTACAGTCTTTTTTGTGCCATTGCATCAAGTCGGCATGCTTTTTGTTTCTGAACAGACGTTTCAACCGTGGTATTATAGGAACATACCACATCACCTTGGCAGGAACCCTCTTCCCTGTGTGCTGGCCCTCAACATCATCAGGATCATCTCTTCTGATCTTATACCGCAATGCACCGCATACCAGGCATGCGTTCCGTTCCTCGTACTCACTTCGTTAGAGGATGCAATCATTAGGGCATGCATGTATCTTCTGCACCTCCAATCCTAGAGGGCATACAACCTTCTTTGTTGCGTACGTACTGTCGGGCAATTCGTTATCCTTTGGAAACTTCTTCTTCATTATTTTCAGTAGCAAACTAAATCCCTTGTCAGATACACCATTGTCTGCCTTCCATTGCAGCAATTCCAGTGTGGTACCGAGCTTTTTGTTGTCATCTTCGCAATTTGGATAGAATCCTTTTTTGTGATCCTCTAACATGCGATCGAACTTCAACTTCTCCCTTTCACTTTCGCATTCTTTCTGTGCATCAACAATGACCCGGCGAAGATCATCATCGGGCACATCGTCTGGTTCTTCTTGATCTTCAGCTTCCCCATTGCAACATCACCATATTCAGGGGGAGGGTAGTTGTCGTCATCCTCTTCTTCTTCGTTGTCTTCCATCATAACCGCTCTTTCTCCGTACTTGGTCCAAACATTATAGTGTGGCATAAAACCCTTCTGAAGCAGGTGAAAGTGAAGGGTTTTAGAGTTGGAGAAAGACTTTGTATTCTCATAGACAGTACATGGACAAGGCATAAAACCATTCTGCTTGTTTGCCTCAGCCGCTTCGAGAAAATTATGCAAGCCCTTAATATACTCGGAGGTGCGTCGGTCACCGTACATCCATTGCCGGTTCATCTGCGTGCATTATATAATAAAGTGTATTAAAAACCATTACAACATATCATGAATAGAGAAGTGAACAATAATAAAGTAAGAAAATCATACGAGTAAGTATATTTTCTTTTAGCAAGAAGATAAGATCAAGAGGCTCATCACGCGCGGGCGATCGACGGCGGTTTCAGGACGGGGACGGGACAGGACGGACCGCCAAACCTAGACAAATATTGACAAAAATGAAGTTTGTACAAGGAGCTTCGAGAGGAGAAATCTTAAGTTTGGCTTAGGCATTTCATCAAACACCTCATGTGCATAGGAGGTGAGCTAGAGCACCACAAAGCTCTCCCCTCGTCGGCCAAAAAAACAGAGCAGTGTGGAGTGCTGCTTGCTGGCGAGAGGGTATATATAGGCATTTCATTGGTCCCGGTTCGTGGCTGGAACCGGGACTAAAGGACCCCTTTGGTCCCGGATCCAGCCACGAACCGGGACCAATGGTTGTGGGCCAGGAGCGAGGCACATTGGTCCCGGTTCGTGTCTGGAACCGGGACCAAAGGTTCCAGACGAACCGGGACCAATGCCCCACGTGGCCCGCCCGGCCCCCTGGCATCACGAACCGGGACCGTTGCCCCCATTGATCCCGGTTCAGCCATTGATCCCGGTTCGTGACTGAACCGGGACTAATGGGCTGGCTCGGTCCGAACCAATGCCCTGTTTTCTACTAGTGTCAACATACATACCGAGCTAGTGACGGAAGCCTTATTACAAGCTTATTTAGTGTCCTTTCAGGATACTCTGGTTCCTTAAACTGCCTTTAAAAAATGAAGTTTTTTCTTTAGCTGATGTTCAAGAATAGATAGTAATTTGACTAAAGATAGCCTACATAAGAGAGGTTAGTGTGGTAGTGCGAAGTGCAGGTTCTGTGATTACGCAGAAGATATGGATCACTTGTTCATCTGTTGCTCGCTAGCGAGGTATCCAGCTTGGGGATGATCAGCTATGCCTTTGGGATCAAGATGAACTCGAGTTCGATCCATGAACTATGTTCTTGAATTTCTTTCAGTTCTCTAGAAAGTTTAGGGGCTAATTGTTGTGGGGGTTACTGATGTGATACGAGCTATTTGAAAGTTCAGAAACAACGCTTGCTTTCGCAATCTCTTCTCCTATGATCCTACTAGTGTGATTGCTCAAGCTTCTCACTGGTTAGATTTTTGGTCTGGCATTCAGTGAAGAGGAATATGCGCGCTGCCAGTTAAAAGTAGAAAAATTGCACCGTCCTCATCAATTCAAGGGTCACATTTTTGCAACACAACAGTAAAACAAGAACACAAATTTCGCCACTACCAGGTATGACATTTGTCATTCCTTTTCGAGCGATGCTGATCATGTAGAGCAAACTAGTTGTATTTGTATGCCCCGAGATTTAATTCTCTAATCCAATACCCACTATCATCGTCAATTCAAGGGTGACATTCTTGCAAGACAAAAGAACACCCAAGATAATAATGGGAAAAAAGAAGAAGGAAAAACATGAAATTTCACCACCACCAGGTATGACATTTATCATTACCTTTGAGCGTCACACTGATCATGTACAGCAAACTAGTTGTATTTGTATGTCCCGAGATTTAATTCTCTAATCCAATACCCACTAGAGTAGTTCAAATAAATAAATCGAAGCAATAGCTGCAGGAATAATAATCAAACTAATTAAAATGGATAGTCTCAAATCACCTAACCACTTCCCAAGTTATTTCTTGAAACTTGGTTCTGATGAATAAGCAACGGCACGTCACGCCAGCCGCTCGGAGAAGGATTTTGTCGACCTCACCGACCGGCCGGAGCCGCGCGAAGGAGCAACGGTCGGGGAGCGGTTCAGCATTTCGACGACGGCGGGCACGAGAGCCTGCGAGCGGTGCAGCATGTCGACCATCGACGGCGTCTGGTAGGTGTGAATTTGGGTGTTGAGCTCCGTCGAGTCGCCACGAGCCGTGGCTCTCTGCCATGAGTGCGAGCTCAGGCCCGCCAGCATGAAGGCCCTGCCGGACTCGTCGTACCTCCGCCGGCTCTCCACCCTCTCCTGCATCTCCCTCAGCTCTGTGATCAGCGCCAGGCACTGGCTGTCTGAAGATTGTGCGGCCTGTGATTCCAGGATCCTCGTGCGGCCTTCAAGGATCGACACAGCCTGCGCGAAATCGCCTCCATCCGCTGCAGCCCGCGCAGCCGCCATGTCCTCCATGGCTTGAACGCGGTGCGACTCGCGCTGAACCTCGGGAGACATTTTGCAGTCCACAGAGTGTGCAGGGCGCTCAACACTCACTTCTTCACCATGTACCTGAATGCTCTCTGTTGTAACTGCGTCTTGGTATGTACAGCTTGGTTTGATCAGTACAGTCTTCTGCCCTTGTGCAGCTGGGACGTGTAGGGTGATCAGAAACCCCCTCTCTTCATCTGCATACAGGTCGCCGATATCGACTGACCCCTTACGTCCATCCACGGCCACTTCACTCACATATCCGCCTGACTTGATGGAGGTGAGCAGCACGCCTTCGTCTACACACTCGATGCCCAGCCGCATCTCCTTAACCACAACACTGAGGAGGCCACCAATACACTGAGCAAATCCATTCTGAATTGAGCCTTCGGCATCGATAAATGAAAATGTGCCGCTAGATGTCTCGGCAATAGCATGCATCGCAGCCGAGTCATGATCTAGACCGAAACCAAAGGTGTGGATCTGCACATGGTTGCCTGTTCCGGGCAGGATTGAGGGAGGAACAAGCATGCTGTGGTTTGTCTGAACCCCGTCGTCAAAAGGTGGCACTGAATATGTGTCTTGGCCATCCGACAGAAGAATGATGCTGCAAACAGGATTCTTCAGCCGACGGTGCTCGATGACCTTAGCACCCTTCTTAAGCCCATCAGAAATGTTTGTGCCACCACCATCAACAAGGGAATTCACAGCTTGCATGGCTTGCATTCGTCCGTTGACATTCATCTGACGAAGGGGAAAGAGCCTCCGTGCTGTAGACGAGAAGGCAATGACAGACAGCCGGTCATTGGGCCCAAGCGTCTGGATGACAAAGCACATTGCCTTCTTGAGAAGTGCAAGTTTGGGCCCTTTCATGCTGCCACTGACATCAAGCACGGTCACGAGGTCGAGAGGTGCGCGGGAGCTCACGGACTCCAAGGACTTTGGAGCCTTGAGATGAATCAAGATGGAAAAGACCTTCTGGGTCACTGATTGCTGGATGGCTTGCACTTCTGCATATGTCTTGATTTCAACCGAACCAGTAACTGCATTGCTCTCCTCCATGGTTTCAGAGTCAACATCTATCTGCTCGTCGTCATTGAAAATGTCTGCCTCGGGAGTACGGAAGACAGGAAATTGCTCCAGCAGATTTCCACTGTATGAGTTGGAAAGCCTGCGGATGACCGCCATGTGTCCGTCGTCCTGGGGCCAATTTACAGGGCTTACTCTAGCTCTCCCATGAGTGCCATCTGCAAGTTGAGTTCCCTGGAAGGGCAGTTGTTTCCACTCGGCACGGCATATTGGGCAGATATGGTTGCCATGCCTGACATTTGAAGTGATACAGTGAAAATGGAACTTATGGGAGCATTCAGCAGTAAACAGGGCCTGTCCGTGCCCTGTCCTCATACTACCAAGGCAGATGGCGCATACCCTCTGAAATCAAGAAAGCCAGCGCAAAAGAGTTAGCGTGCTAGAATCAGAGCTTGCACCTTAAGCTTAAAGAAAACATAGCTTCTACGCCAATTGCCTGTAAAATGTGCTCTGAATGATGCGTAAAAGAAATGTGCTCTGAATAATGTCACTGAAACACTTGGGTTGAAACATTCACACAAGTGCACTAACAGTGTTGCAGGTTTTCATACAACTTGGTGTGGATCTGCAAGACTGCATGAGGCTGGCTCCGTAGAACCAATCAAATGGAAGGGGTTTGTCACGCCAAAAGAAGAGAGTAACTAAAGTTTGGTTATACACCTATCATGGAGGCCCAACAGCCAGAAGATGCATATCTTCACACTTTGCATAGAGAACTACCAGTCAAACATCAGGTGTAGTATGACAATTAGTTATCAACTTACCATGCTTAATCAACTGAGAATTTGGGTATTAACACATGTAGACGCAGTCAGAAAATACGAACTGGAACATCCTAACACTGTATTTATAGGAAGCCTATGTAAGCATTAACAATTGGAGCGGTAAAACCAAAATAAATTAACATACTTTTTTTTTAAGAATTTTATTGAATGAAACCGCAGTACACATAGTCATGAAGGAGCTCGGGAGCAGTCTAATTGACTGACCAGACGAAAACTAACTACTATTTGGCTATATAAAGTGGGTTGGCAATTTGGCATCAGAAAATGTTCTTTATTAGTCAAAGTAATTCAGCACGTTGCATAAAGAACTCTGATTGTGTACGTCAACTAACAGAGAGCACAAAACCAAGTCAAATTCGATGGGCCTATCAACCAGTCAAAGCACATGGAAACGGCAGGAGAAGAGTGAATATGAAAAGATCAGTGCACGATGTAGTTAAATTTGAACCAACTGCACTACAGGGCATCACAGGTTAAGCGTGCAGCCACGAAATACTGCAGTTGTTCTTCAGTGATAATAACAGTATAACTGTAGAAAAACATGCAATAGGTCAGCTGCAGCTCTTTCTTTTTAGATGGATCAGCTGCAGCTCTAGCCTCCAAACTCAATACGGTAAGCCATGCCATGGCCCATGGATTTTATTTACTTAAAATTACCCGTTGTGGACAACTACACTAGTATAGTCTAATCCTCATTTGTTAATTTCATCTGGTGATCACAAGGTGGAGTACAGGTTGGAAAGACTTCTCAGTTTGGCAATTTCCCTGGAAAGAAAAATCCAACATCCTATCTCCTAAAATTATCTTCTAGGTGACACCCACAAGTCAAAACAAAATGAGGACCAGCTAGCATAGGGAACTACCAGTCAACATCAGGTGTAGTATGAGAAATTAGTTATCAACTTACCATGCTTAATCAGTCGAGAATTTGGGTATTAACACGTGTGGACGCTATCAGAAAATACGAACTGGAACATATAGTAATAACTTATTCAGGCAGCCTATGTAAGCATCGACAATCTGAGCGGTAAGCACAAACGAAAACGAAAATAATTTAATAACATGAAGAAAATACAATTTCTCTACATAAAATGGGCTGGCATCAGAAAATATTCTTTATTGAATAGCAAAAAATCATAGCATCAATAAAATGGCATGGAAACATAGCAAAAATCATAGCTTCTACCCCAATTGGTTATAAAACTGAATAATGGCGTTGAAAAACTTTGCTGACGTAAACATCGCACAAGCAAACTAACAGTGTTTTCATACGAGTAGGTGCAAATTGGAAAGACTGCACGAGAAGCTGTACAGCCAGTGAAATGGAAGGGATTTATCACGCCAGAAGAAGAGAATAACTAAAGGTTGGTAATATACTTGGTTATCAGCTTACTATGCTTAATCAACTGGGAATTTGGGTATTAAGTATTAACACGTGTAGAAGCTATCAAAAATACGAAATGGAACATAGTAATAACGAAAACCAAAAAGAAAATACATGAAGAAAATAAATTTTCTCTACATAAAGCGGGTTTGCATCAGAAAACATTCTTTACAAGCCAAAGTAATTCAGCACATTGCATAAAGGACTCTGGTTGTTGAAGCCAACTGACAGAGAGCCCAAGATCTAGTCAAATTAGATGGGCCTACCACTACCAACCAGTCAAAGCACATGGAAAGACAAACGGCAGAAAAAGAATGAGTATGAAAAGATGGGTGCATGGTGTAGTTAAATTTGAACCAATTGCAGCACAAGGCATCACAGGTTAAGCATGCAGCCACGAAATATTGCAGTTGTTCTTCAGTTGTAGCGGTATAACTGTAGAAAAACATGCAATCTTTTCATAAAAGAAAAAAATGAAAAAAAAATGCAATCCAGATCAAGTTGGTGATTTGTTAATTTCATCTGGTGATCACAAGGTGGAGTGCAAGTTGGAAAGACTTTTCAGTCTGGCGATTTCCCTGTGAGGAAACCTACCACCTTGGTGGCAGATGACTTGTGAAAATAAAATGAGGAGCAGCTGGAAGCAAGAGAGACAATTGGTAACTGAAAACTGCAGGCAGATAGCTGGTGACAGACCAGAAAGCAAAAGAATTGGCGTGACTCGTGACAGAATCAGCTGGTCAACTCGTTCCTTCTGGAAGGATGAATTGCACGAAAAAAAAACAGTTGGGGAATTGGTTAGCGCATTTGATAAATATATCACGGCAATACATATCGCAGCATTATCTTTTGATGTTAATGCAAGAGAAGGCGCAGCAACAAAATATTTTCTCTCCCGATTTTGTCTGTTTGACGGAGTCGGAGATGACACGCACAACTCCGTCAAACTCGAACACGGCGATCTTTTACTCCTCCTACCGTCGAACAAATCCAGATATGTTCGAGACGTTGCTGCTGCGTCGTCGCACGATCTTTTCGACCCACGTGCCCACGCGGTTTGGCACGGGCCGGAGCGAACGGAGGAAGGTGCCATTGGGGAATGGATGAGAATGGGCAAGAAGATGGAACCCTCACCTTGGAGGAGCTCCGGCTGCCGGAGCTGGAGAGCCGCCGCGAGGACGCGGACGGCGACCTCGCCTGCTTCTCCTCCTCCGTCGCCGGACCGGGCTCCGCCGCAGCCGACGGTGGATGCGACGCCGCAGCGGACGGTGGCGGCGGCGGCGGCGGGGCGTCCTCGAGGGCCCTCTGGCGGTCCGGCAGGCGGATGCAGAGCTTGGTGGCGAGCGCCCGCTTGGCCCGGTCCCACGCCGCCGCCATTGCTCCTCCCAGCACTCTCCCTCTCCCTCTCTCTCTCTGTCTCTCTCTCTCACACACACACACACACGCAGAGGTGGAAGCGGGAGCGGGATCGCGCGGCGGAGGAAGCGGATCAGGAGCGTCCGGAGGGAGGGAGGGAGGGAGCGGGGAGTTGGTTGGCTTGGCTCGGCTCGGCTCGGGTCCGCTCCGCCTTCCTCTCGTCGCGCGTTCGCCGCGGGCGTCCGTTTCTTGGTTTATTTACGACGACGACGGGGGCAACTCGTTCGTGTTTGCCCTCGGGCGAGAGGGTGTGGACGCGCCGAGGGCGTCTCGGGGATTTCGCGTCCGTGGCGCGCGGTGTACATGCCTGGTGGGCTCTGTCTGTCAGTCAGTCAGTCTGCCTGCCTGTCTGTGCTTCGAATTCAGAGTTCATCTCGTGTGGACGGATGAAGGATTGAATCCGTGGGTTTCGGCAGTTCGACGCGAGGAATGTTGAAGTTTTTTTTTTCTTTTTGAGGGTAACAATGTTGAAGGTTTTGGGGGGTCTGTTCGGGTTCGGTTTTGCGGACGGGGGCGGCTGCGTCTCCGCGTCTGTGTGGCCGGCGGCGGACCGGACCGAGTTTTGGTCACGGCGTTGGCGTGAATTGATCACATGAGTGTGTCTAAGTGTCACATTTGTTATTGTACATTTAAATGACCAAATCAAACATAAAAAAAATACTCACACGAATCAATTGACGTTCAAAAGTGGCACGATCATAAACAATAGCTTGAAGTTATATCAAGATGAAGTCAAAACTATGGTTGTAAGTCATCATTGAATAACTCTTTTAAAAAAGATCATAATTCATATGAAGATGGTCCAAGACGGAGCTCTTACGCAATAGTTATGACAAGTTCACAAATGCTCATGTTGACATCAGATTAAAGAATGGAATGAAACTCAATCAAGATGGCCTCTGATGAAAAATGTTTCAACATGAAAGTTGTGAGTCTCGTCGAAACGGTTGATTTTGATATAAAAACCATCTCAATCCGAGATCGTATGTAAAAGTTACAGACATCTGAGTGTTTCACGAGGCAGAAGTGGCGTGTCCCATCAGACATCCGTGTCTGATGGGTAGCGCAAATGATAGACTGTTTTGCGCGAACGATTATGCCCTGAAGATGGCCTCAAGTCGAAAAACGTTCAACACGAAAGTTGATCGTCTCGTCAAAACGGTCAAGTTTGCTTTTGGGCTCATCTTCATCCAAGGTGGTTTGTGGCCTGTGAGACCTAAAAACCGAACTGTTGTCCCAGATCCGAGCTCGATTAATTTTGGAAAGTTCAGACAAAAACAATCCGAATTTGACTAGGGTTTTGGACATGAATCCAAGCCTTTTCCTTGCACAGGAAGTCCAGCCGCCTCTTATATACCTAACGGGTGACGGACGATTGAACAACACACAATTGAACAAACACATCTACTACTTTTTCGTGTTCATCTATCTCCTACCCTCGTATCTTCTTCCTCGTTCTTCGTTCGTTCTTCTCTTGGAGGGCAGCGATCCACGAGGCCCTAGGGGCAATCAGGTCGACCTAGGGCAGCCCATAGCCACCGTGAGCCCTGACGGGGTCCCTCCCGGGCGTGTGGGGTTTCGGGTCCTCAAAAGCACCCGCCGGATTGCTTGCGTACCGTGCTTCCGGACGGGTCTCCTTCGACGTGAGCTGCGGTGCATCACCCCCGGCGTCGAGGGTACACGGTGACGTGTTCGTGTGCGAACAGAATCTTCATGTAAGATCAATAATTTAGGACTTAGATGTGCAATACTTGTCTCACATCTAGATGTGTTTTAGCAAAACCGTGATCACACATCACATTTGCGTGTGTACTACTATGGTCTAAGGGTATCTCTAATGTCCATCAAAACGCTACTAAATGTCCAACATCGGTCCGCGAATTGGTCTGGATGTATGAATTCCCGCAAACCGAGAGTAAACCTACAAGGAGGTTTGTGTGCGTCGGGACCTTTTGCCATGTGTCCGACACGTTGGATCCAGCAAAAAAACATTTAGAGCCCCCACTTTTGTCACGTCATCCCTTTGCCAAATTGCAGCGAACACACCCGACGAGTGTTCGATGAAATATCGTAGCCAAATTTATCGATGGTTTGTTGATCAATTCGGCCTCGGAGTACTTGTATGCTGAGTTTGTGGGTTCGCCCGCCTCATATGAGGACGACATGGCAATGATGCACGTGGTTATTGAAGATGTCCAACCTGTGAATGAGTATGTTCTCAATTTCAAAGGATCTGTCAAGGGGTATCAAGTGATGAACCGACAAAGGGCACAGGAGGCATATGATGCTGATGGACGAATAATTTGTCTCTGATGCGTTATTCGAATTCCTTTTCCATCGTCGATTCCGCATGAGCCGAACTATGTTCAATCTCCTCTATAATAGTTATCGGGCCTATGATGACTACTTCACCTTGAAGAAGGATGTCGTCTAAACCATTGGCTTCTCTAGTTACCATAGGTAACGACTGCTTTGAGGATGCCGCATGATCATAGATTCCTGGCACGAGTACCTCCAAATGTTTGAAAGCACATGCCTTGAAGTCACGGTCAAATTTTCAACTGCAATGGTCAAAGTGTTTGGACGGGAGTACTAGAGAGAACCAAATGTCAAAAACAACACACGGCTAATGGCACGGTCAGAAGCAAGAGGGTGCCCAGGTATGCTTAGATCCTTGGGTTGTATGTTATGGCAATGGATAATTTTCCCATATGCTCTACGATACAAGAGCAAGGCCAATGTCATTGCAAGAAGTCCACTACCATTCTTGAAACAGTTGCATCACAAAAGGCCTCTAGAATTTGTCACTCTTTCTTTGGGATGCCAGAGTCTTACAGTGACATCACCTGTTGCAACGTCTCCATTGTTTGTGACTTTGTAAGATTGTGTGCGAGACAAAATCCTTCGTGCAACTATACCATCAATGATCATGTCTACGACATGGCCTATTATCTTTATGTTGGTATCTATCCTTCATGGTCGACCTTCGTTAAGACCACCTCTGAGCCAAGGGATGAGAAAATATCTTATTTTTTCCCAAAGACTAGAAGGGGCTAGAAAGGATGAGGAGAGGGCATTTGGACTGCTCCAAACCCATTTTATGGCTGTTCGAGGAGCTGCAAAACTATGGGATCTAGAGATATTGTGCGAGGTGACTAATAACCCACAAGTATAGGGGATCGCAACAGTCTTTGTGGGTAGCATTTCACCCTAATTTATTGATTTGACATGAGAGGAGCCAAAGAATGTTTATCAGTCTTGGCAGTTGAGTTGTCAATTCAACCACACATGGGATATCTCTCTGCAGCAAAATTTTAGTACCACGGCAAGTGATAGTAGTAACAGTAAGAGTAATAGTGACATTAGTAATTTTGTAGCAGTTGTTACAGTAGAAGCAGCAGTAGTAACTTAGCAAGACTTGATATGTGAAAAGCGTCGGCACGTGGATCGATGATGGATAATAATTTAGATGATATCAATCATGTAAGAGTTACACACTAGGGCGACACGGAAATAGCTCTAGTCCATCAATGTAATGTAGGCATGTATTCCGCATATAGTCATACATGATTGCGATAAGAACTTGTATGGAATATTTTGTCCTACCCACCGTGGCAACGAGGTCGTATTGGAAACTAAGGGATATTAAGGCCTTCTTTTAATAGAGAACCAAAACAAAGCATTAACACATGGTGAATACATGAACTCCTCAAACTACTACAATCACCACAAAGAATCTCAATTATTATCACCTTGGGGTATGCGGATCAAGACACGTAATAGGTCCATACAACTTGCATGATCGATCCAAATCGCTCTTATATTCATGAAAACACAATAGGTTCAGAACTGAAATCGTGGCACTTGGGCCCTAGTGACAAGCATTAAGCATAGCAAAGTCATAGCAACATTAATCTCAAAACATAGTGGACACTAGGGATCAAGCCCTATCAAACTTAACTTGATTACATGATTAATCTTATCCAATCCCATCACCATCCAACAAGCCTATAAAGGAATTACTCACTCCCGATGGTGAGCATCATGGCGGTGTCGATGAAGAAGAGTTGGTGATGACGACAACGATGAATCCCCTCTACGGAGCCCCAAACAGACTCCAGATCAGCCCTCTCGAGGAAGGACAGGAGGTGGCGGCGGTTTTGTCTCGTAAAACGCGATGAAATCTTCTTCTCATTTTTTCTCCGAAGATACGAATTTATAGGTCTGGAATTAGGGTCAGAGGAACCACGTGGGCCCCACAAGCCATTAGGGCGCGCCGAGGGGGGTGGACACACCCTGTTGGCTTGTGGCCCACAGACAGCCCCCCTCCGGTGGATCTTAGCTCCATAATTCATTATTTGTTCCAAGAATACTTCACAAAATGTTTCGTCCAATTCCAGGAACTTCTATTTTTGCACAAATATAACACCAAGGTAGTTCTGCTGAAAACAGCGTCAGTCCGGGTTAGTTTCATTCAAACCATGCAAATTAGAGTCCAAAACCAGAGCAAAAATGTTTGAAAAGTAGATACGTTTAAGACGTATCAGTGACAGGTTGTGTGGTCATGCACAACATAATTTGTCGAGCGCTATTTAAAATTTGAGCGATGTATGTTATTGTTGCAATGCCTTGCCAATTGGATTTTGGAGACTGTTGCCAGAAACAATAAGACACTGATTTGTTAAGCACACACAAAAAGAAATAGTCTTTGGCGCACTGAGAAGAATGCTATATTCTTCCATGAAGTTCGAAGAATTTCACCGAGGAATATATGCTTTGCAGAGAAGAAAGAGATATATTTTGAGAAGAAATTATACCGAGAAGACTGTGTGAAAGAGTTGACCCCTTAAAAAGTTAAAATTGTTGTTGATGATAAGCAATTTTCGTTCGGTTGTCCGAAGAAGAATGACTGCAGTCGAGAAGTTTGAAGGTGAAGCGAAGATGTAGCATTTGTTTCCTTGTTCTTCTTTCTCCTTGTTTAAGTCATTGGACCTCCATACTATTAAGAGGTGTATAGGTATTCGATTTTTAGGTTTGTTGTGATGCTTAGCGAATCTTATGCAAGTCTGGTATAAATCTCTTTGTGCTTCGAAAGATTACTTGTTGGCCACAAACGAAGTTCTTCTGGAATGCCAGAAATATCCTTCGGTCTGAGGAGTTAGCATTACTTGTTCCTCAAGTAATGTACCATTGTGCTCAAAATCCAACCATTGGAAACGTGTCGATTGGCCATTGGTTGTGTGTCCTAGGTCATTTCACATGAGGGGGGACTGCGACTATAAATAACAACCCGTCTCAAACGTTTTTTGTTGGCTGCTCTGATTAAGATTCTGAGAAAATTGTTTGAGCACCCATCGCGAGAGATTTGAGTTCAATATCCACTAAGAGAAAATGGAGAGCCGAAAACTTAGATAGTGGTTAAGCATGATAGTAGATATGAGTTGATAGTGCTTGTACCTATTACTCTTGAGAGTTGCATAGTCTCCAGACGGATAGGCGACAACTTGTGTGACAAATAGTAATTGTCCTCACCAAGTCAAAGTCTTCAGCAACCAAGAGTAATTGTGGTTTGCGAAGCAAGTCCATCGAAGGTTTGGAGATCAACAAAAAGTATCTACCCCGAGTGAAATCAACTAAAGTCTGATCAGCTTCACATTAAAAGGGAATAGGGCAGAGAGAGGTTTGCTCATGTGTTCTATCACAAGTCCCTCCAACCAGACGTAGCTCTTTTGCACAAGAGTGAACTGGTCTATCAAACCATATGTCACCGTCGAGCATCACTAGTTCATTCTACTCTATTGAACTACTTTCTATGGTTAATATTTTGTGCTCTGTGTTTTGACAAGTATCTCTGATCATTTATCTATATCAAGTCTGTTTTTTATGCATGTTATGTCGTTTAGATATTTCAGTATGTCTTGCTTAAGGTAGTTTGCTTGTATGCTCGTTTGTTGATCATGTGGTGTTACTTTGTCATTCTGCTAAGTTGTGCATTGATGAATATCTCTATGTAGTTTGCAAGTGACGCGTAATACTATGTCTTCATGATATTCATTTTGTATCACTATTGTCATCATGTAATCGCTCTGTCACTATAGTAGAAGGATCATCATTCTATTCATTGAAGGTTATGTTTGATCTTTGTCATTTAGCTTGTTTTTCCTTCAAGTAACTGTGTCTATTTATATTCAGTCCCCCTATTCTACTTCTACTTCCGTTGATGGGTCTAAGGTATTTAAAATTTCAAAGAAATTTAAATCTTCCATCCCCCCTCCGGTCGATATAATCTCGGTCCTAACATATGTCCTATTGAACTTTTGTAGTAGAATCTAGCGACTTTTGAGGATTTTATTCAAATGTATCAACAAAATCGGCATCGAGCAACTCATGAGCATCTTTAGAATGATTTTGTTGAGCATTTTTGAGAGCTTCAGGGGGAGAACTAAGAGCAACTCTAGCAGACCGCGTAAAACGCTGACCCGCATAAGGCTTTTGCAGTTCGCGGAAAAAGGTATATGCGGGCCGGCGCGGGCGAGGTCAGACTCAAACCCCACAAAACGGACCCGTAAAAAACGATATTCGGTGAATATGCTCTTTTACGGGTCGACTACGCGGGGTCTGCTCGGGCGCCGCCGCGTCGACCCGCAAACCGAAGAAGCCCAATTATCGAATTCGACATCGATTCCGACAAATGAGTTCAAATTCAAATAATAGAAAACAGTTCACACACAAATAAAAGCTTAGTTTTGTAGGACATACGCAAAAGGGTTTTTTGCAAAAGCGACGACCACGTCCGGCATCATCTTGGTCGATCTTCACTCTGCGCCACCGAGTCCATTGAGGGAGTAGATGAAGGAGTCGGCCTTTTTGTAGCCTGATTCCTCTTCTGTTTTATACCCGAGACCTTGTCGGCCTTCTTCATCGTTGGCCGGGATCGCACAGCGGCGTTGGCGCCCGAAGCGCGGGCCTACCCAGCGGGGCCAGCCGGATTCCCACCCTGCACGGCCACATTGCCCTGCCACTTGCGGGCAGGCGTAGTGGTGCCTTCGGCGACGGCGGGGCCAACATGGTTGGCGACGAGATCCGCCGGAGGGGTTTGAGCATGCGCGACCTCGACGGTGACGGGGGACGGCAGGGAGTCAACCATGGCGGCGAAGAACTGCCGGGGAAGATGCCCCGGAGTGGGCGGTGGCAGGGGCAATGGTGGCGGAGGGGTGGGGGAGCGGGAACGGCCGCGCGGAAATGTCCCTTGCGCCAAATCTCGCTGCGGATAGGGGCCGAGCTCGGATCGGCCTCCCGCCTCGTGAATCTAAAGGTTGGAGAGATCTTTTGCCGCGTCCCGCATAAAAATTTACGGGTCGGACGCGTTTGCGGTGTCTGGTCGGGCAGGATTTTCCGCGCCGACCCTTATTTTGGCTGTTATTTTGCGGGTCGCCGCTATATACAGTGTCTGCTAGAGATGCTATAATAAAAGTGTCTGAATAAGTTGAATTCAAATTCAAACTATTTTATTAAAAAACTTTATGTTTGAAGTGCAATATTTATAATTGAATTATTGTTGCATTGGAATATTTGAGCAACAAGATTATGGACCAAGGATTAATTATTTTAGGTGCTTCAAATATAGGAAATAAAATAGGGATGCACATTTGATGCATAGAGTTGGATGACTGCCTCACTACCCACTGTTCACAAACACGTCCGGACGTGTCCGCAAACATTTAGAATGTCTGGTTAACAAAGTATTCCTCCATTTGGCACTTTCTGACTTTCCATATTTTAATTACTGAAAATCATTCATCGCTTGTTCTCCTCACTTTTAGGCAACGACAGTGGAGAGCGTGTCTTTCAGGCATACTCAATGAGCCAGAGTTTCTCCGATGTCATTTTAAACTCTAGCAGACTTTTTATATCGTGGACGCTTATAACGCGTTTACTATTCGCGATTGTTTTCTAATACGGGCCCAAAACAACCTGGCAGAACAGAAACCGAACATGAACCCGTAAAATTTAAAATCACACATTCGCCCGAGAAATTGAACTAGTTCATGAGAAGAATTACTAGCACTTGGTAATCTTCAAAATTCATACAAACTAGATTTTTTACAAGTAATATGTGGAGGAGCACACGCCACCGTAACCCCAAAATTGGGCTCATCGGAGCCCGGGGGAAGGGGGGAGGAGCTCAGTCCTCGTTGTCGGAGATGAGGTCGAAATAGACCTTGTCCTGCTGCTCGGCTACGAGGTGCCACTCTTCTTTGTTGACCGTGAACTCCCGCACCACCGTGATCCCCTGCTCGAGGAAGATCTTGTCGATATCGACGTCCCGTCAACGACGCTGCTCCACCTCCTCCTCCTCCTCCTCCAGCATAGAGTGCGCGATGATGGCCGCCTTCATGGTGTCCGCCTCTGTCGGGGGAGGTAATACTTCTGCCCGATGACGCCTCACCGCTTCGGCTCCGCCTCCGGCTCCTTCTTCACCGCGCGGAGCGGCGAGAGCTCCTCCGACTCTCTTTTGAGGGGCGTCCGTGAGCTCGAGGCATCGGCAGAGGAGCGCCTACCTGCGATCATACTCCTCCGTCTCGCGACGGAGGAGCGACGGCGGCGGCTCTAGGCCGTGGTTCGTGTACCTCCCGGCGGCTCGCTTCCTCGTTGTGTCGGAGGCAACGCACCACTGCCGCTCGGGGTCGTCGCCACCGCAGCCCGCTGACCACATTCCGTGCAACATCGAGAGGGGAGAGGGGGGATTGAAGTCACCGGCGGCGGGAAGTCGAGGGGGGATTGGGAATTGCGGTGGCGCGCGGATAGGTTTTCGACCTGTATCTCAGCCACAAACCCTTACATATACTACGCGTCAGGGGAAGCGATTTGCGGACCACCGGAAAAAAAGTTAAGGCCAGATGACTGTACGGGCTCTGATCTAACCAAAAAAACGACCCAACCCGTATAGTTATCGGATTTTTATGAACCGACCATTTTAAGCTAGAAATGTTTTAAGGCAATGATTAAACTTCGGTGTGTGCGCCTGTGGTGTTGGCAGTAACACGACTCCTTGATGGTGACTACTCGGGGTCCTTGTAGCAGGGCTTTTTTGTGTGTGTTTGTTTTCTGCTTTGGTAAGATGTATTGCCCTTCAGGCTGTTAAGTTTTTTCGATCCGATTTTTGTTGTAAATTATATCAATATTTTTCTTTCCAATGAGATTCTGTTGTAAACAGGCGAGCCATTTGAGGCTAGAAAATGGAATCAGGATTCAGGAGGAAGGATGTTGACCGAATAATTAAGAGTTAGCTTAGAGCACGCCTAACATTCACTGTCATGTACGATATGGTTCATCGCTTCCAAGCAACAATATGAATTAGTCTTCTTGGCTAGCTGGCGCTACATTTGTCCACGCCTTCTTCAGATAAGCTCCACACGAATGAACGAACGCGTTGAGATGCTCATGAAGGAATAATAACGACTTTTGTGTGTGTAGAACTGTGGATGTACAAAGCGATTGCCTTTGAAAAGGGGAATAATACTCGACAGTGCCACGTGTAAGGACATCTCCAAAGAAGACCATAAAACTCCGTATATATCCGATCACACTTTTGTTCATTTTACAATTCAACGCGGTACTGCATCGGTTCACCAAGTTGTTCGAAGTCTTTTTTTAATAAAGTAAAAATAAAATTGAGAAAGATATATCAAAGTCTAGATATCTACCTGACCAATCAAAAGGCTCCACGTGGTCCTATTCTCTTTTTTTCTTCGCACATGCATGGTCCCTCTCTCCTTCAAACCGCACACCAAATCATAAAATCCCCCATATGCATGGTCTCCATCTACTTTTTCTCATACTTTGTAATTAGCGTTGAATTGCTACCTCCTGTATCATGTCCACGGACCACGTTCGTACATAAAAACGGACATATACAGAGACTTTTGCGAATTGATGTTAAAGATGCCTTAAGACAATATAAGTAAGTAAATATGACCATGCTCAGATCCTCTTGGCTCCTCAATTTCGCGCTCTCAGAGCGGACGGAGTGGCGCCAAACTCCACGGGCTCCCCGAAGTCAAAATATCGAAAGGCAACAGTCTACAACTCTTATTCGTGGAGCCATGAACTCCGCGAAGTCAGAAATACTGAAGCGGATATAATGGAGTCGAGAGATTCCAAACAGGCTAAGTGGCCATGCCAGCCAAGAGTTCACTCTGGCGAGTTGCCACCAGCGGCAAACATATGTCAGCTTCTAAAAAAGTGTGCAGTTCACGTTGGGCGCACCTGCCGGCGACCGACAAACATGCCAGCACACAAAATGGGGCTAGTTCTACCATGCCATCTCGAACATGGTCATGCTCGCACACTTTACGGGCATACAAAAAACATGGTGCTCTCGGCCATGGATCACTCGTCGTCGATGTTGAGCATGTTGGCAAGCATCTTCTCGAACCAAAACCGCTTCCTCAGAGAGACCGTGCTCAAGTCCACCTTCATGATCTCGACTCCCTTCATCATGCAAGCAAGACGGACTTCTCTTGCTCTAGTGGGCAGCTTTGTTGGCCTCGATCTCGAGCATCTTCACTTGCTTCTCCGCCTCCAACTCAAACTTCTTCTTTTGGATCTCCATGAAGGCCTTGATTTACTCATCCTTGTCGCGCGGCATTTCTCCTCTCCTGAATCCTTGTTGGTGATCATGCCTTGGAAAGTAGCTTGCAAGGCAAGGGATCCCGCCTCGTGCTTGTCCTCTTTCTTGGAGTTGGTCTTTCCCCGCGGCCGCGGCTTCTCCCCCTCACCGTTCTCTTCAATGACTTCCTTCCCTCCACGCGCCCTGAGGGCAGCATAATGCGCCATGAACTTCACCTCCCTATTGATGATCATCCAACAATGGGTGAGGTCGAAGGACTTGCCCTCATGTTGGGCCTTGAATGCTTCCAAAGCTTGAAAGGCCTACAAATGGACAAGCAAGCAAATGAGCAAACATATGAGGCAAAACATGTAGCAAGCTTGTGCTAAAAGATGTCGGCATACCATGTCTTTGATGCTGAGGCCACTCACGGGATGGGCCTCGATGCTCTCAAGGGTGGCACGAAACTTGTTGCACTCTTGTTGTATCACCCTCCAACGTTTGTCGAGCGAAACCCACCCGCGCTTGCTCTCAAATTGGTACGGCTAAAACTTCTTGCGTTCGTGGAACTCGCGATGCACTCTTAGCCAAAATGTCGAATGCTTTTGCTCGACACCTATCTTGGGGTTTTGTCCAACGTCTCTCCAACATTCGCAAAGGATTTTGTTCCCAACCCTTGTGTATGTTCTTGTCCGCTTGCTCTTCTGCTTCTTGTTTGCGTCGTCTTGGGTGGAAAGCTCGGCCTCGAAGAAACAATGGTTCCCCATCGATGTCCACTTCATCATCTTCTTCATCTAGGTCGTAGTATTCGGGGAACTCGTGCTCTATCGAGAAAGAGCTTCCCACACCGATCTTGTCGTCCATGAAGTGGCCAGGTGTGCCTCCATTGTCTCCATCGAACATGTTGCACATTCCCTCGTGGCTAGCCATGAAAGGAGCTCGTCCATCTTGGCTTTGCGTCTCATCAGGATCGAAGGGAATACAACCACCTTTGAGGATGATGCTCTCCATGAACAAGTGGTTGGCCTCGTTGTCCGCAGCCGACATTGGGTCAAATAGGTTGCGGGTGTTCTCCATGGCGTCGGTCGAGAGCTCGCGATGCCATTTTTGTTTCCCCCCAGAGGACGATCTGTCGTCCACTGGGTGGCATTGAGATCGATGGCCTTGGGCACCGGCATGGATGGCGCGACCATGCTCACCTCTGGCGAGCCAAGCCTGAAAAGATAGACAAACATGAGGCTTGTGGGTGGTGAGGGTGGAAGTCGTGCGCCTACGGCGTGGTCGACATGCGTGGCGAGTCCCGAAGTCCGGGACTTTCAGGGAAGTTACCCGCGACTAGACCCGGCTCTGAGGATAAGTCATCTCTAGAGTTAAGTCATTTCTGGAGTTAACTCATCTCTGGAGTTAATTCATTTCTGGAGTTAACTCATCTATGGAGTTAATTTATTTCTAGAGTTAAGTTATTTTTGGAGTTAAGTCGGCCTATTACAATCATGACCCGACTATAATATTGACCCGGTTACAATCTTACCCGACATATTACAAGACAAGTTTTATGACTCTAAATATAAGCCAGCTCCGGAGATAAGCGGCTCACGGATAAGCCGGCTCATAGAGCTAACTAGGCTCGCGGAGCTAAGCGGCCTTACGGAGATGAGCCGGTTGATAGATAAGCCGGCTCACGGAGGAGCCGACTCACGAAGATAAGCCCGCTCTGGAGATAAGTCGGCTCATGAAGATAACTCGGCTCTGGAGATAAGGCGGCTCATAGAGATGAGGTAACTCTAGAGACGAGGCCCAACTTGAGGATGAGTCCCAACCTGGAGAGACAAGTACTGGTTTCCAGGAGTCCAAATACAAGGAGAGCCCCAACTTGGAAGACACGGAGGGCTTAAGGGACTTAGAGTAGGGCTCCGACTATGGAGATAACCCTAAATTTCTTGTAACCCAGGGACTAAGCTATTATATAAATGGAGTCCCTGGGTCATCACAAGGAAAAGTTTTAGACACACAAGTCTCTGGATAGATGTTTTGAGGACTCTCAAGACAGATGTTTTGGTAGCTCTCGAGGCAGGTCTTTTGATAGCTCTTGAGACAGAGGCGGTGAAATAGTCCCCTTGTAATGGAGATCATCACAATCAATAACAATCAAGAAGGACGTAGGCTTTTACCTTCATCGGAGGGGCCGAACCTGGGTAAACTCGCTTTTTCTCGTTTCCGACCAACCCCATCCAAGCTTTCACCTAGCAGGAATGGTCTCATAACTTAGTCTTCTCACAAAGACATCTGTCATGACAAAACCACGACAGGGATGAAGGGGCGATGAGCCGGTGATGGCTGCGGCCACTACGGCAACGACGAATCCGTCCTGGCCTTGGTTTAACCCAAGCATCAGCAGGGTCTGCCTCGTGGCCTCGCGGACGAGCTGGTTGTTCTTCGCGGCCTCGATCTCTTGCTCTGCGGAGGTGGCGAGGGTGGCCGCTGCGATGGCGTCAATCCTATCTTCCAGCACGCGACGGCGACACTTCCTCCTGGCCGACTCGAGGGCGCGCTCCTCGTCGGTCGGCTCCTTCTCGTTCCTCGGTTTTGCCGGCACTTTGCGAGCACCGCCGCCACGGGGCTTGCCTCCTTTGACGGCGACGGGGCCGATGGTGGCGAGGGAGGCGAGGCCGGCGCCAGCGTCCAGGGTCGGTGTGTCGTCCTCGTCCATGGCGCATGCACGGGTTGGGTTGTTTTTGGGAGGGGGAGTAGGGGGAAATGGTGACGCCGTGCCACCGACTGACGGGTCAAGCGAGGAAAAGGGTGGGCGTCACGCCCGCCCGTCCCTTGTTTGCGCCGATGCAAATCCTGCCTAAATTTAGGCCTAGAATAAGTCGCGGGTGGACAAAAAAGGACACGCATCCGTTTATGTTGATGCGTTATGTCGGGTTTGTTTCGCGTTGACCCAAACAAACATGTGTGGGCGAAATGGATCGGTCAGTTAGAGTTGCTTTGAAAGATCCCATGCCGGCTCATGCTTTCTATCTGCTTCACCTCCTTTTTTTTCTTTTTTTTTAAACATCTGCTTCACCTCCTTGATCGGTCCGCACAAACGTTGAAACGTACGTGCCATGCATAAAAAGAAATGTTTAGCTAGTGGCGCAAGCACGTACGTATACGTGCGTGGCTGCGTGCACGCAGCGGCGAAACCCCAAAAAGGCATGTGCTGCCCGGAGACATGAATATAAATGGACGTGAGCATGTAGGACGTACGCACGCACGCACATCCACGTCGATCAATGACTCTCTAGATTATTACTCCACGCGGGCAAATATACTTTTCATACTAAGCCTGGTCAATTAAGGGCTGCAACCATAAATTTTCGGCCGTATCCATCCGTGAACAAGGACCAGTCTACACGGATGTCTGGTGACATCCGACCATAGCCACATATATTTCAACCCATATTTTAATAAATCAGATCAAATTCATGCAAATCAGATGATGTTTGGATAAGAAATAGTACAAATCATCCCTATATAGCATGCAAATTAAGTGTAGTACAACAAGGTCTCAAATTCGACTACATTAACTAGATGTCTAACAATTTTTTGATCAACGAATCATGTCGATCCACACATATTGTCCCTTCAGCTTCATCCAATGATATGTGTACGTAAATACCCGTCCCTTTATCCTGTGAAACTCTACGCACAGTGCATGCGGGCTACATATAATCTGTAGATCAACATTGAGTGAATGAATCAATCGATAAGTTGAGACAGAGCAAGTAAAACTTACGATGTCGTCCTCTGCCGCGTGCAATGGCCTCCTTGCCTCGAGCTGATGAACCACGTTACAAAACTTGGTGATGGTGATCTGGATAGTGTGTCAGCGATACAAGAACGATTTCATATTGCGTGGTTGAATGATGTACATATCATAGGACACGGTGTGTTTTCGTGCGTGAAACGTTGCATGCAGTTGTCATCAGAAGGGCTTCCCTTTGGTCCTGCCTATGAAATCCGCGGATATGACCAGCCACGCATCACACAACAATTCATCCTCCTTGGCCGAGTAGCTCACCATCCTTCGTACTCTAAAAAATAAAATAGAGTTTGAAAATAAGCTCAATGGCATTTGGCAGAACACCTACGGGTGTGGTGACAGCCATGGAGGTCGTCGACAGGGGGCGGAGTGTACCTAGGTACAAACGGCTCCAGGGTGGAAAACTTCGTCGTAACACTGAGCGAACGTGTCGGTGCTGCTTGCGGACGTCCGATGGTGCCTCTGTGGCGGCCGAAGACGTACAAGGAGCGGCGGCGAAGGTGGAGGGTGCACCTGCAAAGCGAGGGAAGAAGGGACGGAGTGCAAGGAAATGGGACCGGAAGGGGGATTGGATGGGCTAGGGATAGATAGCGATGTTTTTCATGTCCGAACTTCCGCAAACCTCTCCCACATTTGTCTTCAATTTGCAGGAAAAATCACGTTTGGACCGCGTCGTGGACCCATATAGGACCACATTGGATGACTTTCGCGGTCCGACCTGTTGCAACAGGTTAACGGGTTCGCGTTGGAGATGTCCTAAGTTTGAACTATAATTGATTATTACCATTAGGGTTGCGAATGAGTTCAAACGAGTTGGACTAGGTTCAGGTCAATTTATACTAAGATTTGAGCGACCTCAAACTGATTCAAGCTTAAGATCAAGCTATAGAAAGTAGCTTGTGCTCAGCTTGTAAGAATCATGAATCGATCTCGAGCTAGTTCAGTGTTGATTAACATGTTTTTTCAAAATAATCTATGACTATTTTTAAGACGAGATATGCCATAACACAATATAAGAAACCGCTATAAAATAGAAAAACTCAAGGTAGTTTGATTTATTCTCACTCAATCTAAGGATAGTACTCTCTCTATAAAACATGTAAACATTTAGGTCACCACTTTTCTAATCTAAGCACGTTTATACTTCTTTGTAGAGGAAGTACTTAATAGCAGGAGATCGTGGATGAAGTAGCAAGAAAAGAAAAGAAATTTGTGTCTACTCTTAAACATTGGCCATAAATAACATGATATTTAACACACGACTGATCACGTCAATCGAGCGAGTTAATGTTGACTCAAGATCAACCAATTTCTCGATCAAGCTACATAAAGTGCTTATACCCAGCTCATTTATTTTTGGGTCAATCTCGACTCAATCAAAAAGACGAATCGGTCTCATGCAGCTCACAAGCCTTGAGTTTTTCTTACGGTTTCAGTTACCATTGTATTGGATGTTTCGGTTAATTAACTCGCATCTCCGACGGATGAAAAAGTCGTTCATGTCGTGGTCAAGGTTTTGGTGTTAGCTGCCGAACAGAGACCGCGCGAGTGTAAAAGCAGGCAGGGAATTAATAGAGCTGGAGCGCACCCCACCGCCCAGCTGAAATTCAAGCTCAGAAGATATCTATAGCTACAGCCTGCAGCAGGTCCGGCCGGGCCGGGAGAACCGGACAAAGCTTGAGCAGAGCAAGAGACAAACGTAGTGTACTAGTACGTGGCTGGCTAGCTAGCTAGCTAGCTGCAGATGACTATCACCTACGCACGTCAAAGGATGCATGAGGGCGACGGACGTACGACGTGATCGCGCACGTACGCCGGTGCATGTGCGCGGTCGTCCATCGTAGCCATGCATCAACTTCTTTATACGCTTTCTGACGTGCCCCGGTACCCATGATCTCGACGCGTAACCACAAAGACGCCGGAATCGGCAGCACCCCCCGGAATCCGATCCAGCTAGCTGGCTAGCTACAGCATCGGCCGCATATGTTCGGTGCTGTGCAGCTGGCTGGTCCGCGACGCCGGTGGCCAGTGGTTGCACGTATCTCATCTGTCCAGAAACGTATGCCCCGTCGAGAATTCATGCGTGAAAATGGGTAAAATGGGTCGACGGAGTAGGAAAGATCAGATGGCTGGTGCTCGTCCAGTCGCATGCATGCGCATGTGCCATGTTCGTGCCCGCTTCAGACGGCGCAGTTAATGCAAGGACCTGCGGTTCAAGTCCGGCGGCTCGATCTTGTGTCCTGTGGACGGCCATCACTGGAGTGAACTGCGACGACGCACGCTTGGAAAGAGCACGCGGGCCGTCGGCTCCGTCAGAACCACAGGTTCGGCGGCGCGCGGTTGGTGGGGGTGGACTTGCACGGGACGGGGAGGCGCCTCACTCGTCGTTCACACCTCGTCGTTGCGCTCGATCCGTCTGCACTTTTCTTCGGTCCAATTTGGCATGCAGCTCAGAGCTGACTCTCCTCCGATTTGGTTCTAGTGTGTCAACTCAAGCATGGACTGGGTGCAGGAGTAGCGGAGACTCAGAGTGACCATTTGCTCCTGTTATCATATCAGACAGACAACCAGCAAGATGCTCTGTGAGCATCTTGGATTTGGCCGAGGGCTTGTTTGGTTTGCAACTTAAGTTTGTCACGTCTAAACTTAGTCCTGTCACAATATTTTAGACATGAGTTTGGTTTGTTTTTTTGAGAATGATGGTGGAATTCCCCACCGGTTGTTATATTACTCGAAGGACGTGGCAGTCATACAGTGTTTTCATCAATGTGATAAAAACAACAAGGCAAGTGAAGAGAAAAGACACCAATACAATCAAGGACAGGGGACTCAGCTACGCTAAGCCAAAGAGAGGAGTAAGGTGCGGATCGTCAGCAGCTGACGACCTTCACGGTCGCCGAACCGCCTGCTCCACACAAGAAGATCGTCGGCCGCCTTCTGAAGGACCACAGTCGCGGTGCACTGCGGTTGTTGAAGACCGCGTCATTCCTGGCCTTCCAGACGTGCCAAAGGAGAACAAGCAGCCCATCGTGCCAGCACAGCCGCAAGACAGGAGGTGGGGGAGAGGAGTAGAGCACCTCGCTGACGCAGCTCAGGGTGACCATGTTGAGCCGCCCCCAAACCTCGGCAGCTCATGCACAGTCGATAAACAAGTGAACGGAAGTCTCGTCGGCGCCGCGGGATTCGCCCGAAGGGGTGGGGGAGCAGCCCTTGGCATGGAGGTTCACCCGCGTGCTCAGGCGATCGCAGGTGAGGATACGCGCGAACACCTTGATCTTCGAGGGGAGACGGGAGGCCCAAATCTTGGCAGAGTCAAGGTCGGAACAGCTATGCAGGGAGAGCACATGGTAGACCGTGCGTAAGGAGAACCGGGTCTCCGCGCCCCAGGCCATGGAGCACCGATCAGGGTGAGGGGAGAGGCGGACAGAGCGGAGCAACCCCCGCACTGCCTCTAGCTCCCTTGCTGCCACAGCCGACACCCGCGGCTGGAGGGAGATGTCGTCCTGGAGGACAACGGCGACGGTGACGTTCGGCCGCGTTGAGTGGGAGAAGAGCGCCTCGAACTGGAAGCAAAGGGCCCATCCGGGGAGCCACCTATCCTGCCAGAAAGTGGTAGCATGACCATCCCCGAGGTCCACGCGGGTGACCGCTCTGTACGTCGACAGGCCCACGTCGAGGATGCTCTGGAGGAAGGAGCGTGTAGACGACCCATCGCCAAGGTCGCCACGGGAGCACCGAAGGAACCACCTTTTCCAAGGCGGCCACTCCGGTAGGTGAAGCTTGCGAACGAAGTTGAGGAGCAAGCACATGTTTTGTCGTCGAATATTGCGGATATCGAAGCGACCTTTCTGCACATCAACAGACACCTTATCCCAAGCAATTAGACAGCGAGCACCTGAACAAGTATCCCTGCCGGTCCAAAAAAAGGCACGACGCTCACGATCGATTTGCTCAACTACACCCGGGGGAAGGAGGAACGATCACGTGAAGTACGTGGGGAGGTTGTTTAGAACGGAGTTGCGCAGGACAAGCCTACCGTCGGAAGAGAGAAGAAGGACCCGCCAACCGGAGAGGTACCGATCGAATGAGCGAAGGAGGGGGTCGTACGCGGAGACGGGGAGTTTGAGGGGGGAGAGGGGAAGACCCAGATAAGGCTGGGGAAAAGAGGAGATGGGGCAGCCATGGCGACCGCAACCACATCACTACAGTGCATGGCAATGAGCACAGATTTATGGAAGTTGATCACAAGGCCAGTCGCGCTCGCGAACGAGTCGAGGATGTTTTTGAGCTGAATGGCCGAGGGAAGGTCCGCGCGACAGAGAATCAGAGTGTCGCCGCATTTTGAAGAATGGGACACGACAGAGAGTGGTCAATGGGGTGGGCAAGACGGCCCGAAGCACTGGCAGAGGAGATAAGACGCTGGAGCACATCCGCCATGAGAAGGAAATGGTAAGGGGACAGGGCATCCCCTTGCTAGAGACCATTCCGGCAAAGGATCCAGTCCTCGGGACAGTTGTTAAGAAGGACGAAGGTGTGACCGGTGGAGAATTGGGCCTCCCGCCTCCGGTCATTTTTCTAACTAGATGTGGTTCACATGTCATAGGTTTGATTTTTTTTGTCAAATCTTGACACACTTATGATGAGTTTTTTTGTTAGCCACACTTTTTGTAACAGTCACACTTTATCTAATTTTAATTATGACAAAGTTAGTCATCAACCAAGCAGCCCCGAATCTAGCAGGTGCTCATGCACCATTGAACCGAGGGCTGTTCCAGGTGCCTTTTCAAACAGAAAAGAGTTAAGAAAGAATGCAAGGTAGACTATACTACTAAAAATCCAAATTTGAAGTGGCCAAAGAAAAAGGCCGCATAAGAGCATCTATGGCCAGACTTAACAAATCCGATCCCTCAAACATCCGTGGACGCCTTTCTGCTGTCGGTCGGGCGTTGTTCTCCCGGGAGTTGCGGAGTGCAATGAGGATAACCATTGCCCCTCCAAACCGCACGAAAAGACGCCCCAGTCGACGGATCCTGACTGCTCGTAGTCAGATTCGTTGCCCGTCATGACGGAGAAGACTGGAGATCGTCGGATGGAAGCTTGAGGAGCGGACTGGAGTGGAAAGGAGGAGAGTGGAGTGGCTAGGGCTTGGTCTAGGGAGGAGATGGAGACGAATATATGTAGGGTCAGGTGGGCCAGCATCGGCCGGGTCCGACATGCCGGATGCATCCGGGCCTCCTCATATCCACCTAAAATTTAAGCTGGATACCTGGATTAGATATTAGGGGTGCCGGTTAGTCCCCGTGTATGAGGCCGGTTTAAGACGTCTGTCTGGGTCACGTCTTTCTGATGGGTCACTAACCGGACCGAACGCCCGGGCGTTTGAAACGGTTTTGGGGCCGACTTTAGATGCTCTATGCAACTAGCGCGAGCCCGACAAGGATTTGTCGCTAATGGAGACACTAACTAGGAGACTGTTACCCCATACGGGAGACAACCGCAAGGGTCGCTTTCGTGACCTGGAGCGTGTCAAGTGATGCGTTTAGTTGCCGCCATGTGTCGTGCTCTCGCGCATCTTGGATTTTTTTTCTACACGCGTTTTCTGTTTTTGCTTTCTTTTTTCCTATATTTTCGTGAAGGGAAATGATATTATTTTTGCGAAGCCGCTTTTCCGCAAGAAGCACAACATGCATTATGTGAGAAGCGCATTGTTCTTTCAAAAAAGGTGTTGTGTTTTCATTGAAAAAATGAACTAAAAATATAGTTATGCTTTTGCGAGAAGCACTTTCTGATGCCAGAAGCACAACATGTACTTCCTCGAGAAAGGAAAACGCACAGGATGTGCTTCCCAAGATAATGTAAAAAATACAATTATGCTGCTGGGCTCCCCTTTTTTCTTTCAGTTTTGGTTTTCTTCCCGGTTTTAGTTTCTTTCCAATTGCCACTCTTTGTTCTCTTTTTTATTTTTTGGTTTTTGGATGTTTTTGTTGTGAATTGTGTTCATCAAAACATATTGACATGATTTCTAGTTATGAAGATCGCGACACGATAAATTCAAAGATGCAAACGGTTCCTGATTTCACAGTTCATGAGGCAAACCATTTTGCAAAAAACACATCTACAAAAAAGGGAAAAAATTGAAGGTTGCGACAAGTGATTCACATTTTGCACTAGAGTAGGTGGAAGTGAGTATTTCGAAGAGTAACCCTTAATTAGTGATTTTCGGCAAATGGAAGAACATGACATATTTAGTGGATCGGTGCGTAATCTTTGGGCCACGACCAAGTCAGGCCTTGTCAAATGCTCCTCTCCTTGAGAGCTTGCCCGTGTGCGTCAAGCCGGAAATTCCTATACGACGCACATTGCGTCAAGATGTCCGGGCTTCGCATAGGCTGAAGAGGGAGCCACGCTATCTGGGCCGGCCCATTACCGGTTGTGGGAATCCCGGTTTTGGGAACCTTCTAGACTTTCAAAAATATTCTGGATTTTCAAAAATTGTTCGAGATTTTCAAAATTTGTTCTTCAAATTCGATTTTTTTTGTTTTTCAGAAAAATGCTCTCAAATTTCAAAAAATGATCTTCAAATTCGGTAAATGTTTCTGCTTTGGATTTTCAAAAAATGTTCGGGATTTTCAAAAATTGTTCTTAAAATTCGAAAAATGTTTTTGCTTCTCGAATTTTATTCTGGATTTTTCAAAAAACTGTTCTGGATTTTCAAAAAATATTCTGTATTTTCTAAAATGCTTTTCAGAAAATGTTCTTTTTTGCGAAATTTGTTCTCAAAATACAGAAAATGTTCATATTCTCAAACATTGTTCACATTTATGAAATTGGTCTGGACTTTTCAAAGTTGTTCTCATTTTCATAATTTGTTCTCAAGATTGAAAAAAAATCGTGTTTTTAAAAAATTGTTCACGCTTCCATATTTGTTTGGGGTTTTCAAAATTGCTCTCTGTTTCATAAAAAAATCTTAAAAATCAAAAAATGTTCGTGCTTTAAAAAATTGTTCGCGGTCCAATATTTGTTCAGGATTTTTCAAAAACAAATTGGTATAAAAATTTGTTTTTCAAGATTCAAAAAATGTTTGTTCTTCAAAAATTTATCCGCTTTTTAATTTTTTTTCCCAGTTTTAAAAAACGTTCATGTGATTGAGAAATTTAACGTTTGTTCGTTTTGATAAAAAAAATGAAAAAGGGATGAAAAATGGCACAAAAAAGAAAGAAAACTACAGTTATCGCGTGCCTACTGGGCCGGCCCAGTCGGGGGTCGCCACGTGCGAAGCCCCGACTGGTTGCCGCAGCGAGCGGCGACTAGGAGCTCCTCGTCAAGCCAACTCCTATTTGGTGCTTAAGGCACTGGTTTAAACCCAACTAGTACATCGCACATCCCACTCCCATTCACTAAATTTTTAATGGGCCGACCCAACTAACGCACGAGCGAGAAGCTCTCTCCCTCAGAAACAACTAGTTAGCGAGCACTCCTTCGAAAGCCTTCCAGTGATTACTCCCACGCGCCATCACTTGGTGCATTCTTAGCCGTCGTCACATGTCGCGCTCTGAGTGTTTCCTTTGATTTTCGTTTGTTTATGTTTCCGCATGCGTTTTCGGCCTTCTAGATTAGTTTTTTTTTGGGGGGGGGGATTGGTGTTCCGTCTTTCTTAATTTTTGGACGATTTTTTTTCAAAAAAAAAGTTTTGCATGAAAAAAATGTGTTTTTTGCCTTTTTCACGAGAGGCACGTTTTTTTGCTTTTGCAAGAGGCACAACCGTGCCTCTCGAAAAGAAAAAAAGATGTGTTTTCTGTTTTTTTGCGAGAGGCATATTTTTGCTTTCGGAGAGGCACGTTTTTGCTTCCGCAAGAGGCACAGCCGTGCCTCTTGGAAAGGAAAAAACGTGTTTTTCTTTTTTGCGAGAGGCACGGTTTCCCCTTCGCGAGAGGCACGTCCGTGCCTCTTGGAAAGGGAAAAACGTGTTTTTTTTCTCGCGAGAGGCAAGATTTTGTTTCCATGAGAGGCATGATTGTGCTTTCACGAGTCACGACCGTGCCTCTCGGGAAGGTAAAAAATGTGTTTTCTGTATTGTTTTTCCTATCGCGGGAAGCTTGGGTTTTTGCGTTCGTTATTTTTTTTGAAAAAGTTTATGAAAGCCTACCAACATGATATCTAGTTTTGAAGATCTCTACGCGAAAAACCTAATGGTGAAAATGGTTCGAGATTTGGACACGCAGTTTAAGAAATAAAACGTTTTAAAAATACGGATCTACGAAAAAAAGAAAAACTCTCAGATTACGACAATTTGTCGCAACCTGGGGGATGGACGTGAACTTTAACAGATGTACTCGCCAATTAGTGATTTCGCCCTCCCTCGGTTTTTTTGATGCATCTTGAGCCTTCTTTCGGTCGGTTTTGGGAAGCTTATGGACTCTTTTCACCAGTTTTATTTTTTCCTCTATTTTGGGTTTCCAGAACGGTATTCGTTTGTTTTTATTTTTATTTTTACTAACACAAACTTTTTTCAAATTCATAAAGTCTTCCAAATTCATGAACTTTATTAGTTTTGTGAAATTTTAAGCAAACACGAACAATTTTAAAGTTCATTAAATTTGTATAAATATTTGTGAAAAAAATCAAATCTGCGAACTTTTTAAAAATTGTGAACAGTTTTCAAACCTGTGTGGAGTATACGTATGGAGTATACCCCGCGACAGAATACCTTAGTTCACGGGCCTGGCCAATTGTGCCTCGCTGGGCTATCTACCTGCTATTTGATACAATGAGCGTTAAACAAAGTTTAACACAAAAGGGGCCAACGTCCAGTAGTTCATAGCAGGTTGTATTCTTCAGAGACTATGAGTATAAAAAGGATGATCCTAAAATGATCATCCAATGGTTATTGAGAACGAATCAAATCAAATGATTCTATTTCTCAATCTTTCTGATTAGGTCCTATGTGAAGTCAAGGGGATAAAAACAACAATCGTTAGGGATTGGACTGATCAACTAAAACAAATGCGTTAGGCAAATTCATCCAGATCTGCGTAACTTTACTGATTTATTTTCATTTCTTTCTTTTGAGCTTTATTACTTATTCTTATTTTATTTTTACTGTAGTAAAAATGTCTAGGCAATCAAAATTTCATTTAATTTATTTAGGATGAAATGTTAATGGTATTTTTAAATGTATTCACCTATTTTATATATTTTTGAGCATTTTAGAAAATCCAAAAAATAAATGTAATACTGTCATTGAAATAGCATCTAAGTTTTCAAGTTTTTTTAAATGCTTATTCGGAAAATGTTCAGGTAGGTTTTAAAAGAGTTTTCATAACCCAAAAAATGTTCCTGGTATATATGTTGTATATTCAAAAATCCCTCCCGAAATTTTGAGAAAATGTTATGTATGTGTGAAAATATGCTTTAGTTTGCATTTTTTATTGAAAAAACTTCACATAATTAGAAAAGACATTCCATATTTGTAGAGAAAGAATCATGTTTTTGTTTTTAAATCTTCATGTTTCTCAAAAAGAAGTGTTCACGATTTTTTTAAAGTGATCATGTAATTTAAAAAACCTTTATGTATTTTTGAAATGTTCGTGTAATTTTACAAGTTTTGACAGATTTATAATAGACATTATTACTACGACATATTTGTATTTCATTTTGCGTAAAATAAAAAAGATTAAAAAATAGATCGGTATACTTTCAGGTGGCACTTTTCAGAACAGAAACAAATGCATAGAGAAATGGCCATACTGATTAAGTAGTTACACAAGAGAAAAAATCACCAAATTTATCCCAGTAAAATAAGCAATAAAAATATTTGTATAAATTTTCCTTTTAGTTGAAAGAGGACTACGGTGGCGGCTCTTTCCTACTCCTAGCTTGCTAGGTTTTCTCCTGCCTGCCGCCGGTGACGTCCCCGGACTACCTCGTCTTCTATGGCCCTAGAACCATGGAGGCGTGGCGGATGCCGGCCCTTGCCGAAGGAGGGTTCATTTTTTTCGAATGTTTTTTTTGTTATTGTTAG
Source organism: Hordeum marinum (assembly GCA_022496015.1). NCBI lineage: Eukaryota > Viridiplantae > Streptophyta > Magnoliopsida > Poales > Poaceae > Hordeum > Hordeum marinum. Next base: position 491,978,109 of record CM039675.1, read on the forward strand.
GGTTTGTGTCCTACTCAGAGATGCGAGACGGCGGCAACGACTCTCTGTAGATGGAATATGATCCTCCTCGCGTAGCCTCCATTCCGATGGTGCTTCTAGCATCGTCGAAAGGCATGTAGAGGTTGTCTCCGGCGTATCTTGTGGGTTCCGATCGGCGTTTGTCATTCAGTTGATCCACGTGTATCCGATTTTTGTTCGTATGTGTTCGTGTGTCCACTGGTTGGATCCTTCCGATCAACACTTTTTTTTTATCGGTGGCAGTTGTTGTTGCTGTTGTTGCTAGCCGTATAGGGTCTTAACACGACGACTTCCCGATTATGTACTACTACAACAAGGTTTGTCTGGCTTCGATGAGGAAGGGGTGATGACGGCGGTGCACGTTCGGCCTGCTCCAATGCTGGTAGTCGTCGCTCCGTGGTCTACGGACCTGTATGTATTTTTTTTTGATGTTTTTGTATTATCCAGATGATTGATAGGTTGGAAGTTTTGCTTGAAAAAAAAATCAAAGTCCAAACACGTTCCAAATGATAGCTCGTACTCCATTTCGGATGCCATATGGCTACTGGTTTACGTCCTTCGGAGTTTGGATCTTCGGTTCGGAGCTCCCGGCATCTTCTTCTGCAGCCACGGGCTGCTGCTCCTGCTGCTGCCCTTGCTCGGCAGACGCCCCCCGCGCTATTCGCGAGCGCAGCAGCATGGCGCGCATGGCCGGCGTCGCGTACGACATCGTCGCCTCGTTCGACGCCTCCGCAACTGGCGCAGCCGCCATATATCCCGCCGCGTTGGGCCCCACCCTTCTGCTCATCCTCCTCGGTCCACTCCGCGCCGTCACCGACGTCTGCTCCTCCTCCGGCTCCAGCATCTGCCTTGAGGTGGCGCGTTGCTGCTGGTGCGCGCTCATGCCGGCGAGCATGTACGCCCGGCCCGACCGCAGGTAGCTCTGCCGGTTCGACACGCGCCCGCGCATCTCCTGCAGCTCGGCCCCCAGCGCCATGATCACGGGGTCGCCGTCCCCTGCCGCCTCCGACTGCTCCAGCGCCCGCTGACGGTTCTCGAGGATCTCCACGGCCTCTTGATGCTCGCCCCGCTCCGCCGCCGCCCTCGCCGCAGCCATGTCTTCTGCCGCCTCCACCCGGACGCGCTCCCGCTCCACCTCCACCGACCGCTCCGACGCGTCCAGCGCGTGCTCTGGCCTCGCCACCACTGTGTCCTCGGCCGTCACGCTCACGTCCGCGCCGGTCGCCGCGTTTCTGTAGCTGAAGATCACTCTCATCAGAGCAGTAGTGTCGCCGTCCGTCGCTTCGGCTGTTGGCACGGTCAGAAACAGCAAGAAACGCCTCTCCTCGTCGGCGTACAGTTCCCCGACTCGAACAGACGCAGTGCGGCCGTCCTCGTCGACGCGGCTCTCGTAACGGCCGGACTTGACGGAGACAACACGAACCCCAGGGTGCACGCACGAGACGGCGATGCGCGCCTCCTGGACCACGACGGAGAGCAGCCCGCCGATGCACTGCGCGAACGCATCTTGTATCACCGCCTCGTTCTCGATGAACGAGAACGTGCCGCCCGTCGCCTCGGCCATGACGTGCATCGCAGCGGCGTCGTGGTCGTTGCCGAAGCCGAAGGTGTGGATCGGCGCCGACCAGTCGCCGTCGGCGCCCGTGCGCGCGAAAGAGGGCGGGACGAGCTCCTCGTAGTTGCTGGCATGGACGCCAGACGGCCCGCGACGCCTCATCATGGTGTAGGTGTCCTGGCCGTCGGAGAGGAGCACGACGCTGGACACGGCGTTCCTGTGCCGGCGCTCGTCGAGTACCTTGGCGGCCGTGCGGAGCCCCTCGGCGATGTTGGTGCCGCCGCGCGCCGCGAGGGACTCCACGGCACTCACGGAGAGGGCCTTCCCCGCGTCCGACATGCGCGTGAGCCTGGTCAGCCGGCGTGCCTCGGAGGAGAAGGACACGACGGAGAGGCGGTCATCGGGGCCGAGGTTGTCGATGACGAACCGCATGGCCTGCTTCAGCAGCGCCAGCTTGTGCCCGCTCATGCTGCCGCTGACGTCGAGCACCGTCACGAGGTCCAGCGGCGCGCGCGGCTGCGGCTTGTCGCTGCCAGCCGCCACGGTGTCGGCCATCCCGGGAGCCTTGACGTGCACGAGCACGGCGAAGTTGTCGCTGGAGGAGGCCCTGGCGACGGCCGGGTACTCGGCGTGCGTGCTGACGACCACTGCTCCGGGCGACGCAGCTGCCGGTGTCCTGTCAGCTGGCTCCCCGGAGGCCGGCTCCACCTGCTCGTCGTCGTCGAAGACAACCGAAGGCGCGGGCGGCGGCTGATGCTGCTGCACGGTATGCAGGTGCGGCGGCGGCTGGTGATGCTGCATGACATGGGCGTGCGGCGGCGGCTGATGCTGCTGCAAGATATGCACGTTGGGCGGCGGCGGCGGCGCCTGCGCTGGGAACGGAGGCATCCCGGCATGCATGGGGGGCGATGCTACCGGCTCGTTGGGAGGCTGCACGGCGTGCATGGGAGTGGGACGACCCAGCCTAGGCAGCACCGGTGCGGCGGCGGGCCGCAGGAACGGCAGCTCTCGCCACCGCGCGTTGCAGAGCGGGCAGACGAGGTGGCCGTGCGCGACGCTGGCGGAGATGCAGTTGAAGTGGAAGGTGTGGGAGCACTCCGCCGTGAAGGTGGCCTGCCCGCCGCCGGCGGCCATGCTGGCGAGGCAGATGGCGCAAGGATTCTCCTACGCATGCACAAACAAATACAGCATTAAGATGCTTTGATCCAGGAGGTGAAATATCAATCAAATCGGTGACGAAGACTGCCTATCCGTAGCAAAATTAAACGGAGAAATGATCCATTTGATTACCTGGTCGGGGGCTTCCATCTCTCCAACTGCAGGCTGCTGCGGAAGTTGAGATGAAGCAAGTGAGCAGGGCAGCAGCGGCATAAAACGAGGCAGATGCTTCGCGCGGAAGGAAAATAATTCTGGCACTGTTGATTTCCGCCGTGGATGCCACGTTCGTCGTGCTTGACCCCGACCCAAATGCCTGAATAATGTGCTGAATTTCGCGGAAGAAGTATGGTCATCCAGTACGTCGTCTCCTTCGGCTGTAAGCCATTGACAGCTTCACCGCGTTAGACAAGTGGAGACCGACAAGGAGTGGCCGATGAAACTGAGGTTATCATTCGATTTTTTTTAGGGGGCAGGTATTATCCGGAACCGGAATTTACACGACTTGTTCGCGGAAATGACTCCGTGCTACCAGATAACGAGACGCGGGTATTAAGTTTGCTCGTTGCGTTAAGGAGAAAATAAAGGACGAGAATACTCTCTTGGTAAAGAAATATAAAAATGTTTAGATCATTAAAGTAGTGATCTTAAGGCTATTATGTTTTTGCGTGGCTAGCTCCCATCTAGATGAGAATAAACTAAATCACATGTAACATATACTTTCTTCATTTCATAATGTAGTGCATATAGATTTTGATAAAAATCAAATTTTGCTAACTTTGACCAAATTCATAGAGAAAATTGTCTATATATACAATACCAAACAAGTACATTATGAAAATATAACTCATGATGTATCCAATTATATGCATTTGGTATTCTAGATATATTTATTTTTCTCTATAAATGGTCAAAGTTTCTAATGTTTGACTTTTAAAAAAATCTATAGGCACTACATTGTGGAATGGAGGGAGTACGCAATTTGATTCTAAGCAGAGATTCCTGCGGATTTTTTCTTTTTCTCATTTTTGTTTAACAAATCAATGATGTGGGATGAAATTCTCATTAAACTAGATTATACCATGCAGTGAATATAAATATTTATATTAATAACATGTGAACCAAAATTAAAATACATATGAACTGTTATATTTAGTATATTTGTTCCCCGCAAAAAAATATTTAGTATATTTGTAAAATATTTATTTAATAGTATAAGTTTAATAATAGAATGAAAATGTTTTTTCATGCATGATTGCATGTGATGGTGTGTCTTTTCACGTGCATGGTTATATGTTGAGGTGAGTTTGATTCCATCTATAATATGATGGTGTGACATATTTGCATGTTAAGATAGATAAGTTATTAGGCATGATTCTCTTAGATACGTAGGACGACACTCATATAGATCCCAGATGTGCGACATTTCACCCTGCCAGCTTTGAGAAAACTCGTCGAGCGTGACATACGAGATGAGATCATTGCACAGTTGCTCGTACTAAGTAGATGAATAGATTCATTTTTTTTCCAAAAAAGAAAGAAAGAATTGTAACGATCTCAACTACTTCCTTCGTTCCTAAATATAAGACCTTCTAGAAATTACACTATGAACTACATGCGGATGTATATACACATATTTTAGAGTATAAATTCACTCATTTTGTTTCGTATGTAGTTCACAGTGAAATCTTTAAAATGTCTTGTATTTAAGAACGGAGGGAGTAGATCTCAAGCCGAGTGAAAATCTCAGGTATTTCATCATGCCCTAGCAAACGAACAACGCATAACACATATGCTTATTCTGGATGATGGAGTATCCGTTCCCTCGTGAGAGATCGCCGTAGACATCGAAGAATTGGCTAGAGGGAGAGAGAACGAGATGGAGCCGCCGTCGTATTGTGGTTCTGTGGATGGATGATGCAAGGCAGGGCAATATAGTGGACGATGACAAGTTATTGCCTAAATTATGACAATTAGTCTAACTTTCCATACGAGTGTTTCCATGTATAATACAAAAATCCCACCTACAAGTTATTAGAGGTAATAACACCGGTGGTGCTCGAACTTATCGGAGATGTTCACTTTAGTGTATAAACCTGTAAAATACGTCAAATTGGTTTTAAAACTTGACGCGGGTGTGTAAATACGGTGCTAATGCTATTTGTAGATGTAAAGTGTGCTGACATGACATTGTATTGGACCGACGTGTAAATTATAATCGTACTAATACGCATGTTACAGACATTTTTGTGGTATTAATAATTATCTCGTGGTATACAAATATTTGCGTGCATATTTTTTAGATATATTAAAAAGGCCCCTAAATTATAAATATTTATGGTACGTAAATAATAATTTCTTGGTGCACGAATATTCGTGTGCACACAATATAAATATATAGATGTATGCAATAAACTAATATACTAAAAGTGATCCTGTAAGTTAAAAAAATATTAACATATTAATTGTAAAATATATTTTAAATATAGTGAATACAACATTTTTGGACATGCACGGCTAATATTTAATTTGAAGAAAATTAAGGATAACAACATTTACTAAATACTTACGAATATTCACTTGTGTATAATTTCGCTCATGGATTGTATTATTAATATTATATAATGTAAATATAATCAACGAGTGAATATTCATATATGCACTTTAAATTTTAAATTATGAATAATTTTTAGTTATAGAAACATTTTCTTACACAACATACTTATGAATTATAAAATGTGTCTATAGTTACTCAAATGTTTGAATAATTAAAATAATATTCACGAAGTGTAATTTTAAAAATATTTATATTAGATTACACAAATTTTTTATTATACATTTTTTCAGTTATGTTAATGTTTTTAAAATAATACGTGAATATTCTAAAAGGTACATGAATTTTATTAAAAGTTAGTTATTCTAGTTATATGTATAATATTTATAACTATTAATACCACACGTATAATTGACCTTTATTCGTATTACCGTGATTTATATTTTATACAGAGATTTTACGTTTTTTTAAGTGAACGTGTGTTAAATGGCCACACGGCTCCTACGAATTTAAATAGTAGAAGTTTTTATTTCGACAGTACATTAGATCTAACGGGGAAAATACACATATGAGTTTGTCCGGTGGATTGACTAGCATAGGTAGCCCGTACTCTTCACTTCCTCAGGTTCGACCCTGGTGTTCATCAATTTTTATTTTATTTTTATTCTGTACCGACAGACAGGGCCCGCTTGTTATATGAACATAGTATTTAGCTAAAATTATGTTTTATCTCTACAAGTGAACCCCATGCCATGTCAGCAAAATATGGTGCCATGTCAGCACACTTTATGTCTGTGAATGGGGTTAGCACCGTATTTGCACGTTCATGACAAGTTTTAGAACCAATTCGACGTATTTTTCAAGTTTAGACACTAAAGTAAACATATGTGGCAAGTTCGTTGTTACCTCAGTACAAGGTGTTTCTTTTAACATAAAGCAACGGAAGCTACTCATAGTACATGCATATACTATGAACGCACATACACTCTATCTCTGTGAGCTCATCCAAAATACAAAGTTGGCACAACATTTTCAAAATTGACGAGGTCGCCCATGTGACTCATACTCAACGAAAACGTCTCCTTCCATTGAACGAATATCCGGAGGAATAAATCCAGAAAAATGCGTGTCAAGCCTCACTTGAACTCTAGCGGGTTGATTCCACCACAACGAACCTAATCATATTAACTACGCCTAGTTCGCCTCTAAAAGTCGTTAAAAGGATGTTAAATTCAGCTTTATCCTTTAAACGACACCTAACCGAACCCCTATTACGGTTAGAGGAGGATATGTATCCTCTGCACTGCCTCGACTTCTAATTTTGCTTGGCCACCCGCAGAGTAGAAGTTTTGTTCTCTTCCCCATGCACGCATTGTCTCCACCCCGCATCGTGTCGACGGCGGCGTTGCTTTCCTCGACTATCCAACGCCTCCGCTGACACCCCGTTGCCTTCGCCAAGCTTGTTGCCCTCCTTCCTGATACGTCCATTTTGCATCATGCTTTTATATTGATATTTATTGCATTATGAGGTGTTATTACACATTATGGTACAATACTTATGCCTTTTTTTCTTATTTCACAAGGTTTACATGAAGAGGGAGAATGCCGACAACTGGATTCTCGAGTGGGAAAGGAGCAAATCTGAGATACCTATTCTGCACAACTCCAAAAGTTCCGAAAAGTTACGGAGAATTATTTTGGAATATATAAAAAGTACTGGGCGAAACAGATGCTAGAGGTGGGCCACCAGGAGGTGACAAGTCTGCCAGGCGCGGCCACCCCCTGGCTGCGCCTAGCAGGCTTGTGGCCCACCTGGCAGGCCCCGGACGCCCATTTTCTCCTATATGTTGGGTTTTGACCTGGAAAAAATCAGGGGAGAGCTTTTGGGACGAAGCGCCGCCGTCTCGAGGCGGAACTTGGGCAGAACCAATCTAGAGCTCCGACAGGGCTGTTCTGTCGGGGAAACTTCCCTCCCGGAGGGGGAAATTGAAGCCATTGTCATCATCAATGATCCTCTCATCGAGAGGGGGTCAATCTCCATCAACATCTTCACCAGCACCATCTCCTCTCCAAACCCTAGTTCATCTCTTGTATCCGATCTTTGTCTCAAACCTCAGATTAGTACTTGTGGGTTGCTAGTAGTGTTGATTATTCCTTGTAGTTGATGCTAGTTGGTTTACTTGGTGGAAGATCATATGTTCAGATCCTTTATGATAATTAGTACTCCTATGATTATGAACATGAACATGTTTTTTGAGTAGTTACGTTTGTTCCCGAGGACATGGGATAAGTCTTGTTATAGGTAATCATGTGAATTTGGTATTCGTTCGATATTTTGATGAAATGTATGTTGTCTTTACTCTAGTGGTGTTATGTGAACATGGACTACATAACACTTCACCATTATTTGGGCCTAGGGGAAGGCATTGGGAAGTAATAAGTAGATGATGGGTTGCTAGAGTGACAGAAGCTTAAACCCTAGTTTATGCATTGCTTCGTAAGGGGCTGCTTTGGATCCATATGTTTCATGCTATGGTTAGATTTATCTTAATTCTTATTTCGTAATTGCAGATGCTTGCCACAGGGGTTAATCATAAGTGGGAGGTTTGTCTAGTAAGGGCAGCACCCAAGCACCGGTCCACCCACATATCAAATTATCAAAGTAACAAACGCGAATCAAATGAGCATGATGAAAACTAGCTTGACAGAAATTCCCATGTGTCCTCGGGAGCGCTTTGCTTTATATATGAGTTTGTCCAGGCTTGTCCGTTGCTACAAAAAGGATTGGGCTACCATGCTGCACCTTTGCTACACTTGTTACTCGTTACTCGTTACAAATTATCTTATCACAAAACTATCTGTTACCGATAATTTCAATGCTTGCAGAGAATACCTAACTGGAAACCTCTTGTCATTTCCTTCTGCTCCTCGTTGGGTTCGACACTCTTACTTATCGGAAGGACTACGATAGATCCCCTATACTTGTGGGTCATCAAGAATCTTTTCTGGCGCCGTTGCCGAGGAGTGAAGCGCCTTTGGTAAGTGGAATCTGGTGAGGAAAAATTTATATAGTGTGCTGAAATTTACTGTTACTTGTTACTATGGAAAGTAATCCTTTGAGGGGCTTGTTCGGGGTATCTTCACCTCGACCGGAAACACAATGAGTTGTCCCTCAACCTACTGAACCTACTGAAAATATTTATTATGAAATTCCTTCGGGTATGATAGAGAAACTACTGGCTAATCCTTATGCAGGAGATGGAACACCACATCCTGATTTACATCTAATCTATGTGGATGAAGTTTGTAGATTATTTAAGCTTGCAGGTCTGCCCGAGGATCACATTAAGAAGAAGGTACTTCCTTTATCTTTGAAGGAGAACGCATTGACATGGTATAGGCTATGTGATTATATTGGATCATGGAGCTACAATCGATTGAAAATGAAATTTCATCAGAAGTTCTACCCAATGCATCTAGTTCATCGTGATCGGAATTATATTTATAAATTTTGGCCTCGTGAAGGAGAAAGAATCGCTCAAGCTTGGGGGAGGCTTAAGTCAATGTTATATTCATGCCCCAATCATGAGCTATCGAGAGAAATTATTATTCAGAATTTTTATGCTCGGCTTTCTCGTAATGATCAATCCATGCTCGATAATTCTTGTGTTGGTTCCTATATGAAGAAAGATATTGACTCCAAATGGGATTTACTGGAAAGAATTAAACACAACTCTGAATACTAGGAACTCGACGAAGGTAGGGAGTAAGGTATGAACCTTAAGTTTGATTGTGTTAAATCCTTCATAGACACCGATGCTTTTTGTGAATTTAGCACTAAATATGGACTTGACTCTGAGATAGTAGCTTCTTTTTGTGAATCTTTTGCTGCTTATGTTGATCTCCCTAAGGAGAAGTGGTTTAAATATCATCCTCCCATTGAAGTGAAATTAGTTGAACCTCTTAAATTTGAAGAGAAAACAATTACTTATAATGTTGATCTTGTTATTCCCACTGCTTACATTGAAAGACCACCTTTCCCTCTTAGAATAAAGGAACATTCTAAAGCTTCAACTGTTGTTTGTAAGAGCTGTGCTAGAACACCTACACCCCCTGAGAAAATTAAAGTTGAACCTAGTATTGCTATGTTTAAGGATCTCTTGGTTAATAATATTGATGGGCATGTTATTCAATTTTGTGATGAAGCCGCTAGAATTGCTAAACCTGATGCTAAAGATAAACATAGACCCATTGTTGGCACGCCTGTTGTTTCTATTAAAATAGAAGACCATTGTTATCATGGCTTATGTGATACGGGTCTAGTGTGAGTGCAATTCCCTTTTCCTTATTTAAAGAGATTATGAATGATATTGCACCAACTAAGTTAGAGGAAATTGATAATTCACCAACTAAGTTAGAGGAAATTGATGTTACAATTAAGCTTGCTAATAGAGATACTATATCACCAGTTGGGATTATTAGAGATGTTGAAGTCTTGTGAGGGAAAATAAAATATCCTACTGATTTTCTTGTTCTTGGTTACCCACAAGATGATTTTTGTCCCATTATGTTTGGTAGACCCTTCTTGAATACCGTTAATGCCAGGATAGATTGCGAGAAAGAAACTGTTACCGTAAGTTTTGGGGATACGTATCATGAGTTTAATTTCTCTAAATTTCGTAGACAACCCCATGATAAAGAATTGCCTAGTAAGGATGAAATTATTGGCCTTTCTTCTATTGTTGTTCCTCCTACTGATCCTTTAGAGCAATATTTGCTAGACCATGAAAATGACATGCATATGAATGAAAGGAATGAAATAGATAAGATTTTCTTTGATCAGCATCCTATTCTGAAACACAACTTGCCCGTTCAAATAATTGGGGGTCCTTCTCCACCTAAGGGTGATCCCGTGTTTGAGCTTAAACAATTACCAGATACTCTGAAATATGCTTATATTGATAAAAAGAAGATATATCCTGTTATTATTAATGCTAACCTTTTAGAGCATGAAGAACAGAGATTAATGAAAACTTTGAGGAAGCACCGTGCTGCTATTGGATATACTCTTGATGATCTTAAGGGAATTAGTCCCACTCTATGTCAGCACAAAATTAAAATGGAGCCTGATGCTAAACCAGTCGTTGATTACCAACGATGGTTGAATCCTAAAATGAAGGAAGTGGTAAGAAATGAAATATTAAAGCTTCTGGAGGTAGGTATTATTTACATTATTGCTGATAGTAGATGGGTTAGTCCCGTTCATTGTATCCCTAGGAAAGGAGGTATTACCGTAGTTCCTAATGATAAAAATGAATTGATCCCGCAGAGAATTGTTACAGGATATAGAATGGTAATTGATTTTAGGAAATTTAATAAAGCTACTAGGAAAGATCATTACCCTCTACCTTTTATTGATTAAATGTTAGACATATTATCCAAACACACACATTTCTGCTTTCTAGATGGTTATTCTGGTTTCTCTCAAATCCCTGTGTCAAAAGAGGACCAAGAGAAGACCACCTTTACCTTACCTTTTGGCACCTTTGCTTATAGACGCATACCTTTTGTATCATGCAATGCACCTGCTACCTTTCAAACATGCATGACTGCTATATTCTCTGATTTTTGTGAAAGGATTGTTGAGGTTTTCATGGATGATTTTTCCGTTTACGGAACTTCTTTTGATGATTGTTTGAGAAACCTTGATAGAGTTTTGCAGAGATGTGAAGAAAATAATCTTGTCTTGAATTGGGAGAAGTGCCACTTTATGGTGAATGAAGGCATCGTCCTGGGACACAAAATTTCGGAAAGAGGTATTGAAGTTGAGAAGGCTAAAGTTGATGCCATTGAAAAAATGCCGTGTCCTACGGATATTAGAGGTATAAGAAGTTTCCTTGGTCATGCTGGTTTCTATAGGAGATTTATTAAAGACTTCCCTAATATTTCTAGGCCACTCACTAAACTCTTGCAAAAAGATGTTCCATTCATTTTTGATGATGATTGTGTAGAAGCTTTCGAAATTCTTAAGAATGCTTTGATTTCTGCACCTGTTGTTCAACCACCTGATTGGAACCTGCCCTTTGAAATTATGTGTGATGCTAGTGATTATGTTGTTGGTGTTGTCCCAGGACAAAGAGTTGATAAGAAATTAAATGTTATTCATTATGCTAGCAAAACTCTAAATAGTGCTCAAAGAGACTATGCTACCACTGAAAAAGAATTTTTAGCAGTTGTGTTCGCTTGTGATAAGTTTAGACCTTATATTTTTTATTCTAAAGTAATTGTTCACACTGATCATGCTGCTATTAAATATCTTATAGAAAAGAAGGATGCTAAACCTAGACTTATCAGATGGGTTCTTCTGCTACAAGAATTTGATTTGCATATTGTTGATAGAAAGGGTGTTGATAACCCCATAGCAAATAACTTGTCTAGGTTAGAGAATGTTCTTGATGACCCACTACCTATTGATGATAGCTTTCCTAATGAACAATTAGCTGTCATAAACACTTTTTGTAATGGTCCTTGGTATGATGATTATGCTAATTACATTGTCGCTAAATTTATACCGCCTAGTTTCACGTATCAACAAAAGAAAACGTTCTTCTATGATTTAAGACATTACTTCTGGGATGACCCACACCTTTATAAAGAAGGAGTAGATGGTTTTATTAAACGTTGTGTATCTGAGCATGAACAGGAACAGATCCTACGGAAGTGTCATTTCGAGGCCTACGGAGGACACCACACTCGAGATAGAACTACACATAAGGTATTACAATCTGGTTTTTATTGGCCTACTCTCTTCAAGGATGCTCGTAAGTTTGTCTTGTCATGTGATGAATGTCAAAGAATTGGCAATATTAGTAGTCATAAGGAAATGCCTATGAATTACTCTCTTGTTATCAAACCATTTGATGTTTGGGGTTTTGATTATATGGGACCTTTTCCAACGTCCAACGGGTATACTCATATTTTAGTTGTTGCTGATTATATTACTAAGTGGGTAGAAGCTATTCCAACTAGTAGTGTTGATCATAACACCCCCTATTAAGATGCTTAAAGAAGTTATTTTCCCTATATTTGGAGTCCCAAGATATTTAATGACTCATGGTGGTTCACATTTTATTCATGGTGCTTTCCATAAATCGCTTGCTAAGTATGATGTTAACCATAGAATTGCATCCCCTTATCATCCCCAGTCTAGTAGTCAAGTAGAATTAAGCAATAGAGAAATTAAATTGATCTTGGAAAAGACGTTTAATAGATCTATGAAGAATTGGTCTGAGAAACTTGACGATGCATTATGGGCTTATAGAACTGCTTACAAGAATCCTATGGGTATGTCTTCATATAAAATGGTTTATGGTAAGGCATGTCACTTACCTCTAGAGCTAGAGCACAAAGCTTATTGGGAAATCAAAGTGACGGTGTTTATACCCCCAGGTAGGCTAAAGCAACGGGGTCCTCTCCCCCTTCGCTTCGAAGAAAAACTATGCGGCCGGCTGGACGTGGCCGGCCGGAGGGCGCCCAACACAAGCCAGCACCGGCTGGCGCCTCGGCCGGCTGGTCAAGCAGCCGGTTGGGCCCTCGGCCGGCCGGTTGAGTAGCCGGCCGCCCACGGGCCGGTTGCTCCGTTGAATTTGATACGGACGTGCCCCATCCCGTCCCTATGCCCGTGGGTACGACGACGCGATGCGACCGGCACGACGGGCGGCCCTGTGGCAACAGTGGCCGCTTACGCCATGCTGCGCATGGCTATAGTTCGACCATCCCGTCCGCTGACCCCGGTGAGATTGACTGGGCGGGGGAACAGTGCCAGCATGCCCTCGCCACTCGATTACCTGTCCCGGCGTGGCTATAGTGCCGTCGGCCATACCAGAGACTTCGGCCGGCTGGCGCTAGACGACGCTCCCCCTAGCGACCCATGCCGGGGCAGGTGGGCGAGGACCAATCGCAGAGCCAGTTGGCGGGCCCCAACGGGAGCTGGGACCGCTTGGCCAGCGGGCCCCACCCACGACGAGACAACGCAAGCAGTGGGACCCTCTAGCCGGCCAGAGAGGCTGTCAGCCGGGTCCCTCCACTTTGGTACTTATAGCATATTGTAAGAGCCGGGGGTGGCCTATAAACCCCCCCCGAGCCCCCCATGCAAGGGGGAGGAACAAAAAGCAGATACACTCACGCTCACATCCACGAAACTCTCATCATAGCGGAGGAAGACGATCCGGCTGCTCCTTCTTCCTCCTCTAGACACAACTCCAGGAGCATCCCTGTGAACATACCCATCCATCTAAAGAAACCAAGCAGGACTAGGGGTGTTACCTCCCTCGGAGGGTCCCCGAACATGGGTACATCGTGTGTCATCACCTCTTGTGCCCAATCTCGCACCCGGAGCCCATCGGCGTCCTTTGGCCCCAACACCTTCAATAAGCCACCCCATGGCATCTGCCATGAGAAAACGACGACACAAAGAGCTCAACTATGATTTCAAACTTGCTGGTGAGAAGAGGTTATTTGACATTAGCTCACTTGATGAATGTAGAACCCAGGCCTATGACAATGCCAAGTTGTTTAAAGAAAAAGTTAAGATATGGCATGATAAAAGGATACAAAAGCGTGAATTTAGTGTAGGTGACCATGTCTTTCTATACAATTCTCGGTTAAGATTTTTTGCAGGAAATCTTCTCTCCAAATGGGAAGGGCCTTATATCGTCGAGGAAGTATATCGTTTCGGTGCCATCAAGATCAACAACGCCGAAGGCACAAATCCGAAGGTGGTAAACGGGCAAAGAATCAAACATTATATTTCAGGTACTCCCATTAATGTTGAGACCATTGTTATCAATACCATAACTCTAGAAGAGCATATTAGGGAGACCTACGAGAACGTTTTAGACTCCGAAAAGGAATAGGTACGTGGTACAATAAGTAAACCGACTCCAAAACTTTCCCAATAGCAATTTTACTCAGTTTTGGAATATTTAAAAAATTAGGAAAATAAAAAGTAGTCCAAAGGACGCACGGGAGGCGATAAGCCTGCTAGGCGCGGCCACCCCCTGGCCGTGCCTAGGGGGCTTGAAACCACCGCGTGCGCCCCCCGGACTCCGTTTTTCTTGTGGAATATCCCTTTGGGTCGACAAAAATTCATTATATAATCTCCCTAAGGTTTAGACTTTCGTATCACGACAATACCTCCTGTTTTCGTTTTGAGCTATTTTTGTAGCAGATTTAGATCGTCATGGCATCCCTCGATGATCCGAAGGACAATTTTTTTGAGAAGGTCATCAACCCTTATCTTGCAGAGGTGCTGAAACACCCTCAAACCATTGATATGAGTGAGGGGGTGCTGCACATTCATGACGTTGAGGGGCCAAAGAAGACCGGAAGCGTGGAAACAAGGCTCGAAGCAATGGAACAACATGTCTTCAAGTGCCAAGGGATGATGGAACATGGACTCAATGCCAATCATATGATGATCTCGGAGTTTACCCATAAACACAAACTAGACACCAAGGACATCGGGGAACACATCTTCAATCTTTACGAGAAAATTGAGCATGTCCAAGCCCAGATCCATGATCTGCAAAACCAAAACTGTGAGTATGAATACAGGTTTAAGAGAATGAGTTTGGCTACAGATTTGAGGATACTGGAGACTCGTTCATCTTTTTATGATGGTGAGACAATGCCTTGGAAGACGGAGGACAAATTTCCAGCATCATCAACAACTCTACCACCATCACCTCCGAAGAAGGACACATGAGCACATGGGTATGGGCACTCCCCTTGGCTTGTGCCAAGCTTGGGGGAGGCGCCCCGGTATCGTATCACCATCACACCTTTATTCCTTTTTGTTTTTCTTGTTTTTCTCGTTTGATCCTTTTTGATTTTGTTTTGATCTAGTAGAATACAAGTTTTAGTATGATCTACCTTTTAGTTTTTGCTTTTGCTCCCCTTATGTAAGCAAGTCCGAGAGTTATATAATAAAACTTAGTTTTGATGAGAGGGCTTTGCTAGATTACTATGCTCTTGAGAGTAATGAATAAAGAATAATAGAATAAAATAAAATACTATGCATAAGGATCTTATGGGGAGTGATGACTTCACATATAAAAAGTATGTCGATTGAAATTTGTTGGGAGTTAACAAACATATTAATTGGTCATTGGTGCAATTGGAAAGGAAGTGATAAAAAAGAAAGATTCACATATAAATACATTATCTTGGACATCTTTTATGATTGTGAACACTCATTAAAATATTACATGCAAAGAAGTTGATGTTGGATAAGGAATACAACATAATGTGTTATGTTTGCTTGCCTTCGGATAGAAGTTATTTGGTATTAGATCCTTCAACATGTAGTTCTTGCTTCCACCTCATATTAGCCAAAACTTCCGCACCAAGTAGAGATACTACTTGTGCATCCAAACACCTCAACCTAGTTTTGCCATGAGAGTCCACCATACCTACCTATGGATTGAATAAAATCCTTCAAGTAAGTTGTCATCGGTGCAAAAGGCAATAAAAATTGCTCCTAAATATGTGTGATCTTTTATTGTAAGGGAAATAAGCGTTGTACGAACTTGGGATAGTAAAGAAATAAAAGCGACAGACTGTATAATAAAGGTTGCTATCACAAAGGGCAATACAACGCGGCGTTCCTTTGCACTAAGGGTTGGTGCATCGAAAAACAAAAAAGCGCATGACAACCTCTACAAAGGGCCTATATGTTACTTCTACTTTTTAAGTACTTAATTTTATGCAAGAGTCATGGTGATCCTCACCACTTCCTATATTTTTCCTCTCTCTTGGCAAGCATTATGTGTTGGGGAATGATCTAGACGCATATATCCACTCGGATGTGGGTGATCATGAGTTATTATTGTTGACATCACCCTTGAGGTGAATAGCTGGGAGGCAAAACTATAAGCCCCTATATTTCTCTATGTCCGATTGAAGCTTTGATCTCGTGGGTACCGCGTGAGTGTTAGCAATTGTGAAAGACTAGAAGATGATTGAGTATGTGGATTTTCTATACAAGCTCTTATATTGACTCTTTCCGATGTTATGATAAATTGCCAATTGCTTCAATGACAAAGATCATAGTTTGTTGGTTGTCAATAGAGTTCTTGGTTCATACTTTATCTGGTGAACGAATTGTTACTCTAGCATAAGGGATCTTACACAATAAGTATTGTTGTTCTAAATATGTTCATGATGCCCTCATGTCCGTATTTTTATTTTATCGGCACCCCTATCTCTAAACATGTGGAGACATTTATCGATCTTGACTTTCGCTTGGGGGCAAGCGAGGTCTAAGCTTGGGGTAGTTGATATGTCCATTTTGCATCATGCTTTTATATTGATATTTATTGCATTATAGGCCATTATACACGTTATGGTACAATACTTATGCCTTTTTCTCTCTTATTTCACAAGGTTTACATGAAAAGGGAGAATGCCGACAGTTGGGATTCTGGACTGGGAAAGGAGCAAATCTGAGATACCTATTCTGCACAACTCCAAAAGTCCTGAAAAGTTATGGAGAATTATTTTCGAATATATAAAAAATATTTGGCAAAACAGATGCCATAGGTGGGCCACGAGGAGGTGACAAGTCTGCCAGGCACGGCCACCCCCTGGCCGCGCCTAGCAGGCTTGTGGCCCACCTAGCAGGCCCCGGACGCCCATCTTCTCCTATATGTTGGGTTTTGACCTGGAAAAAAAATCAAGGGAGAGCTTTCGAGATGAAGCACCACCGTCTCGAGGCGGAACTTGGGCAGAACCAATCTAGAGCTTCGGTAGGGCTGTTTTGCCGGCGAAACTTCCCCTGGAGGAGGAAATCGAAGCCACCGTCATCACCAACGATCCTCTCATCGAGAGGGGATTAATCTCCATCAACATCTTCACCAGCACCATCTCCTCTCCAAACCCTAGTTCATCTGTTGTATCTGATCTTTGTCTCAAACCTCAGATTGGTACCTGTGGGTTGCTAATAGTGTTGATTACTCCTTGTAGTTGATGCTAGTTGGTTTACTTGGTGGAACATCATATGTTCAGATCCTTTATGATAATTAATATTCCTCCGATTATGAACATGAACATGTTTTTGTTGGGGAATGTCGCATTGGAAACAAAAAAATTCCTACGCACACGCAAACCTATCCATGGTGATGAGCATCTACGAGAGGGAGAGTGGATCTACGTACTGTTGTAGATCGCTAAGCGGGAAGCGTTAAGAAATGCGGTTGGTGTAGTCGAACATCTTCGCGATCCAAAACGCCGAGCGTCCCGCGATCTCATCACGATCCGTCCCGCGATCCAATCACGATCCGTCCCGTGAACTCATCACGATCCGTCTCACGATCTTGATCACGATCTGTCCCGTGAACTCATCATGATCTATTTCGCGATCTCATCACGAACTGTCTCGCGATCTCGATCACGGTCCTTCCGATCTAGCGCCGAACGGACGACACCTCCGCGTTTAGCACACGTGCAGCTTGATGACGATCTCCGCCGTCTTGATCCAGCAAGAGGAGGTGGAGAGGAGATAGAGTTCACCGGCAGCGTGGCGGTGCTCCGGTGATGGTGGTGGTGGAGCAATTCCGGCAGGGCTTCGCCTAAGCACTGCGAAAAACCAATCTAGAGGAGCACCGGTGGAACGGGTAGCACGTGGCTGCAATTGTTAGCCAAACCCTAGCTAATCCACTAGTATATATAGGAGGAGAGGAGAGGAGAGGCATCCAAGGCCTTTGGTTCAGCCGAAATAGGAGGTGGGAAGCAATCCTACTTCACCTCCAATCCTAGTTGGAGTAGGATTGCCTCCTATTGGCTGATTTCTCACCTTTTCCTTAGCCTTTCTCTCTCCCTGCGCCATGGGCCTTTTGTGGCTGATTTACCAGCCCACTAAGGGCTAATTAATACTCTCCCACAGCCCATGGACCCTCTTGGGTCGAAATACCCCTCCCGGAGGTCTCCCGGTACACTACCGGCACTCCCGGTACACTACCGATGAGCCCGAAACTTTTCCGGCGCCAAACTGGGACTTCCTATATATGAATCTTTACCTCCAGACCATTCCGGAGCTCCTCGTGACTTTCGGGATCTCATCTGGGACTCCGAACAACCTTCGGTCACCACCATACATAACTCTACACTACCGAAATGTCACCAAACCTTAAGTGTGTAGACCCTACGGGTTCGAGAACTATGTAGACATGACCGAGACACCTCTACGGTCAATAACCAATGGCGGGACTTGGACGTCCACATTGGTTCCTACATATTCTACGAAGATCTTTATCGGTCGAACCTCTATGTCAAGGATTCAGTTAATCCTGTATAACGTTCCCTTTGTTCTTCGGTATGTTGCTTGCCCGAGATTCGATCGTCGGTATCTCCATACCTAGTTCAACCTCGTTACCGGCAAGTATATTTACTCGTTCCGTAATACAAGATCCTGTGACTAACACTTAGCCACATTGCTTTCAAGGCTTGTTGTGATGTTGTATTA
Source organism: Hordeum marinum (assembly GCA_022496015.1). Taxonomy (NCBI): domain Eukaryota; kingdom Viridiplantae; phylum Streptophyta; class Magnoliopsida; order Poales; family Poaceae; genus Hordeum; species Hordeum marinum. Next base: position 491,996,913 of record CM039675.1, read on the forward strand.
TCGAGTGGGCCCCGAGATACCTCTTCGTCACACGGAGTAACAAATCCCAGTCTCGATCCATGCCAACTCAACAGACACCATTGGAGATACCTGTAGAGCACCTTTATAGTCACCCAGTTACGTTGTGACGTTTGATACACACAAGGCACTCCTCCGATATCCGTGAGTTGCATGATCTCATGGTCATAGGAACATATACATTGACATGCAGAAAACAGTAGCAATAAACTGACACGATCATATGCTATGTTTGTAGTTTGGGTCTTGTCCATCACGTCATTCTCCTAATGATGTGATCCCGTTATCAAATGACATCTCATGTCCATGGCTAGGAGACCTTAACCATCTTTTGATCAACGAGCTAGTCTATTAGAGGCATACTAGGGACATTGTTTTGTCTATGTATCCCCACATGTATCTAAGTCTCCGATCAATACAATTATAGCATGGATAATAAACAATTATCATGAACAAGGAAATATGATAATAACTAATTTATTATTGCCTCTAGGGCATATTTCCAACAGTCTCCCACTTGCACTAGAGTCAATAATCTAGTTCACATCACCATGTGATTCGCATTGTTAACATCACTATGTGAATCTAACACCCAATGAGTTCTGGGGCTCGATCATGCTTTGCATGTGAGAGAGGTCTTATAGTCAATGGGTCTGTAACATTCAGATCCGTGTGTACTTTGCAAATCTCTATGTCAAACCGTAAACACTGCTACCACACTCCACTTGGTACTTTTCCAAATGGCTGCTCCACTATACGTATCCAGATTGCTACTACGAGTCATCCGGATTAGTGTTAAAGCTTGCATCGACGTAACTCCTTACGACGAACCCTTTATCACCTCCATAATCGAGAAACATCTCCTTAGTCTTTTAGTTACTAAGGATAATCTTGACCGCTATCCAGTGATCCACTCATGGATCTCTTTTGTACCCCTTGACAGACTCAAGGCAAGGCACACACAGGTGCGGTACACAGCATGGCATACTATACAGAGCTTATGGCTAAGGCATAGGGGACGACGTTCGCCCTTTCTCTTTCTTCTGCCGTGGTCGAGCTTTGAGTCTCACTCAACTTCACACCTTACAAATCAAGCGAGAACTCTTTCTCTGACTGATCCATTTTGAACTCTTTCAAAATCTTTGTCAAGGTATGTACTCATTGAAAGTCTAATCAAGTCATCTTTGATCTATCTCTATAGATCTTGATGCTCAACAATTAGGTAGTTTTATCCAGGTTTTACTTTGAAAATCACTTTCCAAATAACTGTTTATGCTTTCCAGAAATTCTACATTATTTCCGATCAACAATATGTCATCCACATATACTTATCAGAAATTCTATAGTGCTCCCACTCACTTTATTGCAAATACAAGTTTCTTGTAAACTTTGTATAAACTCAACAACTTTGATTAACTCATCAAAGCGTATATTCCAACTTCGAGATGCTTGCTTCAGTCCATAGAAGGATCACAGAAGCTTGCTCACCTTTTAGCATCCTTAGGACTGACAAAACCTTCTGGTTGTATCACATACAACCGTTCCTCAAGTAAACCGTTAAGGAAACGATGTTTTAACATCCATCTGCCAGATTTCATAATTGAAAAATGCAGCAACTGCTAACATAATTCCAACAGACTTTTAGCTTCGCTATGAGTGAGAAAGTCTCATCGCAGTCAACTCCTTGAACTTGTCACAAACATCTTTGCAACAAGTCGAGCTTTACAAATGGTGACAATTACCATCAGCGTGTGTCTTCATTTTAAAGATCCATTTGTACTCAATGACCTGCTGTCCAACGAGCAAGTCTACCAAAGTCTATACTTGGTTTTCATACATGGATCCTATCTCGGATTTCATGGCCTCCAACCATTTGTCGGAATCCGGGCCTATCATCGCTTCCCCATAGCTCGTAGGTTCATCATTGTCCAACAACATGATCTCCAAGACAGAGTTGTCGTACCACTTAGGAGCAGTACACATCCTTGTCGACCTACGAAGTTTGATAGTAACTTGATCCTGAAGCTTCATGATCATCATCATTAACTTCCTCTTCAACTAACGTAGGCTTCACATAAACATCTTTCTGCGCTGCGCTACTCTCTGGTTGAACAAAGGTTTAACAACCTCATCAATTTCTATCTTCCTCCCACTCAATTCTTTCGAGAGAAACATTTCCTCGAGAAAGGATCCGTTTAAGCAACAAACACTTTGCACTAGGATCTGAGATAGAAGGTTCACCCAACTGATCTTAGGGTATTCTATGAAGATGCATTCATCCGCCTTGGGTTCGACCTCATTAGGCGAAAACATTTTTCACACAAGTGTCGCAGCCCCAAATATTAAGAAATGACAGCTTAGGTTTCTATCAAACCATAATTCACATAGTGTCATCTCAACGGATTTAGATGATGCCCTATTTAAAGTGAATGTAGTTGTCTCTAATGCATAACCCCAAAATTACAGTAGTAAAACGATAAGAGACATCACAGTATGCACCATATCCAATAGAGCATGACTATGATGTTCAGACACACCATCACACTATGGTGTTCCAGGTGGCGTTAGTTGTGAAACAAATTTCACATTGTCTTAAGTTGTATGCCAAACTCGTAACTCAGATATTCAGCTCCACGATCATATCGCAGTCATTTTTATCTTCTTGTCACGATGATCTTAAACTTCACTCTGAATTTGCTTGAACCTTTCAAACAATTCAGACTTGTGTTTCATTAAGTAAATATACACTATATCTACTCAAATCATCAGTGAAGGTAAGAAAATAACGATATCCACTGCACGCTACAAGACTCACTAGATTGCATACATCAACATGTATCATTTCCAATGAATCACTTGCCCACTCCATCCAACGGGGTCCTTTAGTCATCTTGCCCAAGAGGCATGGTTCGCATGTCTCAACCGATTCGAAATCGAATGAGTCCAAATATCCATCACCATGGAGTTTCTTCATGCGCTTTATACCAATATGACATTTAGCGGCAGTGCCACAAGTATGTGGTACTATCATTATTAACTTTGTATCTTTTGACATCAATGTTATGAACATGTGTACTACTACGATCAAGATTTCAACAAACCATTCTCACTGGGTGCATGACCATTGAAGGTATTATTCATGTAAACAGAATAGCCATTATTCTCTAACTTAAATGAATAACCGTATTGCAATAAACATGATCTAATCATGTTCATGCTCAACGCAAAACACCAAATAGCATTTATTTAGGTTCGTCACTAATCCTGAAGGTAGAGTGAGCGTGCGCTGTTGATCACATCAACCTTGGAAACCTTTCCAACATATATCGTCACCTCACCCTCAGCTAGTTCTCCGTTTATTCCGTAGATTTTATTTCGAGTTACTAACATTTAGCAACCGAACCGGTATCCAATACCCAGGTGCTACTAGGAGTACTAGCAAGGTACACATCAATAACTCGTATATCAAATATACTTCTGTCGATGTTGCGAGCCTTCTTTTCTACCAAGTATCTAGGGTTGTTCCGCTTCAGCGACCGCTCACCCCATAACAGAAGCACTTAGTCTCGGGTTTGAGTTCAACTTTGGGTTGCTTCACTGGAGCAGCAACTGACTTGCTATCCATGAAGTTTCCCTCCTTGCTCTTGCCCTTCTCGAAACTAGTGGTTTTGGTTAACCATCAACACTTGACGCTCCTTATTGATTTCTACCTTCGCGGTGTCAAACATCGCGAACAGCTCAGGAATCATTATTTCTATCCCTGGCAATTTATAGTTCATCACCAAGTTCTAGTAGCTTAGTGACAGTGACTTGGAGAACTATATCAATCACTATCTTATCTGGAAGATCAACTCCCACTTGATTCAAGTGATTGTAGTACCCAGACAATCTGAGTACATGCTCAACGATTCAGCTATTCTCCTTCATCTTACAGGCAAAGAATTTTGTTGGAGATCTCATATCTCGCAACACGGGCACAAGCCTGAGATCACAATCTCGGCTCCTAGAACATCTCATATGTTCCATGACGTTCAAAACATTTAGGAGCCTCAATTCTAAGCCGTAATGCATGACGCACTAAACTATCAAGTAGTCATCGAACATGTCTGTCAGATATTCACAACATCTACAGACGACGCTAGAGGGGGTGGCGCACCGAGCGATGCATTAAGGACATAAGCCTTCTGTGCAGCAAAGAGGACAATCCTCAGATCACGGACCCAGTCCGCAATATTGCTACCAACATCTTTCAACTCTATTTCTCTAGGAACATAAAAAATTAAGGGAGCTACAGCGTGAGCTAGTAATCTACAACATAATTTGCAAAGACACTATTGACTATGTTCATGATAATGAGTCCAATTAATCATATTACTTAAGAACTCCCACTCAAATTGACATCCCTCCGATCATTCGAGTGATACATGATCCAGATTCACCAACTCAAGTCCGATCATCACGTGAGTTGAGGTGGCTGCAATGGTGAACACCATTATGTTGATCATATCTACTATATGACTCATGTTCGACCTTTCGGTCTCTTGTGTTCCGAGGCCATGTCTGTACATGCTAGGCTCGTCAAGTTTAACCCGAGTGTTCTGCACGTGCAAATCTGGCTTGCACCCGTTGTATGTGAACGTAGAGTCTATCACACCCGATCATCACGTGGTGTCTCAACACGACGAACTTTCGCAATGGTGCACACTCGGGGAGAACACAATTTATCTTGAAATTAAGTGGGGGATCACCTTATAATGCTGCCCTCGTTCTAAGCAAAACAAGGTGCATAAAAAGAATTAACATCACATGCAAACCATAAGTGACATGATATGGCCATGAACTTGTGCTTTTGATCTCCATCTAGAAAGCACCGGCATGATCTCCATCGTCACCGGCATGACACCATGATCTCCATCATCTTGATCTCCATCAATGTGTCGCCATCGGGGTTGTCACGCCCTGCATGCTTCTACTACTATTGCTACCGTTTAGCGATAAAGTAAAGCATTACATAGCGCTTAATGATTGACACGCAGGTCATACAATAATTAAAGACAACCCTATGGCTCCTGCCGGTTGCCATATTCATCTACATGCAAGTCGTGATAATCTATACATCACATGATCATCTCATACATCACATATATCACATCATGTAATTGGCCATATCATATCACATCATACCCTGCAAAAACAAGTTAGACGTCCTCTAATTGTTGTTGCATGTTTTAGGTGGCTGCTATGGGTATCTAGCAAGAACAATTCTCACCTACGCAAAAACCACAATGGTAATACACTAGTTGCTTTTCAACCTTCTCAAGGACCGCCTTTGTCGGATCCGATCCAACTAAAGTGAGAGAAACTGTCACCCGCCAGCCATCTAGGCAACAAGTTGCGTCGAGGGAACCGGTCTCTCGTAAGCGTACGAGTAATGTTGGTCCAGGCCGCTTCATCTCACAATCCCGCTGAACCAAAATACGACCAAGGGAGGAAGAAATCTAAGCATCAATGCCCACAAACCTTTTGTGTTCTACTCGAGATCTCATCGAACCATCAACCTAGCTCATGATGCCACTGTTGGGGAACGTCGCATTGGAAACAAAAAATTTCCTATGCACACGCAAACCTATCCATGGTGATGAGCATCTACGAGAGGGAGAGTGGATCTACGTACCCTTGTAGATCACTAAGCGGGAAGCGTTAAGAAACGCGGTTGGTGTAGTCGAACATCTTCGCGATCCAAATCGCCGAGCGTCCCGCGATCTCATCACGATCCGTCCCGCGGTCCAATCACGATCCGTCCCGTGAACTCATCACGATCCGTCTCACAATCTTGATCATGATCTGTCCCGCGAACTCATCACGATCTGTTCCGCGATCTCATCACGAACTGTCTCGCGATCTCGATCACGGTCCTTCCGATCTAGCGCCGAACGGACGACACCTCCGCGTTCAGCACACGTGCAGCTTGATGACGATATCCGCCGTCTTGATCCAGAAAGAGGAGGTGGAGAGGAGAGAGAGTTCACCGGCAGCGTGACGGTGCTCCAGTGATGGTGGTGGTGGAGCAATTCCGGCAGGGCTTCGCCTAAGCACTGCGAAAAACCAATCTAGAGGAGCACCGGTGGAACGGGTAGCACGTGGCTGCAATTATTAGCCAAACCCTAGCTATTCCACTAGTATATATAGGAGGAGAGGAGAGGAGAGGCAGCCAAGGCCTTTGGTTCAGCCGAAATAGGAGGTGGGAAGCAATCCTACTTCACCTCCAATCCTAGTTGGAGTAGGATTGCCTCCTATTGGCTGATTTCACCTTTTCCTTAGCCTTTTTCTCTCCCTGCGCCATGGGCCTTTTGTGGATGATTTACCAGCCCACTAAGGGCTGATTAATACTCTCCCACAGCCCATGGACCCTCTGGGGTCGAAATACCCCTCCCGGAGGTCTCCCGGTACACTACCGACACTCCCGGTACACTACCGATGAGCCCGAAACTTTTCTGGCGACCAAACTGGGACTTACTATATATGAATCTTTACCTCCGGACCATTACGGAGCTCCTCGTGACGTCCGGGATCTCATCCGGGACTCCGAACAACCTTCGGTCACCACCATACATAACTCTACACTACCGAAACGTCACCAAACCTTAAGTGTGCAGACCCTACGGGTTCGAGAACTATGTAGACATGACCGAGACACCTCTATGGTCAATAACCAATGGCGGGACCTGGACGTCCACATTGGTTCCTACATATTCTACGAAGATCTTTATCGGTCGAACATCTATGTCAAGGATTCAGTTAATCCCGTATAACGTTCCCTTTGTTCTTCGGTATGTTACTTGCCCGAGATTCGATCATCGGTATCTCCATACCTAGTTCAACCTCGTTACCGGCAAGTCTCTTTACTCGTTCCGTAATACAAGATCCCATGACTAACACTTATCCACATTGCTTGCAAGGCTTGTTGTGATGTTGTATTACCGAGTGGGCCCCGAGATACCTCTTCGTCACACGGAGTAACAAATCCCAGTCTCGATCCATGCCAACTCAACAGACACCATTGGAGATACCTGTAGAGCACCTTTATAGTCACCCAGTTACGTTGTGACGTTTGATACACACAAGGCACTCCTCCGATATCCGTGAGTTGCATGATCTCATGGTCATAGGAACATATACATTGACATGCAGAAAACAGTAGCAATAAACTGACACGATCATATGCTATGTTTGTAGTTTGGGTCTTGTCCATCACGTCATTCTCCTAATGATGTGATCCCGTTATCAAATGACATCTCATGTACATGTCTAGGAAACCTTAACCATGTTTTGATCAACGAGCTAGTCTATTAGAGGCATACTAGGGACATGGTTTTGTCTATGTATCCACACATGTATCTAAGTTTCCGATCAATACAATTATAGCATGGATAATAAACAATTATCATGAACAAGGAAATATGATAATAACTAATTTATTATTGCCTCTAGGGCATATTTCCAACAGTTTTGTGAGTAGTTACGTTTGTTCCTGAGGACATGGGATAAGTCTTGTTATAGGTAATCATGTGAATTTGGTATCCGTTCGATATTTTGATGAGATGTATGTTGTCTCTCCTCTAGTGGTGTTATGTGAATATCAATTACATAACACTTCACCATTATTTGGGACTAGGGGAAGGCATTGGGAAGTAATAAGTAGATGATGGGTTGCTATAGTGACAGAAGCTTAAACCCTAGTTTATGCGTTGCTTCGTAAGGGGCTGATTTGGATCCATATGTTTCATGCTATGGTTAGGTTTACCTTAATTATTCTTTGGTAGTTGCGGATGCTTGCGATAGGGGTTAATCATAAGTGGGAGGTTTGTAAAGTAAGGGAAGCACCCAAGCAACGGTCCACCCACATATCAAATTATCAAAGTAACGAACATGAATCAAATGAGCATGATGAAAACTAGCTTGACAGAAATTCCCATGTGTCCTCGGAAGCGCTTTGCTTTATATACGAGCTTGTCTAGGCCTGACCTTTGCTACAAAAAGGATTGGGCTAACTTGTGATACGTCTCCATCATATCTATAATTTTAGGTTGTTTCATGCCAATATTCTACAACTTTCATATACTTTTGGCAACTTTTTATAGTATTTTTGGGACTAACATATTGGTCCAGTGTGTAGTGCCAGTTCCTATTTGTTGCATATTTTTTGTTTCACATAAAATCCATATCAAACGAAGTCCAAACGGGATAAAAACTTACAGAGATTTTTTTGGAATATATGTGAATTTTGGGAAGTGGAATCAACAGAAGGCGGTGCCCGAGGGGCACATAAGCCTGCCCGGCGTGCCCTGGGGGGTAGGGTGCGCCCACAACACTTGTGGCCACCCCTTAGGTCGGTTGGATGTTTCCTTCAGACACAAGAAAGCTAATTTTTGGAACAAGATCACCTCAAAATTTCAGCCCGATCGGAGTTACGGATCTCTAGATATTTAAGAAATGGTGAAAGGCCAGAATTTGGGAGCGCAGAAATAGAAGGAAACAGAGAGAGATCCAATCTCGGAGGGGCTCTCGCCCCTCCACCGCCATGGAGGACATGGACCAGAGGATAAACCCTTCTCCCATCTAAGGGGAAGGTCAAGGAAGAATAAAAAGGAGGGGAGCTCTCTTCCCCTCTCTCCTGGTGGTGCTGGAACGCCGTCGGGGCCATCATCGTGACGGCAATCTACTCCAACAACTCCGTCATCTTCATCAACACCTCCATCACCTTCCCCCATCTATCTACAGTGGTCCACTTTCCCGCCACCCGTTGTAACCTCTACTTGAACATGGTGCTTTATGCTTCATATTATTATCCAATGATGTGTTGCCATCCTATGATGTCTGAGTAGATTTTTGTTGTCCTATTGGTTGATAGATGATCATGATTGGTTTGAGTTGCATGTTTTATTATTGGTGCTATCCTATGGTGCTCTCCATGTTGCGCAAGCGTGAGGGATCCCCGCTGTAGGGTTTGCAATATGCTTATGATTCGCTTATGGTGGGTGGCGTGAATGATAGAAACACAGACCCGAGTAAGTAGGTTGTTTGTGTATGGGAATAAAGAGGACTTATAATGCTATGGTTGGGTTTTACCTTAATGATCTTTAGTAGTTGCGTATGCTTGCTAGAGTTCCAATCATAAGTGAATATGATCCAACTAGGGAAAGTATGTTAGCTTATGCCTCTCCCTCATATAAAATTACAATAATGATTACCGGTCTAGTTATCGATTGCCTAGGGACAATTCCAAAACTCCTACCACCACTTTTCCACACTCGTTAAACTAACTTAGTTGTTTCTTTATCTTAGAAGCCCCTATTTTTTATTTCCGTGTTCTTTATTATCTTGCAAACCTATCCTATCACACCTACAGAGTACTTCTAGTTTCATACTTGTTCTAGGTAAAGCGAACGTTAAGCGTGCGTAGACTTGTATCGATGGTCGATAGAACTTGAGGGAATATTTGTTCTACCTTTAGCTCCTCATTGGATTCGACACCCCTACTTATCGAAAGAGGCTACAACTGATCCCCTATACTTGTGGGTTATCAAGACCTTTTTCTGGTGTCGTTGCCGGGGAGCAATAGCATGGGGTGAATATTCTCGTGTGTGCTTGTTTGCTTTATCACTAAGTAATTTTTCTTTTTCTTTTATTAACTTGTTTCCTATATTTAGATATGGGTAGGAAACGCAAAATATCAAAAAAATAGTTGTACTTGTTGCTCCAAAAGTTGAGGAACCACTAGTATTCTGTACCACCGAAGAATATTACTTGGGTCATCTTCGATCCACTTATGCTCCTGCTGAAAACCCAACTAGCTTAGTTGAGGGAAAAATCATTAAATGAGCATGCTCATTATGCGCGACACCGCATATCTCAAAAAGGGAAACTCTTGTGGCATCAAATTAATACTTTGTGTTGCTATGCTTCGAATCTATGTGAAATTTATGATCTTACTTGTTGTTCTAAAGAAGCTAAAAAACACCTTCCCTACCAATGTGTGTTTAATGATAATGAAATATTATCCTCTTATGCCAAGGAGGCCTATTGCTATAATGACGTTGAACAAATTGAAGAATTTGTTGCTTTTAAGGGTGCCTATGAAATTGCTTCTTTCATTGAAAAGTATGATGCTACTCTTTATGAATCTAATTTTTTGCCATACTTAAATATTGCTATGAAAAATATGCTTCTAATGCTTATGTCAAAGAGTTTATTGAAAGAATGAATGCTGCTTTGGAAGAGACTAATATTTTGTAAGAATCTATGGAAGAAGAAATTCCTGACACTATGAGCTCATTAGATGAAAAAGATGACGAGTAGAGCAAAGAACAAAAGGAGGAAGAGCGGATTAGCTATCGACTGCACCTTCTAATGAGAATAACTCTTCAACTCATACATTGTTTAATTTCCCTTCGTGCTTACCGAAGTATGAATGATATGTTGATTGCTATGATCCCTTGGATTCATTTGAAATATCCCTTTTTGATGAACTTGATGCTTTCTATGCTTGTGGACACGATGCCAATATGAATGATGCATATGGAGATGAACTTGCTATAGTTCTTTATGATAAACGTGAAATTGTTGCTATTGCACCCACACATGATAGTCCTATCATCTTTTTGAATTCTCCTAACTACACTATATTGGAGAAGTTTGCACTTATTAAGGATTATATAGATGGGTTGCCTTTTACTATTACACATGATGATTTTGATAGATATAATATGCATGTGCTTGCTGATCCTACTTGCAATTATTATGAGAGAGGAACTACATCTCTGCCTCTCTATGTTTCCAATATGATAAAATTGCAAGAAACTGCTTGTGCTATGTATTGGCCTTTACTTTCTGTGCATGAATTGTTCTTTTATGACATGCTGACGCATAGGAAGAGAGTTAGACTTCATTATTGCATGATATATGTTACTTTATGCTCAATAATAAATTACAAATAATTTTGAATTAAAATTGGCTTTGATATACCTTAGGATCCGGGTGGGTCATTTACTTGAGCACCATATACCTAGCTTAATGGCTTTAAAGAAAGCGCTGCCTGGGAGACAACCCGAAAGTTTTAGAGAGTCATTTTATTCTGTTGTGTGATTTTATATAGTTTAAAACCAAAAAAATAAAGAGGGGAACCTAAAAATTTTTCAAAATGAAAAGTGAAAGTGACAGAGACGAGCATTGTGAAAGTGGGACCTAGCCTTGAACTTTGTTCATGCCCATGAAAACCTTGTGAATCTTAATTACAGAAACTTTTCAACAAAAATAATTATCCCATTGTATAAATCCATTGTATTATAAAAATAATGTGCCAAGATTTGCCTTTATGACGATTAGATTGCTTGTTTGGCGTGTGCAGTGCAAAAACAGAAACTTTGGCTGTAGTGCGTGAATTTACATTTTTTACTGGAATGTCAAAAGCTTGTGAATTATTTACATAGTAATTCTATGCAAATTGGTTATTTTTCCTAATTTTTCAGAATTTTTAGAGTTACAGAAGTATGGTGAATGTCCAGATTACTACAGACTGTCATGTTTAAGACAGATTCTGTTTTTGATGCATTGTTTTGCTCATTTTGATAAAACTATCGATTGTATCAGTGGTATAAGACATGGAAAAAAGTATAATACAGTAGCTACAATGCAAAAATAAAATATGAATTTGTTGGCAACAATACATAAAGTTGCGATTTGCTTTATTATACTAACGGATCTCACGAGGATTTTGTTAAGTTTTGTGTGATTGAAGTTTTCAAGTTTTGGGTGAGATCACGATGGATGAAGGAATAAGGAGTACAAAGAGACTAAGCTTGGGGATGCCTGAGGAACCCCAAGTTAATATTCAAGGACTCCCAAGAAACTAAGCTTGGGGATGCCCCGGGAGGCATCCCCTCATTCTTCTAACAACTATCGGTAATTTTACTTGGAGCTATATTTTTATTCGTCACATGATATGCGTAAATCTTGGAGCGTCGTGTGATTTTTATTTTTATTTTAATAATGCACCATGCTGGTATGAGATAATTCTTGGTCGATTTATAGAATGCTTCATGCACTTCACTTATATCTTTCGAGTATGGCTTTATAGAATGCTTCATGTGCTTCACTTATATCATTTGAAGTTTGGATTGCCTGTTTCTCACACATAGAAAACCGCCATTTGTAGAATGCTCTTTTGCTTCACTTATATTTTTTGAGCATGGGCATATCTTTTGGAGAAAGAATTAAACTCTCATGCTTCACTTATATCTATTTAGAGAGTTAATAGGAGTTGGTCATTCACATGGTAAGTCATAAAATCCTATATAAAACTTGTAGATCACTGAATATGATATGTTTGATTCCTTGCAATAGTTTTGCGATATGAAGATGGTAATATGAGAGTCATGCTAGTGATTAGTTGTGAATTGGATAAATACATGTGTTGAAGTTTGTGATTCCCGTAGCATGCACGTATGGTGAACCGTTATGTAATGAAGTCGGAGCATGATTTGTTTAATGATTGTCAACCTTTGTGTGAGGGTCGGGAGCGCGCGATGGTTAACTCCTACCAACCTCTCCCCTAGGAGCATGCGTATAATGCTTTGTTTGATAACCAATAGACTTTTGCAATAAGTATGTGAGTTCTTTATGACTAATGTTGAGTCCATGGATTATACGCACTCTCACCCTTCCACCTTTGCTAGCCTCTATAGTACGACGAAACTTTCGCCGGTGCATCAAACCCACCTTCCTCAAAACAACCACCATATATTTTCCTCAAAACAACCACCATACCTACCTATTATGACATTTCCATAGCCATTCCGAGATATATTGCCATGCAACTTCCACCGTTCCGTTTAGTATGACATGCACCATCATTTTCATATTGCTCTGCATGATCGTAAGACAGCTTGCATGATGTTTTCATGGCTTGTCCATTTTTTGATGTCATTTGCAAGGCTAGATTGTTGCACATCCCGGTATCCTACTGAAAGCATTCATATAGAGTCATATTTTTTTTCTAGGTATCGAGTTGTAAGTAAATAAAAGTGTGATCATTTTCATTATTAGAGCATTGTCCCGTGTGAGAAAAGGATGATGGAAGCTATGATTCCGTCACAAGTTGGGAGGAGTCTCCGGACTTTACACAGAAAATAAAAGAGGCAAGCGAAGCCCAAATAAAAAAGAGAGGCCAAAGATGCCCACCAAAAAAAGAGAAAAAAGAAAAAATGAGAGAAAGAGAGAAGGGACAATTGCTGCTATCTTTTTCCACACTTGTGCTTCAAAGTAGCACCATGATCTTCATGATAGAGAGTCTCCTATTTTGTCACTTTCATATAACTAGTGGAATTTTTTGCATGACCACTTAGTTTTCTTCTTGAGCTTTCATACACTTATAGCTCTATGTGCATTCGTTGCATGGCAATCCCTACTCACTCACATTGATATATATTGATGGGCATCTCCATAGCCCGTTGATACGCCTAGTTGATGTGAGACTATCTTCTCCTTTTTCCTCATCACCTCCACCATATTCTATTCCACCTATAATGCTATATCCATGGCTCACGCTCATTTATTGCATGAGAGTTGAAAAGGTTTGAGAACATAAAAAGTGTGAAACAATTGCTTGACTTGTAATCGGGGTTGTGCATGATTTAGATACTTTGTGTGGGGAAGATGGAGCATAGCCAGACCGTATGATTTTGTAGGGATAACTTTCTAAGGCCATGTTATTTTGAAAGGACACGATTGCATTGTTGGTGTTCTCGAAGTATTACTGTTTTTATGTAAGTATAGACTATTGCTTTGAATCACTCGTATCTTAATATTCATGCCATGATTAGATTATATGATAAAAATTATGCTAGGTAGCATTCCACATCAAAAATTATATTTTTTATCATTTACCTACTCGAGGATGACCAGGAATTAAGCTTGGGGATGCTGATATGTATCCATCGTATCTATAATTTTTGATTCTTTCATGCCAATATTCTACAACTTTCATATACTTCTGGCAACTTTTTATAATATTTTTGGGACTAACATATTGATCTAGTGCTCAGTGCCAGTTCCTGTTTGTTGCATGTTTTTTGTTTCGCAGAAAATCTATATGAAACGAAGTCCAAATGGGATAAAAGCTTACGGGGATTTTTTTGGAATATATGTAAATTTTGGGAAGTGGAATCAACAGAAGGCGGTGCCCGAGGGGCCCACAAGCCTGCTCGGCACGCCGTGGGGGTAGGGTGCGCCTAGAGGGCTTGTGGCCACCCCTTAGGTCAGTTGGAGGTGTCCTTTGGCCGCAAGAAAGCTTATTTTTGGAACAAGATCCCTCAAAATTTCAGCCCGATCAGAGTTACGGATCTCCAGATATTTAAGAAACGGTGAAAGGCCAGAATCTGGGAGCACAGAAATAGAAGGAAACAGAGAGAGAGAGAGAGAGAGAGAGAGATACAATCTCGGAGGGGCTCTCGCCACTCCGCCGACATGAAGGCCATGGACCAGAGGGGAAACCCTTCTCCCATCTAGGGGAAGGTCAAGGAAGAATAAGAAGGAGGGGAGCTCTCTCCCCCTCTCCCGGTGGCGCCAGAACACCGTCGGGGCCATCATCATGACGACGATCTACTGAAACAACTCTGTCATCTTCATCAACACCTCCATCACCTTCCCCCATCTATCTACAGCGGTCCACTCTCCCGCAACCCGCTGTACCCTCTACTTTAACATGGTGCTTTACGCTTCATATTATTATCCAATGATATGTTGCCATCCTATGATGTCCGAGTAGATTTTTGTTGTCCTATTGGTTGATTGATTTTCATGATTGGTTTGAGTTGCATTTTTTATTATTGGTGATGTCCTATGGTGCTCTCTATGTTGCGCAAGCATTAGGGATCCCTGTTGTAGGGTTTGCAATATGCTTATGATTCGCTTATGGTGGGTGGCGTGAGTGATAGAAACACAGACCCGAGTAAGTAGGTTGTTTGCGTGTGGGAATAAAGAGGACTTGATACCTTATAATGCTATGGTTGGGTTTTACCTTAATGATCTTTAGTATTTGCGGATGCTTGCTAGAGTTCCAATCATAAGTGCATATGATCCAACTAGAGAAAGTATGTTAGCTTATGCTTCTCCCTCATATAAAATTGCAATAATGATTACCGGTCTAGTTATCGATTGCCTAGGGACAATTCCAAAACTCCTACCACCACTTTTCCACACTCGTTAAACTAACTTAGTTGTTTCTTTATATTAGCAGCCCCTAGTTTTTATTTCCGTGTTCTTCATTATCTTGCAAACCTATCATATCACACCTACAAAGTACTTCTAGTTTCATACTTGTTCTAGGTAAAGCGAATGTTAAGCGTGCATAGAGTTGTATCGATGGTCGATAGAACTTGAGGGAATATTTGTTCTACCTTTAGCTCCTCATTGGGTTCGACACTCTTACTTATTGAAAGAGCCTACAACTGACCCCCTATACTTGTGGGTTATCACCTTACTGCACCTTTGCTACACTTGTTACTCGTTACTCGTTATGAATTATCTTATCACAAAACTATCTGTTACCGATAATTTCAGTGCTTGCAGAGAATACCTTACTAGAAACTGCTTGTCATTTCCTTCTGCTCCTCGTTGGGTTCAACACTCTTACTTATCGAAAGGACTACGATAGATACCATATACTTGTGGGTCATCACTTCCCCACTCCAAGAAGGTCGTCGGTCACTGCCATTTCCGGAATCAAGCTCCACTGCATCCATCCCATCACCGGAAGGACGACCTGGATCTTCTTCTTAAGAGTCTCTCTATCCACTTTTTGCCATCTCGAAGCGGGAATCTTGAAGCCCCGCCGACCACTAGCAACTACTCAACGTCGTCGATCAGTCGTGACACCCTCGCTATCCTTCAAGTGTTCAAGGGTTTGTCTAGGTGATTTTTTTTGCGATTTTTCATCTCATTTTTCCTTTTTTCAATTGAATTGAACCTAGTCAATTCTAGTCAAGATTAATAGATTGAGGGAGATTATCTTCGAGGACTCTAAGTCGTAGGAGGAGGAAGAATGCAATGACGACTTCGAAATGGGCATTGTCATGATCTTCAACGAGGACTTTCGGTGTCCGAGAAGACAATCAAAATTCGACTATATACACATCAACTGAGATAGTTGTGGGCCATGCCAAAATCCATTAAGCGCGACTTAATGGTTGCACTCTCGCGCGTGCCACCACTACAAGAAATATGTCAACTTACGACCATCACTATTGATCACTGTTTTCCATTTGTGACCTTTTTGTGACCAAAAACTGATCGTCAAAAGCTGGCCGTCGTTAATGGAAATTAAGGACCTTTCTTCTGGAAAGGTCGTACATTTTATGAACAAAAAGAAGGTCATAGGCTCAATGACCAATTATTTTGGTCACTAGCAATCCATCCACGCCATGCCAGAACCACCATGGCAAGCTGGCGTGGCAGAATCACGACCAAATGAGAAGGTCGTAAATTAGAATCAGCTCGATCCATTTCGGCCGTCGACATGGGCCAAGCCCAATAATTCAGCACATTTGATGTTTTTTCCTCTTTATTTTGCTTAGCTGCATGGGCCTGGCCTAATAATTTGGCCTTTTATTTTCTGGGATGGATCCTTTTACACACTAGTTTTTTTCCTAGTCAACTATTTTTTTGGGCCACAACCTTTTATGTCTAGTTCTTGTTTGGGCCTTGGCCTTTTATTTTCTAGGATGCAGCCCTTTACAAACTAGGTTTTTTTATAGTCAACTCTTTTTTAGGCCCAAGCCATTTTAGTCTAATTCTTGTTTAGGCCTCGGCCTTTTTGCGATCCAACTAAGGTTAGAGCCCAATTAATCAAAATAATATTCTATGATCCAAACAAAACTCAAATAATTCAGAAAATGCATAACTACACAGGTTCATAGGTTCACAGCTTCAAAACCTCATAGGTTCATAACTACACAACTTCCAAAATGAGCCATCACAAGTTCACAAGTTCAACAACAAGTTCAACGACAAGTTTTATGACAAGTTCAACTTCACATTTGCAAAATGAGCCATCGCATAAAGCTTCTACGATGCTTTAGCTCCAAAGAGATCCATCAGTTGGGCTGACTTCTCATCCTGTTCTTGAGAATTCTTGCGTAGTAGCTCAAGTTCCTTGTCGCGTGCAGCTTGAGCTTCTTTCGCCTTCATCTTGCTTGCCACCACTTCTTCTCGCATCAATTCAGATTGAAGCTCCAACCTCTCCAGCTTCTGCTCAAGATCACGAACATGAGCAGCCACATCGGTAGTTGCTTTACCCGACTTGTTCGTAGATGACTGGAGCCCCAACATTCCTGAGGAATGTGCTTTGGTTTACTTCGGTCTTGAGCACTTCGTCAACAATTTCAGCAGCAAACTTTGGCTCTTCACCTTCTGGTATCGGCGCGTCCTTCCTTTTTTCCATCTCAAGCTAGCATGTTGTAACATCCCAAACTTTGGAATGTTATAATAAATATTAGAATGAATGTTTGTTTGTTTGAGTGATTGAAAGTGAGTGAAATTTGAAACTTTTTGAAACTTTTGAAAGTTTGATGAGAGGGAATGAAATGACTTTCCCAAAACTTTCACTATGCATTTTGATCACCAGGAATTCAAATTCATTTCATCACAAAACCCCAGAGTGAAGATGACATGACTTCTTCCATTTAAAGAAATGAAAAGGGATTTGAAAATGGTTTGAATTCCATTTGAAAATATTTCAAATTCAGAAACTTTATGCAAGTCAATGATTTTCATGAGAGAGGATAATATGACTTCTTCAATTTATATGAAATATGAGTTGGGAGTTTAAAAGGATTTGAAAGTGCCTCTGAATTATTTTGGAATCCATTTCATATTTGGTTCCTATTCAAGTTTTCAAAGTATTCAAACCCCTTGTCAAAAATTTGAGAGGATTAAATATGACACTCCAAACCAAGGGTATTTTTGTGAAGTCTTTGAACCATAAGATCCAGGGTGTCATTTGAAAAATATTTGCAAAAGGTTTTAAAACCAAATAGGCATTTTCTGAAAATAATATTTTTTTTCAAAGTATTCAAATGACAGAATAAAAATGTCCATTAAATGGAATTTATTCTCGTGATAATTTTGGTATGAAACTTTTTAGTTTTAGGAATGTAATTATTGTCATTTAATGGTTTGTGATTCGCTGGTAAAATAAAAAGGAAATCTTTTAAAGGCTTTTAAAGCCGGCCGACCCACTTTCCTTACCCCCCCTCCCCACTTTCCTAAATTGCGGCCAGCCGACACAGCGCCCCTCCTCTTTCTCTCGCTGACATGTGGGACCCGTCGCCCGACCGAGAAAATCCCGCCGGTCACCTTCCTCCTTCTCCTCCCCAATGACCTCGCCGGAATCCCTCGCCGTGAATCTCTCCCCTACTTCCTTCCCCGACCACCTGAGCCCTCCTATATAAAGCCCTGCCTCCCCTCGACCCATTCCCCCTCTTTGCCCCAACTCCCGACGCCTCTCGTCACTGGAATCCCTCGCCAGACCCGAGCGCCGCCGCCGCATTCCTTCTCCCCTGCTGCTCCACCCCGACCACCCCTTCGCACCCGAGCCCACCACCGAGATCGCCGCACTCGCCCGCACCTCCCCAACCACCTGCCCGTGCTCCATTCTCCCTAGAACGCCATAACCACCGCCCTCGCCAGAGTTGGATCCCCACCGAAGCTCAAGGAGCTCGTGCCCGTCGCCTCCATCGCCCTCGAGCCTCACCGACGCCACCATCGTCATCGTCGTGCTTCCCTGCGTCGACCAGTGCTATCGCCGTCGCCGGAGACCCCTTGGAGCAGTCGCCCGCTTCGATCCCGAGCCGCCGCCGTCATCGGAGCCCTCGCCGGACTTCACCCCCGCCACAGTGAGCTCCCTCTCTCTCCTCATCGTCCGATCTTGATCAACGGTGGAGATTAGAAGGTTACCCGAACCGTTTGCTGTTAAGCTCCGTCGTCCGCCCGAAACCCCCTCTCACGCACACCTTAGGACCAATCAGGAAACGACACGTCACCCCCCTGACCGTTAACTAGGATTTTTTTATTTCTGTTTCTGTTTTTTAAACAGAGTTAATCCTGATTTTGTTTTTAGCATATCTTTTATGTTTTTATGTGTTTTAAATTGATTCTTTTTTGCATTAGGTCAAAAAAATTATCTAGTTTCTGTCGATGCCAAGTTTGACTATTTTTGAATATTTAAATTTGAATTTAAACAGATTTGATTTAAATTTTGTTTTCTGAATAACTTGAGTTTTATAATATATTTTTGATTGGTTCTTTTTGATACTTGTCACTATTGATCTTAGTTATCATTAGGTAAAGTTTGAGAATTATTTGGGTAAATTTGATTAATGTTCTTAATCAAAACAGAATCTGTTTTAGTTTCCTATTAGTTTAATTAGTTTGATTTCCTTTGGTTTAATTTAAAATCTGATTTGATTTAACTTATGCTTTAGATTTCATTTAGTTCTGTTGTTCTAAACTTTAGTAATTTACTTGCTATTAACAAAAGATAATTTGTTTAGTTTATAATTTTTTATTATAGGGACCTATACCCTTTTTTTAAATAGGTATAGTTGATTAAAAACAAATTAGTTAGTAATAATTCTTTTAACTAAAGTTTTAAGTAATTAGATTCTGTTTACAAATAAAGTTTTTAGTAATTCTTTTCTGTTAACTATTAGTTTGGTTACAAAAAAATGGTTTTGTTTTAGTAGTAGTTTAGCCACTAAAACTTAGAGTCCATTGCTTTGCTTTGTTTTGATTTGTTATGTTGCTAGTTGGTTTCTTATTTGAAAAATTATTTAAAATAATTGTTTTATAAGTTTTACTTTCTGTTAACTTAGTTGTTTTATACTTTGTTTTCTCTTATTTTAATATTTTATTGTTTTACTTAGCAAACACTTTTGTGTTAGGGTGTTGTTTTCATAGTTTTACTTGTTCTTCAAAAATAATTCTTTTTGCTAGTAAAATATGTACTAAAATATTTTTGCTATATTTTACTTTGTTTTTATTTGTTACTATTTGAAAATAGTTGTTGTAGAGGAGAACTACCTTAGTTGTGTTTGTGAAAACTTTGTTGATTTTTGAGATTTGTCTTAAGTATTTCCTTCATCAACCTTGTTACTTTTGGTTCTTGTGTTACCTTGTGATTGGTAGTATTGATTGCTAGAAGTGTTTGCTTATGAATGCAATGTTTGATTGTATTGATTTTCATCGGAGAGTGACGTATAGTTCTATCAAGTATTTTCTGAGAGCGATACTTATCTTCATCAACAGTACAGGCAAGTTCACTTTGACCATCTTTTCATACCTATGTTTTATTGCATATAGTGACATCATTTCAACAAATCCCTCCCGTAGTGTTATTGAAATTCTTGTAGTTGAGTAGAATGCATGAGGTAGGAACCCACCACTTGTTACTAAAGCCCCGGGAACGCTAGTTAGTGCAACGCTATGCTAAAGTAGACGGGGTCTGGTATGAGTGTTCGTGAGTGATGTGAAGAAGGACTCCACGTCAAAACGACGACTTCATGAAGGCTTCGTCAAGACCTGCATATTCAAGACCTCAAGACTTCGAGACTCGAGAAACAAGTTTTTCAATACACACTACTAGGTGAGGGATGGTTGGAACGGTACCCTGGAGAAGCCAGTGGATTTGCCTAGGTGTTGCTGGAGATGGCCAGTATTCACGCGGAAAGCCTCACCTAGACGCAAAGGGAAGGATGAATACTTCATGCCTGGAAGCTTACCTGTGTAGCCACAAGTCATTATGGGCTCTGGCTTGGTTGATCTTTGTTGTGACTCTGGCTGGGCAGTGCTACGAGATGTAGTCGACGTTAGGAATGGATGGGCACTGACAGTAGTCAGGGAAACACTCTGAAAGACCATGATTCTTTCATCCCGTTCTCAAACACCAGGCAGTGCGAGGACTTACCAGGAGGGAAAGAATCTTGTGGGTAAAGTACACAACACTCTGTAGAGTTAAACCTAATCGATTAGCCGTGTCCCCGGTTACGGACAATTTGAGCCTCTGGACTTGGATCTATCTCTGAACTCTCAACACTGGAATGATAATTAATTGTGGGCAACTTAATGATACTTGTGGGCATTTGGACATCGGTTGGCGGAACCATGTCATGATAGGTAACTCTATAGTGAAAATTCCTGATATTCCTTTGTTGTAGGGAAAATAAAATCAGCTTTTACGCAAAAACTTAGACACAGAGCTACAAAGCCTTTGCATATAGAATAGTCTTTATTCTTCTGTTCTTCTATGGTGATCTTGCCAGCATATTCAAAATGCTGACCTACACGGCTGCAACGTCTTATGTTGCAGATACTCTTCTACGACGGGTAAGAGTACGATTCAGGGTTACGGTCCGCACTCAACCTGCCGTTGGTGTTATTGGGACTCCACTCCCATTGACTGTATCCGCTGCTATTTTAAGGTATATATCAGTTTTACGTTTTACATGTGATTGCACTTTGATATATACATGGATGTACTGTGTGTGCCAGCATACTGATCCAGGGATGGCACAGAACACACAGAGGCTTGACTCGTTTTGAGTCGGGTCGCTACACATATGGAGGAAAATGATAGACATTAGTGGCAGATCTATTTCACATTTGCAAAATAAACCAAGCAAGAGAAACCAAACAAGAATGCCACCAAACCAGCACACAAAATCTATACGTAGATATTTTACTCAAATTCAAACAGAAGAAGATGATGACTAGTAACCTGAAAGCATTATTTGAATCTGCATGTAAATGTTATCAATAACAGATTCATTATAGCAAGTGTACAGACTTATGTGATCTGGAGACATGCAATTGGAACAATATCATGGCTTGATTAAGCCCAGAATGGTGGTTCTATATAGGATGGCTTCCCGAGTGAGACGATCATCAAACTAACATTCTAATATCTTTGTTGAGAACTATACACCAAATTTTGATATCTTTGTTGAGATACCAAACCTATCTTAGGCTCTAGCAAAGAACATCAAAGCATGGAACATAGTTTGTGTTCTTGCTGGATGTGAATCAAATAGGGCATGACAGAAGTTTGAACTGGCTGGACAAACCAGTGAAAAAATATCAAACCTATCTTAGGCTCTAGAAGTTTGAACTGGCTGGACAAACCAGTCAAACAACATCAAACAGGGTATGACAGAAGTTTGAACTGGCTATGAATCAAACAGGGCATGATAGAAGTGTGAATCAAACAACATCAAACCTATCTTAGGCTCTAGCAAATAGCATCAAAACATACCAAACCTATCTTAGGCTCTAGACAAAAGTTTTAACTGGCTGGACAAAGCATGGAGTGACTTACTATAACTTTCTTTACTGGCTCCGAAAACCCGTGCTTCTTGCTGTTGTGGGTGGCCTTCAACAAGTCAATCATAGAAAGCTCTTCACCCTTCCGCTCTTCTTTCTAAAATGATTTTCAACAAAAATCAAAATGTTATTCAGCAAGAATCAAAAATGTTATTCAACGAGGATCAAATGGTAAGGTCTCTAGAAAAAAGTTCTCATGGTAGCAAAAATGTGTGTTGTGTAGTGCTTGGAACCAGTTTTCTGTGGGTACACAACTTTTTCTCGATTCATCTTGTTCGACAAATAGGTTTCCTACAAAAAAGCATAATGTCAGCATGATCTAGCATAGCATATCATGTGCAGAACATAAAGCAGTAAACAAAGCAAAGACAAACCTTGTGTCTTGGGGTAGACCACATGTCCACCAGAGCTTGCCATTCACCGTCCGCCAGATCCGGCACCGAAGACTTGATGCTGACTTTGTTTGCTGCTACAATATCAAAATACTTCTTCTTGATTTGATGGCGTCTGTTCTTTGATATTTTTTTGCAGAATATCTTTGCATGCGGTCTTGATAGTCTCCGATTCCGTGTTCATCTCAAAATTTTCCTACCAAGACAGCAAACAAGGTAGGAACAATATTAGTGATCATACATAGGTGTAACAGAAAATAGATAGCACATTAACTACAAAACCAGTAGCTTACAGCAACTTTCCCCATTTAGTCCGCCAATAGATTAGCATTTTTTGTATTCCTTAAAGTGAGGAAGAACCGGCAGTTGGGTTCTTGCAACGATCCACACTCAAAAGCAAGCTTTGCTGCCTGCAGAGGCTTCTCTGGATGCTTGATCCCTTCGGCAATTTGGATAGGCACCTTGCTACCAAGCGACTTGGTGATTCTCTCTAGCCCTTTGCCCTTTCTTTGTCTAAGCTTGGTAGTCATTGCATCTGAAAATGAAATTGAACTCATAAATTAGAAGAGAAATCGACAAATGCAGGAATGGTTCTGCTAAACTAGTAACCATACATGATCACTTCCATTTGGAAAATGCACTAGTAAAAGAGAGCATTGCAAAGGTGAACTTGCCCGATTGAAGCACAAGCCGTTCTTCTTCTTCACTGACGACAACATTCCTGTCAATAGAAGGTGCAACAGGGATGAGGTCTGTGTGGACAGTGCTTGCTTCATCTATGCTGATAGCTCCTCCTTCATCTAGGCAGACAGTGCCTCTTTCATCCATGCAGAGAGTGGTTTCATCACCCATGGGTGGATGGTTTCATCATCCATGGGTGGAAATTCATCACCCATTTGCACCGAGCTCTCAGAGTCCATGCGTACCAGACATTCCTGATGGTTCGTTGCAGCCAACATCTTTGCTTTTTTGCTTCGTGACTCTAGCAGGGGCCGGTTCATCAAGTTCCGGGATCCTCTTTCTTTGTCCTGGAGGTGGGGCCATCACCCTTCCTGGAGGCATTGCAACAGATGTTTCTCAACTCTCCCTCTTCTTGTTGACTGTCTTCTTAACACCAGGCCTCTTATTCCTAGATTCCTTCAGTGCCTCGTATAAATAGCACAGAAAAAGCATTAGATCAGAAGACAAATATGTGAGCACAAGGAAACACAGAGCATACAAGAACCCCCAACCCTCCAAGCAAGACAGAGTTTGCACCTTAACAGTCTTCTGCACTACAACATCATCCACTTCCTCTCCATCAATAACCTCATCCTCCTTAGGATTGTACTCTAGGTCATCATTGATAACTCCACTACCTTCTTGAATCTCATCAGTTCTACCTTCTTGTACATCATTCGTTTTCCTAATCATCGACGCTATTGCACCGATGCCAAGGGACTAGAACATACGATTGTTCCCCATCATATTTCTAGCCCTAACCTTCTCATACTCGGTGAGAGGCTCTTCTTTACATGATAAAGGAAACATAACTATTAGGTGAATGGTTGGAATGCATGGACAGACAGCCAAACATATCTTATGAGATTTTATTATCATTTAATCCTAGTTATTCGGGTACGAAAGACTAACAACAAACATGCACAATTAAGACAGCTTATTCAGATTGCAGCAATACATTTCACTTATCATATTAAGACACATATTTTATAAAACTGACAGTATAACCACAAGGAGCAAGTTGCATACCAACAGTTGGCCGAATCTTTGACCTTGTCATCCTTGCCATGGATGATCTTGAGGTGGTGCTTGCAAAAAATAATAAACATCATATACAACATGGATAAAGTAAAATGATGCACTTGTATCAATAAAGGAAAGCATTTGGACCAGCATGCACATACATGGCATACATGTGAAGCAAACTTGATGGATCAACAATATAGTGATGTAGTAAACATGTAAGTGCACTAAAAAAGCATGCATGTACACTACAAAGATATGAAGCATCTCTTAATATCTTCACTACATCAACATGGCAATTTAGATGCAACATTTAATTATGGTGAAGAACTCAAACAAGGATACAAATGACATGGAATGATAGTACATAACATTGACTACAAAACAAGCTTACTGAACTATTTCTAAAACTTCTTATATCATTAGGAAAACAGCATGGCAAACTGAGCATGGCAAATATGAGCATGGCAGGCTTGTACTAGATGCAACAGAAGCTGTTCATGGCAAATATGAGCATGGCAGGCTTGTACTAGATGTACTTAACAAAACTCCCCTACTAAACATGCTCCAAAGATCTACAGATATGACGATAGCATCAATGCAAAATGAACCAAAGGGAGATCATCCCCATGAACCCCATGAACCCTAACCCTAACCCAATGAACCAGAGGGAGATCATCCCCATGAATCACCATCAATCCTTCCCCATGAACAAGAAAACCAGGAGATCCATCCCCATCTAGAACCCTAACCTCATGAACCAGAGAGCAACATGTGCCCCATGAACCCTAACCCTAACCCCATGAATCTACCGAACCATCCCTATCCCCGTCGATCCATCCCCATGAACCCTAGAAGAACCCATGAGGGGGATCTACCGAACCCTAGAAAATCTACCCTAACCCTAGAAGATCGAGGGGAGATGGAGCAAGGGGAGAAGTACCTAGCGTTACGTGGCGGGCGATGTAGCCATCATCGTCGATGTAGCCGCTGTCGTAGATGATGTAGTGGTGGTCGTCGTCGATGTGTCCGCCGTCGTCGTGGCCTAAGGTTACGAGGCGGGCGATGTCATCGATGGTGCCGTCGTCGGGGAGAGGGGAGGAGCGGCGGTGTGGCGCAGAGCAGGGGAGGAGCGACGGCGCGGAGCAGGGGAGGGGCGGCAGCGCGCAACAGGGGACGGACGGGGCGGTGCGGACATGGGAGGGAGGGGATGGGGAATCGGTGCGGTCGTGGGAGGGAGGGGAGGGGTTCCCGCGGGTTAGTGGGAGAGGGAGTGGTGGGTCCCGCCTGTTAGTGGGAGAGGGAGTGGAGGGAAATTTTGGG
This sequence comes from Hordeum marinum, assembly GCA_022496015.1. Taxonomy (NCBI): domain Eukaryota; kingdom Viridiplantae; phylum Streptophyta; class Magnoliopsida; order Poales; family Poaceae; genus Hordeum; species Hordeum marinum. Next base: position 492,022,820 of record CM039675.1, read on the forward strand.
AGATGGAGGGAAATTTTGAGAGAGTAATGGGAAAATTTTGGGTGGGAGGGAAATTCTTTTGGGTTTGGGGGCAGAAAATTTTAGGTTTTTTTGTAAACTTTGTAGAAATAATGGTTAAAATCATATCAATAGGTCAAAAAACACTGGTATTCCAAGTTTAATATTTTTACTAGTTGGTAGGCCACATTTGATGATGTGATGCGAAGGTCTCCCATTTTTTTGAATTTTTTTAGGTGTTTTCAATAACCGGTCGAACTTGTCACGTCGGCCGTCCATGGCTAGGGGTTTGATCATGCATATATGTTGGTGATTCTATGATGAAATGCCTACCTATGAAGCTAAAAATTATTTTTAGCAAAAATAATGTGCAAGCTATGGAGGACCCGTAGTACAAATTACAGCCGGTTCCAGCTGAATCGGTCGATGGTTGTCTGAATGGCCGGGAGTAGCTACGAGGGTTGGAAATGCATGATTTTTGGTGACCATCCGTAAAATAGGGTCTATTTTGAGATAGACATGGAATGGCGCCGTTTGGAATGTCTCACTTTGTAGCCGCTTCACGAAAACACGTGTTTTTGACACTCAAAAAATAAAAAATGTTTTTTTTGCGTGAAACAAGTTGGAATCTCTCTTTAGCAACATTGTTTTCCATCACAAGATGGAGGCATGTGCCAAATTTGGGCATATCGTCACAAACTATTCAACGAATGTGGCCATATCATTGCTCGCTTGGCTTGAAAGCCATGCGAACACTTTTTCAAGAAAACATCGATATTCCAAGTTTAATATTTTTACTAGTAGGTAGGCCATATTTGATGATGTGATGCGGAGGTCTCCCATTTTTTTGAATTTTTTATGGTGTTTTCAAAAATCGGTCGAACTTATCGCATCGGCCGTCCTTGGCTAGGGGTTTGATCATGCATATATGTTGGTGATCCTATGATGAAATGCCTACCTGCGAGGCTAAAAATGATTTTTAACAAAAATAACGGGCAAGCTATGGAGGACACGCAGTTCAAATTATAGTCGATTCTAACTGAATCGGTCGATGGTTGTCTGAATGGCCAGGAGTAGCTACGATGGTCGAAAATGCATGATTTTTGGCGACCATCCATAAAATGGGGTCTACTTTGAGATAGACATGGAATGGCGCCGTCTGGAATGTCTCTCTTTGTAGCCGCTTCACGAAAAACACGTGTTTTTGGCATTCAAAAAATGAAAAATGTTTTTTTGTGAAACAAGTTAGAACCTCTCTTTGGCAACATTGTTTTCCATCACAAGACGGAGGCATGTGCCAAATTTGGGCATATCATCACAAACTATTCAACGAATGTGGCCATATCATTGCTCGTTTGGCTTGAAAGCCATGAATCTTTGTTCATGGTAGGTCGTTTTTTAGGACACTTTTTCAAGAAAAACATCTGTATTCCAAGTTTAATACTTTTAGTAGTTGGTAGGCCACATTTTATGATGTGACTCGGAGGCCTCCCATTTTTTTGAATTTTTTTGAATTTTTTGCGGTGTTTTCAAAAACCGGCCGAACTTGTCGCGTCGGCCGTCCGTGGCTAGGGGTTTAATCATGTATATCTGTTGGTGATTCTATGATGAAATGCCTACAATTTTATCACAAACATCCATTAGCAAATTATCACAAACTATTCAACGAATGAGCATCCATGAGCAAGCACAAAAACACACAATTTTATCTTTCATCCATGAGCATCCATGAGCATGCACAAAATTTTGATTCCCATCAATTACAAAACTGAGATTGGAAGGTAATGGAGATGGACACACATAATTAAGAAAGTGCAATAGTAGTTCAACACTATCATACTTAAAAGGTTTACACTAAAACGATTAAACCTGACATACTTAACATTGACATGTTCAGATTAACATGACCTGACATACTTAACATTGAAATGTTCAGATTAACATGACCTGGCATACTTAACATTGACTTATTTTCTTAAGATCTTCACTCCTCCTTCTTCTCCTTCTCCTTCATCATCCTGATGCACTTAGAGCGGTGAAGCCCTAGAATTGGCCTGCGACAAGGCTGTGGGATGTACTCCTCTACCACAATTGGCATGGTCCTATCACCTAGCTGTGGGATCGCCACTGCCATCGCGAGGCCATTGTCAAGCACCGCCACTATCGTGAGGCCATTGTCAAGCACCACCATCACTAGGTCATCCTCAGGCACCACCACCGCTAGGTCATCCTCAGGCACCACCATCGCGAGGCCATCGTCAGCCACCACCATCACATGGTCATCATCAGCCACCTCCTCATCCCCGCTCCGCTCCTCTTCTTCCCCACTCCGTTCCTCCTCATCCTTGCTGCTGCTTCTGCTATAGCCAGAGTCGCTGCTGCTGCTCCCATTACCTGACCAAATAAAACAACCAGGTTTATTTAACAATCGGTGTGAGACAAAGCCAAATGTAGAGGAAGAAGAGGTAGAGAGTACTGGCATCATCATCGTCCTTGTAGCGCATGTGACACATGGTCGTGCTGAACACATTCACGGTGAGCATGGCGTTGCCGTTGTACCTGAAGACAAGGAAGTACCCATGCCGCAGGTCATAGGCATGGACGAACTGGTTCTAGCCACGATCTAGGTACATGTAGTCGTCAGTGTCGAACACCACCTCCATGTCCCACACTCTACAAAGCCCACTGCTAGCCTACCACAACTTCACTTTCTGTGGCCGATGGCCGTCCAGCATCTTCATAAAAATTTCAGGTAGCCTCTACAACAAGGTTCAAGCAGTGATGTAGCAAACAACAGATTTATTATAAAGAGACGGGTGAAGTGGAGATCTCTTCTTTTATATACCTGCTTGCTGGAGGATATCCATGCATCATCATGAAGAACTCGAAACCTTCCAAGTCGGCCATCTCACTTGGACTGGCAGAGCGCAGCCGGCGGTTTCAACCTCCCCCCATCTGTGAAAAGCAGTGATGTAGCAAACATTTACTACTGCATTGTAATTAAACAACAAGTTCATCACATCACATGTAAAGACTGAGGCATAATAGATAAAAAAATATGGGCTTTCCACTGATAACAAATTTAGAATATTTACTACAGAACAGTAGAATATTTACTACATGTGTTTGGCAGGTCCTCAATTTGGAATACTACTATAAATGGCAAAACAATTTGCTACTACTCTATCTACATCACTACTATAATTTGGACCATATCTTGCCATGTGCCCATGTCTACTATAAAAGGCAAACACAGCTAGAACCATATGTACTATAAATGTGCCCATGTGCTACAGTTTTCTAGAACAGATATCCTCTAGACTTGAGCAGAAGCATTCAGCTTAGTTGGGGGCTTTCAGCTTAGTTAGGAAATCTACTATAAATTTCCAAAAGAACCCTAATCCAATCCAATACAATCACCCTAATACAATCAACAGTGGTGGTAAGAACCCTAATCCAACCCTAATCAAAACCTAATCCAATCCAATAGAAAGAACACGGCAAGAACTCTAATCAAAACCTAATCAAACCACCCTAATTTAGTGGAATCAAACCCTAATCTAAATAGCAGCAGAAAACCAAATGGAGAGGAAGGAGTTAGCTGCGGATTCATACCTCCGCAGGAGAGGAAGGAATCATCGGCGGCGGTGGGTCGATATGGCGGTGGGGAGGATGAGATGGCAGCGGCAGGGGGGAGGAGGAGGAGTCTGCGGCGATGGAGGACGAGAGTAGGAGTCGGCGGTGGGGGGAAGGATTCGAGTGGGTAGAGTGGGCCCACTTGTTAGCGAGTTGTGTGTTTGATACTTGACTGGTTTGGTGAGTTCAAAAGAGATGTCATAGATTACATACCAGTAGCCTCTTCCTAGCCCAGTGGTAGAAACACAGAGAAATGAGAGTACGATCGTGGGTTCGAGTCCCCGCTCGTGCATTTTTTTTGTCATTTCTCTGTGGAGCCGCACGTGGGATCATAAGACTGTCTGATGGAGCGCGTCATTTCTCTGTGTTGCATCAGGATCATACATTTCTCCATGGAGACATCACTAGAGCCACATCAAAATGCAACTTTTTTTGAACATCAAAATTGATGAAAACAAGATCAAAATGTTCACTGACTAAAAAGAACTTTGAAACAACAGCTCCATCAAAATTCAGTTCAAAAAGGCATGTTCAAAATGATCACTACAGCCATATTTTGCTCAATCTTCAAGCATTAAAATAGTACTGACAAAATAGTCACTACAGCCATCCGAAATGGCACCAGAGTCACCTTGTTTGAGAGACATCACTAAAACAACATTACAGCAAAAAAAGGCACCAAAATGGCACCAAAGTATCACCACTCACTACAACCATCTTCACCATCAGCCAAAATGGTAGCAAAACTACAGTTCTGACCAAAACTAAGAAATCATGATCACCAAAACTACTAGAGCCATCATGATCACCAAAACTACATGATTTTTCATTGTATCTTCACCATCTGCCTCTTCATCACCAAAGTCTCATGCATTTTGCTACCTAGAGAGAATTGTAGTACAAAAACTAGACCAGGATCACATCAACAAAAACAATAGAGAAGGTTGATCACCAATGAAAACAAGGAACATACAGTAATAGTATTAGGTCACCAAGGAGACAAAATTTACCTTCATGTCCATTCGCTACTCATCGTCGTCGATACCAAAACAAGGAATTCTATGCCCACTCACGTTTTCCTCATCGTCACTACAATATTGCAACATAGTATGATCAGTCATGTTTTCCTCATCCTCACTCTCATGTCCATCCGCTACCACCTTTCTTCTTTTCCTAATGCCTTCAACTGTTGCAGCATCAACGAGCACACGTTCCCGGTCCCTTTGCACTCTGCTTTGCACCAAAACTTCCATAGAGTCATCATCAACTTGCACCAGAACTAACGTAGAGTCATCATCCTGGTATGTTAGTCCACTACCACTAGGGCCCTTTTCCATTTCAATTTCAGTCACACTCCACAAGTGTCTGTGCTGAAAGGTTTGCACAACTCGCCACTTTCCGTGTAAAAGAGTGTCTGGAAGATAAAACACCATTGTTGCTTGTGTTGATAGAATAAAGGGGTCGTTCTTATACCAGCACCTTCCAGTGTTGATGCTTTTGAAGTGGCCATCATATTTGACAAAAGAGTGTCTCTTCTTCTTGCCACCAAGATCAAACCAGTCACAGCGAAATAAAACAACCGAGCGATGGATGCCTCCATTAGAGTTGTACTGCAACTCTATGATGCTTCTTAGCTGACCATAGAAGTCAATGTTGTCACCATCATGTGACCCCTCAGTGATGATTCCACTATTCCGTGTCTTCCTTCTTTCCTCGCGGACAATGGTGTGGTACCGGACACCGTCAGCAATGCATGCTGAATACACTCTCACTCGCTTATCTGGTAAGCATGCCAAAGCAAATAGATCATCACTGACCTTCTTCTCCTCATGCAACTTTCCAATCTGCACAAATAAACCATTTAGCAACAATGGTATTTAACAGTTGGTGAATAACATAGAACATAAAACATGTGTCTAAAGATCTCACATGATTATTCTTCAACCATTTAGCAAATCCCTTGGAAACCCTTTTATCAACATGGATCTGGCTTTGTTCCTAATTTATCTCTTCCTTGCATTTCTTGCAATGCCAACAAAACATGTGAATTAAAACATTAAGCTGGTGCCAACCCAAGCAAAATAAATATAACGAGTGCACAAGATATAACGTACTCGATATATGGTAGAACCTTAGCGCAATTGTTGAGCACAAACCAAAACATCTTGTCATACTCATCACCAACCTCCAAGTATTGTGAGGCTCCAAGAAGTTTCACACCATGGTTGAAAACTGAGACATCACCACTTTGCGAATTAGACCGCTCTCTATTTCTGCCTGGCGGGTTCCATCTTGTTTCCATATCTTCAAAGTATCTATAGCAAAATGTCAAGCACTCATCAACGACATATGCTTCAGTAATCAAACATTCAGGTATTTCCGTGTTTCGCACATAACGCTTACAAGTAAGCAGCCTTCTTTCGATTGGGTACATCCAACCGTATTGCACAGGGCCTTTAAGAATTGCCTCTTTTGGTAAGTGCACCGCCAAATGGACCATCACGATGAAGAAAGATGGAGGGAAAAATATTCTCGAGCTTGCAAAGAATAATTGGGATTTCTTTTTCAAGTCTTTGCAGAACAGTTAACTTGAGTGTTTTGCAGCACAGTTCTCTAAAGAAATTTCCCAGCTCAGCAACCGCTTCATAGATATCCTTGTCCATGATTCCTCAGAGGCCCGCCGGTAAAATCCTTTGGAGGAGGATGTGACGATCATGGGTTTTCAGTACTAAAAGCTTGAATCCATCAGAAGTAACACACTTTGCTAGGTTAGCAACATAACCATCTAGAAATCTCATCGCTCTTATGAATTCACAGAATGCAAGCTTTTGTTCTTTACTCATTGTTAATGCATCTAGTGCCCCTTAGTGATTTTGGTGTATTGAAGACTTATAGGTTAAGGTTCTAATGCGTTTGTGAGTGTACACATGCTCTATAAGTCAATGAGGAGTTTGATATATTCGGAGATTATCGACCCCTAAATATGTATGTCTTCAACTTAAGACTTTGCTGAAGACTTTGTGAAGACTTTGGTGAAGACTTTGTGAAGACTTTGAGAATGAGGAAGTTGGTGTGACCTTGAAGATATGAACGAGGATTGTGAAGCGTGAAGACTTTTGTTTTCGTAGTTTCATTTCCTTTCTTTGAGTCATAGGAAACACCGTACTGTTAAAGGGGGCCGAGGTAATACTAAGGAAAATTTCCAACTGATCCTCAACTCCAAAATCCTCAACCTATACAATCCTTTGAGTGAAGCCTTTGGAAATATCTTATGGTTCAGACAAGTACTTCAGTGACAGAGACGAAGTTCTTCTGGTCTCTGAGGAAATTGATCTGACTGAGGAGTTAGGATTTCGCCAATGCGAATTGCCTACAAGTGAGGAACATGATAAGCGTGAGGACTTCCATAGTTCGAAATTCCAACCGTTGCTGTGCTTAGCGCCAGCTAGCCCCAATAATAACATCCGCATAATGGTCATATCATTGGGGGCATTTATGTCTTATCATGTCAGGTTGCACCCTGGCTATAAATAGCCACCCCCCCACAACCACTAGTTGGTTGGCTTCTCCGAGAGAGAACTGACACTTGTCATTTGAGAGCAACCCATCCTCCAGGGACTTTGACAAAAAATCATTAGTGAGGAAACACCCACAACCAAACCACCAAACCCATAGTGATTGAGCATCACTGAAGGAATTCCTGTGTGGATCCGACGCTTATTACCTTTGAGGACTGTGTATCCTCCAGACGGGTAGGTGTCATGGTCTAGTGCTCCTGTAGTCAATTGGGGATCACGAAGTGACCTTGGTCTAGAGCATCCAGCAGTAAATTGTGGATCGTCGGGTGACTAGTTTGTGAAGGTTTTGGAAGTCTACCCTCAAGACTTACCACGAGTGTTGGGCGAGGACTGTGTGACCTTAGCTCAAGGAGAATACGTTAAGGACTGTGTGTCCTGGGACTGTGTGTCCTCTGGTTTAAATACCAGACTGCTCCAAACAAGACGTACGACTGTCATAGCAGTTGGAACTGGGTCATCAAACCATTGTCTTCATCGAGCTATCTGGTTCTATTTCCTCAACCCCTCTATTCGTCATATACATGTTGATTAAATTGATTGTTACTGTTTGAATAATTTGACTGAAGACTTTCACAAATTCCTCACCTCAAATTCTTCAAGTTACCTTGTTCATCACTACTTATCCTGTATCACGCTACTCTCTATTTGTGCATGTTTCCTTTCATCATGAAGACTATGCTGTTACTATGTTCCTCATGCACTTGAGTACTTATTCTGCTGCTAGTTATTCATCACATTTCAAATTCCTCAAAGTTGAAATTCCTCAAGTGATGAATTTGTAAAAATCGCCTATTCACCCCCCTCTAGTCGATATAACGCACTTTCAATTGGTATCAGAGCAGGTACTCCCTTGCTCTTTGTGATTCTGGTTTAACCACCTGGAGTTCTAGATATGTCGACTACAGGTATGATCAAGGTTTCCGCGGGGTGTCCTACCTTCGATGGGACAGACTACCCCTACTGGAAGAACAAGATGCGTATGCACCTTGAAGCTATTGACAATGATCTCTGGTACGTTGTGGAAAATGGTGTGCCCTCTATCACTCCCACTGTTACTACTGCTGATGTGAAGAGATTCAAGCAACTCGATTCTCAAGCAAAGAATATCATCTGTGGCCATCTGAGCAAAGGTTAGTATGACAGAGTGAGTGCTTTGGAGTCTGCTAAGCTTATCTGGGATAGGTTGTCCAAAGTCAACGAAGGTGTTTCCACTCAACGTGACTCTCGTGTTGATGTTCTTCGCAATCTCTTCAACCACTTCAAGAGACTTGACAATGAAAATGTTCACCAAACTTTTGATCATCTCACTGATATCTCCAATGAGCTTCAAGCACTGGGTGCCACCGATATCACTGGAAGTGGTGAAGAAACTGCTAAGATCTCTTGATTCCTCATTCGATACTCTGGCTTTGACGATTCAAGAACGTGGAGACTACAAGTCACTTTATCCTGCTGATATTCTTGAGAGACTCAATACTCATGAATTCCAACAAGCTGAGAAGAGAGACCTCTACGGGCCAAGCTATGGAAGATCTCATGCTCTGAAGGCAAAAGCAATTTCCTCATCTTAAGAAGAAGATTCAGACAGCACCTTTGGTGATCCTGAAGAACTAAGTCAGGAACTGGCAATGCTCATGAGGAAATTCCAGAAATTCTCAAGGAGAGGTGGATTTGGAAAGTCATCAAAAAGTGGCTTGAGGAAATCAGATTCCTCAGAAGACTACAAGAAAAGAACCTGTCATCGTTGCAAGAAGCCCGTTCACTTTATCTCTGACTGTCCTCTCTAGGAAAAGATTCAAAGAAGAAGAAGAAATACAAGGGGGGTAGTTCTGATGACTTGAAGAAAAAGAAGAAATCTTCAAAGTCCTCATCTTCAAAGTCCTCAAAGCACAAGAAGAATGGTTCCAGAAAGGCTCGAGCATTCATCGTCAAGGAAATGGATTCTGAGGAAGAATCTAAAGAATATGAAGAAGAGGAAGAATCTGAAGAGGAATCAGAATCTGGTGTCGCTAGCCTTGCTCTTGCTACTGCTTTCGTCAGCAAGTCCATCTTCAACGATGAAGAATATGACTACTCCAACAACTCTGACGTCAGCAATGATGATTATGCTCCCACCTATTGCTTCATGGCAAAAGGATCAAAGGTACACAAACATCATTCCTCTTCTAAATCAAGTGAAGGTGAATCTGATGAATTTGTGAAACCTAGCTATGCTAAACTTGTTAAAATTGCCACTAAGCAACAAAGTGCACTTGAAAAGCTTTAGAAAATGCTAGACAAAAGCGATGATCTGTTGAACTATGAAGTGGATCGGACTCAAACTCTGTCTGACGATCTCAAAAGTCTTCATACAAAGTATGATAACCTTCAGAGTCATCATAACGACCTCTTAGCCGATCATGAGAAGCTTTCTTATGAATTTCTTCAAAGAAAGGAAGATCTTGAGAAACTGAGGGTGTCACATGAGGATATCCAAAGGGAAAACAATTCCTTACTGGCTCAACAGATCAGTACTACTCAGGAAGAATTTGTTCCACCTTGTTTGAAATGCATCGAACGTGAAACTACTAATTCTTCACCTGAATGTTCAAATGCTTCTCTTGCTGCAAATTCTTCAACTATTTCAGTGGTCCCAAATTCCTCATCTGAGGATACCACAAGTATCACTAACGACAATGCAGGGTTGAAGGAATTGTATGTGACAGGCATGTACAAAAGACTCAAAGGGCATCAAACCCTTTGCGATGTCCTCAAAAAGCAGATTCCGAACAGGAACCCTAGGAAAGAGGGTATTGCCTTTGTGAGGAAACTCAATGCTGATGGATCCTACTAGACACCTGAGCAGTACCCCAAAACCTCATGGGTTGCCGCGAAAGGATCTTCTATAGATCCATCCACTCTATCTGGCTTTACTTGTGAAACTTCATATTCCTTTGATGAGTCACTTGACTCCAACTACAAATTCTTCAAAAATCAGAAAGGTCAAGTATTTGCTAGATTTGTTGGAACTAACTGCAGGAACGTTTCTCCTATGAAGAAAATCTGGGTTCCCAAGAGCTACCTACAAAATCTTCAAGTGAATGTCCTCACGACATCACTCATGAAGAATAGGATCCCCAGATCTAAGTCCTCACTTGGACCAAATTTCTCAAATGGTCAAAAATATCATTCTCGCTCTAATGCTTCTGTTTCGCAGGGAAAACCTAAGAGTTATGAATATGTGCATTATTCTTCAAACCATTTTGTTCATAAGTCCTTGAAGAATTTCTCTGCTTATTCATTTGAGTACTCTAATCCTTGCCCTGTGAAATGAAGTGCACTTGCTTCAATGCCTCCTTTCTCACATGGTGCTCGCAGAATGATGAACTCTTTGCCACCCCTCCAGATGTGGGTGGTGAAGAAATTGAACTAATTTCTTATGCAGGGTTAGGTCTCCAGATGAAACTGAACATCTGATGAACTTGCTGGAGACCTGAGGAAATGCTTGAAAGGACGCAAGCTAACCATGATGAAATGAATTCCTCATTTCTCACGTCCTCACACTACTTGCTTACTATCTTATGTGATGAAATCCTATCTGATGAAATTGATGTCATATTCTTCACTCGGAAGCATATGAGTTCGTAAGTTGTACTAATTCATCTGCAGGATGATACTCCAAAAGCTACTGAGTGGGTCCTCAATAGTGGATGCACAAACCACATGACTGGTGACAAGAATCTACTGATGAATTTGCCACTCACTCCATCTCCTCTGAAGCATATCACCTACGCAGACAAAGGAAAAAAGCAAGGTATTGGGACTTGGTAAGGTTGCTATCTCAAAGGACCAAACCATGGAAAAGGTGATGCTTGTTAAATCCCTTGGGTTCAACCTTATGTCTATCTCAATGCTTTGTGATCTTGATATGACCGTCGTATTTGGAAAATATCGTTGTGTTGTCATCATGGAATCTGAAAATTCCAAAGTCTTCGAAGGCTTTAGGAGAGGAGACTTGTATATTGTTGATTTCTCTACAGGTCCTCAACCTGCCACATGCTTACTTGCCAAGTCTTCAGAAGGCTGGCTGTGGCATCGACGACTTGGACATGCGGGTATGAGGAACTTGCACACGCTCGTGAAGAAAAAGCACGTCATTGGCATCGAGGGTGTCAAATTCCTCAAGGATCACCTCTACGGTGCATGCGAATCTGGAAAAATGACCAGATCCAAGCATCCCTCGAAGACAATCATGACCACGACTCGACCCTTTGAATTGCTTGACATGGATCTCTTTGGTCCCACTCATTACTCCATACTAACAAATTCTTCAAGTTTGTATGGCTTTGTCATTGTTGATGATTACTCTCGTTACACTTGGGTGCATATTATTTTGTACAAGAATGAAGTGTAGGATGTCTTCAGACGATTTGTTTCAAGGGCCTCCACCAACTTCGGCATCAAGATCAAGCATATTAGGAGTGATAATGGGACTGAGTTCAAGAACACTAATCTTGATGAATACCTTGATGAACTTGGTATTACTCATGAGTTATCTGCCCCTTATACTCCTCAGCAGAATGGCATTGTGGAGCGCAAGAACAGGACTCTAGTTGAGAAGGCTCGCACCATGCTTAATGAATACAAGACTCCTCGTCGCTTCTGGCCTGAGGCAATTGATACTGCATGCCACATCATCAACAGGGTATATCTTCACAAATTCTTCAAGAAGACTTCGTATGAACTTATGACTGGCAAGAAACACAATGTAAGGTATCTCAAAGTCTTCGGTGCAAAATGCTGGATCAGAGATCCTCACCACAGTTCTAAGTTTGCACCAAAAGCACATGAAGGTTTTATGCTTGGTTACAGAAAGGACTCGCACATCTATAAAGTCTTCCACACCTACCATCACAAGGTTGTTGAAACTGTAGATGTGCGGTTCGATGAAACTGATGGTTCGCAAAGAGAGTACCTGCCTTCTGTGTCAGATAAATAGTCTCCTGAGGAATCCATCAAGCCGAAGGCAACTAAAGACATCATACCCACTGAGGAAGTCATTCCAATGAATGAAGACTTTCATGTTGATACACTTGAAGAAAATGGTGCTGAAGGAAGTCCTCAGCAACGTCAACCTGCTCATCCTAGAGTTGCAAATGAAGTGCAGATTGACAAAATCATCGATGACATCAATGCACCAGGTCCCCTCACTCGCTCAAAAGCTTCACATTTAACTAACTTTTGTGGGCATTTTGCCTTTTTCTCTATCATAGAGCCCACCAAAGTTGATGAAGCATTCAAGGAGCCTGAGTGGATTCAAGCTATGCAAGAGGAATTGCATCAGTCAAGCTCAACAACATGTGGGAACTTGTCAAGCAGCCAGATCCTCGCAAACATAACATCATAGGTACCAAGTGGATCTACCGAAACAAGCAAGATGAAAATGGCCTTGTGGTGAGGAATAAGGCTCGTCTTGTAGCTCAAGGCTACACATAGGTTGAAGGAATTAACTTTGATGAAACGTTTGCACCTGTTGCTAGACTTGAAGCTATTCGCATATTGCATGCTAATGCTAACCATCATAATATCATCTTATATCAAATGGATGTGAAAAGCGCATTCCTCAATGGTAAGCTTGAGGAAGAAGTATATGTTGCTCAACCCCCAGGTTTTGAAGACCCTAAGCATATTGACAAAGTCTTCAGACTCAACAAGGCCCTCTATGGCCTCAAGCAGGCCCCTCGGGCGTGGTACGACACTCTGAAGGAATTCCTCATGAAGAAAGGCTTCAAACCCGGTTCACTCGACCCAACTCTTTTCACAAAATCCTATGACAATGAACTATTCATATGCCAAATATACGTAGACGATATTATCTTTGGCTGTACTGACAAACGTTACAGTGAATTTGCCCATATGATAAGTGAAGAATATCAAATGTCTATGATGGGAGAGTTGAAATTCTTCTTAGGTCTTCAAATTCGTTAGCAAGACAATGGCATCTTCATCTCCCAAGAGAAGTACCACAAGAATGTTCTGAGGAAATTCAACATGCAAGATCGCCAAGGCGTCAAAACTCCAATGCCTTCAAAAGGCCACCTCTGCACTGATGAAAATGGTAAAGATTTCGATCAGAAGGTATACCGCTCCATGATTGGTTCATTATTGTATCTATGTGCATCTAGGCCTGATATTATGTTGAGTGTTTGCATGTGTGCCCAATTCCAAGCAACACCAAAGGAATCACACCATAAGGCTGTGAAACATATTCTTCTATACTTAGCTCACACACCAACACTTGGATTATGGTATCCCAAGGGCTCAAATCTTCACCTCGTCGGATACTCTCATGCTGACTATGCTCGAGATTGTATGGATCGCAAGTTAACCTCAGGCACATGTCATTTCCTCGGATGATCCTTAGTCTGTTGGTCCTCGAAGAAGCAGAACTGCGTCTCACTCTCTACTGCTGAAGCTGAGTACATTGCTGCTAGCTCATGTTGTGCTCAGTTACTATGGATGAAGCAAACCCTCAAGGACTATGGCATCAAGTTGAAGAATGTGCCTCTCTACTGGGACAATGAGAGGGCCATCAAGATTGCTTACAACCCAATTCAGCACTCCAAGACCAAGCACATCCAGATTCGTCATCACTTTCTTCGAGATCATGTACTCAAGGGTGACATCTCCATCGACCACATCCCCACTAAAGAACAATTGGCCGGTATCTTCACAAAGCCCTTGGATTAAAAGAGATTTTGCAAGTTGCGACGTGAGCTAAATATCTTAGAATCTTTGAATGTTCTTTGAAAAAGGACACACATCCTAACACTTGTGCAAAATTGATGACTTAGATGTGCAACACATGAAGTAACGTTTTTCTTCAATCAATGAAGAATAACTCTCTAAGTGTGAAGAAATTAATGAAGAATTTGATTCTTAGAACCCTATGACAATTGTACACGGTGTCTGAAATCATCATTCTTATACGGTGGGTCACGCCATCAACCAAAGTTGAAATTCGTCAAAATTGAGTTTTTCGTAATTTTTCAAATTCTTCAAGTTTTCAAATTCCTCAGCTCTTCAAATTCAAAACTTTGAAACTCATGTTCTTCATTGACTATGTATATATTTGAGTTTTCAATGTCCTCAACAGCATTCACTTATTGCTAAATTATTCAAGTTGATTTTCATCTAAGTGAATGTGATCGGGCCCTTTCCCCTCTATGCTAAACTCAACCTAGTCTGTCCACAAATTCTTTATATGCATTCTACTTTGAAACTTGTTCAAAGTCTTCACTGTGTCCTTGATAGCAGAAGAATTTGCGAACGAAAACTTTGAAATTTTCACTATAAAATTTTTCAGCGGTTCCGCTCAAACGGTTCTGATTCCCACGATTGGATAACCCACGATCCCCCATAATCTCCACTACTCAGAACGTGGGTGACACATGTCGCGTGGAGAGCAAGGGTCAGGGGCAATCCTGTCCAAAAACTTCGAGCGGATTGGTTTTCACTTCCACTATAAATATCCCCTCCCCTTCAACAGTGCTCGGTTACTCCTCATCTCTACTCTCTCCCGAGCTCCAACTAGTGCCATCGCTAAAATCATCGACGCCGGTGTGGAAGAGCTTCACTGCCTCGACCTTGTCGTCGCCGTACTCGCATCGGTCGCGGAAGTCTTCATCCTGCCGCCGCTGTAGCTGTCTCCCTCTGCCAAGCTAGGGCATGGGAGATCTGAACTGACGAACTTCCCAATCTCATCTCTTAGTTCGTCGTGTTCTTCACCAGGGTAAATAAAATTTATTTTACCGCCCTTGTTTGATCTTCAAATTCTCTTCATATTCCTCAAAAGTTGTTTATTCTTCATGAATCTTATTCTAAAAGCACCTTACATCTTCACATACTCGATGATTTTCCCTAAGTAATGATTTTCTTCAAGATTCCTAATTGTGTGAATCCTCAAAATTTGCATAACTCTGGAACCTAAGACAAAGAACACTTAGTGAAATTCCTCAAGACACCCATGGTCAAATTCCTCACCTATTTTATTTAAAATTTCTGAGAACGCATATGACCTCTTCAAATTCCTCGCACATATACTCTATACACAGGTACAAACATGTCTGTTGATGAATCACTAGGTTCTCATCAACTTAACTCATTTGCAGCGCTCCTTGAGGAAAAATTGTATACTTCTTCAGAGTCCTCAAGAGTTCAAATTCCTCAGGTGAAGAAAATGACTGACGGAAAGAAACCTCAGAAAGGTGGAAAGAAGCCAGATGTGCACACTGCTTTTGAGATTCTAGATGATCTGTATGAGGAATACTGCACACCTGATGAAGAAACTCAGGGCAAAGAAACGACCAAGCAGAGAAAAATTCGTCTGCAGAAAATTGAGAGGAGATGGGCAAGGGAATGGAAGGAATATCGTTATGTAACTGCTAAATACATGATGAAATTCGATGTGAAACCTCCTTGCAGCAGGCCTCCCCTGGCTCAAAATCAAATTGCTGATCCCACTAGCCTCAAGACTGGTGAGGACTTTCCTCATATGTGGGAGAAGCAGCAAGCCAAGCTGGCGAGGAAAGCCAAAGAGGCAGTGAAGAAATTCAATGAAGATTCTGCTGTTGCTGCCTCTGCCGGAGCCTTTGCAAGTGCTTTGAAGAAATCCATGATGAAGAAAGTTGTTGTGAAGACAAGTTCTTCAACCTCAATGCCATCGCAGCAGATTCCTCAAGTCCAAAGGCCTCAACCTAGAAAGGCCTCAGATGCTGGTACTATTGCTACTCAGTCCTTAGCTGTAGCTTTAAAGTCTTCAACCCCAGTGCATCTGGCATCATGTAAGAGGACTGAGGGATTTAGAAAAGTTCCAAAGATACCGACAAGCCCCTCTACTACAGCAAAGTCTTCAACTAGCCCTATAGTGTTGAAGCTGAAGAAAACTGCTGGACGAGGTCAAAGACCAAGTCCTCACTCAAGCAAGGTTGTGGTAACCATACCCTTAGGATCTGATGATGAAGCTGATGATGAAGAATTGGAGGAAATCATCAGGTAAAGTCAGCAGAGGGTTATAGCCAAGGGCAGCTATGTTCCTCTCATGCTGGATCCCAAGATGATCCTCAACTTCATCGATATATGGCATGAAGATCCAAACACTCCACTTTCTTCACTAAATCTGCCTCTTGATGTGGATCATGTCTTCACGCACTTCATCTCTGAAGAAAAATGAAAGAGAGAACAAGCTCTGAGAGCCAAGAGGAACAGGGTTCGGAAAGAAAATTTTCTGAGAGACAATGTGATGAACTTGACCCCGAATCAACTCGTCACTATTTAGTCTGAAATTCGCACACTTTCTAAGGATCAAGAAAGATATGATGCTGAATGGAAGGGCACTAAGGTGAGATTCGTCAGGGCTGCTCAAGCTGCTGTGAAGGATCACACCACTAGGGTTGCAACTCGATCGCCATCACAAAATCCTCAGTCTGATGAAATTCCTCAGGCTGCTGATGAAACTGCTCAGCCCGATGTGACTGTTGTTGAGAATGCTTCTACACCAGAGGCAATGACCAGTGCTGCCGAGGAAACTCAGACCACTGATGACCATGCCAAGACAACCATCACCATTGTGCCTGAAGAAATTGAAAGGCCAGCTGAAGTTTTTGTTGCGTCTGAAGAACCTAAACCCACCAGGGCGACTGTTCCAGTCGTACCTAAAAAGTTGAAACTACAGAGGAACAGACTCTCAAGAGAAAAGCATCAATGTCAGAATCCTCAGTTGTGAAGAAGCTGAAGACTATGCCAAGTTCTTCAACTGGACCCATCGATGCTACACCAATTTCCTCTGCACCTCCCTATGAACTTGTACCATTTGGGGTTGACTATGTCATCCTAGATGAAGAAGATGAAGATCATTCTGCTGCTTCGACAGAGCAGATTGATGAAGAAATTGAAGTTGAAGACATTGCTTCAACTCCAAAGGTATCATCGCCCCAGCCTCGGTTTACTGCTGAAGAGGCTTGAGTTAAAGAAATTGATGAGGACGTCGACATTGGCAATAGAACTCCTGTCATCAATGATAAATATTGGGAATTAGCCCACCCAAATTCACCAATGACTACTCCTCTGACAAAGATTCCTCAGTCATCTGCTCCGACTGAAGAAATACATGAAGAATCTGCCAATCAGACCACCCAAATCATTGAAGAAATTCCAACTGCAACAACTAATGATTTTGCTGCTCCTCCCGTAACTAAGAAACCAGCCCTCTAGATTGTTCAAGTTCCTACCATGCCAAAGGAGATCAAGGGCCACTTCAAGACAAATCTTCAACTGAAGCCAAGGATGCCATTCAAAGGCTCAGTGTGCCCCAAATTCCTCAAGAGAAATTTCTTCAATGAGCGCATGTTCTTCACAGGTCCAAATCCTTATGACTCTGCAAGGGCTGGGCATAGCAGATTCTAGACGGCAACTCAACTCAACTACTATGCATCAGTCATGTTCGAGAAGAAGAAAGTCTTCGAGCACCACCAAATTCCTCATGCGGACATGGAAACACTTCCATCGTTCATACCGGTGCTCCAAGTTATTCACGATGCAGGCATTCTTCTATTCTATGTCGACATCTGTGACTGGAATGAGAAAATCATACTTCAGTTCTATGCCACACTGCATATCAGTGGAAATGCTTCAGACATCAACTCCTGGGTTTTGGACTGGATGACAGGATCAACACACTTCACTACTCAAGCTTCTGAATTACTTCAGAGTGTACCAGTTCCAATTCCCTCAGATGAAGCTTGCAGACTGTTTGATGAGCCTGCACTTCCGAATTAGCTGATGCAAGTGCTGATGAAGACATTGCCTCCTGGGAAGCCTCAACGGAAAATCTTCCTTGTGAAGGATTTTCTATATGTGCCCAGGACGGTCTACCACATGCTCACAAATACTCTATGTCCTCAGAAGGGCCACAATTCTGAAGAAGAAGAAGTGGAGGGAGTCATGAAGAATATGATCTTCAACATCATTCATGGGATTCCCATAGACTTACACGATTTCTTCATGAGGACATTGGCCAATGCTGCTTTAGCTCCATTTGAACAGAAGCCTTATGTGCCTTGGATCATGAAATTCATCAGGGCAAAGTCCTTAGTTCCCTTCAAGGCTGATTTCCAGAACCACTTCGGCTTCCTGCCTCCAATCGAAGTCATCAAGAGCACAATTGACTCAGTGGAAGGAAAAGGCAAGGCTGTCATTGATGAGGACACTCGTCCATTGGATGGACAGTTTCGCAAAGCTGCTTCCTTCTCCACCAATGATGACACTGCAACTCAGGACTCGGAAGAAAAAGCCTCAGCTCAAAAACCTCAGGAGTCTGCCCCTCGTGTGATGACTGATCGCGAGCTTCTAATAAGTCTTCATCAGAAGGTCGATCGCAATCACAAGTGGGTGAAGCATCAACTTGGTTACATTGTGCAAAACATGACTGTGACACAGAACACTGTGAAGAGGAATCACTACTATGCGCATGAAAACCTCAACCGCACTTGGGCCATATTGTCTCACCTCAAGTCTTTTGAAGAACTTAATGAGCTGGATCTTGATGAACAACCTGACTGGGCTTGTCGACCACGGAAGAAATTCAAGAAAGTCCAAGTTCCTCTGATGGTCACAAGTTCATATTCTTCATCTCGAGAGCGCAATGAGGATGAAGACATTGACAACACTGTGGCAGGCCCTGCATCGGCAAACGACCCTGACAACGCTGGCGCTCCTTCCTTACCAACACGATGAAATTCTTCAAAGGGGCATTAGTCCTCACTTTTTCGCCCCTTTTGGTCTTCGATGACAAAGGGGGAGAAAATTTGAGTTAGTCTTCAAGCGGGTCTCTATATATGGGATGTTCTGTGTTTAAGTTACAACTCTTGCTCTTCTGAAACTTTTGTTGGTTCAGTTGTAAACTTAAGTCCGATGGTGGTCTGACACTTTTGGAACTATTTCTCCGCATGTTTATTTCCTCAAGTACCTTAATGCATACATGCTGAACTTGGTCAGACACCATCTTTCTCACGCATTTCAAAATCTTCATATCATATGTTCAAATGTGTGTATGAATTACAAGATATAGGGGGAGTTCTCCATGTTTTAACCTGCCATGTATATTTACAGTCCAAAGCAAATTCCTCAAATATGCACATCTTCAGGGGGAGTTCTTCTATATCTTGCAATCAAATTCCTCAAACTTAGTACTTTCACTTCATATGTTTATCCACGTTGAAAACTTAACCTATTTGTCATCAATCACCAAAAAGGGGGTGATTGTTAGTGCATCTAGTGCCCCTTAGTGATTTTGGTGTATTGAAGACTTATAGGTTAAGGTTCTAATGCGTTTGTGAGTATACACAGGCTCTATAAGTCAATGAGGAGTTTGATATATTCGGAGATTATCGACCCCTAAAAATGTATGTCTTCAACTGAAGACTTTGTGAAGACTTTGTGAAGACTTTGTGAAGACTTTGGTGAAGACTTTGTGAAGACTTTGAGAATGAGGAAGTTGGTGTGACCTTGAAGATATGAACGAGGATTATGAAGCGTGAAGACTTTTGTTTTCGTAGTTTCATTTCCTTTCTTTGAGTCATAGGAAACACCATATTGTTAAAGGGGGCCGAGGTAATACTAAGGAAAATGTCCAACTGATGCTCAGCTCCAAAATTCTTAACCTATACAATCCTTCGAGTGAAGCCTTTGGAAATCTCTTACGGTTCAGACAAGTTCTTCAGTGACAGAGACGAAGTTCTTCTGGTCTCTAAGGAAATTGATCTGACCGAGGAGTTAGGATTTCGCCAGTGCGAATTGCCTACAAGTGAGGAACATGATAAGCCTGAGGACTTTCATAGTTTGAAATTCCGACCGTGTTGTGCTTAGCGCCAGCTATCCCCAATCATAACATCCACATAACGGTCATATCATTGGGGGCATTTATGTCTTATCATGTCAGGTTGCACCCTGGCTATAAATAGCCACCCCCACAACCACTAGTTGGTTGGCTGCTCCGAGAGAGAACTGAAACTTGTCATTTGAGAGCAACCCATCCTCCGAGGACTTTGAGAGAATATCATCAGTGAGGAAAAACCCACAACCAAACCTCCAAACCCATGGTGATTGAGCATCACTGAAGAAATTCCTGTGTGGATCCGACGCCTGTTACCTTTGAGGACTATGTATCCTCCAGACGGGTAGGCGTCATGGTCTAGTGCTCCTGCAGTAAATTGGGGATCACGAAGTGACCTTGGTCTAGAGTATCCAGCAGTAAATTGTGGATCGCTGGGTGACCAGTTTGTGAAGGTTTTGGAAGTCTACCCTGAAGACTTACCACGAGTGTTGGGCGAGGACTGTGTGACCTTAACTCAAGGAGAATACGGTAAGGACTGTGTGTCCTCTGGTTTAAATACCAGGCCGCTCCAAACTAGACGTACGACTGACACAGCAGTTGGAACTAGGTCATCAAACCATTGTCTTCATCGAGCTATCTGGTTCTATTTCATCAACCCCTCTATTCCTCATATACCTGTTGATGAAATTGATAGTTACTGTTTGAAGAATTTGACTGAAGACTTTCACAAATTCCTCACCTCAAATTCTTCAAGTTACCTTGTTCATCACTTCTTATCCTGTATCATGCTACTCACTATTTGTGCATGTTTCATTTCATCATGAAGACTATGATGTTACTATGTTCCTCGTGCACTTGAGTACTTATTCCGACGCTAGTTATTCATCACATTTCAAATTCCTCAAAGTTGAAATTCCTCAAGTGATGAATTTATAAAAACCGCCTATTCACCCCCCCCTCTAGTCGATATAACGCACTTTCACTCATTGTATACCATGCTCGTGGCATTTCAAATGAATCTTCATCTTCATCATGTTGTAGATGCAAATCTTCTCTTATGCCCATGTCCTCCAAATCAAGCCTAGAACTAACCGTGTCCTTTGTCTTCCCTTCAATTTTCAGAAACGTCCCTAGCAGATTCTCACATATGTTTTTCTCAATGTGCATTACATCGAGATTATGCCTTAATTTCAGATCAGCCCAGTATGGCAGGTCCCACAAACAAGACCACCGGTCCCAACACTGACCTTCCTCACGCTTTCTTTTCTTTGCAAGCTTTCCTGGTCTCACATCTTTCACCTTTTCAACTTGCTGCTCTAGCTCTTCTTTAGTGAATTCAGTTGGCTTGTCACGGGTTTCATTCTCACCATTAAAATCTTTGCTTCTTCGCTAGCGATGGTTTCGGGGAAGAAATCGGCGGTGCCCAATATAGCAGATCTTGCTCCTTATTCTCTTTGAGTAAGGGTCTTTGTCACAATGGACACAGGCCTTATAACCCGCTTTGATCCTCCCAAACAGAGTGTGTAGCGCCGGGAAATCATGGATGGACCATATGATTGCAGCACGTAGATTGAACTTTTCTTCCGGACTCGAGGCATCATATGTAGGTACACCAGTCCAGAGCTGGAGCAGTTCTTCTACGAGGGGCTCCATAAAGACATCAAAATCCTTTCCTGGAGACTTTGGACCCGGTATAAGTAACGACATCATGAAGTTGGACTGATCCATGCATGCCCATGGTGGCAGGTTGTACGACACCACAAAAATAGGCCACATGCTATAAGACGTGCTCATATTCCCAAATGGATTAAAGCCATCTGTGGCAATGCCGAGTTCTATGTTCCTTGGATCTGCAGCAAAATCTCCATCTTTATTGTCAAATTATTTCCATGCATCTCCGTTCGCTGGATGGCTCAGCTCATTGTCCACAGGTTTCTGCTTCAACTTCTGCCATTGTACCTCCAACGATGATTTCTTTGAGATAAACATTCGCTGCAGCATTGGTATCAACGGAAAGTGCCTTAGTACCTTCTCCAGTATTGACATCTTCCCATCAGTATCTTTCCACCTAGAGGCATTGCATTTTGGACAGTTGTCATGCTTCGCTAAATCCTTCTGAAATAAGACACAGTTATTTGGGCACACATGAATTGAAACATAACCTAGCCCCAGCCTGCGGAATATGCTCAATGCTTCATCAGAAGACCTAGGAATACAGCTATCAAGGAATTGCAAGGTCAAAAGGCGGAGTATTGAGTTGAGTGCAGCATTGCTAATCCGGTAGAAAGACTTGATGTGGAGTAACTTCACGGTGAAGGTAAATCTTAAAAATTTACCCCCTTCATGAGTTGTGCGCTTCGCCTCCTCTAACACCTCAGCAAACATCGACTTATGTCCATCAGCACGGCCTTCAGAGTTGTACAGATCCTTTAATAGGTTAGGAATCCTATAATCTTCACGCCCATCCTCTTCCTCAAAACCATCATTCTCTCGCAAAACCTTTTCCATAAAATCAATGTCAGCATCACCACCACCCATCATATGAGGGGCCTGTGTTTCAGCTTCAAAATGTCGAGGTTGTCCATCTAAAGGTTCTCCATGATATATCCATCTATCATATGTGATGGCCATCCCATTAAGAAGCAGATGATCTTCCACCATTCCTTGTTCTTTTCTTGAACGGTTGAGGCATTCGCGGCATGGGCAAAGAATGACATCATCCTTGGCAAAAAAATTCCCGAACAAATTGCATAAATTCATTAACTCCATTCATATGTTCTTTGGAAAACCTTCTAACTCCTTTTCTAATCCAACTTTTGTCCATCTACCAAAAACAACAAATTGTTGCAACTTAGTAACCAATCTAAGTGCATCAACATTAATTAATGAAAATGGATGGCAGTAATGGCAGCTAAAAATTCATAAAATAAGGTAGGCACCCAACTTCATATGCTAACTACCAAACTCTACATCAATGATATTTTTCCTAGTTTACATCAAATCTACATCAATATTGATGTTCTTTAACAGATTTGAGCTGATGTTCTTTAACAAATTTACATGAAAGACCAACTTGAGCTATGTTCTATTGATTGCTAACAACATAATTCACCGCTAACAATTGACTGAATTCCAACAGAATTCTTAACAATTTCATCAACAACAATTCTCCAAACAATTTCATCAACAGAAATTCTCTTCACAATTTCTACCAAATTCATCAATGACATTTCCAAGAGATTTTTCCAAGCTTACAACAAACCTACATCAAATCAGTGTGTGTGTGTGTCGAGATTCTCCTAACAAATCTACATCAAATCAATGACATTAACAGAGAGGAGAGGGGGAGACGACAGGGGGAAGAGAGGGGTGCATACGTGGGCGAGGTCTGCTTGCGGTGACGGCGACTCCCCCATGCTCGGCGGCGACGAGTCCCCCATGTGTGGGCGAGGTTGCCATTGCTGTCGTGGGCGAGGCGAGCGGTGAGGTCGCCGTTCCTGTCGTGGTCGAGGCGAGCGACCCCGACACCACCACCGTCGATCGCCGCTCCCGCCCCTGCCGGTTGCTTTTGCTGCCGGCCCCCACCCCCTCCCCCGCCGGTTGCCCCTCCTCCGCCATCGCCCTTGTCGTGGAAGACCTAGAAATTTTGGCTAAGTATTGGCTCTATCCGATCCTGGGAATAGGTTGTTGGGGAACGTCGCATGCGAAACAAAAAAATTCCTACGCACACGCAAGATCTATCCATGGTGATGAGCATCTACGAGAGGGAGAGTGGATCTACGTACCCTTGTAGATCACTAAGCGGGAATTGTTAAGAAACGCGGTTGGTGTAGTCAAACATCTTCACGATCCAAGTCGCCGAGCGTCCCGCGATCTCATCACGATCCGTCCCGCGATCCAACCACGATCCGTCCCGCGAACTCATCACGATCCGTCTCGCAAACTCATCACGATCCGTCCCGCGATCTCATCACGATCCATCTCGCGAACTCATCACGATCCGTCCCGCGAACTCATCACGATCTGTCCCGCGAAATCATCATGATCCGTCTCGCGATCTTGATCACGGTCCTTCCGATCTAGCGCCCAACGGACGACACCTCCGCGTTCAGCACACGTACAGCTTGATGACGATCTCCGTCGTCTTGATCCAGCAAGAGGGAGCGGAGAGGAAGAAGAGTTCTCTGGCAACGTGACGGTGCTCCGGCGATGGTGGTGGAGCTATTCCGGAGGGCTTCGCCTAAGCACTGCAGAAAACCGATCTAGAGGAGAAACTATGCACTAGAGGAACGGGTAGCACGTGGCTGAAAATTCTGTGCCAAAACCCTAAAATCCTCTAGTATATATAGGAGGAGAGGAGGAGGAGGCTTGGCTGCCAAAGAGGCAGCCCTTGGGTCAGCCGAACCTAGTGAGATTGGAGGATTCCTCCTCCAATCCTAGTAGGACTAGGACTCCTCCTTATTTTTGCCTTTTTTGCCTTTTCCCACCTTTTTCTCTTTGGGTTTTTCTTCCCAGATGCATGGGCCTTGTGTGGGACTTCCAGCAGCCCACAAAGGGCTGGTATTCACTCTCCCACATCCCATGTAGCCTCTTGGGTCGAAATACCCCTCCCGATGGTCTCCCGGTACACTACCGGCACTCCTGGTACGCTACTGATGAGCCCGCAACTTTTCCGGCGACCAAAATAGGACTTCCTATATATCAATCTTTACCTCTGGACCATTACGGAGATCCTCGTGATGTCCAGGATCTCATATGGGACTCCGAACAACCTTCGGTCACCACCATACATAACTCTATACTACTGAAATGTCACCAAACCTTAAGTGTGCAGACCCTGCGGGTTCGAGAACTATGTAGACATGACCGAGACACCTCTATTGTCAATAACCAATAGCGGGACCTGGATGCCCATATTGGTTCCTACATATTCTACGAAGATCTTTATCGGTCGAACCTCTATGTCAAGGATTCATTTAATCCCGTATGATGTTCCCTTTTGTTCTTCGGTATGTTACTTGCCCGAGATTCGATCGTCGGTATCTGTATACCTAGTTCAACCTCGTTACCGGCAAGTCTCTCTACTCGTTCCGTAATACAAGATCCCATGACCACATTGCTTGCAAGGCTTATTGTGATGTTGTATTACCGAGTGGGCCCTGAGATACCTCTCCGTCACACGGAGTAACAAATCCCAGTCTTGATCCATGCCAACCCAACAGACACCCTCAGAGATACCTGTAGAGCACCTTTATAGTCACCCAGTTAGGTTGCGACGTTTGATACACACAAGGCACTCCTCCGGTGTCAGTGAGTTGCATGATCTCATGGTCACAGGAACATATACTTGACATGCAGAAAAAAGTAGCACTAAACTGACACGATCATATGCTACGTTTGTAATTTTGTTCTTGTCCATCACACCATTCTCCCAATGATGTGATCCCGTTATCAAATGACATCTCATGTCCATGGCTAGGAAACCTTAACCATCTTTGATCAACGAGCTAGTCCATTAGAGGCATACTAGGGACATGGTTTTGTCTATGTATCCACACATGCATCTAAGTCTCCGATCAATACAATTATAGCATGGACAATAAACGATTATCATGAACAAGGAAATATGATAATAACTAATTTATTATTGCCTCTAGGGCATATTTCCAACAGTCTCCCACTTGCACTAGAGTCAATAATCTAGTTCACATCACCATGTGATACGCATTGTTATGAATCTAACACCCAATGAGTTCTGGGGCTCGATCATGCTTTGCATGTGAGAGAGGTCTTATAGTCAACGGGTCTACGACATTCAGATCCGTATGTACTTTGCAAATCTCTATTTCAAACTGTAAACACTGCTTCCACACTCCACTTGGTACTATTCCAAATGGTTGCTCCACTATATGTATCCAGATTGCTACTACGGGTCATCCAGATTGGTGTTAAAGCTTGCATCGACGTAACTCTTTACGATGAACTCTTTATCACCTCCATAATCGAGACCGCTATCCAGTAATCCACTCCTGGATCACTCTTGTACCCCTTGACAGACTCATGGCAAGGCACACACAGTTGTGGTACACAGCATGGCACACTATACAGAGCCTATGGCTAAGGCATAGGGGACGACATTCGTCCTTTCTTTTTCTTCTGTCGTTGTCGACCTTTGAGTCTCACTCAACTTCACACCTTACAAAGCAGGCGAGAACACTTCTCTCTGACTAATCCATTTTGAAATCTTTCAAAATCTTGTCAAGGTATGTACTCATTGAAAGTCTTATCAAACATCTTGATCTATCTTTATAGATCTTGATGCTCAACAATTAGGTAGATTTATCCAGGTCTTCCTTTGAAAAAATCTTTTCAAACAACCGTTTATGCTCTCCAAAAATTCTACATCATTTCCAAATAGCAATATGTCATCCACATATACTTATCAGAAACTCTATAGTGCTCCCACTCACTTTATTGCAAATACAAGTTTCTCGTAAACTTTGTATAGACTCAAAAACTTTGATCACCTCATCAAAGTGTATATTCCAACTCCGAGATGCTTGCTTCAGTTCATAGAAGAATCACTGAAGCTTGCACGCCTTTTAGCATCCTTAGGACTGACAAAACCTTCTGGTTGTATCTCATACAACCTTTCCTAAAGGAAGGAAACGATGTTTTGGCATCCATCTGCCAGATTTTATAATTGAAAAATGCAGCAACTGTTAACATAATTCCAACAGACTTTAGCATTGCTACAAGTGAGAAAGTGTCATCGTAGTCAACTCCTTGAACTTGTCGTAAACTCCTTTGCAACAAGTCGAGCTTTACAAATGGTGACATTTACCATGAGCGTCTGTCTTCATTTTAAACATCCATTTGTACTCAACGACCTACCGTCCAACGAGCAAGTCTACCAAAGTATATACTTGGTTTTCATACATGGATTCTTTCTCGGATTTCATGGCCTCTAACCATTTGTCGGAATCTGGCCCATCATCGCTTCTCCATAGCTCGTAGGTTCATCGTTGTCCAACAACATGACCTCCAAGACAGGGTTGTCGTACCGCTCAGGAGCAGTACACGTCCTTGTCGACCTACGAGGTTCGATAGTAACTTGATCCGAAGCTTCATGATCATCATCATTAACTTCCTCTTCAACTAACGTAGGCTTCATAGAAACATCTTCCTGCGCTGCGCTACTCTCTGGTTGAACAAATGTTCAACAACCTCATCAAGTTCTTGTTGGGAGACGTAGTAGTAAATCAAAATTTTCCTACGTGTCACCAACATCTATCTATGGAGAAACCAGCAACGAGTGGGGAGAGATTGCATCTTCATACCTTTGAAGATCACTAAGTGGAAGCGTTACAAGAACACGGTTGATGGAGTCGTACTCGCAGCGATTCAGATCGCGGTGGATTCCGATCTAAGCGCCGAACAACGGCGCCTCCGCGTTCAACACACGTGCAGCCCGGTGACGTCTCCTACGCCTTGATCCAGCAAGGAGGAAGGAGAGGTTAGGGAAGGGCTCCAACAGCAGCACAACGGCGTGGTGGTGGTGGAGTAGCAAGGTATTCCGGCAGGGCTTCGCCTAAGCGCTGCGGAGGAGGAAGAAGAGAGGTAGTGCTTTGCCGTGAGAGAGAGAGTTCAGAACCGTTATCAAAAGGCCAAAACCTCAAGTATATATAGGAGGAGGGAGAGGGAGGGCTGGCTTGGACTCTCCTCCAAGGAGGAGAGCTTCGGCCGAATCAAAGGGAGAGTCCACCTCCCATAAGGGAGGTGGATCTCCTCCTTTTCAAACTCCTTTGCGCTTATCTCTACTCCTCCAGCCGCATGGGCCTTTCTAGAAGGTCTTGGTCAGCCCAATAAGGGCTGGCACACCTCCTCTAAGGGCCCACAAAGTCCTATGGTCGTCACACCCCTCCCGGGGGTCCTCCGGTACCCTCTCGGCACTCCCGGTACAATACCGATGAGCTCGAAAACTTTCCCGTAACCAAAACTGGACTTCCTATATATCAATATTTACCTCCGGACCATTCTAGAGATCCTCGTGATGTTCGGGATCTCATCCGGGACTCCGAACAACTTTCGGTAATCACGTATACCATTTCCCTATAACCCTAGCGTCATCGAACCTTAAGTGTGTAGACCCTACGGGTTCGGGAGACACGTGGACATGACCGAGACACTTCTCCGGCCAATAACCAACAGTGGGATCTGGATACCCATGTTGGCTCCCACATGCTCCACGATGATCTCATCGATGAACCACGATGTCGGGGATTCAATCAATCCCGTATACAATTCTCTTTGTCTATCGGTATGATACTTGCCCAAGATTCAATCGTCGGTATCTCTATACCTTGTTCAATCTCATTACCGGCAAGTCTCTTTACTCGTTCCGTAATACATCATCCCGTGACTAACTCCTTGGTCACATTGAGCTCATTATGATGATGTCCTACCGAGTGGGCCCAGAGATACCTCTCCGTCACACGGAGTGACAAATCCCAGTCTCGATTCGTGCCAACACAACAGACACTTTTGAAGATACCTGTAGTGCACCTTTATAGCCACCCAGTTACGTTGTGATGTTTGGCACACCCAAAGCATTCCTATGGTATCCGGGAGTTGCACAATCTCATGGTCTAAGGAAACGATACTTGACATTGAAAAGCTTTAGCAAACGAACTACACGATCTAGTGCTATGCTTAGGATTGGGTCTTGTCCATCACATCATTCTCCTAATGATGTGATCCCGTTATCAGTGACATCCAATGTCCATGGTCATGAAACCGTGACCATCTATTGATCAACGAGCTAGTCAAGTAGAGGCTCAGTAGGGACATGTTGTGGTCTATGTATTCACACATGTATTATGGTTTCCGATTAACACAATTATAGCATGAACAATAGACAATTATCATGAACAAGGAAATAAAATAATAACCATTTTATTATTGCCTCTAGGGCATATTTCCAACAGTCTCCCACTTGCACTAGAGTCAATAATCTAGTTACATGTGATGAATCGTCACCCATAGCATTCTGGTGTTGATCATGTTTTGCTCGTGAGTGAGGTTTAGTCAACGGATCTGCGACATTCAGATCCGTATGCACTTTACAAATATCTATATCTCCCTCCTGAATGTAATCACGGATGGAGTTGAAGCGATGCTTGATGTGTCTTGTCTTCTTGTGAAACATGGGCTCCTTCGCAAGGGCAATAGCTCCAGTGTTGTCACAGAATAGAGTCATCGGGCCCGACGCACTTGGAATAGCTCCAAGGTCGGTGATGAACTCCTTCATCCAGACTCCTTCCTTTGCTGCTTCCGAAGCAGCTATGTACTCCGCTTCACATGTAGATGCTGCCACGACGCTTTGCTTGCTGCTGCACCAGCTGACTGCCCCTCCGTTCAAAATATACACGTATCCGGTTTGCGACTTGGAGTCGTCCGGATCTGTGTCGAAGCTAGCATCGACGTAACCCTTTACGACGAGCTCTTCGGCACCTCCATATACGAGAAACATGTCCTTTGTCCTTTTCAGGTACTTCAGGATGTTCTTGACCGCTGTCCAGTGTTCCGCTCCGGGAGCACTTTCTTACCTCCCTAGCAAACTTATGGCAAGGTTCACATCAGGTCTGGTACACATCATGGCATACATAATAGAGCCTATGGCTGAAGCATAGGGGATGACACTCATCTCTTCTTTGTCCTTTGCCGTGGTCGGGCATTGAGTCGTACTCAATCTCACACCTTGTAACACAGGCAAGAACCCCTTCTTGGACTGATCCATATTGAACTTCTTCAATATCTTTTCAAGGCATGTGCATTGTGAAAGACCTATGAGGCGTCTCGATCTATCTCTATAGATCTTAATAACTAATATGTAAGCAGCTTCTCCAAGGTACTTCATTGAAAAACACTTATTCAAGTAGGCCTTTACACTTTCCAAGAGTTCTATATCATTTCCCATTATCAGTATTTCATCCACATATAATACGAGAAATGCTACAGAGCTCCCACTCACTTTCTTGTAAATACAGGGTTCTCCATAAACCTGTACAAACCCAAACGCTTTAATCACTTCATTAAAGCGAATGTTCCAACTTCGAGATGCTTGCACCAGCCCATAGATGGAGCGCTGGAGCTTGCATACCTTGTTAGCATCTTTAGGATTGACAAAACCTTCCGGCTGCATCATATACAGTTCTTCCTTGAGGAAGCCATTAAGGAATGCTGTTTTGACGTCCATTTGCCAGATCTCATAATCATAAAATGCGGCAATTGCTAACATGATTCGGACAGACTTCAGCATCGCCACGGGTGAGAAAGTCTCATCGTAGTCAACTCCTTGAACTTGTCGATAACCCTTAGCGACAAGCCGAGCCTTATAGACGGTCACATTACCATCCGCGTCAGTCTTCTTCTTAAAGATCCATTTATTTTCAATGGCTCGCTTATCATCAGGCAAGTCCACCAAAGTCCATACTTTGTTCTCATACATGGATCCTATCTCGGATTTCATGGCTTCAAGCCATTTGTTGGAATCCGGGCCCGCCATCGCTTCTTCATAGTTCGAAGGTTCACTGTTGTCTGACAACATGATCTCTAGGACAGGTTTGCCGTACCACTCTGGTGTGGAACGTGTCCTAGTGGACCTTCGACGTTCAATAGTAACTTGATCTGAAGTTTCATGATCATCATCATTAACTTCCTCACCAGCCGGTGTAGGCTCCACAGAAACAACTTCCTGTGCTGCGCTACTCTCCGGTTCGAGTGGAGGTACAATTACCTCATCAAGTTCTATTTTCCTCCCACTTGCTTCTTTCGAGAGAAACTCTTTCTCGAGAAAGGATCCATTCTTGGCAACAAAGACTTTGCCTTCGGATCGTAGGTAGAAGGTATACCCAATAGTCTCTTTGGGATATCCTATGAAGACGCACTTTTCCGCTTTGGGTTCGAGCTTCTCAGGTTGAAGTTTCTTCACATAAGCATCGCATCCCCAAACTTTTAGAAACGACAGCTTAGGTTTCTTTCCAAACCATAATTCATACGGTGTCGTCTCAACGGATTTTGACGGTGCCCTATTTAAAGTGAATGCGGCAGTCTCTAATGCATATCCCCAAAATGATAGTGGAAAATCAACAAGAGACATCATAGAACACACCATATCTAATAAGGTTTGATTACGACGTTCAGACATACCATTTCGCTGAGGTGTGCCAGGCAGCGTGAGTTGTGAAACAATTCCACATTTCCTTAGGTGCATCCCAAACTCGTGACTTAAATATTCTCCGCCACGATCAGATCGTAGGCACTTTATTTTCCTGTCACGTTGATTCTCTACCTCACTCTGAAATTCCTTGAACCTTTCAAAAGTTTCAGACTTATGTTTCATTAAGTAGACATACCCATATCTACTCAAGTCATCAGTGAGGGTGAGAACATAAAGGTAGCCACCACGAGCCTCGACACTCATTGGACCGCATACATCGGTATGTATTATTTCCAACAAGTCAGTTGCTCGCTCCATTGTTCCGGAGAACAGAGTCTTAGTCATCTTGCCCATGAGGCATGGTTCGCACGTGTCAAATAATTCGAATCAAGAGACTCCAAAAGTCCATCAGTATGGAGCTTCTTCATACGTTTGACACCAATATGACCAAGGCGGCAGTGCCACATGTAAGTGGGACTATTGTTATCAACCTTACACTTTTTGGTACTCACACTATGGACATGTGTAACATCACGTTCGAGATTCATCAAAAATAAACCATTGACCAGCGGGGCATGACCATAAAACATTTCTCTCATATAAATAGAACAGCCATTATTCTCAAATTTAAATGAGTAGTCATCTCGCATCAAGCGAGATCCAAATACAATGTTCATGCTCAAAGCTGGTACTTAAATAACAATTATTAAGGTTTAACACTAATCCCGAAGGTAGATGTAGAGGTAGCGTGCCGACGGCGATCACATCGACCTTGGAACCATTCCCGACTCGCATCGTCACCTCGTCCTTTGCCAGCCTCCGCTTATTCCGCAGCTCCTGCTTGGAGTTACAAATGTGAGCAACTGCACCGGTATCAAATACCCAGGAGCTACTACGAGCGCTGATTAGGTACACATCAATAACAAGTATATCACATATACCTTTAATGTTGCCGTCCTTCTTATCCGCCAAGTACTTGGGGCAGTTCCGCTTCCAGTGACCGGTACCCTTGCAGTAAAAGCACTCAGTCTCAGGCTTGGGTTCATGCTTGTTCTTCTTCTTCCCGGCAACTTGCTTACCGGGCGCGGCAACAGCTTTGCCATCCTTCTTGAAGTTCTTCTTACCCTTGCCTTTCTTGAAACTAGTGGTCTTATTTACCATCAACACTTGATGCTCCTTTCTGATCTCGACCTCTGCTGATTTCAGCATCGAGTACAACTCAGGAATGGACTTCTCCATCCCTTGCATATTGTAGTTCATCACAAAGCTCTTGTAGCTAGGTGGTAGCGACTGGAGGATTCTGTCAATGACCGAGTCATCCGAGAGATTAACTCCCAGCTGAGTAAAGCGGTTGTGTAGCCCAGACATCTTGAGGATGTGCTCACTGACAGAACTATTCTCCTCCATCTTACAGCCGAAGAACTTGTCGGAGACGTCATATCTCTC
Organism: Hordeum marinum; assembly: GCA_022496015.1. NCBI lineage: Eukaryota > Viridiplantae > Streptophyta > Magnoliopsida > Poales > Poaceae > Hordeum > Hordeum marinum. The sequence continues at coordinate 492,055,569 of CM039675.1, forward strand.
GACCCGGGCATGAGCTTGGAAAACCAGTTTCAGCTCTTGAAACATCTCATATGCTCCGTGTTGCTCAAAACGCTTTTGGAGCCCCGGTTCTAAACTGTAAAGCATGCCACACTGAACAATGGAGTAACCATCGCAGTGAGAATGCCAAGCGTTCGCAACGTCTTGCTTTGTTGGGAGAAGGGGTGGGTCACCTAGTGGTGCATCAGGGACATATAATTTCTTGGAAGCTATGAGGATGATCCTCAAGCCACGGACCCAGTCCGCATAGTTGCTTCCATCATCTTTCAACTTGGTTTCCTCTAGGAACGCGTTGAAATTGAGGGTGACATTCGCGTTGGCCATTGGATCTACAATATAGATTGTAAAGATAATTTTAGACTAAGTTCATGATAATTAAGTTCACATAATCAAATTATTTAATGAACTCCCACTTAGATAGACATCTCTCTAGTCATCCAAGTGACACATGATCCATGTCAACTAGCCCGTGTCCGATCATCACGTGAGGCGTACTAGTCATCCATGGTGAACATCTCCATGTTGATCGTATCTTCTATACGACTCATGTTTGACCTTTCGGTCTTCCGTGTTTTGAGGCCATGTCTGTACATGCTAGGCTCGTCAAGTCAACCTAAGTGTATCGCGTGTGTAAATCTGGCTTACACCTGTTGTATGCGAACATTAGAGCCTATCACACCCGATCATCACGTGGTGCTTCGGAACAACGATCCTTAGCAACGGTTCACAGTTAGGGTGAACACTTTTCTTGAAATTTTATTGAGAGATCATCTTATTTACTACCGTCGTTCTAAGCAAATAAGATGTAAACATGATAAAAATCACATGCAATCAATATAATGACATGATATGGCCATTATCATCTTGCTCCTTTGATCTCCATCTTCGGGGCACCATGATCATCACTGTCACCGGCACGACACCATGATCTCCATCATCATGATCTCCATCACTATGTATTCATGAAGTTGTCTCGCCAACTATTAATTCTACTACTATGGCTAACGTTTAGCAATAAAGTAAAGTAATTACATGGCGTTTATGATTGACACGCAGGTCATACAATAAAATAAGACAACTCCTATGGCTCCTGCCGGTTGTCATACTCATCGACATGCAAGTCGTGAATCCTATTACAAGAACATGATCAATCTCTTACATCACAATGCATCACATCACATCCTTTGGCCATATCACATCACAAGGCATATGCTGCAAAAACAAGTTAGACGTCCTCTAATTTGTAGTTGCAAGTTTTTACGTGGCTGCTATAGGTTACTAGCAAGAACGTTTCTTACCTACATCAAAACCACAATGTGATATTCCAATTGCTATTTACCCTTCATAAGGACCCTTTTCATCGAATCCAATCCGACTAAGGTGGGAGAGACAGACACCCGCTAGCCACCTTATGCAACAAGTGCATGTCAGGCGGTGGAACCAGTCGCACATAAGCGTACGTGTAAAGTCGGTCCGGGCCGCTTCATCCCACAATACCGCCGAATCAAGATAAGACTAGTAGTGGTAAGAAAATTAACAAAATCGACGCCCACAACTGCTTTGTGTTCTACTCGTGCATAGATTCTACGCATAGACCAACTCATGATGCCACTGTCGGGAGACGTAGTAGTAAATCAAAATTTTCCTACGTGTCACCAACATCTATCTATGGAGAAACCAGCAACGAGTGAGGAGAGATTGCATCTTCATACCTTTGAAGATCGCTAAGTGGAAGCGTTACAAGAACACGGTTGATGGAGTCGTACTCGCAGCGATTCAGATCGCGGTGGATTCCGATCTAAGCGCCGAACAATGGCGCCTCGGCGTTCAACACACGTGCAGTCTGGTGACGTCTCCTACGCCTTGATCCATCAAGGAGGAAGGAGAGGTTAGGGAAGGGCTCCAACAGCAGCACAACGGCGTGGTGATGGTGGAGTAGCAAGGTATTCTGACAGGGCTTCGCCTAAGCGCTACGGAGGAGGAACAAGAGAGGTAGGGCTTTGCCATGAGAGAGAGAGTTCAGAACCGTTCTAAAAAGGACAAAACCTCAAGTATATATAGGAGGAGGGAGAGGGAGGGCTTGCTTGGACTCTCCTCCAAGGAGGAGAGCTTCAGCCGAATCAAAGGGACAGTCCACCTCCCACAAGGGAGGTGGATCTCCTCCTTTTCAAACTCCTTTGCCCTTATCTCTACTCCTCCAACCGCATGGGCCTTTCTAGAAGGTCTTGGACAGCCAAATAAGGGCTGGCACAGCTCCTCTAAGGGCCCACAAAGTCCTATGGTCGTCACACCCCTCCCGGGGGTCCTCCGGCACCCTCCCGGCACTCCCGGTACAATACCGATGAGCCCGAAAACTTTCCGGTGACCAAAACTGGACTTCCTATATATCAATCTTTACCTACGGACCATTCCGGAGCTCCTCGTGATGTCCGGGATCTCATCCGGGACTCCGAACAACTTTCGGTAATCACGTATACCATTTCCCTATAACCCTAGCGTCATCGAACCTTAAGTGTGTAGACCCTACGGGTTCGGGAGACACGTGGACATGACCGAGACACTTCTCTGGCCAATAACCAACAGCGGGATCTGGATACCCATGTTGGCTCCCACATGCTCCACGATGATCTCATCGGATGAACCACGATGTCGGGGATTCAATCAATCCCGTATACAATTCCCTTTGTCTATCGGTATGATACTTGCCCGAGATTCGATCGTCGGTATCTCTATACCTTGTTCAATCTCGTTACCAGCAAGTCTCTTTACTCGTTCCGTAATACATCATCCCATGACTAACTCCTTGGTCACATTGAGCTCATTATGATATGTCTTATCGAGTGGGCCCAGAGATACCTCTCCGTCACACGGAGTGACAAATCCCAGTGTCGATTCATGGCAACCCAACAGACACTTTCGGAGATACCCATAGTGCACCTTTATAGCCACCCAGTTACGTTGTGACGTCTGGCAGACCCAAAGAATTCCTATGGTATCCGGGAGTTGCACAATCTCATGGTCTAAGGAAACGATACTTGACATTGAAAAGCTTTAGCAAACGAACTACACGATCTAGTGTTGTGCTTAGGATTGGGTCTTGTCCATCACATCATTCTCCTAATGATGTGATCCCGTTATCAACGACATCCAATGTCCATGGTCATGAAACCGTGACCATCTATTGATTAAAGAGTTGTTCAACTAGAGGCTCACTAGGGACATATTGTGGTCTTTGTATTCACACATGTATTATGGTTTCCGGTTAACACAATTATAGCATGAACAATAGACAATTATCATGAACAAGGAAATACAATAATAACCATTTTATTATTGCCTCTAGGGCATATTTCCAACAGTTCTATCTTCCTCCCACTCAATTCTTTCGAGAGAAACTCTTTCTCGAGAAAGGACCCAGTTTTAGCAGAAAACATTTTATGCTTGGATCTGAGATAGAAGGTTTACCCAACTGTCTTTTAGGGTATTCTATGAAGATGCATTTCCCCGCTTTGGGTTCGAGTTTATTAGGTGAAAAACCCTTTTTCACATAAGTGTTGCAGCCCCAAACATTAAGAAATGACATCTTAGGTTTCTATCAAACCATAATTCACACGGTGTCATTTCAACGGATTTAGATGGTGCCCTATCTAAAGTGAATGTACTTGTCTCTAATGCATAACCCCAAAACGATAGTGGTGAAAGGATAAGAGACATCATAATTCGCACCATATTCAATAGATCACGACTATGACGTTCGGACACACCATCACACTATGGTGTTCCAGGTGGCGTGAGTTGTGAAACAACTTTCACATTGTCTTAAGTTATATACCAAACTCGCAGCTCAGATATTCACCTCCACGATCATATCGCGGACATTTTATCTTCTTGTCATGATGATCTTAAACTTCACTCTGAATTTGCTTGAACTTGTTCAAACGATTCAGACTTGCATTTCATTAAGTAAATATACACTATTATCTACTCAAATCATGAGTGAAGGTAAGAAAACAACGATATCCACCTCATGATACAAGACTCATTGGATTGCATACATCAACATGTATCATTTCCAATAAATCACTTGCCCGCTCCATCAAACCAGAAAACGGGGTCCTTAGTCATCTTGCCCAAGAGGCATGGTTCGCATGTCTCAACCGATTCGAAATCGAATGAGTCCAAAGATCCATCAGCATGGAGTTTCTTCATGTGCTTTATACCAATATGACATTTAGCGGCCGTGCCACAAGTATGTGGTACTATCATTATTAACTTTGTATCTTTTGGCATCAATGTTATGAACATGTGTATTACTACGATCAAGATTTAACAAACCATTCTCACTGGGTGCATGACCATTGAAGGTATTATTCATGTAAACAGAATAACCATTATTCTTTAACTTAAATGAATAACCGTGTTGCAATAAACACGATCTAATCACGTTCATGCTCAACGCAAAACACCAAATAACATTTATTTAGGTTCGTCACTAATCCCGAAGGTAGAGAGAGCGTGCGATGTTGATCACATCAACCTTGGAAACATTTCCAACACACATCGTCACCTCACCCTTAGCTAGTGCTCCGTTTATTCCGTAGCTTTTATTTCAAGTTACTAACATTTAGCAACCGAACCGGTATCCAATACCCAGGTGCTATTAGGAGTACTAGCAAGGTACACATAAATAACACGTACATCAAATATACTTCTGTTGATGTTGCTAGCCTTGTTATCTACCAAGTATCTAGGGTTGTTCCGCTACAGGGACCGCTCTCCTCATAATCGAACCACTTAGTCTCGGGTTTGGGTTCAACTTTGGGATGCTTCACTAGAGCAGCAACTTACTTGCTATCCATGAAGTTTTCCCTCCTTGCTCCTGCCCTTCTCGAAACTAGTGGTTTGACTAACCATCAACACTTGATGCTCCTTCTTGATTTCTACCTTCGCGGTGTCAAACATCGCGAACAGCTCAGGGATCATTATTTCTATCCCTGGCATTTTATAGTTCATCACCAAGTTCTAGTAGCTTAGTGACGGTGACTTGGAGAACTATATCAATCACTATCTTATCTGGAAGATCAACTCCCACTCAATTCAAGCGATTGTAGCACCCAGACAATCTGAGCACATGCTCAATGGTTGAGCTAATCTCTTTAATATTACAGGTAAAGAATCTTGTTGGAGATCTCATATCTTGCAACACGGGCACAAGCCTGAGATCCTAATTTCATCTCTTAGAACATCTCATATGTTCTTTGACGTTTCAAAACATTTTGGAGCCTCAATTCTAAGCCGTAATGCATGACGCACTAAACTATCAAGTAGTCATCAGAATGTGCCTGTCAGATGTTCACAACATCTACAGACGATGCTCGAGGGGTTGGCGCACCAAGCGGTGCATTAAGGACATAAGCCTTCTGTGCAGCAACGAGGACAATCCTCAGATCACGAAGCCAGTCCGGAATATTACTACCATCATCTTTCAACTCTATTTATCTCGGAACATATAAAAATTCAAGGGAGCTACAGTGCGAGCAAGTAATCTACAACATAATTTGCAAAGACACTAGTGACTATGTTCATGATAATGAGTTCAATTAATCATATTACTGAAGAACTCCCACTCAAATTGACATCCCTCCGGTCATTCGAGTGATACATGATCCAAATTCACCAACTCAAGTCCGATCATCACGTGAGTTGAGGTGGTTACAATGGTGAACATCATCATGTTGATCATATCTACTATATGACTCATGTTCGACCTTTCGATCTCTTGTGTTCCGAGGCCATGTCTGTACATGCTAGGCTCGTCAAGTTTAACCCGAGTGTTCTGCATGTGCAACACTGGCTTGCACCCGTTGTATGTGAACGTAGAGTCTATCACACCCGATCATCACGTGGTGTCTCGACACGAAGAACTTTCGTAACGGTGCACACTCGGGGAGAACACAATTTATCTTGAAATTAAGTGAGGGATCACCTTATAATGCTACCGTCGTCCTAAGCAAAACATGGTGCATAATAGGATTAACATCACATGCAAATCATAAGTGACATGATATGGCCATGAACTTGTGCTTTTGATGTCCATCATGAAAGCACCGGCATGATCTCCATAGTCACCGGCATGACACCATGATCTCCATCATCTTGATCTCCATCAACGTGTCGCCATCGGGGTTGTCGCGCCCACCATGCTTCTACTACTATTGCTACCGTTTAGTGATAAAGTAAAGCATTACATAGCGCTTAATGATTGACACGCAGGTCATACAATAATTAAAGACAACCCTATGGCTCCTACCGGTTGCCATACTCATCGACATGCAAGTCGTGATAATCTATACATCACATGATCATCTCATACATCACATATATCACATCATGTAATTGGCCATATCACATCACAACATACCCTGCAAAAACAAGTTAGACGTCCTCTAATTGTCGTCGCATGTTTTACGTGGCTGCTACGGGTATCTAGCAAGAACAATTCTCATCTATGCAAAAACCACAACGGTGATACACTAGTTGCTTTTCAACCTTCTCAAGGACCGCCTTTGTCGTATCCGATCCAACTAAAGTGAGAGAAACTGGCACCCACAAGCCATCTCTGCAACAAGTTGCGGTTGAGGGAACCGGTCTCTCGTAAGCGTACGAGTAATGTTGGTCCATGCCGCTTCATCTCACAATACCGCTGAACCAAAATCCGACCATGGGAGGAAGCAATCTAAGCATCAACGCCCACAAACCTTTTGTGTTCTACTCGAGATCTCATCTACACATAGACCTAGCTCATGATGCCACTGTTGGGGAACGTCGCATGGGAAACAAAAATTTCCTACGCACACGCAAGATCTATCCATGGTGATGAGCATCTACGAGAGGCAGAGTGGATCTACGTAGCCTTGTAGATTGCTAAGCAGGAAGCGTTAAGAAACGTGGTTAGTGTATTCGAACATCTTCGCGATCCAAATCGCCGAGCGTCCCGCGATCTCATCACGATCCGTCCCATGATCCAATCACGATCCGTCCCGCGAACTCAGCACGATCCGTCTCGCGAACTCATCACGATCCGTCCCGCGATCTCATCACGATCCGTCTCGCGAACTCATCACGATCCGTCCTGCGAACTCATCACGATCCGTCCCGCGAACTCATCATGATCCGTCTCACGATCTTGATCACGGTCCTTCCGATCTAGCGCCGAACAGACGGCACCTCCGCGTTCAGCACACATACAGCTTGATGACGATCTGCGTCGTCTTGATCTAACAAGAGGGAGCGGAGAGGAAGAAGAGTTCTCTGGCAACGTGACGGCGCTCCGGTGATGGTGGTGGAGCTATTCTGGCAGGGCTTCGCTTAAGCACTGCAGAAAACCGATCTAGAGGAGAAACTATGCACTAGAGGAACGGGTAGCACGTGGCTGAAAATTCTATGCCAAAACCCTAAAATCTCTAGTATATATAGGAGGAGAGGAGGAGGAGGCTTGGCTGCCAAAGAGGCAGCCCTTGGGTTGGCCGAACCTAGTGGGATTGGAGGATTAGTCACATTGCTTGCAAGGCTTGTTGTGATGTTGCATTACCGAGTGGGCCCTGAGATACCTCTCCGTCACACGGAGTAACAAATCCCAGTCTTGATCCATGCCAACTCAACAGACACCTTCAGAGATACCTGTAGTGCACCTTTATAGTCACCCAGTTATGTTGCGACGTTTGATACACACAAAGCATCCCTCCGGTGTCAGTGAGTTGCATGATCTCATGGTCATAGGAACATATAGTTGACATGCGGAAAACAGCAGCAATAAACTAACACGATCATATGCTACGTTTGTAATTTGGGTCTTGTCCATCACATCATTCTCCTAATGATGTGATCCCGTTATCAAATGACATCTCATGTCCATGGCTAGGAAACCTTAACCATCTTTGATCAACGAGCTAGTCCATTAGAGGCATACTAGGGACATGGTTTTGTCTATGTATCCACACATGCATCTAAGTCTCCGATCAATACAATTATAGCATGGACAATAAACGATTATCATGAACAAGGAAATATGATAATAACTAATTTATTATTGCCTCTAGGGCATATTTCCAACATAGGTCCCACTTGTCAATGACTTAGATTTGGCAAGAGACAACCGCTGTTTTATATAATATACATAGTCATTCCGGTTGATGGGCAGCAATCCCTCTCTAGCCCAGTGGTAGTGAACAAGCAGCCACAACCCAGTGGTCGTGGGTTTGATTCCCCACTCGAGCAAAAAAATTACCCAACGAATTTGGCGCTCGGTCCCGCCTATCAGTGTGTGTGCTTCTGGTATCAAATGGGTCCCCCTGTCAGTGTGTGATCTCTATTGAACGTCAAGTAAGTAAAAAATGACACGTAAGCAATGACACATAAGCGAGGTTGTTGAGGTGGCTGCCTAATCATCCTAATGCATTCGAACTGAAGTGCAGTGAGCATTTATATGGTCGTTATTAGCTCGAAATAAGGCAGCGGACCAGTGTTGCCCGCTTTACGACCATTTCCTCTAAATTATGACCTTTCTGACCAAAATGGTCGTTAGGGTTTAGGGTTTGGAGTCCCTCGAACAACTTACGACCAATTGTTCTCAAATGGTCATAGATGTACGAACATTTCTTCTAGGGTCAGTTACAGAAGGTCACAAGTTGACATATTTCTTGTAGTGCACATTATCAGGTGTAGTGCGGGTGTGTGCTCGTCGATTGGTTGTTTCGCACAGTTGACTCGGGTTGATCCATTTTCTATGTGGTCACTAGATATCATCTCCCGCAGATAACATCTCCCCTAGATAAGAGAAGTTGAGAAGAAAAGGTTTACCTTCTTTCATTGCCTTCTTCACGAAGGCTTGAAGCCCACACAAGCTACCTCTCCCTCTTTCTCGGTTTCCTCTCCAACACAACCAGTCGCTGCATGACCCATAGGTCCTGCGCCTCCAACACCTAGATCCACCAAGATCACACCTATGTCATACACATATACGACCGGTGGGAGAAGGGAGAGTAGAGAAGGGCATGTCCTGTTGGGGAACGTTGCATGGAAAACAAACAATTTCCTACGAACACCCAAGATCTATCCATGGAGATGCATAGCTACGAGAGGGAGAGTGTGTCTACATACCCTTGTAGATCGCTAAGCGAGAGTGTTAGAAACGCGATTGATGTAGTTGTACGCCCTCATGATCCAATCGTGGTCCGTCCAAATCCAGCGCCGAACAGACGATATCTCCGCGTTCAGCACACGTGCAGCTCGATGACGTCTCTGCCTCCTCGATCCAATGAGCGAGGACAGAGTAGTAGATGGGTTCTCAACCAGCACGATACCGTGGTGGAGGTGGTGGTGGAGCTAGTTCAGTAGGATTTCACCAAGCAAGTCTCTTTACTCATTCTATAATACAAGATCATGTGACTAACTCCTTAGTCACATTGCTTGCAAGCTTACTGTGATGTTGTATTAACGAGAGGGCGCAAAGATACCTCTCCGTCATACGGAGTGACAAATACCAGTCTCAATCCATGCCAACCTAATAGGCACCCTTGGATATACTGTAGAGCACCTTTATGATCACCCAGTTACGAAGTGACGTTTGATACACAGAAGGCATTCCTCCGGTGTCAGGGAGTTGCATGATCTCATGGTCCTAGAAACACATACTTGACATTGAAGAAAGCAGTAGCAATAAACTAAGTGATACGATCAAATGCTATGCTTACAGTTGGGTCTTGTTCATCACATCAATCTCCTAATGATGTGATCCTGTTATCAAATGACAACTCATGCCTATGGTTAGGAAACCTTAACCATCTTTGATCAACGAGCTAGTCTAGTGGATTCAATACTCTTATTTATCGAAAGGACTATGATCGATGCCCTATACTTGTGGGTCATCAAGACTCTTTTCTGGCGTCATTGCCAGAGAGTGAAGCTCTCTTGGTAAATGAAATTTGGCAACATTTATATTATGTGTTGTATTTATTACTACTTGTTACTATGTAAAATAATCTTTCAGATGTTTGTTCGGGATATCTTCACCTCGACCAGAACCATTTCTATTTTTGTAGTCTTGAAATAACTTTTCGTATCATTCTGTTAAATTATCTTTCATGGTTTGACAGAGTTCTAACGGTGTTATTTTTCATATTTTTCTATACGATTGCGTTTCTGTGGTATAGATATTTTACATGTTTACAGCTCGTCCATGACCAAAAGTAGTGAAAATGTTTTTAACGACGAGAACAATAAATTAAAATTTATTTCTTTTCGAAGGGATTGCAGGTCTTCTTACTCTTCTATTCGGCAAAAGAAAAGGCTTCTTATTTTTTTCATGCATTCTCTTTTGCATGTTTCATCTCTGATTTCATATAAGTTTTATTATTTTATTGCATGTTTTCATTATTGGTTCACTTCGGTTTCATTAATGTACCATTGGGTATACTCTCTCAATTCACATATATATGACCCTCCATATACTGAGTTAGCATAATATTATATTACATGTATGTCACACAAAGCATACACTCAAATTTTGTATGTGAAAGGAGTTTGTGATGATATAAGTTTCATATCACACATGTCATATATTAATAATTTTAGCATTTGTCAAAGGCTACATTGAAAGATGTATGAGACACTAGATATTTGGATGGATGGAGTATCATTAAAGTTTCATTATTGTATCAACATTAGAATTTAAACTTGTTCAAACCATGTCCAAAATCAAGTTTTAAAGATTTAAATACCATGAACCCAAATCTGTAAATGGATTGGAAAATGAATCACTAGTTGAAAAGTTAAAAGTTTTACAAAGTGTGGAATCGAACTAAACATATGGGTGGATGATCCTGGATTGAAAGAATAAAATATGTCGTGTGAAATAAAATTCTGTAGTCAAACAATGATTGGGATCCAGAAAAAAAATTCACATATGTTAAATCAAAATGAATGAAATATTCATATCTGATATATGTACACATACACTTTTAAACAAAATATGTGACATCTCACTATCCAATAGAGATCGGAATAGTTAGTTTTTTCATTTCGTGAAGAAAGATATATCACTTTTATGCGTGGACAAAAGATGATACTGATTGAGGCCCGTCACGAGCTAGCAGTTACACAGGAGAAACAATCACCAAATTTATAAAATAACCAATAAAATTATTCCAAGTCCAAACTTGTTCGTACTCCATTTTGTATGTGCATAATGGCTACTGGTTTACGTGCTTTGGAGTTTGGTTCTTCGGTTCGGAGCTCCCGTCATCTTCTTCTCCAGCCTTGGGCTGCTGCCCTTGCTCGGACGACGCCCCCCGCGCCTCTCGCGAGCGCAGCAGCATGGCGCGCATGGCCGGCGTCGCGTACGACATCGTCGCCTCGTCGTACACCTCCGCTACGCCGTGACTTGCTGTCAGCGACATCGGCATCGGCCTCGAGGTGGCGCGTTGCTGCTGGTGCGCGCTCATGCCGGCGAGCATGTACGCCCGACCCGACAGCGCGTAGCTCTGCCGGTTCGACACGCGCCCGCGCATCTCCCACAGCTCGGCCTGCAGCGCCGCGGTCACGGGGTCGCCGTCGCGCGCCGCCTCTGACAGCGCCACTGCGCGCTGCCGCTTCTTGAGTATCTCCACCGCCTCCTGGTGCTTGCCCTGCTCCGCTGCCTCCCTCGCCGCCGCGATGTCCTCGGCGGCATCTACCCGGACGCGCTCCCGCTCAACCTCCACCGACGGCTCCGCGTCCGCCGCGCGCTCCGGCCTCGCCACCACTGTATCCTTGGCCTCCACGCACACGTCCGCGCCGGTCGCCGCGTCTCTGTAGCTGAATGCCACTTTCACCAGAGCGGTGGTGTCGCCGTCTGTCGCTTCGGCTCTTGGCACGGTCAGGATGAGCAAGAAACGCCTCTCCTCGTCAGCGTAGAGTTCCCCGACATAGACCGCGGCGGCGCGGCCGTCCTCGTCGATGCGGCTCTCGTAACTGCCGGACTTCACCGACATGACACGGACCCCGGGGTGCACGCTCGCGACGGCGATGCGAGCTTCCTGGACCACGACGGAGAGCAGCCCGCCGATGCACTGGGCGAACGCGTCCTGGATCACCGCCTCGTTCTCGATGAACGAGAACGTGCCGCCCGTCGCCTCGGCGATGACGTGCATCGCGGCCGCGTCGTGGTCTTTGCCGAAGCCGAACGTGTGGATCGGCGCTGACCATTCGCGGTCAGCGTCCGTGCGCGCGAAGGAGGGCGGGACGAGCTTCTCGTAGTTGTTGGACTGGACGCCGGACGGCCCGTCGCCCCTCATCATGATGTAGTTGTCCTGGCCGTCGGAGAGGAGCACGACACTGGTGACGGCGTTCTTGTGACGGCGCTGGTCGAGTACCATGGCTGCCATACTGAGCCCCTCGGCGATGTCGGTGCAGCCGCCCGCCGTGAGGGACTCCACGGCGCTCACGGACAGGGCCTTCCCGGCCTCCGACATGCGCGCGAGCCTGGTCACCCGGCGCGCCTTCGTGGAGAAGGACACAACGGAGAGGCGGTCGTCTGGGCCAAGATTGGCGATGACGAACCGCATGGCCTGCTTCAGCAGCGACAGCTTGTACCCGCTCATGCTGCCACTGACGTCGAGAACTGTCACGAGGTCCACCGGCGCGCGCGGCGCGTCGCCACCGACCGCCGTGATGTCGGCCATCCCGGGAGCCTGGACGTGCACGAGCACGGCGAAGTTGTCACTGGACGAATCCCTGGCGATGGCCGGGTACTCGATGCGCGTCTTGACGACAACTGCTTCGTTCGATGCGGCGACTGGTGACCGGTTGTCAGCTGGCGTCCCAGAGGCCGGACTAACCTGCTCGTCGTCGTCGAAGCTGTGTGTTGGATGAGCCTGCCTGATACGCACGGGTGGCGGCGGTGGTGGTGGCGGCGGACTTCGCTGCGTGGGCAAGCGCGGCCACGACGATGTCAGTGGTGGCGGTGGCTGACCGTGCATGGAATGCACAGGCGGTGGCGGAGGCGGCGGTCGCTGACCGTGCACGGAATGCACACGCGGTGGCGGCGGCGGAGGCGGCGGTGGCTGACCGGGCACGGAATGCACGGGTCGTGTCGGCGGCTGTCGTGGCTGCGTTGGAATGCGCGGCCACGAGTACGCCGGTCGCGCGCGCACGAAATGCACGGAAGGTGACCGCCGAGGGGGAACAACGCACGGGCGGAGGCGAAGGGGGCGAGTCTTTGGCTGCGGTCGCACCGGCAGGGGCGGCGGAGGTGGAGGTGGTGTGGGTCGCAGGAACGGCAGGCGGCTCCGCGGCGCGCTGCAGAGCGGGCAAACTCCGGCGGAGATGCAACTGAAGTGGAACGTGTGGGAGCACTCCGCCGTGAAGACGGCCTGACCACCGGCAGCGTCCATAGCACCGAGACAGATCGCGCAGGGATCGGTCTACGCACAAACGAACGAACGAAAATTTTCAGGAGACAAATTTGCACCGAGAAACTTGATCCGGAGAAGAATTCTTTCATCAGCTGAAAGAGAGGAAAAGGGTTAGCACGGACCTGATCAGGGATCTCCATCTCTTGAAGTTGAAGCTGCTATGAGATGAAATGCCAATAAATGTGACATTGCCAGACCAAATGAATTTCGTTGACGCATTTCGGGATCATCGTGCGGGCCACGCCTTGCTTGTCGACCCTGACTCAAATAGTCAATACTCCCTCTGTACGTACGCGTTAAGGGATGCACGATAAAATTACGCGGAGCGGATTTGCTGTCTTTGAGTTGCTTGTACGTATCCCCTTCGTTCTTTAAAGAGTATAATACTTTCAATTTTATTGAAAAGTCAAAAAAAATGTGTTTGGCCGTATTTATACAATAATACATCAACATTTATGTCATCAAATTAGTAGCATTAGATTCGTGATAAAGTATTTTCATCATACACCAATTTGCTTTCACAAACAACGATATATTTTTGCATTAACTCGGTCAAACTTTGTGATAGTTTGACCCTAAGCTTTTCCTCTTTGGCCATGCTACCGATAAATCAAACAAATTTTATAGCATTTCCTCTCCACTCTCTTCATACTTATACTTTCCTGATTGAAGATGAATGGATTGAAAGTTTCTAACAAAAATATTGAGAAGAGGGAACAAAAGTTGTTGATGCTCAAAACCCTGATGATGTTGTTAATTAACTATATTAAGAGCATCTTTAGTCACGACTTGCAAATTCGTCTCCTCAAATGCACGCAAACACGCCTGGTTAGTGACCGGGCATGTCCGTTTTGAACTCCTACTTTTTCGTTCGTGCAGACGTATCTCTCATATTTTTTCTCATATGTCCGGGCACTTGCACATGATTGGTGGAGAAAAAGAGAGAAAAAGAAAAGAATGAATAAAGAAAGAGAAAATATGGTCCGGGGTGAGGTCGCGTCCTACGTGGCGGACTGACCAGGCGTGTCCGGGCACGTCCGCGACCCCTCATACCATCCTCATATTTGAGATGAATATGAGGGATGTCAGTTAATCCGGGCGTTGAGATGGGTATGAGGGGTCCGTCTGGGTCACTTTTTCATGACCGGTCAGTGATCGGGCGGGCTGCCTGGGCGGTTGAGGAGAGTATGAGGGGTCCGGCTGTAGATGCTCTAATGTCCTCCTCCTCCTTCACTAAAAAAGCTAGGGTTTCTACCTCCTGACGGCACCATCGCAGGCCCGCCTCCACTCTGGTGGCTCTAGGGCCATGGGGGCGCGATGGATCTCGGCAAGGGCCAACCGGAGGGCTCCGTTTTTAGTTGTTACTTTCAGTTTTGCTAGGGTTTGTGTCCTGTTAAGGAAGACGAGACGGCGGCAGCTCCCTAAAGATAGAATAAAGGTCTCCCCGCCTAGCCCACGTTTCGGCGGTGCGACTAGCATCTTTGGTGGGCGTGTGGAGGTGTGCCTCCGACGGATCTATCTTTGGTGGATTTGCTTGGATGTCGTCGTTGTTCGTCTACATTCGTATGTCTTCGGGTTAGATCCTTTTGATCTATGTTTTTCTTCATCTACGACGGTTGTTGTTCTCGTGCGCCGGTCCTACAGGGCCTTAACACGACGACTTCCCGACTGTCTACTACAACAAGTTGTCCTCGACTCCGGCGATGGAGGGGCAATGACAGTAATTTCTTTACCCAGCGTATGCTTTGCTTATGAGAGATGCCACTAGAGAACTCTACGCCCCCGGGTCTATTGACTTATATATTCACAAACGCTATCATTACCATGCTGTTATTTAGTATCGTTTATTTTATTTTGCACTTTACTATTATCTACACAACTCACTTGCTTGCAAATAAGGAGATCAAGGGGATTGACAACCCTCTTGCCGCCGTTGGGTGCAAGTTGTTTGTTCTTTTGTGTGCAGCAGCTGAAGACGATTGAGGATTGGTATTCCTATTGGTTCGATAAACCTTGGTTTCAGAACTGAGTAAAATACTTACCCACTTTGTGCTGCGATTACCCGTTCTTCTTCACGAAAAACCCAACGCGAATCACGAGTATCAGGGTACTATCTTGCATATGGTATCTATCCTTCTTGGTGCACATTTGTCAAGAGCATCAAAGAGCCCTAAAATAAGAAACAATGTGAATTTGCAAGGGTACAAGAGGTAGCCCGAAAAGATATTAAAAGATCATTTGGGGTTTTGCAAGCAAGGTCTGCCATTGTCCATGATTCTGCTCGTTTTTGGGAAAGCGATCCCTGAAAAACATCATGACATATTGTGTGTTTCTTCACAATATGATTCTCGAAGATGAGAGAGACATGAACTTGAAGTTCTTCTACGACAATGTCGGTAGCCATGTCAAACCAGCTAGAGACCCTAACCGCACTAAAGCATTTCTTCACACCTACCGGGAGATTGAACACCATTGGCAAAGGGTTGGGCAGTAACACATTTTATTTTTGCATTCATTCATTTCATTCATGTGTGATTTGTATTCGGAACAGGTTTTGTATTGAATTATTTAGTTTGCTTCGGTGATTTCAATAATTATTGTAATTTGGATAATTGTTGTGTTGTAATATGGACATTTTATCTTATATTAAATTAATAATTCTGAATATGTCGCATATGTGTCAAATTCAGATAAAAAACGATCTTATTTGCGGGCCGACGCGGGCTGCGACGGAGCAAACCCCTCATAACGGAAATGTAAAACGGAATATCCACGATTATCCCATTTTACAAGTCTGCTATGCGGGTTCTGCTCGGCCGCAGTCCGCGTCGACCCATAAAACCGTTTGTTTGACGAGATTTTGTCACGTTTTATAGGCGTGACTGGTAAATAATAAATATAAGTTATTTGCATGGACAGATAATGAAAACTTGTATTGATGTCATGGTCTAGCACGTGACTTGTGCATGATTTCTTTTGCAAATCCACATACATACGTGTGCTAATCTTCTTAGTTTAAGTGGGTTTAACTTGGTGAAGTCCACGTCTCATATTGATGCACACAGGCCGGATGGTTTGCTGTAGTTTACAAATTAATTGGCCGGCTAATGTCATCTTTATCCAGTCAATGGACCAGCACGTACAACTGAACTCGTATGGGTACAAGATGTGAATTTGTAGCTCACATACCTAGTCAAAGTTGTTAGCATGCAGGAGGATAAGATAAGCACGCAGCTTCTCCTAACACTTCACGCCATGCATGCAGCGGTTGTTGCCGAATGTGCAGGAGCTGCACGGCCAAATAGCTCGCCCAGCAACTTCTCGACGGCGGCGTCGCTTATCCCTTCATTCAGTTGTTCCTCTATATAAAGAGCAGACATCCTCATCTTTAAGGGGGAGGACACGCACATACCGGCTGGCCGCAAGGCCGCTCATACACACACGCACGCATGCGGTGGCCGCCGCCAGGCTGCGCGCAGAGGAGATGAAGGCCGCGACGGCTAGCTAGGCCCTGCACAAACCCATCTCACCTCTATCCTATTCCACACCGTGCCAAGTTCCTTGTCCCCAAATCAATATATGACCAATCCCAGGCGTATGGAGGAGAGCCGTCGAGTTGGTCGACCGCCCGGCTGCATGACTACGCGGCCGCAGGTATACATGGTGAGATAATGATTATTTACGCAGGTGCTTTACACATTGATGTTCTGTTGAGTTGGATTGCAGGCCTCGCATTTCATGGCCGCACAGGTTTTTACATGGAAATTTCATATGTCGGTAGTTGCACACTCAAGATCATCAGGCGATCGAGTGATGCAATGAACCGAACTTCATAATTTTAATGGCTTCGATCTATCGCAAGACCATTCATATAGATAATTGCACACTTATGATCATGCGGCGATCGAGTGATGCGTCCATAAGTAATCTCAGGTTGTGCAAATAATTTGTAGCAAAATCCCATGTGATAATTGCACACTCATGATCATGTGGGGATCGAGTTGTATGGTTAAAAATAATTCTATGTTGCGCAATGATCCGATTTATGGTGAAATTTCATACGTGATAGCACACTCATGATCATGTGGTGAGCGAGTGATGCACGAGAAAGTAATTCCATGCTTTATATGGATCCGATCTGTGACGAGGTCTCATGGATAAATCACACACTCAAAATCATCTCTCGATCGAGTGATATGTTCAGGAGCTTGGCTCCATGATCCAAGTTAACACTCTGAGAGATCAATTGGCTTGTGATATTCCCAACTAATTGATAGTGCCACCGCACTTTGTTTGAGTATCCGGTGCCGATGAAGCCGGATATTTCATAGTAAGTCATGCAGCATAATCCTTTTTGGTGATCGACGAGACCGGAAATATTCACAAGTCTAGGCAAATGAGGCTAGATATACTTCTCCTTGGCCGACGATGCCAGGAGTTCGTTTCCCTTTTCCGCGACCGACGAGGCAGGAAATCGCTCATGTCCTGACCGACAAGGTTGGACCTGCTTTGTTCGCGGCCGACGAGGCCGAACACATTTGTGAGATTTACTATGAACCCGGTGCCGACAAGGCCGGACGTTTCATACCAAGGGCCGACAAGGCCTTGGAACATTCATGTCCGATATTTTTGCTTGTCAACATATCATGAGAATATTTCAGTTTCAAGACGATGACCATCAGTGTAGCTTAATCGGAGGTGTTCTGCGGTATTCACCAGCATATGTAATTAACCGGATAGTCTTACGAGGCTCCGGGAACTAGAATCCGCACAATCACTGGATATTAGTCTGATGTACTTGTCCATGGCGCAGTATATGTAATCATGTGGGAAACCGCACTTTGTAATTTCAAGAGAATTAATAAAGCAAAATTTCCCTATGTGGTTGTCTTTTTTATTTATTTTGTATACGAATGTATACTGGCACGCCCGCATTTTTATTGCCGTTACGCATTAGGAAATACCCTTACCACGGGGACGTTTTTTTTCGCGAAACACCGTTTTTTCGCGAACTATAAACGAGTTTTGTGGGTCGACGATATACGGGGTTTGCTAGAGATGCTCTAACATCCCTAATTGCATGAACTATTTCTATGACCTTCATGATGGGAATTAAACTTGATTTCTTCGGACCCAGATTACTCTAGAAAAAATATACAAACACAAGTAAATGGCATATACAAGTGGTATGGGATATGTTCGGTTAAAGACCTAGGAGGGTTTGGGGATTCAGAAATTTGCTTTGATGAATCAGTAGCTTATATCTAAATCATCACGAAAGTTATCCACACCATATGGCCTCTGAAAATGATCATGATCATTAAGAGAAAACAAATCAACACGAATGGTGTTTCTAGCATAAAAAACACAAGATTCTTACTTCTGGTATGGAAGATTAAACAGAAGTAGGTTTTCATGTTCCTAGAAGTTTAAGGTTGGTAGTGGAAGAAACACCCAACTCTGAGAAGCCCCTGGTGGATCACTAGTAGAAAACAGGGCTTTGGTCCAGGCCTGGCCTGAAAGGCCCATTAATCCCGGTTCACTCACGATCCGGGGCGTATGGGGGCATCGGTCCCGGTTCGTGAGGCCAGGGCGCCGGCCGGGCCTCGTGGGCCATTGGTCCCGATTCGTCTGACCCCTTTGGTCCCGGTTCCAGACACGAACCGAGACTAATGGGCCTCGCTCTTGGCCCACAACCATTGGTCCCGGTTTGTGGCTGGAACCAAGACCAAATGGGGTCCTTTAGTTCCGGTTCTAGCCACAAACCAGGACCAAAGGGAAGCCTATATATAGCCCCCGCCCCTGCCCGCGAGCAGAGCAGTGCACTGCTCTGTTTCTTTGGCCGGACGTGGGATAGCTTTGTGGTGCTCTAGCTCACTTTCTATGCACATGAGGTGCTCGATGAAATGCCCGAGCCACACTTAACCTTTCTCCTCTCGAAGCTCCTTGTCCAAGCTCCATTTTCCTCAAGATTTGTCTAGGTTTGGCGGTTCGTCCTATCCCGTCGCCGTCCCCACCGCCAGCGCCAATCTCAACGCCGGCACCAGTGTGGTTAGCCACTTCTTCTTATCTTCTTTCTAAAAGGAAGAAGTTCTTACTTGTATGATTTAGATAGATACTTGTAATTTTTTTACTTTTATTGTTGTTTGTTATTATATAGTGCGATGGTTTTGGTATCCACCTCCGTCGGTCCTCGTCCTGTCTATGATTCCGATGTGGTATATATTATCTTTTATAATTATTTGTTTTATTTTGTATTTATGACAATTATGCCGACGAACGTGACATAGATTTTTAATCTAGGAGGTATGTGAACCGGAAATTTTAACCGACATAGAAATTCCTGTCGAGAAGCTAAATATGGTTGAAAAATAAAACAATTACTTGAAAGAAAAATTATAGAGAGTTGAAGAGGAGAAGATGAAATTGGAGTTGCATGTTACCGATGTCATCGACGATCACAAGATCAAGATGGATGCAATGCGCTTGAAGATTAGAAAGAATAGAAAATATGCCATTCATACTGATACTTGATATCATTATGTCGTTGGATCAATTGTTACCTTAGTTACGATTATGATCGCATTTTTTGTTGCATTTAATTTTTTTTACATAGTTTCAATGTATGTTTTAATTAGATGCTCTAGAGAGCTACATGTTTTTCAATAATGAGAACTATGTATTTATGTATTTATTTTGGTCATTACTGTACTTTGGCTTAAATGTGATGATGAATTTCTATTAATTTGGTCACTTCTCTATTCATGATATTCGGTAATGGTTTTTAATACACTTTATTATATAACACACGCAGATGAACCGACAATGGGTGTACGATGATCGACGCACCTCCGAGTATATTAAGGGTCTGCATAATTTTCTCGAAGTAGCTGAGGCAAACAAGCAGAATGGTTTTATGCATTGTCCATGTACTGTCTGTGAGAATACGAAGGCTTTCTCCAACTCTAAAACCCTACACTTCCACCTGCTTGAGAAGAGTTTTATGCCACACTATAATCTTTGGATCAAGCACGTAGAAAGAGGGATTATGATGGAAGACAACGAAGAAAAAGAGGATGATGACAACTATGAGCCTTCTGAATATGGTGATGCTGCAATGAGGGAAGCTGAAGATCAAGAGGAACCAGACGATGTGCCCGATGATGATCTTCGTAGGGTCATTGTTGATGCAAAGAGACAATGCGAAAGTGAAAAGGAGAAGTTGAAGTTTGATCGCATGTTAGAGGATCACAAAAAAAGGGTTATACCCAATTGCGAAGATGGCAACACAAAGCTTGATACCACACTGGAAGTGCTGAAGTGGACGGCTGAGAATGGTGTACCTGACAAAGAATTTGAGAAGGTACTGAAAATATTGAAGAAGAAGCTTTCAAAGGATAACGAATTGCCCGACAGTATGTACGCAGCAAAGACACTACAAGAAATATGCTAACTTGCGACCATCAATATTGGTCACCGAATGGTCATTCTTTTTATTTACGACCTTTTTATGATCAAAAACAGTTAGTCAAAAGCTAACCGTCGTTAATGGAAATTAACGAACTTTCTTCTGGATTGGTCATAGACGTTTACAACCAAAAAAAAGGTCGTTGGTTCTACGACCAATCATTTAGTCGTTAGAAGTCTGCCCACACCACGTCGGATCCAACATGGCAAGCTAACCTGACAAAATTACGACCAAATAAAAAGATCGTTGATAAGAATCGGCCCAATCCAATTCGATGTTTTACATGGGCCTAGCCCAAAAATTCGATCTTTATATTATTAATTTTCATGTGAATTCTGTTGGGTTACATGGGCCAAGCCCAACATTTCAGCCTTATTACTTTTGGGCTTTAGCCTTTTACAATCTATTGATTTTCTAATTTTTGGATATTATATTTTGGAGCTGGTCCTACTAGTTTTGTTCATCTCATAAATTGATACCACACATCAGAAAGTTCCAAATTTTTCATATTATTTTATAAGTAGTTCACACGAGTCAGGTTCCCATTTCACACAATATCAAATCACATTCATAATAAAATATTTCACTCATAATCAAATATTTCAAACAAAACAAAGAACGAACGAAATTCATGAAATAAAACTAAATTAGTCTATTACAATATTTACAGTTTATTACACCCAGACATACTAGACATTACAATATTACAATTTTTACCATCTATTACAGTCAAATAGAACAGACAACTCTTTGCTGGATAGGGCTTCACGACTTTGCACTTTTGTTCACATTTTCACACTTTCCAACCATCTTAGGCGTGGAGCTCCTGTAAAAGAGGAATCAAGTAAAAAGTTACATGCAACAATATTTTCTATAGATCAGCTTTCAACTCGATATTTATGTACACCATACAAAGATTGTTTGCATTTAGTACAGAGTCATTTGATACTCATCTCCTTTATTTGTGTCCATGGACCAAAGGCAGAAAACAAAAACATTTGGCACACAATCATTAACTTGCCTACAAAACTGTATTCAAACAACTCACCAGGAGGATATATATATATACATAGAAAAGATCATATATATACACAGATTTAACATCTAAAGCGCATCAGGCTTCAAAATTAACACGGTTGCTAGTTATTTGCCTAGGAAAAATGGTTGCCACTCTTGCTCTTGCATAACACAACAACGTAATAATAATCCATCAGCTCGGAGTTACTAGTTGGATCTAGCAGTTACTGGTTGGAACTAGTGAACAAAGGTTGTGAATGGTTTTTATACGAGTATATGTACAGTCATGGTTCTGAACATGAACATATATATGTACAGTCATGGTTCTGGACATGACAATATTTGACAGTTAAAAACCTTTGTTCACCTAGTACACATACATAATGATGATGAAAAAATCAGTAGCAAAAACCTGAATCTTCCATCATCGCACGCTCACAACACATCATATAACTAGTGTGGACACATATGTGATTACCATGTCACTCATGACACGAGCTAAGAGACATTCAGTTTGGAGCATTTTCCACGCAACACTTGGCATCACTAAACTACAAATCTAGCTGCCAGTAGTAGTGGGTCTTATCCTACATGGAGGAGCTCAAAATACATGGCACCACAGATCATCCATTCATCATGAACACTAAAAATCAACAAGTATGGCAAGCACATGGTTTAGCAGCCATGCCGGCAAACTGTACCAGGCATGCTCAACAAGTATGGCAAGCACATGGTTTAGCAGCCATGCTGGCAAACTGTACCAGGCATGCTCAACAAGTATGGCAGATCATGGGTGTGAGAGCAGCGGGCGCTTACGAGCCATGCCGGAGCGGAAGAAGACCGGACCATAGGCATCACGATGGAAGAAGACCAAACGGTGGCGCTGTCCAGAAGCTGCAGCTGCACCTGCACGAGTTAGGGAATGCATCCATCAGGGAACCAAATCACCAACCATGTGCAACTCACACCGACAAAACTATATGGCAGTTTGCAACACATCAGTCAACAAGGAAACAGACAGCAGGTGACTCCATTTTAAGATTATTGGTGGTGTTTTGCCAAGTTTCCCCCTAAAATGAAAAGAACATTCGGGTGACTCCAAAAGGAAATTAAAGCAGAGAGGAGAAGTTCTGGATTCAGTTTCATATGTACAATGCCATCTATGTTGAACTGATACAGGAAGTGGTGAAGCAAGTGCATGTTGTATCTGAAAGAGATAACAAAAAGCTACTCCATATTTTGAATCACACAAATTCTAGAAGAAATAGGCACAAATATTCATGAACCATCTAACATCCAGACATATATCAGGAGGATCTGAGGATTCTGATGAACAGCCGCCGATATTCTTTTCTACGGACAAAATCTCTTGTCGAAAATGTAAGACAGGAAACATGAAAAGTAGCAGAAGCAGACCAAATCTGCATCTACAGAACAATAATAAGACAGTAAAACAACTTACGTGTGAATTTTAAGTACATTGAATAACAATGGAGTATTTTTTCTGCAAAATATTCTTATTCTTTTGACAACCTCAAGGATAAATGCCACGATTAATGTATTAATTGAGCGAAAGAGAATTGCTAGGTTAGTGATGGAATCTGGGCAAAGGCGAAAGAGAATTGCTAGGTTAGTTATGGAATCTAGGCGAAGATCATACAAATGCTAAACATGCGTTCATGCCATTTCTTTGGAAAAACTAAATGCTCCGCCTAAAGTATTATAAATGTCTAATCTTGAAAAAAAAAGTATTCTAATGGTTTAGTATTGTTTTTATACGTTATACACAGATGTGCAAAGCACGCACAAATTACTAGTATAGCTAGTATCTATCAAACAAATGTCATCACATAGAAGCCAAATACTATTAACTGGTGATTAGTAGACACAGACATGATTCAGCTATGTAATGGCTACCGGAAGCAAAAGTGAAAACTGTGCAAGCAAAGCTAAACAAGAAGGTGGTTATCAAGCTGCTAGTGTACATGAGGTGCTTGAGCTCCTGTTGCTTAGTACGTATACATGGTAGGCTCCTGCTGCAAGTGTTCTCAACCAGCGCCATACATGACGGATGATGAGATGATGTTACCGTCGCTGCCATGGTAAGCAGAAAGTCTTGAATTACCACAAAAAAGGTTATATACAACTCGAGGACATAGGAATTTACCAGGCCCATTCGATTGATGTACACTGACACGACCTTCCAGTGCAGTGCACCTGCAGTTAAAATGATCATGAAACAGCAGCGTCAGTTACATGTGCCTGCCTTTTACCACATAATGCATCAGAAATGTATCACCGGACAACACCTTTCTGCGTGCGTTTAAGGAGCTCGGTGCCGCAAACAAGGAGTTCTTTGCTGCACACACCCAGGAAGTTGTTCTCCTCCTCGAGTGAAAGATCGCAACAGCAACTCCCCTGTCATGGAGAAAATTCAAGTGTCAGGAGAAAGAACCCAAATATAACAGATATCTAACTAGTAATTTATTAAAAATTGTGTTATATATGCTCTTACTAGTACACACTAAGGCAAATAAGTGTGGCCGTTTGTGAACAGGAATTATTCCCATTGTGAGATGCATATATAGGATTAAAAGAGAGAGCAATGGAGCTGCCCAGCCGCCCGCAAAATGTTGTTGGAGTAGAACAAATTATTGCCAAGGCACAAACCAGCAATTTAGTTTCCCCTTGGAGAGTAACAACTGTTCTATTATAATATAAATCTCGCTCTTCCCTACGAAATAGGCTACATCAGGATCACCTATAGCATGATATTCTGTACAACAGCATATTGTCTTTGGTATGCAAAACAATTTTATTGTTCAGAGTTCTCAGTTCCCCTGTGTACAGTACAGATCGTGTCCAATAACAATTTCACTCAGGATGTCAGGACTCAGGATAGGCAGCAACAGGGAGTACTAGGCTAGATCTGTTCAACAAGCTTTGGATTGAGAAACCGAAGACATGAGCAAGGCTAGGGTAAGGTGATCCTGGAAGTACTAGGCTAGATCTGTTCAACAGGAGCTGCGTCGTTCTAGCAAAAGCAGGCAATGAGGAACACACAAAAAACAAGCAACGGAGGCCAGGCAAAAGGCTAGATCCTGACCGACGTCGGAGACCTTGGGGACCTTGCCGATCTGGGTGGTTATCTTGCCGGCGGCGAGCAGCTCCTTCTCCCTGGACACGCCCCTGGAGGTGGATGGGGACGGCCTCTCCGTGTGCTTCTCCAGCGCCTCCTTGATGCGCTTCCTGTCCATCTCCGCGGCGCTGCTGAAACCCCGATCCCTGTAGGCTGCATGCATATCAAGGTTCAGCAAGGCTGCGCCAGAAACACACAGAGACTGGGCTGGATTGGGGACTTACTGACGTGTGGATCTCGGCCGATGGATGTGCCAGGGAGAAACACTTTGAAGGTGGAGCCATGGAGAACCTCGGACCACCGCCGTCGCGGCCCTCCTGCATCGACGGCGGCCCCGGCAAACGCGACGACAAGTAGGTCGCCGTCGAGTCCCCGTCCGCCATCACAATAAACGGGTCCGGCGTGAGGAGCACGAGACGGATTGGCTGGAATATGCAACGGCGGGCGATCGAAACCAGCTGGCGACGACAGCGGGCGGAAAGATGCCATGGGAGGGGACGGAAGGAGGATCTGACTGGACAAAAGGGAGCAGCGGAGGCAGGCGAACTCAGATCTCGTCAGATAGGAGGGAGGAGCAGAGCGTGGCGGTCATGTTGGTGTGCTGGGCGCCTTGGATTCCCGCCTAAGATCGCCGGGATCGGGTGCCGGAGGTGGCGGTGGCAAGGGAGGAGCAGAGGGCTAGGGTTCGCACGCAAGAGAGAGGAGGGCACGAGGGGTTGGATGGGTTTCACGTGAGAGAGAGAGTGGTTTGCTACGGTGGGTTGGATTGATGGATGGACAGATATTTTTGCCATGTCATCGATCCATGACACAGCTGATTCCACCAATCAAAATTAAGCTTATAGAATTTTGTGTTTCCTTTTGTTTCTTTTATATTTTTAACTCTTTTATTCCGGGTAAACATTCAACATATATTGTGCACATGTGTTTATCTAGGAATGGCAAACAATGTTGCCAAAGGGACTTTACATTTTCTTTGCACATAAAATTCATTAACTATTTTTAGAGTGCCAAATATCGGGTTTTTTGTGAAGAACCTATCAAATCTTTGTGGAAAAATTGAACCGCACCATTTTTCAAAAAATATTAGACCATATTTTGTGTACAACTGGCCAAATGGTTGACACTCAATACCTTTCGATCCACCGCTCATCAAATTGACAAAATTTTGTCAATTTAGTAGTAACGAGGTCAAATTTGAACTATAGGGGCATCATAGTATGCTCATGATTTTTCCCACAAATCATTTATAGATACATAAGTAGGCATTTCATCAGAGATCCAACAAAACTTTGGCAACATTCACTCCTAGCTACGAACGGTCATGCCCGTCGTTTTGACCACATTTTTTAAACATGCATAAGAAATTCAAAGCAAAACAGAAAATTAAAAACCTTTGCATTGTGTCACCATATGTGACCTAGTTTCCAGGAAAAATAAAAAACTTGGACTACATCAAATCTCTTAAAAAAGTGTTCTAAAAAACGAGCTATCATGTATGAAGATCCATGGCTTTCAAGGCAAATGGCCACTGTTATGGCAACATTCATGGCATAGTTTGTTTAAATGATATCATATTTTGCACAAGGGTGTATCTTGGAATGACAAACAATGTTGTCAAAGGAAATTTTCATTTTCTTTGCACGAAAATTTAATTTTCCATTTTTCGAGTGCCCAAAATGAGTTTTTTTGAAGGACCTACCATATATTTGTTGCAAAATTGGGGAAAATCAATTTTATAAAATATTAGGCCATATTTAATGTATAATTGACAAAATGGTTGGTTGTTAGAAGTTTTGATCCATCTCCCGTGAAAAAGACAAATCTCCGACGATTTAGAAGGAAGCGGGTCAAATTTCAACTGCAACTGTCTCATAGTTTGCTCTTTATTTTTTACAAAAATTATTTTTAGGTACATAAGTATCTATTTAATCATAGAAACACCAAAATTTCTCCAAGGTTCAACCACTAGCTAGGAACGGTCATGCCCGCCGTTTTGACAACATTTTGAAACGGGCATGAAAAATTCAAAACGAATCAAAAAAATTGAAAACCTTAGCATTGTGTCATTATATGTGACAAAGTTACCAAGAAAATAATAAACTTTAGCAATTATTTTAAAAAAAGTGTTCTCGGAAATGAGCTATCATGTGTGAAGATTCATGGCTTTCAAGCCAAATGATCGATCTCATGGCCACATTCATGACATAGTTTGTTAAAATGATCTCATATTGTGCAAAAGGGTGCATGTTGAAATGGCAAACAATGTTGCCGAAGGGAGTTTTCATTTTCTTGGCACAAAAAATCATTTTCCTTTTTTCGAGTGCCCAAAATGAGTTTTTTTGGGAAGGACCTACCAAATATTCATTGCAAAATTGGACAAAATAATTTTCATAAAATATTAGGCCATATTTAATGCGCAATTGGCAAATGGTTGGGTGTCAAAAGCTTTTGATCCACCTCTCGTGAAAAAGACAAAACTCTGTCAATTCTGTTGGAAGCGGGTTAAATCTGAACTATAGGTGCCTCATAGTTTGCTCTTTATTTTTTCCAAAAATCATTTGTAGGTAAAAAGTATCTATTTAATTATAGATCCAACAAAATTATGGCAAGATTCAACCCCTAGCTATGAACGGTCATGCCCGTCGTTTCGATCGCATTTTTAAACGGGCATAAATATTTCAAAAAAATCAAAAAAATGCAAAACCTACGCGTTGTGTCATAATATGAGACCAAGTTACCAGGAAAAATAAGAAACTTGTAATACGGTAATTATTTTAAGCAAGTGTTCTAAGAAATGAGCTATCATGTGTGCAGATTCATGGCTTTCAAGCCAAATGATCAATCTTATGGTCACATTCATGGCATAGTTTGTTCAAATGATCTCATATTGTGCACAAATGTGCATGTTGAAATGGCAAACAATGTTGTCGAAGGGAGTTTTCATTTTCTTTGCACAAAAAATTCATTTTCCTTTTTTTGAGTGCCCAAAATGAGTTTTTTGTGAAGGACCTACCAAATATTCGTTGCAAAATTGGACAAAATCATTTTTATAAAATATTAGGCCATATTTAATGCGCGAATTGCAAAATATTTGGGTTCGTAAAGCTTTTGATCCACCTTTAGTGAAAAAGACAAAACTCTCCCAATTTAGTTGGAAGCGGGTCAAATTTGAACTGCAGCTGTCTTATAGTTTGCTATTTATTTTTTCCAAAAAAAATTCTAGTTACATAAGTATCTATTTAATCATAAATACATGGTTTGGTGGTGATACGTCGAGTTTTGGATAGTGGCCGAGTGCCCCAACTCCAGAGCGCGTAAACTCGCATGCCCGCCGCGTGGTCACCGTGTGACCATGGCATTGCCATGCATTCTGAGCGGCCTAGGCATGTCTAGTGGGTTGGGCACTCCCCAGGTAGGTGCTAGGAAGAAAATGACAACAGAAGATTCTCACGAGGAGACCGAACTATGCTCAAACATGAATTAGCAGGCAAGTGTTTGATAAGATGTACGGGAAATACACATGGACAATGGGCGTGAGTTTTTGCTGAGGATGACCATCTACTAAGAAGACTGTCTTCACAAAATTTCAGCTCAAATGGAGGAGCCTAGGTGGTACTTGCTTTGCAAAGTACCACAGTGGACAGAAATATGAATGTTGAAGCTGAGCTCAAAATAATGAATGGCTTGAGCTAAAATTTGGTGGAGGATGGTTATTTGGGCATAGGAAAGCGCTGTAGAAAACTGATATCATTTGGACATGCCAAAGTGGTACTTCCTTCGCAATGCTCTTCTGTGGACACAAACTTGGGAAAATAAGTGAGAGAAACTGGATAAATGAAATGATCTCAAATTTGGTGTAGGTAAGTTACATAGGTATGGTCATGCCCTCTTAAATTTTTAGAAATAATTATATATAATATAGTTGCTTCACAAAGCTTCTCTCTGGATACAAACTTTGGAAATTGTCTAAGGAAGATTTACTAGGGAAATTAGCTGAATATTATCATGTGGCAATTATTTGGGTATGAAAGAGTGCCCAAAAAGTTTAAGGGTAATAGGAGGGGTCTAGATAGCACTTGCTTTGCAATGTGCCAATCTGGCCATAAAATAGAAATTGAACCTGGGCTCACATAGTTGATTTGATTGAGCTATAATTTCGAGGAGGGTGATAATGTGGGCATATGAAGTCACTATATAAATTTCATGCCATTTGGATATAAAATGGTACTTCCTTCACAATGCTCTCTAGTGAATAGAAAATTGGGAAGAATATTGAGGGAAAGTGGTTAAATTAACTGAGCTAAAATTTGGTGGAGGGAGGTTCTATGGGCATGGTCATGTCCTGGTAAATTTGCAGCAATTATAAAGCAATATAAAGTATAGTTGCTTCACAAACTGAAAATATTACCAGAAACAAAGATTGGATGGTGAGCTCTCATGGATTGTTAGATGGGGCTAATGTTTTTTGGAGAGCTATGATATGGGCACATAGAAGATGTGGAAAAATTCAACTCATTAGGATATGCATAGCTAGTACTTCCTTCGCAAAGCTTCTAGCTGAACAAAAACTTTGGAAATTTGCCGAGGAAAATTTACTGGGCAAACGGAGCCGAATTTTGTCATGAGGCAATGATTTGCATATGAAAGAGTGCCCAAAAAATTTCAGGGCAATCAAGAATATATAAATATCACTTCCTTCCCAAAGTGCTATTCTTAACAGAATAGGAAAATGAATATTGTTGAATTATTTTTGAACTAGGCAAGGAAGGTTTTTGACATATTTAACGAATATATAATCCAAACAATTTATGAGATTTTTTTGGGAATTTTGGGAATAACAGAAATAAGTTGCTTCACAACCTAGGGCAACAATTGACACATGGACATGACACGTAGGCAAAACTGACGAGGTGGTGCCTAGTCGTCGCAACCCACCAAAATTTACAAGGTTATGGCCATCTGTATTGGTTGTCATCAGCTAGAAATAAGGCAATGAACTAGTGTTGTCTGCTTTACGACCATTTCGTGTAAGGAAATTATGACCTTTTTGACCAAAATGGTCGTTATAGTTGAGGGTTTGGAGAGCTCCGAACAACTTACGACCAATTGGTCTCAAATGGTCATAGATTTACGACCATTTGTTCTAGGGCCACTGACAGAAGGTCACAAGTTGACATATTTCTTGTAATGAGAAGGTTGTATGCCCTCTAGGATTGGAGGTGCAGAAGATACATGCATTCCCTAATAACTGCATCCTCTACCGCGGTGCGTACGAGGATTTGAACGCATGCCCGGTATGCGATGCATTGTGGTAGAAGATCAGACGAGATGACCCTGGTGATGTTGACGACGAGCGCCCCAAGAAGAGGGTTCCTACCAAGGTGATGTGGTATGCTCCATAATTCCATGGTTGAAACGTTTGTTCAGAAACAAAGAGTATGTCAAGTTGATGCGATGGTACAAATAGGACCGTAAGAAAGACGGGAAGTTGAGAGCACCCGTTGACGGGTCGTAGTGGAGAAAGATCGAGAGAAAGTGGAGCGACTTTACAGGTGACCCAAGGAACGTATGGTTTGGTTTAAGTGTAGATGGCGTTAATCCTTTTGGGGAGCAGAGCAGCAAGCATAGCACATGGCATGTGACTCTATGTATGTATAACCTTCCTCCTTGGTTGTGCATGAAGCGGAAGTTCATTATGATGCTAGTGCTCATCCAAGGCCCTAAGCAACCCGGCAATGACATTGATGTGCACCTAAGGTCATTAGTTGATGAACTTTTACAGCTATGGAGTGGGAGAGGTGTACATGTGTAGGATGAGAAAGAACATGAGGAATTTGACCTACATGCGTTGTTGTTTGTAACCATCAACGATTGGCCTGCTCTCAGTAACCTTTCAGGACAAACAAAGAAGGGATACCACGCATGCACACACTGTTTAGATGACACCGACAATATATATTTGGACAAATGCAGGAAGAATGTGTACCCAGGGCATCGTTGATTTCTTTCGACCAACCATCAATGTCGAAAGAAAGGAAAGCATTTCAAAGGTGAGGCAGGCCACCGGAAGAAGCCCGCCTTCCGTTAGGGTGATCACATACTTGATATGGTCAATGATTTACGAGTAATCTTTTGAAAGGGTCCTGGCGGACTATTTGTTCCGACTCACGATGCGGGACGCGTACCCATGTGGAAGAAGAAATCTATATTTTGGGACCTACCCTATTGAAAAGACCTAGAGGTCCGCTCTGCAATCAACGTGATGCATGTGACGAAGAATCTTTGCGTGAACTTGCTAGGCTTCTTGGGAGTGTATGGGAAGACAAAAGATATACTGGAGGCACGGGAGGAACAACAACGTGTGCATGAAAAAGACAGCATGCATCCAAAGCAGTATGAAGGTCTTGCAAGCTACGCTCTTACCAAAGAAGAGAAGGAAATCTTGTTTGAATGCCTGCTCAGTATGAAGGTCCCGTATGGCTTCTCGTTGAATATAAAGGGAATAATAAACATGGCAGAGAAAAAGTTCCAGAACCTAAAGTCTCATGACTGCCACATGATTATGACGCAACTACTTCCGGTTGCATTGAGGGGGCTTCTACCAGAAAACGTTCGATTAGCCATTGTGAATCTATGTGCATTCCTCAATGCAATCTCTCAGAAGGTGATCGATCCAGAAATCCTGCCAAGGTTAAGGAGTGATTTTGTGCAATGTCTTGTTAGTTTTGAGCTGGTGTTCCCACCATCCTTCTTCAATACCATGACGCACATCCTAGTTCATCTAGTAGACGAGATTGTCGTTTCGGGCCCTGTATTTCTACACAATATGTTCCCCTTTGAGAGGTTCATGGGAGTCTTAAAGAAATATGTATGTAACCGCGCTAGGCCAGAAGGAAGCATTTCCATGGGCCATCAAATAGAGGATGTCATTGTGTTTTGTGTTGACTTCATTCTTGACCTTAAGAAGATTGGTCTCCCTCAATCGCGGTATGAGGGGAGACTGACTGGAAAAGGCACGCTAGGAGCGGAGTCAATAATATGTAGGGACGAGCATTCTTGATCTCAAGCACGCTACACAGTTCTACAAAATTATACCTTGGTGACCCCGTATGTCGATGAACACAAGAATATTGTGCGCTCCAAACACCCGAAGCAGTGTGATGACTGGATTACATATGAACACATCAGGACTTTCGACAGTTGGTTGCAAACACGTCTCATGGGTGACAACACTGTTTCTGATGAGTTGTACTCGTTGGTCAGGGACCATCTTCGACTGTATTGACTTACAAATGGTACGAGATAAATGGGAATACATTTTACACATTCACCCAAGATCAAAAGAGCACCAACCAAAACAACGGTGTCTGCTTTGATGCGGCAACCAAGAGGGAAAAGGACACATGGTATGGTTACATAGTGGACATATGGGAACTTGACTATGGACATGATGTTAAGGTCCCTTTGTTTCAGTGCAAATGGGTCAATCTCTTAGGAGGCGGGGTACAGGTAGACCCACAGTACGGAATGGCAACAGTGGATCTGAACAATCTTGGGTACACGGACGAAACATTCGTCCTAGCCAATGATGTGGCACAAGTTTTCTATGTGAAGGACATGTCTATAAAACCGAGAAAAAGAAAAGATAAGGAAGCGGGTACATCATACGATGAGCCAAAGCGCCACATAGTCTTTCAGGAAAAAGAGACATCGTGGGATTGGAGGGCAAGTCAGACATGTCTGAAGATTATGAAAAGTTTCATGAAATTCCTCCCTTCAAAGTCAAGGCTGACCCATGCACCTTGTTAAACGATGAAGATTATCCATGGTTACGGCGCAATAAGCAAAGGACACGAGTGGAGAATAAGTGAAGACTTTCTCTCCACAACTATTATGATGATGCCTTTGATCTAGAATATCACTGCAGTTACATGTGAAGAAATGAAATACCTTTCTAACAGATGAGTTTTTGTCCGAAACCATGATACTTCGAAAGAGATTGTCCATTTTGTACACGAAGTGCATCCAGTTTTTGCCATAACCCTCTCAACTTTTTAGCACATGCTATGTGGGTGAAATGATGATACCATGCCAACTTTCAACCTTTTCAGAGTTCATTTGTAGTGCTTTTCAATTTCATGGTCATTTAGCTAAAAAATCAGTAAATGCATGAAAAATACTAAATGAAGTCAAAAAGGGTTGAAAATTGATGATGTGGCTTTGAATGGTGCATTTTGAACACACAAAAAGTCCGGAGTTCAAATAAGTTCAAAAAAATGAAATCCCTTTGTAACAGATGAGTTTTCGTCCGAAACCCTAATACTTCGAAAGAGATTGTCTATTTTGTACACAAAGTGCATTTAGTTTTTTCATAACTCTCTCAACTTTTTAGCACATGCTATGTGGGTAAAATGATGATACTATGCCGACTTTCAACCTTTTCAGAGTTCATTTGTAATGCTTTTCAATTTCACGGTTATTTAGCTCAAAGAATGAACTAATAGCAACAAGAATGAACTACAAAACTTTTATGAAACTCTAATAGCAAAAATAATGAACTAAAAAAATCAATTAAAATATTATGTTATGATCAAATAAAACAAAACAATAATATTCTTCAATAAAAAAAAGAATCAACTAAAAAGCTTTTATAAAATTCTAATAGCAAAAGGAATAAACTAAAAAGCTTTTATAAACCTCTAATATTTTTGAAACTGAAGTTATATAAAATTTATGCAACTAAAATTATCAAAGTATTTTTTGTTCAAAACATTAATAGCAAAAATAATTTTCATAATGAATTTTTTTGTTAGAAACTTTAATAGCAAACTAAAATAACAAAATATGTTTTTGATTAAAAGAGACATTTAAAATTACCTAAAAATTACCAAATTGAATATAATGATAAAACGCAATAATATTAAATAGCAGGAAAAAGAATCATTGAAAAATAGTAAGTATTTAGCTGTAACTAAATATAACATATGCAAAAACTAACATTAAAAATCATAATACATGCTAAAAAGGCCCACCTACTAGGCACGACGGCTTACATACGACTAGAAACCCAACAAATGGGCCAGGATGCAGGCCCATAATGCTAGCAGGCCTAATAGGGCGTCAATAGGCATGTACTGCCTGCATTAGAGAGGAGCTCGAGAGGGAAGCGACAGCAGCACTTATAAACCACTTTGAGCCACTCTCGACTAGCGAGGTGGGACTACTTTTGGTACAGGAAGCACAACCCTTTAGTCCTGGTTGGTGGTTCCAGCCGGGACTAATGCCCCCCTTTAGTCCCGGTTGGTGCCACCAAACCGGGGTTTCCTGCCCTTTTGGCTGCTCAAAACTGACCGTTGGTGGAACAAACCGGGACTAAAGGGGGGCATTAGTCCTGGTTGGAGCCACCAACCGGGACCAATGCTCTGGCTATATAAGCCAACACTTGTCAAATTTTCAGTTCTCATCTCGCCCCCGCCTCCGACGACACCGACGACATCGACACCGCCCCCGACGCCGGCCGTCGCTCCCTACCCCCGTCGTCGCCCGCCGCCCACCGTCCCCACCCGTCGCCCCCGTCATCGCCCGCCGCCCCCGTCGTCGCCGCTGCCCGCCGTCCCCGCCGTCGCCATCATCCCCACCCCCGTCGTCGTCCGTCGTCCCCGCCCCCGCCGCCCCAGTCGTTGTCGCCGTCCGCCGCCCTGCCACCATCGTCGTCCCCGCCCCCGCCGTCGTCCGTCGTCCCCGCCCCCGCTGTCGATGTCGTCCCCGCCCCGCCGTCGTCGTCGCTGCATCAATATTTGGTCAATATTTTTTTGTTCATATTTTTTTCATGAAAACTTGGTCAATGTTTTTTTTGTTCATAGAATATATTTTTTGTTCATAGAAATTAGTTAAAATGAGGGGGGACGTCGGACATTACATGAGAGGGGATGTCGGACGTTGGACATGAGGGGTGAGCGTCGTTGTCGTCTACCCCCTCCTCGATAACTTCGACACATGAGGGGGGACATCGGACATGACATGAGGGGGAGCATCGTGGTCGTCTACCCCCTCCCCGATAACTTCGACATGAGGGGGGACGTAGGACATGACATGAGGGGGGACGTCGGACGTCGTACATGACCTGAGGGGGGACATCGGACGTCGGACATGAGGGGTGAGCATCGTTGTCGTTTACCCCCTCCCCGATAACTTCGACACATGAGAGGGGACGTCGAACGTCGGACATGAGGGGGGAGCGTCGTTGTCATCTACCCCCCTCCCGATAACTTTGACACGAGGGGGGATGTCGGACGTGACATGAGGGGGGACGTCGAACGTCGGACATGAGGGGTGAGCGTCGTTGTCGTCTACCCCCTTCCCGATAACTTTGACATGAGGGGGGACGTCGGACATGACATGACGGGGACGTCGGACGTCGGACCTGAGGGATTGAGGGGTGAGCGTCGTTGTCATCTACCCCCTCCCCAATAACTTTGACACATGAGGGGGGCATCGGACATGACATGAGGGGGAGCGTCATTGTCATCTAGCCCCTCCCCGATAACTTCGACATGAGGGGGGATGTCGGACATGACATGAGGGGGGACGTCGGACGTCGGGCATGAGAGGTGAGCATCGTTGTTGTCTACCCCTTACCCGATAACTTCGACACATGAGGGGGGACGTCGGATGTCGGACATGAGGGGGAGCGTCGTTGTCGTCTACCCCCCGCCCCTCCTGATAAATTCGACATGAGGAGGGATGTCGTACATGACATGAGGGGGGACGTCGGACATCGGACATGAGGGGTGAGCGACGTTGTCGTCTACCCCCTCTCCTATAACTTTTCTATGAGGGGGGACATCGGACATGACATGAGGGGACGTCGGACGTCGGACATGAGAGGTGAGCGTCGTTGTCGTCTACCCCCTCCCCGATAACTTCGACATGAGGGGGGATGTCGGACGTCGGACATGAGGGGGAGCGTCGTTGTCGTCTACCCCCTCCCCGATAACTTCAACATGAGGGGGGACGTCGAACATGACATGAGGGGGGACCTCGGACGTCGTACATGAGGAGTGAGCGTCGTTGTCGTCTACACCCTCCTCGATAACTTTGACCTGAGGGGGGGGGGCGTCGGACATGCCATGTGGATTTTTTTGTTCATATAGAAAACTCCGGTAACATAGATTTATCAAGAATGCCCCATTATGGATGTGCACAAGTTGATCCAATATTTTTCTGATCTCATATATATATATATATATATATATATATATATATATTCTTTTATATGTCACGTTGTCTGTCAAAGTATTGAAGAAAACCATGGCTTCATCATTAGCCGGAAGTAACAGGCGTATGATGCTACGAAGCTCTTCAAAGTTGTTTTGGAACGGAGTTCCGGATAGAATAATTCGCTTTTTGGTATGAATTTTAGCAAAGGCCTTCCAAATAGCGATATTCGGAAGGCTCTTCCTGAACTTCGTACCAAAAAGCTAATTAATTATCCTATCTGGGACTCCGTTCCAAAAAAAATTGGAGAGCTTCGTACCATTATGCGCCTGTTACTTCCGGCTAATGATGAAGCCATGGTTTTCTTAAATCCTTTGACACTAGACAATGTGACATATAGAAGGGTTGATGAGATCAGGAAAAATATGGACCATTTTCTGCACATCCAAAATGGCGTCATTTTGTTAAATCCCTTAAAGGTTAAGAGAATCCCTTGTTTGACATTCATGAGAGAGACGGCCGGACGTCGGACATTCATGTTTGTATATTAATTGTCATGTTGTAATATTTGAAAAAACTATGGATCAAAGAGACTTGGAACAAGAACAGTTGTTGGGGGAGATAATCCTCGTCGGACGTGATGTCATGTCATTTCTCAACGACACCGATGGTCTGGAAGAAGACGATGACGGCTCTGGCGATCGAACAATGAGAAGGAAGGACATGATCATGATGGCTCCGGTAGGGTCGGGCCGAGAGTAGTGCCAACTATGCGGCCTGCACAGGGCCTAAAATCCTAGGGGCCCAAACAATTTAGGTGGGACTAGTATTAAAAGAAAAAAAACTATGCATTATTGGGCCGCTGAGCGCTGCTCTCGCTGGAGTTGGGTCGAAACCTGGAGTCAAGGCAACGAGACGGCAAGGCCATCGAGGCTCGAGCGACGAGCACTGCCGTTGCGGCTTCGCTCAAAACAAAATGAGCGCTACCGGTCTGGATCGGGATTGGGCAGGGGCGAAGTGAACGCAACCGCCGCCGCAAACATGATCCACCGCCGCATGCAAGCGACCCCGCCAAGAACGCAAGGCCCCCGTTATTCCGGTTTAATCTCCTCCATGGAGAAGGACGATGGCACTTTCCATGGACATGGTGAAGCTCTACGTCTTGGCGCACCTTGTACCCTGGAAGCCAACGCGACGGGCCACTTGAATAATGAATTGCCTCCTCCCGGTCAGCTCAACCTTGACAATGATCCAGCCTTGTTGATGGCATACAAGTATCACCGATTAACTCTTGTTTATGTCCATCGTTCATTTGTATTTTCTGTCAGAAGTTCATTCTTCTTGCTATGCAAATTTCAGTGTATCTCAATATGACCCATCCCAATTTCAGTTTTTTGTTGTACAAAAATTCACCTTTAATGTTGTCCAATTTTCAGTGCATAGGATGCCTATGTTTTGGTTATTTGTGCAAACTTCAGTGTACTCGCCCTGGTATTTTACAACCAATTATCAAGTGGCTTGGTACATTTTATCAAGTTTACCACAGTTGGCTTTAACCCTCTCTTCTCTTCTGTTTCCTGGGCTGAGCTGGCCTTGTTGCTTCAAGGATGAATCTGTCAATATGATCTTCAATGGGAATAAAAGGTATCTAGAATTTATTATTTCTATTGAAACACTATTATATATGGTTTGGAATTTAAACTCTTTTGTGCTCTCCTTTAGATTATTCTGCTCAAGTTTTCTTTGTAGCTCCCTCATTGAAAAATAGGCCCCATTTTATATTTTGGCACAGGGCCCCATATTTGGCTGGCCCGTCCCTGGGCTCCGGTGACCGAATGCCGGAGGAAGAAGGAGACCATGATGACGGCTCCGGTGACCGAACGGAGGAGGGAGCTGTTGCAAAGTCCGGCGAGGTATATATATATATTAATTAAGCCCGTGTTGACTAGCTAATTGATGCATTAACTGTTTTTGTACGTGCATATATTAACTCTTCTTTCTTCTTTTATAGCCCTCCGGATCAAGCCAAACTTCGGTAACGAGACGAGGCCCGAAGAAAAGGTTGCGCAAGGATGAAAGGTTCACGATCACAGCACTCGCGGACGATGGCCTACTGATTGAACCCAAGCGGACCAAGGACGCATTTTCTGCTCACTACCGAGCTATTGTTAGGGACAACATCCCGATCATTATCAAGCAATGGGATAAGCCTAAGGACGATGACCCTGAAGTTTCTTATGTCACCGATAGACAAAAAGATGATCTTTGGACCTCGCTGAAGGAAAATTTCACCCTACCGCCAGAGGAGGATCCGAATAACCCAGTTATAGAGCCACTGGTCAAGGCGTGTGCTCTTAAGAAGATGGAAAATCTATTCAGGAGGTGGAAGAATGAGTTGAAATCAAAGTTTGTCAACAAAGAGAAGACTCTAGAATTCACCGGCTGATTTGAGAAGATAAGAGATTACTGGCCTACATTTGTGGCCTACAAAACATCGTACAAGAGTAAGAAAATGTCAGGGACAAACAAGAACAATGCTGCAAAGAAGCAGTATCACCATCACACGGGGTCAAGTGGCTACCTCAAAGCCCGGCCGTTGTGGGACAAAGCTGAGAATGACCGGATTGCTAAAGGGGTCGAACCAGAGACATTGAACTGGCCAGACCGTTCAAGGACTTGGTTCTTCAGGGTTGGGGGAACTTTGGACCCTGAAACAGGGAAGTGCCATTGGACAGACGAGCAACTTGCAATACCCGTCAAGAAGCTTGAGAAGTATATCACCGCAGCACAGGAAGGGACATTCATTCTCGACAGAGAGAAGGACGAGCTGACTGAGGCCCTCGGGAATCCTGAGCACCCTGGACAAACACGAGGCACACCAGGCTCTGTTTCGTGGGTGATTGGGTTTCCCGGCGTAGGCGGTTACAGAAGCTGGGTGAGAAAGAGGAAAGCGGAGCTGAGCGACATGCATAAGCTCAATGCAAGACTACAAAAGCTAGAGGAACTTGAGAGCCAGCGAGCTGCCGGCCAACCATCTCAACAGCACGAAGCTACCCCAGAAGCTACCCCGTCATCTTAGCGGAGAAGCAACACGGCTTCCATAGAGCTCGTTCAGCGTGACTTCACGGCTCCTAGCTACCCCGTGGATACTATCACGGAGGCTCAACATTGCGAGCTTATGACAAAATTCCGGAACCTCACTTTCAAGGTGGCTGTCGGCTTTGTTGCACCTCCTCAACCCAACAAAACTTTTCACTGTCTTCCGATTCCACATGGCTATGCTGTTGTGACGGTGGATGAAGCAATGGAGGGATTTGAGGAGCTCGAGCTTGACCACCCTACAGCTGAAGGGGAGAATCAGCTGGTTCATGCTCTAAGGAGTACACGTCTATGGCGGAAGGAGTACATCAAGCTTCCAAACTGAACGCCTCCGCCTCCTCCTCCGGCGAGTAAGGGCACTCCTCCTCTTCCTCCTGCTCCTCCTCCGGTGAGTGATCAAGGCACTCTGCCTCCTTATCTAGCTCCTCTAGCGCGTGAGGTGACTCTGCCTCCTCCTTCGCCTACTACGGCGCGTCGGAGCAATCCACCTCCTCCTCTGCCTCGTCAGCATCGGCAGAAGACAGACGCTGCCGCTCCGGCTCCTCCGGCATGTCGGAGCACTCCACCTCCTCCACCTTGCTAGCAACGACGGAAGAGAGACGCCGCCACTCCGGCGGCTAGCAGTACAAGCAGAGGCGGGAGGCAATTCAGATACGGTCCATCTCTCAAGGCTTCGGAAAAGTTACCATATGAGAGGACCGAGAAGGAAAATGAGGACATCTATCGTGCCTAAGTGAGGGACCATTTTGCAAAGAAAACACCACCTCCGAAGGAGAAGCCAGATCCGGTGAAAGTGAAGCGCACTATCGATGCCCTGAAGCGACCACCACCACCTCCGCTAGATTCCAACCATGTCCGCTGTATTAAAAAGATATATCAAGATGCATGGCGGTCGGGAAGTACTTCTAGTGATGCAAGGTTAGAAGAACGAAGAAGTGGGAGAAAATTCCCCAGCTCGGCGAACAAGCGAACCAACCGTGCCCCCCGCTCAAGGTGTCTAGCGATATCGCCGCTGATCATCCGGGGATGGTGCCCGGTACCAATCCAGCTGATTACATGAGCGATGATGTACTGTTTGAAACAATGGAGGTGGACGAATTCAGATACCAGTACAGGCAACCTCTCGTCAAACCTGATCATCCTCCTCTTACAATGATGATGCAAAGATTGCATGAATGGTACATGAAAACCTGCCGCGACTCCGGGAAGGATACTTCACGCTGAAAATTAAAGAGGAGCACGACCTCGATGGAATGAATCAGTTTCCTGTTGAATTTGACAAGATATTTTAGTTATACAATCAAAAGGCCATCATCAAAATAATCATGACTTCCTACTGTCTGTAAGTACTACTTTTGTAATTAGGTCTCTATATATAGCTGAGCTCTTTCATTGCATGTATATATAATTATCCTCACTATATTATGTAGATTGAAGATCGTTGAATGTAGAAAATCACAAATTTATGACATTGGGTTCATTAACCCAAATATCATACATGAATGGACGGTTAAACACAGAGTCACAGAAACCGAGCACAACTTGCTACAATCGTTGCTTATAAATCAAAACAAAGAGAGAATACTATTTCCTTACAACTTCCAGTGAGTGTTACTGTCTTGTGCATATTCGGTTTCCCTTATTACTTGAGGTTATAGTAATGTAATTGATGAGTTATGCATGTGTGCGCAGCTTCCACTTTATTCTGCTAGAGATTAACCTTGAGCGATGAGTAGTAATCGTCTTAGACTCGAGACAAAAAGATCCCCAAGAATATGCGGACATGACTGAAATGCTCTAGAAGTAAGTTCAATCGATCATTATCGCATCATATCGGCAACTTTGTTCATTTCTTGATATCAAGTAATTATTTTCTTTGTCTGGCAGGGTTTGGAAAGAGTTCACCGCAATTGTTCCGGCACTGCCGAGGGATCTGGGATTTACACACCTGAAAGTAAGTACTACTAGCTAGTTCCGCGCATCTCCCATTGATTCTAGTTTTAGCAATACCATTTATAATGCTTGATTATCAGTTTGATTGGACTCTATTTCTCGTAAAGTGCTTGTGGCCGGAAGAAGGGACTGATTTTTGTGGATACTATGTTTGTGTGTTCATCTACAACGTGACGACCTCTAAGCAGGCTACTCTAAAAAATAATATGAAGTGTGTAAGCAATAATATTCAAAATTTTATTTTATTACCTTGATTTGTGTTGAGTTTCATTCATAAATATGTATTGACCCCCTTCTTCAAATTAGATGTGACAGATGGGGGATGAACTCCTACCACATGATCGCATACGAGCAATTCAAGAGGAATTGGCAGGATTCTTTCTTGACCACGTCATAAATAAAGCCGGAGAATACCATCTGGAATTTAACATTAGATGTTAGGGATTGTAAGAGATCTTATATTCTATATATGTAGCTAGTAGCGTCGGATAGATATACGAAAACTTGTTGTTCGACCAATCTCTCATAGAAAGAGAGGTCGATCACTTCTCTCTGTATATGTTCATGACGATCTGGTGTACTTAATGGTTCCTTCATTTCCTTAATAGATAGTGTGTCGAGTTCTCTCTATAGTAGCTCGCGTCGACCAAGCATGGAGAAACAGTCCTACCAGATGCTGACGGAAAAATTAACCCTCCAAAACCCCCTACCCCCCTTTAAAAAAACAAAAACCCCAACTCCTGCCAGATGCTGACACGTGGATGCCTTTTGGTCCCGGTTGGTGTTACCAACCGGGACTAAAGGTCCTCCTGCCTGGGCTCCCCGCAACGGCCACATGGAGCCCTTTCTATCCCGGTTCGTAAGCGAACCGGGACTAAAAGTTTTGGGCTTTAGTCCCGACCCTTTAGTCCCGGTTCCAGAACCGGGGCTAATGGGCCTCTGGAACCGGGACAAATGGGCCGTTTTCTACTAGTGGATGCAGGATAACCTCTCAAAATGTCTCATTGTATGCTAATATGGTATGTGTTTTGGAATAAAAAAACATCAATTGACGATGTTCATCAAATTAAAAAGGGCCGGAGAGTATATAATTTTGTCATACCTTGTGTACGGTGCCCTAGATATCTAGAAGTGTTAAAGATAGTTGTGATAAAATCATCCTCATTTGGCACAATAATTCATTGACATGGTCCTTGTAAAAAATAAGATGCTCTCAGTCAAGTCGGTATATAGAAATTTGATAGTTAGTGTAATAATGCATCGTATAAGTTCTTGTGGAAGACCAAAATTCCTCTAAAGATAAAAGTCTTCATCTGACTAATTGTCCAAACTAGTGTATTGAGTTTTAAAAGGAAGGCAAGGTAGCAAAACATGAATTTTTACTGGGTGTGATGAATATGTTGATCATCTTTTCCTGCAATGCCCATTATCCAGTCTTATGTGGAATATCTTAGTGTGCTTTTAATCTTACTAATATTCCTGATAATAAACATTGCATGTTTTATGTTGGTTCCATATATTTAAGTAAAAGGAGAAACATTTGGTGATGGTGGGAGCTTCTATTGTGTTTATATACTTGATTAACAAAATGTCATTGATGTTGGAAATATGCCCTAGAGGCAATAATAAATTAGTTGTTATCATATTTCCTTGTTCATGATAATCGTTTATTATCCATGCTAGTATTGTATTGATCGGAAACTCAGATACATGTGTGGATACATAGACAACACCATGTCCCTAGTATGCCTCTAATGGACTATCTCGTTGATCAAAGATGGATAAGGTTTCCTAGCCATGGACATGAGATGTCATTTGATAACGGGATCACATCATTAGGAGAATGATGTGATGGACAAGACCCAAACTGTAAACGTAGCATCTGATCGTGTCAGTTTATTGCTATAGTTTTCTGCATGTCAAGTATATGTTCCTATGACCTTGAGATCATGCAACTCACTGACACCGGAGGAGTGCCTTGTGTGTATCAAACATCACAACGTAACTGGGTGACTATAAAGGTGTTCTATAGGTATCTCCGAGGGTGTCTGTTGAGTTGGCATGGGACAAGACTGGGATTTACTCCGTGTGACGGAGAGGTATCTCAGGGCCCACTCGGTAATACAACATCACAACAAGCCTTGCAAGCAATGTGACTAATTGTTAGCCACGGGATCTTGTATTATGGAATGAGTAAAGATACTTGTCGGTAACGAGATTGAACTAGGTATGAAGATACCGACGATCGAATCTGGGGCAAGTAACATACCGAAGAACAAAGGGAACATCATACGGGATTAACTGAATCCTTGACATAGAGGTTTGACCGATAAAGATCTCCGTAGAATATGTAGGAATCAATATGGGCATCTAGGTCCCGCTATTGGTTATTGACCGTGGAGGTGTCTCGGTCATGTCTACATAATTTTCGAACCCACAGGGTCTAAGAACTTAAGGTTCGGTGATGTTTCGATAGTATTGAGTTATGTATGTTGGTGACCGAAGGTTGTTCGGAGTCCCTAATGAGATCCCGAATGACACGCGGAGCTCCGGAATAGTCCGGAGGTAAAGATTGATATATAGGAAAGTGGTGTTTGAACTCCGGAAAAGTTTCGGGCATTTTCGTCAGTGTACCGGGAGTGACGAATGGGTTCCGAGGGACCACCAAGTGGGGCCCACACACCCCAAGGGTCCACATGGGCCTTAGAGGTGGCGCACCAGACCCTGGTGGGCTGGGAAGCCAGCCCATAAGGACCTATGAGCAAGGGAAAGAGGAGGAGGAGTAGGGGCCAGGTAGGAAAGGAGTCCTACCAGGAGTCCACCTCCCACAAGGGAGGTGGACTCCTCCCCTTAGCCTTCGGCCGAAGCCCTCCTTGTAGGAGTGGAAAGGATGCCTCCTCTCCCCTCCCTCTATATATACTAGAGGATTTTGAAGGCAGCCCTAACCCTAATTGCCATGTGCTGCCCTCTTCTTCCTCTAGATCTGTTTCTCCTCTAGATTACTTCTACGGTGCTTAGGCGAAGCCCTGCAGGATTAGTTCACCACCACCGCCACCATGCCGTTGTGCTGCCGGAGAACTCATCTACCTTTCTGCTCCCTCTTGCTGGATCAACAAGGCGGAGATCGTCATCAAGCTGTATGTGTGCTGAACGCGAAGGTGTCGTCCGTTCAGCGCTAGACCGGAAGGACCGTGATCAAGATCGCGAGACAATACGTGATTGGATCGCGGGATGGATCGTGATGAGATCGCGGGACGGATCGTGATTGGATTGCAGGATAGATCTTGATGGGATCGCGGGATGCTCGGCGATTTGGATCGCAAACACGTTCGACTACATCAACCGCGTTTCTTAATGCTTCCTGCTTAGCGATCTACAAGGGTATGTAGATCCACTCTCCCTCTCGTAGATGTTCATCACTATGGATAGATCTTGCGTGTGCATAGGAATTTTTTTGTTTCCCATGCAGCGTTCCCCAACAGTGGCATCATGAGCTAGGTCTATG
Source organism: Hordeum marinum (assembly GCA_022496015.1). Lineage (NCBI taxonomy): Eukaryota > Viridiplantae > Streptophyta > Magnoliopsida > Poales > Poaceae > Hordeum > Hordeum marinum. Next base: position 492,100,439 of record CM039675.1, read on the forward strand.
TGTAGATGAGATCTTGAGTAGAACACAAAGGAGTTTGTGGGCATTGATGCTTAGATTGCTTCCTCCCTTGGTCGTGTTTTGGTTCAGCAGTATTGTGGGATGAGGCGGCCCGGACTAACCTTACTCGTACGCTTACGAGAGACCGGTCCCATCGACTGACGTGTAACTTTGTTGCACAAAGATGGCTATCTGGTGTCTGTTTCTCCTACTTTAGTTGGATCGGATTCGACAATGGCGGTCCTTGAGAAGCTTGAGAAGCAACTTATGTATCACCGTTGTGGTTTTTGCGTAGGTGAGAATTGTTCTTGCTATATACCCATAGCAGCCACGTAAAACTTGCAACAAGAATTAGAGGACGTCTAACTTGTTTTTGCAGAGTATCTTGTGATGTGATATGGAAAATTACATGATGAGATATATGTGATGTATGAGATGATCATGTATTGTATAGAATATCACGACTTGAATGTCGATGAGTACGACAGCCGGCAGGAGCCATAGCCTTGTCTTTAATTATTGTATGACCCGCGTGTCAATCATTAAGCACTATGTAATGCTTTACTTTATCGCTAAACGGTAGCAATAGTAGTAGAAGCATGGTGGCCGCGACAACCCCGATGGCGACACGTTGGTGGAGATCAAGATGATGAAGATCATGGTGTCATGTTGGTGATGATGGAGATCTTGTCGGTGCTTTAAGGATGGAGATTGAAAGCTCAAGTTCATGTCCATATCATGTCACTTATGATTTGCATGTGATGTTAATCCTTTTTATGCACCTTGTTTTGCTTAGGACGACGGTAGCACTATAAGGTGATCCTTCACTAAAATTTCAAGATAAATTGTGTTCTCCCCAAGTGTGCACCGTTGTGAAAGTTCGTCGTGTCGAGACACCACGTGATGATTGGGTGTGATAGACTCTACCTTCACATACAATGGATGCAAGCCAGTGTTGCACATGCCGAACACTCGGGTTAAACTTGAAGAGCCTAGCATGTACAAACATGGCCTCGGAACACAAGAGACCGAAAGGTCGAACATGAGTCATATAGTAGATGCGATCAACATGATGATGTTCACCATTAAAACCACCTCAACTCACGTGATGATCGAACTCAAGTTGGTGAATTTGGATCATGTATCACTCGAATGACCGGAGGGATGTCAATTTAAGTGGGAGTTCTTAGGTAATATGATTAATTGAACTCATTATCATGAACATAGTCAGTAGTGTCTTTGCAAATTATGTTGTAGATTACTAGCTCACGCTGTTGGTCCCTTGTATTTTTATATGTTCCTAGAGGAATAGAGTTGAAAGATGATGGTAGCAATATTGCAGACTGTGTCCATGATCTGAGGATTGTCCTCATTACTGCACACAAGGCTTATGTCCTTAGTGCACCGCTTGGTGCGCCACCCCCTCTAGGGTCGTCTGTAGATGTTGTGAACATCTGACAGTCACGTTCTAATGACTACTTGATAGTTCAGTGCGTCATGCATTACTGCGTAGAATTGAGGCTCCAAAACATTTTGAACATCACGGAACATATGAGATGTTCTAAGAGCTGAAATTGGGATCTCAGGCTCGTGCCCGTGTTGTGAGATATGAGATATCCAACAGGATTCTTTGCCTGCAAGATGAAGGAGAATAGCTCAATCGTTGTGCATGTGCTCATATTGTATGGTTGCTACAATCGCTTGAATCGAGTGGGAGTTGATCTTCCAGATAAGATAGTGATTGCTATAGTTTTCCAAGTCACTGTCACTAAGCTACTAGAGCTTTGTGATGAACTATAAAATGCCAGGGATGGAAATAATGATCCCCGAGCTGTTCGCGATGTTTGACACTGCGAAGGTAGCAATCAAGAAGGAGCATCAAGTGTTGATGGTTAGTAAAACTACTAGTTTCGAGAAGGGCAAGGGCAAGGAGGGAAACTTCATGGATGGCAAGACAGTTGCTGCTCGAGTGAAGCAACCCAAAGTTGAACCCAAACCCGAGACTAAGTGCTTCTTTTATGAGGAGAGCGATCGCTGAAGTGAAACAACCCTCGATACTTGGTAGATAAGACGACTGGTAACGTCGATAGAAGTATATTTGATATACCTGTTATTGATGTGTACCTTGCTAGTACTCCTAGTAGAACCTGAGTATAGGATACTGGTTCGGTTGCTAAATGTTAGTAACTCGAAATAAAAGCTACAGAATAAACAGAGACTAGCTAAGTGTGAGGTGACGATGTATGTTGGAAATGTTTCCAAGGTTGATGTGATCAACATCGCACGCTCTCTCTACCTTCGGGATTAGTGACAAACCTAAATAAATGTTATTTGGTGTTTGCGTTAAGCATGAACATGATTGGATCGTGTTTATTGCAACACGGTTATTCATTTAAGTTAGAGAATAATGGTTATTCTGTTTACGTGAATAATACCTTCAATGGTCATGCACTCAGTGAGAATGGTTTGTTGAATCTTGATCGTAGTAATACACATGTTCATAACATTGATGCCAAAAGATACAAAGTTAATAATGATAGTACCACATACTTGTGGCACTGCTGCTAAATGTCATATTGGTATAAATCGCATGAAGAAACTCCATGTTGATGGATCTTTGGACTCATTCGGTTTCGAATCGGTTGAGACATGCGGACCATGCCTCTTGGGAAAGATGACTAAAGAGCCCGTTTTCAGTATGATGGAGCGGGCTAGTAACTTGTTGGAAATAATACATGTTGATGTATGCGATCCAATGAGTGTTGTAGCATGCAGTGGATATCGTTATTTTTCTTACCTTCACTGATGATTTGAGTAGATATAGTGTATATTTACTTAATGAAACACAAGTCTGAATCGTTTGAAAAGTTCATGCAAATTCAGAGTAAAGTTTAAGATCATCGTGACAAGAAGAAAAAAATGTCTGTGATATGGTCGTGGAGGTGAATATCTGAGTTACATGTTTGGCATGTAACTTTAGACAATGTGAAAGTTGTTTCACAACTCACGCCAGCTGGAACACCATAGTGTGATGGTGTGTCCGAACGTCATAGTCATGCTATATTGGATATGGTGCGTACTATGATGTCTCTTATCGTTTTGCCACTATCATTTTGGGGTTATGCATTAGACACAACTACATTCACTTTAAATAGGGCACCATCTAAATACATTGAGATGACACCATATGAATTATGGTTTGATAGAAACCTAAGCTGTCATTTCTTAATGTTTGGGTCTATGATGCTTATGTGAAAAAGGTTTTTACCTAATGAGCTCGAACCCAAAGCGGACAAATGCATCTTCATGGAATACCCTAAGAACAGTTGGGTATACCTTCTATCTCAGATCTGAGTGCAAAGTGTTTGTTGCTATAAATGGGTTCTTCTTGAGAAAGAGTTTATATCGAAAGAATTGAGTGGGAGGAAGATAGAACTTGATGAGGTTGTTAAACCTTTGTTTCAACCAGAAAGTAGCGTAGCGCAGAAAGTTGTTATTTGTCGAGCCTACGTTAGTTGAAGAGGAAGTTAATGATGATAATCATGAAGCTTCGGATCAAGTTACTCTTGAACCTCGTAGGTCGACAAGGACGCATACTGCTCCTGAGTAGTACAACAACCCTGTCTTAGAGGTCATGTTGTTGGACAACGATGAGCCTACGAGCTATGGAGAAGCAATGATGGGCCCGGATTCGGACAAATGGTTAGAGGCCATGAAATCCGAGAAAGGATCCATGTATGAAAACCAAGTATAGACTTTGATAGACTTGCTCGTTGGACGACAGGTCATCGAGTACAAATGGACCTTTAAGATGAAGACAGATGCTGATGGTAAATGACACCATTTATAAAGCTCGACTTATCGCAAAGAAGTTTCCACCAAGTTCAAGGAGATGAATACGATGAGACCTTCTCACCCGTAGCGATGCTAAAAGTCCCTTGGAATTATGTTAGCAGTTACAGCGTTTTTCAATTGTGAAATCTGGCAGATGGATGTCAAAACCTTGTTTCCTTCCTTGAGGAAAGGTTGTATGAGATACAACCAGAAGGTTTTGTCAGTCCTAAGGATGTTAAAAGGTGTGCAAGCTCCTGTGACCCTTCTATGGACTGGAGCAAGCATATCAGAGTTGGAATATACGCATTGATGAGGTGATCAAAGTTTTTGAGTCTATACAAAGTTTATGAGAAACTTGTATTTACAATAAAGTGAGTGGGAGCACTATAGAATTTTTGATAAGCATATGTGGTTGACATATTATTGATCGAAAATGATGTAGAATTTTTGGAAAGCATAAACGGTTGTTTGAGAAGAGTTTTTCGAAGGAATACCTAGATAAAGCTACCTAATTGTTGAGCATCAAGATCTATAGAGATAAATCAAGATGCTTGATGAGACTTTCAATGAGTACATACCTTTACAAGATTTTGACCATAGGCTCTATATAGTATGTCATGTTGTGTACCGCACCTGTGTGTGCCTTGCCATGAGTCCGTCAAGGGGTACAAGAGTGATCCTGGAGGGGATCACTAGACAACGGTCAAAATTATCCTTAGTAACTAGAGGACAAAGAAAATGTTTCTCGATTATGGAGGTGATAAAGAGTTCGTCGTAAAGAGTTACGTCAATGCAAGCTTTAACACCAATCCGGATGACTGTAGCAATCCGGATGCGTATAGTGGAGCAACAACTTGGAATAGCTCCAAGTGGAGTGTGGTAGCAGTGTCTACATTATGACATAGAGATTTGCAAAATACACACGGATCTAAATGTCACAGACCCGTTGACTAAAGGATCTCTCTTACATGCAAAGCATGATCGAGCCCTAGAACTCATTGTGTGTTAGATTCATAACAATGCGAATCACATGGTGATGTGAACTAGCTTATTGACTCTAGTGCAAGTGGGAGACTGTTGGAAATATGCCCTAGAGGCAATAATAAATTATATGTTATCATATTTCCTTGTTCATGGTAATCGTTTATTATCCATGCTAGTATTGTATTGATCAGAAACTCAGATACATGTGTGGATACATAGACAACACCATGTCCCTAGTATGCCTCTGATGGACTAGCTCGTTGATCAAAGATGGTTAAGGTTTCCTAGCCATGGACATGATATGTCATTTGATAAAGGGATCATATCATTAGGAAAATGATGTGATGGACAAGACGCAAACTGTAAACGTAGCATGTGATCGTGTCAGTTTATTACTACAGTTTTCTGCATGTCAAGTATATGTTCCTATGACCATGAGATCATGCAACTCACTGACACCGGAGGAGTGCCTTGTGTGTATCAAACGTCGCAACATAATTGGGTGACTATAAAGGTGCACTACAGGTATCTCCGAGGGTGTCTATTGAGTTGGCATGGGTCAAGACTGGGATTTGTTACTCCGTGTGACGGAAAGGTATCTCAGGGCCCACTCGGTAATACAACATCACAACAAGCCTTGCAAGCAATGTGACTAAGTGTTAGCCATGTGATCTTGTATTATGAAACGAGTAAAGAGACTTGCCGTCAACGAGATTGAAGTGGTATATATGGCGATACCGACAATCGAATCTCGGGCAAGTTGTTGGGGAACATTGCATGGGAAACACAAATTTTCCTACGCAAACGGAGATCTATCCATGGTGATGAGCATCTACGAGAGGGAGAGTGGATCTACATACCCTTGTAGATCGCTAAGCGGGAAGCATTAAGAAACGCGGTTGGTGTAGTCGAACGTCTTCGCGATCCAAATCGCCGTGCGTCCCACGATCCAATCACGATCCGTCCCGCGATCCAATCACGATCTGTCCCGCGATCCGATCACGATCCGTCCCACGAACTTGATCATGATCTGTCCCACAAACTTGATCACGATCCTTCCGATCTAGCACCAAACGGACGGCACCTCCGCGTTCAGCACACGTACAGCTTGATGACGATCTCCACCGTCTTGATCCAGCAAGAAGGAGTGGAGAGGAAGAAGAGTTCTCTGGCAGCCTGATGGCGCTCCGGCGATGGTGGTGGAGCAATTCCGGCAGGGCTTCGCCTAAGCACTGTAGAAATCCAATCTAGAGGAGAAACGATGCACTGGAGGAACGGGTAGCACGTGGCTGAAAATCTAGTGCAAAAACCCTCAATATCACTAGTATATATAGGAGGAGAGGAGGAGATGAGGCAGCTTGGACACCAAGCCAAGCTGGTTCGGCCGAAGTGGGAGGTGGAGGAGGACTCTCCTCCTCCAATCCTAGTAGGACTAGGATTGCTCCCTTTTGCCTTTTTTCCACCTTTTCCTATTGGGTTTTTTCCTCCAGCCACATGGGCCTTGTGTGGGAGTTTCCACCAGCCCACTAAGGGCTGATATTCACTCTCCCACAGCCCATGAAGCCTCTTGGGTCGAAATACCCCTCCCGGAGGCCTCCCGGTACACTACCGGCACTCCCGGTACACTACCGATGAGCCCGAAACTTTTCTGGCGACGAAAACGGGACTTCCTATATATGAATCTTTACCTCCGGACCATTCCGAAGCTCCTCGTGACGTCCGGGATCTCATCCGGGACTCCGAACAAACTTCAGTCACCACCATACATAACTCTATACTACCGAAACGTCACCAAACCTTAAGTGTGCAGACCCTGCGGGTTCGAGAACTATGTAGACATGACAGAGACACCTCTACGGTCAATAACCAATGGCGGGACCTAGATGTACACATTAGTTCCTACATATTCTACGAAGATCTTTATTGGTCGGATCTCTATGTCAAGGATTTAGTTAATCCCGTATGATGTTCCATTTGTTCTTCGGTATGTTACTTGCCCGAGATTCGATCATCGGTATCTTCATACCTAGTTCAACCTCGTTACTGGCAAGTCTCTTTACTCGTTCCGTAATACAAGATCTCATAACTAACACTTAGTCACATTGCTTGCAAAGCTTATTGTGATGTTGTATTACCGAGTGGGCCTGAGATACCTCTCCATCACACGGAGTAACAAATCCCAGTCTTGATCCATGCCAACTCAACAAACACCCTCGGAGACACCTGTAGAGCACCTTTATAGTCACCCAGTTACGTTGCGACGTTTGATACACACAAGGTACTCCTCCGATATCTGTGAGTAGCATGATCTCATGGTCATAGAAACATATACTTGACATGCAGAAAACAGTAGCAATAAACTGACACGATCATAAGCTACATTTGTAGTTTGGGTCTTTTCCATCACATCATTCTCCTAATGATGTGATCCCGTTAGCAAATGACATCTCATGTCCATGGCTAGGAAACGTTAACCATCTTTCGATCAACGAGCTAGTTCACTAGAGGCATACTAGGGACATTGTGTTTGTCTATTTACCCACACATGTAATGTGTTTCCAATTAATACAATTATAGCATGTATAACAAACTATTATCATGAACAAGGAAATACAATAATAAACACTTTATTTATTGCCTCTAGGGCATATTTCCAACACAAGTAACATACCGAAGAACAAAGGGGACATCATACGGGATTAACTGAATCCTTGACATAAAGGTTCAACCGATAAAGATCTCCATAGAATATTTAGGAATCAATATGGGCATCTAGGTCCCGCTATTGGTTATTGACCGTAGAGGTGTCTCGGTCATGTCTACATAATTCTCGAACCCTCAGGGTCTACACACTTAAGGTTCGGCGACGTTTCAGTACTATTGAGTTATGTATGTTGGTGAATGAAGGTTATTCGGAGTCCCGGATGAGATCCTGGATGTCACGAGGAGCTCCGAAATAGTCCAGAGGTAAATATTGATATATAGGAAACTGGTGTTTGAACTCCGGAAAAGATTCGGGCATTACCGGTAGTGTACCAGGAGTGACGAATGGGTTTCGAGGGACCACCAAGTGGGGCCCACACACCCCAAGGGGCGACATGGGCCTTAGAGGTTGCGCACCAGCCCCTGGTGGGCTGGGCAGCCAGCCCATAAGGCGCTATGCGCAAGGGGGCGAGGAGGAGGAGTAGGGGCCAAGTAGGAAAGGAGTCCTACTAGGAGTCCACCTCCCTTGTGGGAGGTGGACTCCTCCCCTTAGCCTTCGGTCGAAGCCCTCCTTGTAGGAGGGTCAAGGTTGCTTCCTCTCCCCTCCCTCCTATATATACGAGAGGATTTTGACGGCAGCCCTAACCCTAATTGCCACGTGCTGCCCTCTTCTTTCCTCTAGATCTGTTTCTCCTCTAGATTAGTTCTGAGGTGCTTAGGCAAAGCCCTACTGGATTAGTTCACCACCACCGCCACCACGCTGTTGTGCTGTCAGAGAACTCATTTACCTTTCTGCTCCCTCTTACTGGATCAAGAAGGCGGAGATCGTCATCGAGCTATACGTGTGTTGAACGCAGAGGTGCCGTCCGTTCGGCGCTAGATCAGAAGGACCGTGATCAAGATCGCGAGACGATATGTGATTGGATCGCGGGACAGATCATGATGAGATCGCGGGATGGATCATGATTGGATCGCGGGATGGATCGTGATGGGATCGCAGGACGCTCGGCGATTTGGATCGCGAAGACGTTCGACTACATCAACCGCGTTTCTTAACGCTTCCCGCTTAGCAATCTACAAGGGTATGTAGATCCACTCTCCCTCTCATAGATGCTCATCACCATGGATAGATCTTGCATGTGCATAAGAAATTTGTTGTTTCCCGTGCAACGTTCCCCAATAATTAGCTCACATCTTGGTCTATATTGAAGAAGAAACAGGTGAACCAAAATGCTCTCAAATGGAGACAAAATGGGAAGACTGGACAACAATGTTCGAGCTAATAGGAAATGAAATGTTTTCGCAAGGTACGTGGATGGCACGTGAAAAGCAGAGAAACATTTAATGACAATGAGTATTTCTTTTGACTTTTGGACTAGTTAGACATTGAGAAATGATGGTATATTTGATTAAGAAAAGTGAATGATCCTGTGGTAGTTCTAAACACCTATTAGATGACATCTTAGTCTATATTTCATAAAAAGGAGGAAACCAAAATGCTCTAAAGTGGGACAAAAATTGAGTAGAGGGACCATACCAAACCCTCTTGCCATCGTTGGGTGCAAGTTGTTTGTTCTTTTGTGTGTAGTTGCTGAAGACGGTTGAGGATTGGTATTCCATTGGTTCGATAAACCTTGGTTTCCTAACTAAGGGAATACTTACCCACTTTGTGTTGCGATTACTCATTCCTCTTCACAAAAAATCCAACACAGATCACGAGTATCAGGGTACTATCTTGCAAATGGTATCTACCCTTCTTGGTGCACATTTGTCAAGAGCATCAAAGAGCCCCAAAATAAGAAACAATATGAATTTGCAAGGGTACAAGAGGCAGCCCGAAAAGATATTAAAAGATCATTTGGGCTTTTGCAAGCAAGGTTTGCCATTGTTCGTGGTGCTGCTCATTTTTGGGACAAGCGATCCCTGAAAAACATCATGACATGTTGTGTGATTCTTCACAATATGATTCTCGAAGATGAGAGAGACATGAACTTGAAGTTCTTCTACGACAATGTCGGTAGCCATGTCAAACTAACTAGAGACCATAACCGCATTAGATCATTTCTTCAAACCTACCGGGAGAATGAACATGTAAACACCCACTTTCACCTTCACGAGGATCTCATTGAGCACCATTGGCAAAGGGCTAGGTAGTAACACATTTCATTTTTGCATTCATGTCACTTCATTCATGTGTGATTTGTATTTGGAACAAGTTTTGTATTGAATTATTTAATTTGCTTCGGTGATTTCAATAATTATTGTAATTTGGATAATTGTTGTATTGTAATATTAACATTTTATCTTATATTGAATTAATAATTCTGAATATGTCGCATAAGTGTCAAATTCAGATAAAAAACTATCTGATTTGCGGGCCGGCACGGGATGCGTCCGAGAAGACCCCGCATTGCGGAACTGTAAAACGAAATATCCAGGAATATTCTGTTTTACAAGTCCGCTATGCGGGATCTGCTCGTCCGCAGCCTGCGCCGGACCGTAAAGTCGTTTTTCCGCGAACTATAAACGAGTTTTGCGGGTCAACGATATATGGGGTATGCTAGAGATGCTCTAACATCCCTAATTACATGAACTATTTCTATAACCTTCATGCTGGGAATTAAACTTGATTTCTTCAGACCCAGATTACTCTAGAAAAAATATGCAACCACAAGTAAATGGCATATACAAGTGGTATGGGATATGTTCAGTTAAAGCCCTAGGAGGGTTTGGGGATTCAGAAATTTGCTTTGACGAATCTGTAGCTTATATCTAAATCGTCGCGAAAGTTATCCACATCATATGGCCTATGAAAATGATCATTAAGAGAAAACAAATCAACACAAATGGTGTTTCTAGCATAAAAAACACAAGATTCTTACTTCTGGTATGGAAGATTAAACAGAAGTAGGTCTTCCTATTCCTAGAAGTTTAAGGTTGGTAGTGGAAGAAACACCCAACTCCGAGAAGCCTGGTGGATGGGGGATAACCTCTCAAAATGTCTCATTGTATACTAATATGGTCTATGTTTTGAAATAAAAAAATATCAATTGTCGAGGTTCATCAAATTTAAAAGGTTTGGAGAATATACAATTTTGTCATACCTTGTGTGCGGTGCCCTAGATATGTGGTAGTGTTAAATATAGTTGTGATAAAATTATATTGATTGGGGACAGTAATTCATTGACATGGTCCTTCTCAAAGAATAAGATGCTCTCAGTCAAGTCGGTATATAGATAGCTGATAGTTAGTGTAATAATGCCCCGTATAAGTTCTTGTGGAAGACCAAAATTCCTCTAAAGATAAAAGTCTTCATGTGATTAATTGTCCAAACTAGTGTATCGGGTTTTAAAAGGAAGGCAAGGTAGAAAAACATGACTTTTAAGTGGGTGTGATGAATATGTTGATCATCTTTTCCCGCAATGCTCATTATCTAGTCTTATGTGGAATATCTTAAAGTGTTCTTTTAATCTTACTAATATTCATGATAATATACATTGCAAGTTTTATGTTGGTTGCAACGTTTGGTGATGGTGGGAGATTCTGTTCTCTTTATATACTTGATTAAAAAAAGTGACATTGGCTCACATCTTGGTGTATATTGAAGAAGAAACAGGTGAACCAAAATGCTCTAAAATGGAGACAAAATGGGAAGGCCGGACAACAATGTTCGAGCTAATAGCAAATGAAATGTTTTCGCAAGGTACATGGATGGCACGTGAAAAGTAGAGAAACATTTAATGACAATGAGTATTTTTTTGTCTTTTGGACTAGTTAGACATTGAGAAATGATGGTATATTTGATTAAGAAAAGTGAATGATCCTGCGGTAGATGCAGTCACCTATTAGATGACATCTTAGTCTATATTGCAAAAAAGGGAGAAAACCAAAATGCTCTAAAGTGGGACAAAAATTGAGTAGAGGGACCATGCCTTCCCTTTTCCGCTCCACAATAAACAATCCGGCTTTTCCTTCTCCTCCCATCGGCAGTGTCACCCATCCACCTCATCTTGGATGGCCTTTGAGTCTTGGAGGTGCGGAGGACCTCAGCCCTCCGCCGGCGGGAGGTACCCTGCTCTCATTCTTGTCAATTTCCGCGTCTTGGTTGGGGTTGTGTGGCGGGCTGGCGGCGACGATGTCCCTCGATAGGAATAATGTCTCCCACATTCTATCCCCGTTCCGATGGTGCGTCTAGCTTTATTAGAGGGCATGCGGAGGTGTGTGATAGAGGCAAAGTTTTCCCTGTCTTTCGATGAGATGGTGGCTATCGTTTTTTGTGGAGTAGACTTTGACGATCCGACTACGAACGTGTGATGACGTCGCGCCTTAGCAATCGCTAAACCAACTCCGAGAGGTTATTGACCACGCTAGAGCACAATCAACCTGACCACGAGGGTCTGTTTCCTTCACGCAAACGAAGAACAAGCAAGAAACTAAGATTGCAATCTGGATATTGCGAATATAAGAGGAAAGCTTTATTGATGAAGTGGGGTTCTGTGACGCCTTTGTCTGGTCGTGGAACACAAACGAAGAACGCGAAGTTGCAGCTATGGCAAACTTGTAATCTAAACAAAACCCAACCCTAAAACGACGCCCTAAGGGCTATATATATGGGGGTATAGAGGGGAATTTCGTGGCCCCTTGGAGGAGGGGTCCGAAACCGACCTTAACTCGGTTTCCCTATACATACGGACTCTAAAAACAGACTATAATATGGTATTTCGAAATTACATGGGCCTGGCCCAACAACAAGGTGGTGCAGCACCTATATTAGCCTAGGGACGAATTTTATAAACTAGCATCATGCATATTTCGTCCAAGGCTTCTTGCTCCCATTATGGTGGCTTCAAAGTGCGAAAATCATCACTAAAAGCTCCATTGTTCTTTCCCGTGCGCGCACCTTCTTCTCCATGCTTGATCCCGCTCCAATGGTCATCCTTCTTGTCCATGCCAGGTCCTTCATTCATAAGTAAAACAAAAGTATCTAATTTAGGCAGCATCATATGTTCATGAACATTAGAAGGATTTGCAAGAAACGGAAGTACCTGGTAATTCAATTGACGTGTGCGAGCTCTAGTAATTGGTCATGTATGTATAGCAGTCGGAGTTGTGGGTGTAGCATTAGGAGGGATGTCCTCATCATCCTCCCCTTCTTGAACTGAAGTCGCCCTCAACGGAAGCTCATCTTCCTCACCCAAATAAGGCTTCAAATCTGCAATGTTAAAAGTGGGGCTAACCCCAAACTCTATAGGCAGCTCAAGTTTATATGCATTATCATTTATTTTGTCCAACACCTTAAAAGGACCATCAGCACGTGGCATTAGCTTTGACTTGCGCAAATCAAGAAATCTATCCTTACACAAATGTAACCAAACAAGATCTCTGGGTGCAAAGACAACATGTTTTCTGCCCTTATCTCCAGCAATTTTGTATTTAGCATTCATACACTCAATGTTTTCCTTCGTTAACTCATGCATCTTTAATATCAATTCAGCACGTTCTGTAGCATCAAAATTAACCTTCTCCGAAGATGGAAGAGGCAACAAATCAATAGGTGCACGAGGTAAGAAACCATACGCAACTTCAAAAGGGCACATCTTAGTGGTAGAATGTAGCGAACGATTATAAGAAAATTCAATATGAGGCAAGCATTCTTCCCACATTTTCAGGTTATTCTTCAAAACAGCCCTAAGCATAGTAGGCAATGATCTATTGACTACTTGAGTTTGGCCATCAGTTTGGGGATGACATGTAGTACTAAAAAGTAGTTTAGTCCCCAACTTAGCCCATAAACATCTCCAAAAGTGGCTAAGAAATTTAGCATCACGATCTAAAACAATTGTATTTGGCACGCCATGCAACTGAATAATTTCACGAAAGAACAAATCAGCAACATGAGCAGCAGCATCACTTTTATGATATGGTATAAAGTGTGCCATTTTGGAAAATCTATCCACGTCAACAAATATGCTATCCCTGCCCTTCTTAGTTCGAGGTAAACCTAAAACAAAGTCCATAGATATATCCTCCCAAGGAACACTAGGTACAGGCAAAGGCATATATAAACCATGAGGATTGAGTCGTGACTTAGCTTTTTGACATGTAGTGCAGCGAGCAACAAAACGCTCAACATCCCGTCTCATCTTTGGCAAAAATAAATGTGTAGAAAGTACGTCCTCCGTCTTCTTCACGCCAAAGTGTCCCATTAATCCTCCTCCGTGTGCCTCCTGTAATAACAAAAGACGAACGGAGCTAGCTGGAATGCATAGCTTGTTAGCACGGAACACAAATCCATCATTAATAACGAACTTGTTCCATGTTCTCCCTTCTTTACAATGCTGCAACACATCTCTAAATTCAGCATCATGCACATATGATCTTTGATGGTCTCCAAACCAAATATTTTAAAGTCAAGTTGTGAAAGCATAGTATAACGACGAGACAAAGCATCAGCAATAACATTTTCTTTACCCTTCTTGTGTTTAATGACATAAGGGAAATTCTCAATGAATTCAACCCATTTAGCATGTTTACGGTTCAGTTTTGCTTAACTTTTAATACGTTTCAAAGATTCATGATCAGAATGTATAACAAATTCTTTGGGCCATAAATAATGTTGCCATGTTTCCAAAGTCCGAACAAGAGCATATAATTCCTTATCATAAGTAGAATAATTCAGACTAGGCCCACTCAATTTTTCAGAAAAGTACACAATAGGTTTACCATCTTGTAATAACACACCTCTTAACCCAATTCCACTAGCATCCAATTCAAGCTCAAAAGTCTTATTAAAATCAGGAAGTTGAAGTAAAGGAGCATGTGTTAACTTATCTTTCAAGACCGTGAAGGCTTCTTCCTGTGCGGTACCCCAAGAAAAAGGCATGTCCTTCTTTGTAAGCTCATTGATAGGCGCAACAATGGTGTTGAAATCTCTCACAAAACGCCTATAGAAACCAGTGAGGCCAAGAAAACTCCTCACTTGTGTGACCGTTTTGGGTTGCAGCCAACTCTCAATAGCTTCGATCTTGGCTTTATCAACTTCAATTCCCTGTGGAGTAACAACATAGCCAAGAAAAGATACTCAGTCGGTGCAAAAGGTGCACTTCCCAAGGTTACCAAACAAACGTGCATCACGTAGAGCAATAAAAACAGCACTTAGATGTTCCAAATGTTCCTCCAAAGATCTACTAAAAATCAATATATCATCAAAATAGACTAGCACAAATCGTCCAATGAAAGCACGTAAAACCTCGTTCATTAATCTCATGAAAGTGCTAGGTGCATTAGTTAGCCCAAAAGGCATGACTAACCACTCATATAATCCAAACTTAGTTTTAAATGCTGTTTTCCATTCATCTCCCAATTTCATACGAATTTGATGGTATCCACTACGCAAATCAACTTTGGAGAAAATTGTAGAACCACTTAATTCATCAAGCATATCATCTAGTCTAGGAATAGGATGACGATAACGAATAGTAATATTATTAATGCCTCTACAATCCACACACATGCGCGATGTACCATCCTTTTTAGGCACTAGAATAATAGGAACATCACAATGACTAAGGGATTCACGTATATAACCTTTGTCAAGTAGCTCCTGTACTTGACGCATAATCTCCTTTGTCTCCTCTGGATTGGTATAGTATGACGCACGGTTGGGTAGGGATGCACCAGGAATTAAGTCAATCTGATGCTCAATCCCGTGAATAGGTGGTAATCCCGGTGGCACGTCTTGTGGGAAGACGTCAGCGAACTCCTGCAAAATGTTAATGTGAACAGGAGGCAAAGAGGGAGGCATGTCCTCGAATGAAAATAATACCTCTTTGCATACAAAAGCATTGCAAACAGATGTAGCAACATCCAAATCATTAATATCAGATTTAGTAGCAAGTAAACATCCACTCTTCAATTTTATTTCGGATGCAACATTAGATGATGGTTTATTATGCTTATGGTGTTGCTCAAATTCCTATGCTACAATCTGATTTTCACTCTTATTTTTCTTCTGTTTTGCTTTACTAGCTCTAGCAATGTCATCTTTCATAATATGTTCCGGAGACATAGGAAGCAAAGTGATATTTTGATCCTTATGAACAAGAGTATACTGATTTGTCCTACCATGGTGTGCAGAATTTTTATCAAACTGCCATGGCCTACCAAGTAGAACAGAACATGCTTGCATGGGTACCACATCACAATCCACATAATCAGAATATGTAGCAATGCTAAGATGCACATGAACAGTACGTGTTACCTTAACCTTGCCACTATTGTTGAACCATTGGATGTAATAAGGATGAGGATGTGGTCTGGTGATTAGAGACAGCTTCTCCACCATCTCCATGCTAGCCAAGTTATTGCAACTCCCTCCATTGATGATGACGCGAACAAAATGCTCCTTCACAACTCCCTTTGTGTGGAACAAGTTGTGCCTCTGATTTTGCTCAGCCTGTGTAACCTGCACACTGAGAACATGTTGAGCAACCAAACTTTCATACCTGTCAGCGTAATCAACAGCCATGTAGTGTGTCTCTGGTTCTGCATCCTCGCCACCCTGTTCTTCACTTGCAATGAGAGCCAAAGTCTCCTCATCATAATCACTAGCGGACGCATATCCACCATCCTCAGTAACAATCATTACACGCTTGGAAGGGCATTCTCTCACAAAGTGACCTCCACCCTTGCAACGACGACATATAACATCATGTGTTTGCCCCGTGGATGCAATAGATGAAGAAGAGCTCTATGCAGGCCCAGAAGGTGTGCTCTTCGCAAAGGGTGGAGTAGGAGCCTGTTTCCTGGTATCGCGGTTGGAGTTGGAGGTGGAAGTAGGTGGTGTTGCGGCAGGACGTGCGGAAGTAGAGGAGGTACGTGGCGTCCATGATGAAGTGCGACCTGCAGAAAAAGTAGTCCTCGCCATTGCCTATCAATCATGCACTTCACGTTCAGCTTTTCAAGCAAGATGAAATAAACGAGTGATAGTGTTATACTGCTTATACTCTAGAATAGTCTGAATCTCTCTATTTAATCCACCCATAAAACGTGCAAGCATAGCTTCATTCTCCTCAACAATACCACATCTAATCATGCCAGTTTGTAATTCTTGATAATATTCTTCTACAGAATTTTTTCCTTGTCTTAAACGCTGCAAATTTCGAAGCAATTCACGTTGGTGATAAGGTGGCACCCAACGATTACGCATAGCAGTTTTCAAACCAGCCCAAGTAGTTGGAATATTAGCATGGTGTATTCTATAATGTTCTGACCACCAAACACAAGCAAAACTAGTGAATGAACAAACAACAACAGCAACACGTCTATCCTCAGGAAATTGTAAGCATGTAAAATGTTGTTCTGTTTCTAACTCCCATGTAAGATATATATCAGGAACATATCTACCCTCAAACGTCAGAATATTCAATTTAAGTTTAGGGAGATGGTCATGATCCCGTACCTGAGGGGGTGGTGCAGCCCTATCGTTACGGTTGTAGCCATGTGGTCGACCTGGTGCGTATCGTGGTGGTTGCCCCTGAGGCTGATCTGGAGCAACCTCTCCCTCATCATCGTAATCACCATCATAATCTTCAACCTGCTCAACGACAGGAGCAGCAGGAGCCATAGAAGTAGCAGAAGTATCAATAGTATCACTATGTTGGGCTTGGCCAAGAGGCACACGTCGCACTCGTCGTTCGAAAGGGATAGGAGCTGCAGCTGGTGGTGGTAGACGAGCAAGCACCTCATTGAACTTGGCGTCCATCTTGGTGTCGAATGTCTTCTCCAAACCATCTAGTTTCTCTATGGCCTCTCCAAAGTTGGTCACGAAGTCTTGTACCTGGTTAGCCATCATTTGCTGAAATTTATCATAGAGCGCTTTGTTGGTCATGCTCTCCCAGTCGATCCCGTCGTCGTGTGATCCTGACATGGTTAGCAAAAATAGGAAACACACAAGAATATGAAACCTACAGACTACTAGTATGTGGTGGTGGTGGTGGTGGTGTCTCACAAATCCTTTAAGCAAATCTCAAATTCTTACTAGTTCTTACCCAGCAGCAGACGGTGATCGGCAACCGTTGTAGTCAAAACTCTCAAAGCTTGGATAGAGCGATTGCCAGGTGGTGTCAACCACACGACATAGATGTATGTGAAGCTAGGATGGCTTATAATATGGTAGCAAAAAGGGTTAGCAATAATCAATTCAGAGATGCAAGGTTGAATAAACGCTCAATGACGGTATTGTTCTGGTCCTAGGCTAGACCGTACTAGAGACGCGAGCCTAAAACACCAACAAAAACACGATGCTACACGTAATCAAGGGAAGAGCACACTCTGATTTTTTTTGGTTTTTTTGCGCTATTTTTTCTTTGTTTTGCTCAAAAAATCACTACGACAAGTGTCTCAAAACTCTTCCCACGTCGTATAAGAAAGAGGGGCACACATTTGTTGGACTAATTTTTTTTCTGGAGCAATTCGGGGGCTGCGATGATCAAAAATTTCGACAAAAATCACTATGATGGCAAGTGTCTCAAAATGCTCCGAAGAACCTAAAATCAAGATAGAGAAAAAATATTTTTGGCCGAATTTTTTTGGGGCCAAAACGTGCTCTGCAAAGCGTGACAGACTCTTTTTTTGACACCTACGCAGGTAGCAAAACACGAATCCGAAATCAAAAGGATCTCGAAACTAAACCTAAAACAAGCTGGACTCAGATTGGTGGCAGATTTGTGGTGGTATATATGGACACCGATGGATAGTGATGGTGGGTGGTGATATATGGCAGCGGTGATGATGGTGGTGGTATATGGCAACTATGAAGACGATGCGGTGGCGGCGTGACAACCTGTGAATAGAAGTCGAAACTCTAAAGGACTAGACACTAAGACCAGCAACTCGACACGACGATGTAACCGCAAATTCAACAAAGCAAAATACTAAAAAGACTATGCAAAGGGTCAGATTGGTTCGGATATGATGATCTAACCGTAATTTTTTTGGCTTTTTCGTGGACTAAAGGTATGAAGAACAGATGCGATCTAAACTACGAAAACTAGTAAAATCTCACCGAGCAACCTGGAAATCTGATACCACTTGATAGAGGCGAAGTTGTCCCTGTCTTTCGATGAGATGGTGGCTATCGTTTTTGGTGGAGTAGACTTTGACGATCCGACTACGAACGTGTGATGATGTCGCGCCTTAGCAATCGCTAAACCAACTCCGAGAGGTTATTGACCATGCCGGAGCACGATCAACCTGACCACGAGGGTCTATTTCCTTCACGTAAACGAAGAACAAGCAAGAAACTAAGATTGCAATCTGGATATTGCGAATATAAGAGGAAAGATTTATTGATGAAGTGGGGTTCTGTGACGCCTTTGTCTGGTCATGGAACACAAACAAAGAACGCGAAGTTGCAGCTATGGCGAACTTGTAATCTAAACAAAACCCAACCCTAAAACGACGCCCTAAGGGCTGTATATATGGGGGAATAGAGGGGAATTTCGTGGCCCCTTGGAGGAGGGGTTCGAAGCTGACCTTAACTCAGTTTCCCCATACATACGGACTTTAAAGACAACCTATAATATGGTATTTCGAAATTACATGGGCCTGGCCCAACAATAAGGTGGCGCAACACCTATATTAGCCTAGGGACAAATTTTATAAAGTAGCATCATGCATATTTCATCCAAGGCTTCTTGCTCCCATTATGGTGGCTTCAAAGTGCGAAAATCATCACTGGAAGCTCCATTGTTCTTTCCCGCGCGCGCACCTTCTTCTTCATGCTTGATCTCGCTCCAATGGTCATCCTTCTTGTCCATGCCAGGTCCTTCATTCATAAGTAAAACAAAAGTATCTATTTTAGGCAGCATCATATGTTCATGAACATTAGAAGGATTTGCAAGAAATGAAAGTACCTGGTAATTCAATTGACGTGCGCGAGCTCTAGTAATTGGTCCTGTATGTATAGCAGTCGGAGTTGTGGGTGTAGAATTAGCAGGGATGTCCTCACCAGTGTGTCTCTGTCGAATATTGTGGGATTTGGTCGTTGTTGGTCCTCCCTGGATCTATTTGGATCCGGCTTCCGTTCGTCTTCGTTTGGGTGTTTATCGTTTTGATCCTTCCGATCTATGATTTTCTTCGTTCGGGATGGTTGCGTCGTACGCTGGTCCTATGTGGCCTTAGTACGATGACTTCTTGACTGTCTAGTACAACAAGGTTTGTCCGATTCCGACGAAAAAGGGTGATGACAGCGATGCGCCTTCAGCTCCCTCTAGTACTTCTAATCGTCGCTAGGTGGTCGACGGATTTGGTTGTACTTTTATTATCTTTGATGTTCTTTATACTATCAAGATTGAAGATGAATAGATTGAAAGTTTCTCGCAAAAATATTGAGAAGAGGAAACAAAAGTTGTTGATGCTCAAAACCCTGATGATGTTGTTAATTAACTATACTAAAGTCAAAGCTCCCTAGCCTATTGGTGGTTTTAAGTTTAATATCGGAGCTCTCTCGCCCGTTTGTGTTGATATTTCCTGACTTTGATTGACCATGAAAGGGTCTTGTGTCTGGTCTTTAGACCTTTGCCATGTCTACCTATTCTATACTTGATCTAAGACCATTCTTAATGTTTTGTTTTGCTGTATTTTTTAAAGCAAAAAAGACTATTGGTTTAGGTTAAATGAGATCAGAGAAAGAACTTCCTTTTTCTGAAAAATATATTCCCAAAATCATGGATAAAATATTCAGGCCCCCCAAAACCCTTGTCGAGTAAACCGGCGGGCGGTTATTGATGCTCTGAGAGGCTAAGTTCTTAGGTTTTGAAGTGAGATGCATAGCAGCCAATGAATAAAGAGTTTCTCTAACCTCCCAATGAATAATTGTATGTGTTGGATTATAGATGGGCTTAGGCCCATATAAAACAATAATCCCTCGTTTATTTCTATGACCTATGTGGGTGTACGATAAATGATGACAAGTGATGAAAAGTTCAGTACCATACTGCTATAATAGTAAGAGTGAAACTTCTTTATAAGGGATGCTCTATCACTTGTCATCGGAAGCTTGGAAAGAGAGTTGTACACGCGCACTCCTCCTTCGCCAGCGCGTGTGCCGCGGGTTGCGAGCTGCAGGAATGAGAGCCGAGCCTTTTTTTGCCAGTCAGAATGGTTAATTAATTGTTGATTAATTAACAAATCGCTAAACGAAAATGCCACAGTCTGAGACGTTGGACCGTGGGATGTTCGCAGACTCCTCCGTGGGCATGGCCCAGGTCCATCTACCTGACGGCCTATATAAGGAGGCGCCGATTGTGAAGTGTAACCTAATCCGTTCACTCTCTTCCTCTCGATACAACCCTAGCGTCATCTGTTGTTCCTCTCAGCGTGCTGCTTCCGACGATCTCATCCCGACGATAGCGTGCACGGTTGGTCGGGAAGGCGGGTGCCTCCGGAACCCTGTCATTCGAGAGTTTGTCCGGGAGAACGGCAATAATGTTTTTGGGGAGCGTATCGACGTGATTGCTCCCGATCCGTCCCCGTCTTCATCCTCCTCTGCTTTCACTACTTCCCTTTCATTGACACCATGGTTGACGACGTCGTCGTCGTCGCTGCCGCCAAGAAGAAGGTCACGAACGACGTCGAGGCTGCTGCCGTCGCGGCTAAGCCAACCGGAGGGTATGATTTATTCATCCCTCATTTACTCGTTCTTGCCCTCATTTACTCGTTCTCATGCTATATCATGCTCATAGATTATGATTTATTCATCCCTCATTTACTCGTTCTCGCCCTTATTTACTCGTTCCCTCATTTATTTCGTTCTCATGCTATATCATGCTTATAGATAGTTCCCTCATTTATTCGTTCTCATGCTATATCATGCTTATAGATTTTTCGTTTCTATGTATTATACGTGCTAGTATGCTTAGGTATCTATATATAGCATATATATAGCATATGTATAATGCATACCGTGGATTAGCCTAATCGGAAAAGTAATGATATTTTCAACAGTATGGTGGATGAAAGGCTTAAGTCAGTGGGCCAATGAGAGTTGGCAACTCAAGGTCAGGCAATTCACTCCAAAGGGGTAGACAAATTAGTGGTCGCCAAGCTCTGTTCTTAATTTCACTTTAGTGGAACAGATACAGCAAGGCGTTACAACATTTCGAGTATCAATCGATCTTACAGTGCAGCACTGCTACTGCGGCAGCTTAGTACGTAGTAGTACATCAGTCCCTGCAAGCTTTGAGCTAGCTAGCGACGCCGGAACCGGCATCGCCATGGCATCGAAAGCTTTAGACGCGGCAACTACTCCCAAGTCACCCGATCGATCAATCGATCCCCCTATGTTTCCTTCCCACCTTGGTTCGATCGGCACACACCTTCGATCATAGTACGTATGTATGTATGCATAGTTGATTAGTTGCTGAGGGCGACGGCGGCCTCCTGGATGACGCCTTGGGTGGCGTGGGCGACGCCCTGGGCCTCGCGCTCCACCTGCTCCCGGCACACGTCCCTGACGCCGGTCTCCGTCATGCGCTTGACGAAGCCGGCGAAGCGGCGCCAGTTGTCGGGCTGGAAGAGGTCGGGGCCCATGCGGAGGTAGGTGAAGGCGACCATGCGATCCTCCTCGGCCTTCTCGGCCGCGGTGGCCACCACCTGGTCGTGCGCCGTCTCGTCGTACCTCGGCAGGGCGTTCTCTCCGGCGAGGCCCACGCCGGCCTCCTTGGCGGCGTTGGCGACCTGGCGCACGAGCGCCTCGGGCATGCACTGCGCGTCCTGCGGCTGCTCGTGGTTCCGCATCTCGACGCAGGTGAAGTTGAGCACGGCGCCGTGGCGGGCGAGCATGCGCGCGATGGGCAGGTAGCCGTCGTGGTTCCTGGTGTTGTAGTAGCCGGCGGTGAGCTCGGGCGCGTGGGAGCGGGTGCCGTAGTGCCAGTGGATGCCGGCCACCTTGACGGAGATCTTGACCCCGGGGGTGCCGGTGAAGACGGGGGAGCACGCGGAGAGGATGCGCTCGCCGTGCTCGAGGAGCATCTGGGAGTACCAGCTCATGAAGAACTGGCCGTAGTCGGTGTTCCAGCCGCCCTCGCGGCGGAAGAAGCCGGTGTCCTCTGGCCACTGGTTGTAGCTGCCCGAGTCCTCAGGGCCGGCGTTGCCCCACTCGGGCCTGCCGACGGCCTCGGCGGCGGCCTTGAGGCTGCTGCGCATGTAGCGGTCGTAGCACTGGAACTCGCCGATGCCGGGGAAGGACCAGGTGCCGTTGCTCTCCGGGTAGGAGGGGTAGCGGAGCTCGCCGGCGGGGCCCATGCCGACCTGGATCTCGCAGATGGTGTTGCCCATGTAGGGGGCGAGGTGGTCGCGGAAGGCGCGCATGAAGTCGGCGTAGCACTGGACGGGGGTGCGGCCCTTGAGGGCCGGGAGCGCGTCGGCGCCCAGCGAGACGTACTCGTAGTTGCGGCGGCCGCACCGGTCCGTGTACGCCAGGTCCTGGTCCTTGTCCATCTCCTCCAATACCCATTTCGGAAGTGGTATGCTGCAGCAATGTACCAACACAATTGAAACATGTTACTTCTCGACTGTGAAACAATACAGGAACAACGGTAATTTCTAGCAAGACCAGTAATAACAACTAGTACTAGTAAGTTGTGGTGAGAAATCACGTGCATAGTGGGCAGGACACGTACGTACGGGGGCAAGCGCCACCGTCCACAGGGTAGGGATCACGTACAACGTACTTTTTGTTATCCAAGCTCTACGTGTCGGCTGACTTGAGGCTCGTTTTCTTTCATTTTTTTTTGAAGATCACGAGCACCGGAAATTTGTGACCGTCCACGTCCCACAGTTCGAGAAAGTGCGTGGGAAACTTCTATGGCACGAGTTGTCCGTTGGCCTCATGAGATCCCGATTTCCCGGGTACTCAAATAACCAACGGAAGCCATCAAGCCATGAGCGCCATGAAGAAGATAACACTTATCTTTTCTTAACGAAAATAAGGTCGTGTCACCTATCATAGAGTTTGTCTTCCACATGACATGATACTGCAAGTGCAAGTGGCCACAAAACCAATGGCAATGGGCGGTGGCAGCACATGGCAAGCCCATGCATTCCTGAACTAGTCGATCGTCAACAGCCATCAGAAAATTCCAAGAACGCTATCTAATTCAAGCTTTTCTTACAAGAATGTAGGCAAAGATTAAGACGACCATGCATACATACTACGGAGTACTAGATGGTAAGGAGGGATTAATGGAGGAGGAGAGGAGAGGGCGTACTTGACTGAGTCTCCGACGTTGCCGCCGCACTGGTGGAAAGACATGACGGCCTGCACCTTGAGCCCGGCCTTCTTGGCCATCTCCATGAGCTCGATGTAGCCGGCGAAGTTGTACTGGCCGGGGCCTTCGCTCTCGGCGATGCCCCACCACACGTCCACCATGATGCCCGCTGCGCCGGCGCTCTTGAGCGCCGCCAGGGACGCCTGCACCGCCTTGCGCCGGTTGAGCGCGCTGCCGTCCTTGCGCACCGTGTCCAGCGGCATCATCACGAACACCGGCACGCCCACCTTGCGCGCCTCCTCGCCGCGCACGTCGGGGTGCTCCGCCTCCTGCTGCTGCTGGTGGTCGGGCGCCATGGCCTGGAACATCTCGGGGGCCTGCGGCTGCGCGGGCTCCATCAGCTGCGTCTGCAGCCTCAGGCTCTGCGCCGCCGGGGCCATGACGGGCCCGGCCGTGGCGCCGGCGGCGGCCGAGGCCGCGAACACCGCCGCGCGCGCGCCCGGCGCCGGCGCAGCCGCGATGGCAGCCGCGCCGGTCTGGTGGGTCAGGTTGAGCGCCATGTGGGCGACGACGACGACGGGGTGGGCCGGGTCACGCGACAGAGGTCGAGCTTGGGACGGACGCCGGTCGACTCAAATCAGATCACCGGTGAAAGGGCAGAATGTGACGGGCGAACGGGGCTGTTATTGAATGGGTTCGCCGGTCGGAATGGGTTGTGGGAATGGATCCGAATCCGGACCTAGATTTATTGCTGCTGCCTACCTCGACAGGAGGGAAGGAAATGGATGGGGCTGACGATGGAAGAGGGCGGGCGGGGAGGTTAAATAGCGCTCATGAAAGGTGGCGCGCGCGCGCGGGGTGGGGACGGACGTGGCGCGTGCTCCGCCGGTGAGGGCAACGTGAGGCGGGGCGGCGCGGGCGTGGGGGCGCGGGGAATGGACGGCGACGCGTGAACCGGCCTCGAAGCGTCGTGTGGGACGGCGACGTATGCGCTGGCGCGGGCGGCGCGCGCGGGCACGGCGGGAGGGGCCCCGATGCGCGACGCGTGTCCTCCCGGCCCTGTTCGGCGGCCTCTTGCTGTGCTGCGTGACCTGCGTCCAGCCAGCCAGCCGTCCCCGGCCCATTCTGCAGCTTCCGTGTGCGGAAAATGCGTCTCGTATGCCGGCAATTTTTTCTGTGCGACGAGGGAGTATTTTTCTCCTCCACGGATCCGTGGATTAGATCAGACGTGGTCGGTCGGCTCGGCCGCAATAATCCTAGACATAGAGAGCTTTACGGGGCTGTTACGGACGAGACAGGTTGTGATTCGTTAATAATCTTTCCGCCCCCTGATTTTCGGGTGGAGGGCCATCCCCCAACTAATAGCGTGTCTCCAAATCAGCTCACCCGTAATCTCCTGTAAAGAAAGCCCGTAGATGTAGGCTCGGCCGTGCAATCTTTTTCTGAGTTCTCGTGGTGTCGCCGTGTCAGTCACATGATGCAGCGCAGGCATACGCACACAGACCCCGTGAATGAAGGCAAAGTGATCGATCCGTGTGATCTTGGCAACTGGTGCATGTTGCATTAGATCGTTTATTAGATGAGTATTAGATTAGAGTATGGGTCAACGCAGATGGGCTCATTAACACCGCCTATGTTTCAAGTTTTTATAAAAGCATGGTTAATAGTATAGCCAGTTGCTGGCTATAAGGCATTGTCATGTCATGTATAGTTCATCTTATAGCTAACATGTATAATAGTTGGTTGAAAGAATGTACTACTTATTTATTATATGGCTCCCATTTCATTCTCATGTCTAGGAGCACGTGTTAGAGCTGTCTCTTCACCAAGAGCCCGCTTACCTTCTCTCTCTTCTTCTCTTTCCTCCAACTAAGCAAACATATACTAGTTTATTTCTTATAGCCCGCTGACTCAGCTCTATTGTACTTGCTCTAAGCCTGAAGAGGGGATGAGGAGGAGAAATCTGTAAGCACCAATTATTACAGGTTTTGGACAGACCCACATAGGAAAGGACGACCAAAGGAAAACGTTGGGTCATGACCACCATCGCCATGAGGCTACTCACAATGGGGAGTAACATAGAGCAGTAACATGCATATGTTACTAGTAACATGCATATGTTACTAGTCTAAGTTACTACCTCCACAATGGATAGTAACATATGAGTAGTAACATTGAGTCTTTCATTTATTATCTTATAGACTCATTTTGCCTTGATATGCGTTATGTTACTCATAGGGGTAGTAACATGACAAGTTACTCAATTTCTCTCTATTCTCATTAATTAGATGTCACATCATACTTTTTGCTTATGTGGCATCTATATTGCTACCTATGTTACTCCCATTGTGAGTAGTCCGAGTTATTGCTTCGCGGATTTGAGGCGCAGCAGACTCACGCGACATGACACGGCAACTTCTTTCCAACAAGTCGGCAAGTTGGCTCAGGTTTCACGTGATCCTTCTTCCCAAAGGTTGGGTTTTCACTTTATAATTTGAGTCGTCGCATTTCGCCTGAAGGAAGGAACCACCGAATGAAAGGAAGGACCTCGCCGGAGAAGACCTTTGGGTCTAAGAGCAATTTTAACTGGACGGCTCTATCCGTATTCGTTTGGATCATCGCGGACACAAAACACAACCCAACACGCCGATCCGAATGGGTGCACGTCCGTTTTTTGTCCGTTCACGACCCATTCCAGCTCGAATTTGGCCGGATTTACGTCTGTGCGGACACGGGACGGACGCCCGTGGCGCCTGCGAGACGCCCGCCCTTCACCTACCCCCTGGCCCGCCCATAGGTGGCACAAGGCCACCATTTCCCTCCAAATTTCCCAAAACCTCCCGCCCACCCCACCCGACGCGTGCCATGGATGACGACGCGCCGACCCTCGACGCCGCCGCCGACATCGCCTCCCTCTTGGTACGGGGCAAGCCCGTGTGGGTCGATCTTTCACGAATTGGAGGGGGAAAATTTGAAGAACACGAAGAACACTAAGGGCAAACACGATTACACATCCACTAGATTCACGAAAGCACACGAGGAACAAGATCCCCAAGTCAAACAACAGTACAAGTAGCGGTACGCGATCTCCCACTCCAGAAGGAGGGGCCTTGATATGCCGGAGGATCTTCCCTCGTAAGGGGCCTTGACATCCACTAGGTATCTTCTCCTATAGAGGCATCTCCATGTGAGAGGTAGTGGAAGGAGCTAGGCTTAACTATCTAAGAGCAAACCATAGCTAACCCTAAAAACAAGGAGGGGATGGAGTATATATAGTGCTAGTATCGAAAGGGTAAGTGAGAGGGAGATACATGGGCCTCGGACCCGTTCCTGCGTGTAGGTAGGCCGGTTGTACCGGAGGTTGGACCGGTTGGACCGGTCATGAGGCATTAACCAGTACAACCGGGGAAGTACCGGTCTTGAACAACACCAGAACATAATCTTGGCTCGGGGGTAGCGGTTTTTTTGCGGTGGTGACCCGATTGTACCGGGGTAGCGGTGGTGCACCGGTTGTACCCCTAATCCCTGGGCAGCTCCTTGTCCTTCTCCTTGATCTTGGTGTTCCTCTTGCTCCCTTCCTCCTTCATGATACCCTAGCACACAAAGTGTCTCCGCTTGAGGTAGCATCCACGTTCCAAGAGCATCAAAGGGGGAGTCATAAAGGAGTGAGGTCACCTCGTTTGTAATGGCACGTGCACGGGCTCTCGTCAATGGGCCACTTGGAGCTTGAGGTGTTGATGATGGGTCTGTTGGGGAACGTTGCATGGGAAACAAAAAAAATCCTACGCACACGCAAGATCTATCCATGGTGATGAGCATCTACGAGAGGGAGAGTGGATCTACATACCCTTGTAGATCGCTAAGCGGGAAGCGTTAAGAAACGCGGTTGGTGTAGTTGAACGTCTTCGCGATCCAAATCGCCGAGCATCCCGCGATCTCATCACGATCCGTCCCGCGATCCAATCATGATCCATCCCACGAACTCATCACGATCCGTCCCGCGATCTCATCACGATCTTGATCACGGTCCTTCCGATCTAGCGTCGAACGGACGACACCTCCGCGTTCAGCACACGTACAGCTTGATGACGATCTCCGTCTTCTTGATACAACAAGAGGGAGCGGAGAGGTAGATGAGTTCTCTGGAAGCGCAACGGCGTTGCGGCGATGGTGGTGGAGCTATTCCAGCAAGGCTTCGGCTAAGCACCGCTGAAAACCGATCTAGAGGAGAAACTGCGATCTAGAGGAGAGGTAGCACGTGGCTATTAGGGTTAGCTTTTTCCTCTAAATCCTCTAGTTATATTGTTGTAAATATGCCCTAGAGGCAATAATAAATTAGTTATTATCATATTTCCTTTTTCGTGATAATCGTTTATTATCCATGCTATAATTGTATTGATCGGAGACTTAGATGCATGTGTGGATACATAGACTAGCTCGTTGATCAAAGATGGTTAAGGTTTCCTAGCCATGGACATGAGATGTCATTTGATAACGGGATCACATCATTAGGAGAATGGTGTGATGGACAAGAACCAAACTAGAAACGTAGCATATGATCGTGTCAGTTTATTGCTACTGTTTTCTGCATGTCAAGTATATGTTCCTATGACCATGAGATCATGCAACTCACGGACACCGGAAGAGTGCCTTGTGTGTATCAAACATCGCAACGTAACTGGGTGACTATAAAGGTGCATTACAGGTATCTCCGAGAGTGTCTGTTGGGTTGGCATGGATCAAGACTGGGATTTGTTACTCCGTGTGACGGAGAGGTATCTCAGGGCCCACTCGGTAATACAACATCACAATAAGCCTTGCAAGCAATGTGACTAAGTGTTAGCCACGGGATCTTGTATTACGGAACGAGTAAAGAGACTTGCCGATAACGAGGTTGAACTAGGTATACAGATACCGACGATCGAATCTCGCGCAAGTAGCATACCGAAGAACAAAGGGAACATCATACGGGATTAACTGAATCCTTGACACAGAGGTTCGACCGATAAAGATCTTCGTAGAATATGTAGGAACCAATATGGGCATATAGGTCCCACTATTGGTTATTGACCGTAGAGGTGTCTCGGTCATGTCTACATAGTTCTCGAACCCGCAGGGTCTGCACACTTAAGGTTTGATGACGTTTCGGTAGTATAGAGTTATGCATGGTGGTGACCGAAGGTTGTTCGGAGTCCGGGATGAGATCCCGGACATCACGAGGAGCTCTGGAATGGTCCGGAGGTAAAGATTGATATATAGGAAGTCCTATTTTGGTCGACGAAAAAGTTTCGGGCTCATCGGTAGTGTACCGGGAGTGCCGGTTGTGTACCGGGGGACCATCGGGAGGGGTATTTCGACCCAAGAGGCTACATGGGCTGTGGGAAGGTGAATACGAGCCCTTAGTGGTCTTGTGAAAGTCCCACACAAGGCCCATGTGGCTACGAAGAAAAGCCCAAAAGGAAAAAGGTGGAAAAAGGCAAAAAGGAACAAATAGGGAAGGAGTCCTAATCCTACTAGGAGTGGAGGAGGAGGACTCCTCCCTCCTTGGTTCGGCCGACCCAAGGGCTGGCTTTTTGGCAGCCAAGCTTCCTCCTCCTCTCCACCTATATATACTAGAGGATTTTAGGGTTTTGGCACAGAATTTTCAGCCACGTGCTACCCGTTCCTCTAGTGCATAGTTTCTCCTCTAGATCGGTTTTCTATAGTGCTTAGGCGAAGCCCTGCCGAAATAGCTCCACCACCATCGCCGGAGCGCCGTCACGCTTTTGGAGGACTCTTCTTCCTCTCCGCTCCCTCTTGCTGGATCAAGACGGCGGAGATCGTCATCAAGTTGTACGTGTGCTAAACGCGGAGGTGCCGTCCGTTCGGCACCAGATCGGAAGGACCGTGATCAAGTTCGCGAGACAGATCATGATGAGTTTGCGGGACGGATCATGATGAGTTCGCGGGACGGATCGTGATTGGATCGCGGGACGGATTGTGATGAGATCGCGGGACGCTCGGCGATTTGGATCGCGAAGACGTTCGACTACACCAACCGCGTTTCTTAACGCTTCCGGCTTAGCGATCTACAAGGGTATGTAGATCCACTCTCCCTCTCGTAGATGCTCATCACCATGGATAGATCTTGTGTGTGCATAGGAATTTTTTTGTTTCCCATGCAATGTTCCCCAATAGTGGCATCATGAGCTAGGTCTATGTGTAGATGAGATCTCGAGTAGAACACAAAGAGTTTGTGGGCGTAGATGCTTAGATTGCTTCCTCCCTTGGTCGTGTTTTGGTTTAGCGGTATTGTGGGATGAAGCGGCCCGGAACAACATTACTCGTACGCTTACGAGAGACCGGTTCCATCGACTGACGTGTAACTTCGTTGCACAAAGATGGCTGGCGGGTGTCTGTTTCTCCTACTTTAGTTGGATCGGATTCGGCAAAGACGGTCCTTGAGAAGGTTGAAAAGCAACTAATGTATCACCATTGTGGTTTATGCGTAGGTGAGAATTGTTCTTGCTAGATACCCGTAGCAGCCACGTAAAACATGCAACAACAATTAGAGGACGTCTAACTTGTTTTTGCAGGGTATCTTGTGATGTGATATGGCCAATTACATGATGTGATATATGTGATGTATGAGATGATCATGTGATGTATAGATTATCACGACTTGCATGTCGATGAGTACGGCAACCGGCAGGAGCCATAGGGTTGTCCTTAATTATTGTATGACCTGTGTGTCAATCATTAAGCGCTATGTAATGCTTTACTTTATCGCTAAATGGTAGCAATAGTAGTACAAGCATGATGGGCGCGACAACCCCGATGGCGACACGTTGATGGAGATCAAGATGATGGAGATCATGGTGTCGTGGTGGTGAAGATGGAGATCATTCCGGTGCTTTCAAGATGGAGATCAAAAGCACATGTTCATGGCCATATCATGTCACTTATGATTTGCATGTGATGTTAATCCTTTTATGCACCTTGTTTTGCTTAGGACGACGGTAGCATTATAAGGTGATCCCTCACTTAATTTCAAGACAAATTGTGTTCTCCCCGAGTGTGCACCATTGCAAAAGTTCGCCATGTCGAGACACCACGTGATGATCGGGTGTGATAGACTCTACGTTCACATACAACGGGTGCAAGCCAGTGTTGCACATGCAGAACAATCGGGTTAAACTTGACGAGCCTAGCATGTACAGACATGGCCTCGGAACACAAGAGACCGAAAGGTCGAACATGAGTCATATAGTAGATATGATCAACATGATGATGTTCACCATTGTAACCACCTCAACTCACGTGATGATCGGACTTGAGTTGGTGAATTTGGATTGTGTATCACTCGGATGACTGGAGGGATGTCAATTTGAGTGGGAGTTCTTAAGTAATATGATTAATTGAACTCATTATCATGAACATAGTTAGTAGTGTCTTTGCAAAATTATGTTGTAGATTACTAGCTCATGTTGTAGCTCCCTTGAATTTTTACATGTTCCTAGAGAAATAGAGTTGAAAGATGATGGTAGCAATATTGTGGACTGGCTTCGTGATCTGAGGATTGTCCTCGTTGCTGCACAGAAGGCTTATGTCCTTAATGCACCGCTCGATGCGCCAACCCCTCTGGCGTCGTTTGTAGATGTTGTGAACATCTAACAGGCACGTTCTAATGACTACTTGATAGTTTAGTGCGTCATGCATTACGGCTTAGAATTGAGGCTCCAAAATGTTTTGAACGTCACGGAACATATGAGATGTTCTAAGAGCTGAAATTAGGATCTCAGGCTCGTGCCCGTGTTGCGAGATATGAGATCTCTAACAAGATTCTTTGCCTGCAAGATGAAGGAGAATAGCTCAATTGTTGAGCATGTGCTCAGATTGTCTGGGTGCTACAATCGCTTGAATCGAGTGGGAGTTGATCTTCCGGATAAGATAGTGATTGATATAGTTCTCCAAGTCACTGTCACTAAGCTACTAGAACTTGGTGATGAACTATAAAATGCTAGGGATGGAAATAATGATCCCTGAGCTGTTCGCGATGTTTGACACCGCGAAGGTAGAAATCAAGAAGGAGCGTCAAGTGTTGATGGTTAGTCAAACCACTAGTTTCGAGAAGGGCAAGAGCAAGGAGGGAAACTTCATGGATAGCAAGTTAGTTGCTGCTCTAGTGAAGCAACCCAAAGTTGGAACCCAAACCTGAGACTAAGTACTTCGATAATGAGGAGTGCGGTCACTGAAGCGGAACAATCCTAGATACTTGGTAGATAAGAAGGCTGGCAACATCGACAGAAGTATATTTGATATATGTTTTAATGAAATGTACCTTGCGAGTACTCCTAGTAGCACCTAGGTATTGGATACCGGTTCGATTGCTAAACGTTAGTAAGTTGAAATAAAACCTACGGAATAAACGGAGCACTAGCTAAGGGTGAGGTGACGATGTGTGTTAGAAATGTTTCCAAGGTTGATGTGATCAACATCGCACGCTCTCTCTACCTTCGGGATTAGTGACAGACCTAAATAAATGTTATTTGGTGTTTTGCGTTGAGCATTAACGTGATTAGATCATGTTTATTGCAACACGGTTATTCATTTAAGTTAGAGAATAATGGTTACTCTATTTACATGAATAATACCTTCAATGGTCATGCACCCAGTGAGAATGGTTTGTTGAATCTTGATCGTAGTAGTACACATGTTCATAACATTGATGCCAAAAGATACAAAGTTAATAATGATAGTACCACATACTTGTGGCACTGCCGCTAAATGTCATATTGGTATAAAGCGCATGAAGAAACTTCATGTTGATGGATCTTTGGACTCATTCGATTTCGAATCGGTTGAGACATGCGAACCATGCCTCTTGGGCAAGATGACTAAGGACCCCGTTTCCAGATGGATGGAGCGGGCAAGTGATTTATTGGGAATGATACATGTTGATGTATGCAATCCAATGAGTCTTGTAGCGTGCGGTGGATATCGTTATTTTCTTACCTTCACTGATGATTTGAGTAGATATAGTGTATATTTACTTAATGAAACACAAGTCTGAATCATTTGAAAGGTTCAAGCAAATTCAGAGTGAAGTTTAAGATCATCGTGACAAGAAGATAAAAATGTCTGCGATATGATCGTAGAGGTGAATATCTGAGTTACGAGTTTGGCATACAACTTTAGATAATGTGAAAGTTGTTTCACAACTCATGCCACCTGGAACACCATAGTGTGATGATGTGTCCGAATGTCATAGTCGTACTCTATTAGATATAGTGCAGGCTATGATGTCTCTTATCATTTTTTCTACTATAATTTTGGGGTTATGCATTAGAGACAACTACATTCACTTTAAATAGGGCACCATCTAAATCCGTTGAGATGATACCGTGTGAATTATGTATTGATAGAATCCTAAGCTGTCATTTCTTAATGTTTGGGGCTGCGACCCTTGTGTGGAAAAATGTTTTCACCTAATGAGCTCGAACCCAAAGCGGACAAATGTATCTTCATAGATTACCCTAAGAACAATTGGGTGAACCTTCTATCTCAGATCCAAGCATAAAGTGTTTGTTGCTAAAACGGGTCCTTTCCCGAGAAAAAGTTTCTCTCGAAAGAATTGAGTGGGAGGAAGATAGAACTTGATGAGGTTGTTGAACCTTTGTTTCAACCAGAGAGTAGCGCAACGTAGAAAGATGTTTCTGTGGAACCTACGTCAGTTGAAGAGGAAGTTAATGATGATTATCATGAAGCTTCAGATCAAGTTACTATCGAACCTCGTAGGTCGACAAGGATGTGTACTGCTCCTGAGCGGTACGACAACCCTGTCTTGGAAGTCATGTTGTTGGACAACGATGAACCTACGAGCTGTGGAGAAGCGATGATGGGCCCGGATTCCAACAAATGGTTAGAGGCCATGAAATCCGAGAAAGGATCGATGTATGAAAACCAAGTATAGACTTTGGTAGACTTGCTCGTTGGACGGCAGGTCGTCGAGTACAAATGGACCTTTAAGATAAAGACAAACACCGATGGTAAATGTCACCATTTATAAAGCTCGACTTGTCGCAAAGTAGTTTCCGACAAGTTCAAGGAGTTGACTGTGATGAGACTTTCTCACTCGTAGCAATGCTAAAGTCTGTTGGAATTATGTTAGCAGTTGCTGCATTTTTCAATTATGAAATCTGGCAGATGGATGTCAAAATATCATTTCCTTCCTCAAGGAAAGATTGTATGAGATACAACCAGAAGGTTTTGTCAGTCCTTAGGATGCTAAAAGGTGTGCAAGCTTCAGTGATCCTTCTATTAATTGAAGCAAGCATCTCAGAGTTGGAATATACACTTTGAAGAGGTAATCAAAGTTTTTGAGTCTATACAAAGTTTATGAGAAACTTGTATTTACAATAAAGTGAGTGGGAGCACTATAGAGTTTCTGGTAAGCATATGTGGTTGACATATTGTTGATCGGAAATGATGTAGAATTTCTGGAAAGCATAAACGGTTGTTTGAAAAAGAGTTTTTCAAAGGAAGACCTGGATAAAGCTACCTAATTGTTGAGCATCAAGATCTATGGAGATAGATCAAGAAGCTTGATGAGACTTTTCAATAAGTACATACCTTGACAAAGTTTTTGAAAGAATTCAAAATGGATCAGTCGGAGAAAGAGTTCTCGCCTGATTTGTAAGGTGTGAAGTTGAGTAAGACTCAATGCCAAGTGACTGCAGAACATAGAGAAAAGATGAGTGTCATCCCCTATGCTTCAGCCATAGGCTCTATCATGTATGCGATGCTGTGCACAAGACCCGATGTCAGCCTTGCCATAAGTATGGCCAGAAGGTTTCAAAGTGATCCTAGAATGGAGCACTGGACAACGGTCAAGATTATCCTTAGTAACTAAAAGGCTAAGGAGATGTTTCTCGATTATGGAGGTGATAAAGAGTTCGCCGTAAAGAGTTACGTCGATGGAAGCTTTAACACCAATCCGGATGACTCGTAGTAGCAATCTGGATACGTATAGTGGAGCAGCCATTTGGAATAGTACCAAGTGGATTGTGGTAGCAGTGTTTACGGTTTAACATAGAAATTTGCAAAGTACACACGGATCTGAATGTCGCAGACCCGTTGACGATAAGACTTCTCTCACATGCGAAGCATGATCGAGCCCCAAAACTCATTGGGTGTTAGATTCATAACAATGCGAATCACATGGTGATGTGAACTAGATTATTGACTAGTGCAAGTGGGAGATTGTTGGAAATATGCCCTAGAGGCAATAATAAATTAGTTATTATCATATTTCCTTTTTCGTGATAATCTTTTATTATCCATGCTATAATTGTATTGATCGGAGACTTAGATGCATGTGTGGATACATAGACAAAACCATGTCCCTAGTATGCCTCTAATAGACTAGCTCGTTGATCAAAGATGGTTAAGGTTTCCTAGCCATGGACATGAGATGTCATTTGATAACGGGATCACATCATTAGGAGAATGGTGTGATGGACAAGACCCAAACTAGAAACGTAGCATATGATCGTGTCAGTTTATTGCTACTGTTTTCTGCATGTCAAGTATATGTTCCTATGACCATGAGATCATGCAACTCACGGACACCGGAGGAGTGCCTTGTGTGTATCAAACATCGCAACGTAACTGGGTGACTATAAAGGTGCATTACAGGTATCTCCGAGAGTGTCTGTTGGGTTGGCATGGATCAAGACTGGGATTTGTTACTCCGTGTGACGGAGAGGTATCTCAGGGCCCACTCGGTAATACAACATCACAATAAGCCTTGCAAGCAATGTGACTAAGTGTTAGCCACGGGAAAGAGTAAAGAGACTTGCCGGTAACGAGGTTGAACTAGGTATAAAGATACCGACGATCGAATCTCGGGCAAGTAACATACCGAAGAACAAAGGGAACATCATACGGGATTAACTGAATCCTTGACACAGAGGTTCGACCGATAAAGATATTCGTAGAATATGTAGGAACCACTATGGGCATCCAGGTCCCACTATTGGTTATTGACCGTAGAGGTGTCTCGGTCATGTCTACATAGTTCTCGAACCCGCAGGGTCTGCACACTTAAGGTTTGATGACGTTTCGGTAGTATAGAGTTATGCATGGTGGTGACCGAAGGTTGTTCGGAGTTTGGGATGAGATCCCGAACATCACGAGGAGCTCTGGAATGGTCCGGAGGTAAATATTGATACATAGGAAGTCCTGTTTTGGTCGCCGAAAAAGTTTCCGGCTCATCGGTAGTGTACCGGGAGTGCCGGTTGTGTACCGGGGGACCATCGGGAGGGGTATTTCGACCCAAGAGGCTACATGGGCTGTGGGAAGGTGAATACGAGCCCTTAGTGGTCTGGTGGAAGTCCCACACAAGGCCCATGTGGCTGGGAAGAAAAGCCCAAAAGGAAAAAGTGGAAAAAGGCAAAAAGGAACAAATAAGGAAGGAGTCCTAATCCTACTAGGAGTGGAGGAGGAGGACTCCTCCCTCCTTGGTTTGGCCGACCGAAGGGCTGGCTTTTTGGAAGCCAAGCTTCCTCCTCCTCTCCTCCTATATATACTAGAGGATTTTAGGGTTTTGGCACAGAATTTTCAGTCACGTGCTACTCGTTCCTCTAGTGCATAGTTTCTCCTCTAGATCGGTTTTCTGCAGTGCTTAGGCGAAGCCCTGCCGAAATAGCTCCACCACCATCGCCGGAGCGTCGTCATGCTGCTGGAGAACTCTTCTTCCTCTCCGCTCCCTCTTGTTGGATCAAGACGGTGGAGATCGTCATCAAGCTGTGCGTGTGCTGAATGCGGAGGTGTCGTCCGTTCGGCACTAGATCGGAAGGACCGTGATCAAGTTCACGAGACGGATCGTGATGAGTTCGCGGGACAGATCGTGATGAGTTCACGGGACGGATCGTGATTGGATCGCAGGACGGATCGTGATGAGATTGCGGGACGTTCGGTGATTTGGATCGCGAAGATGTTCGACTACACCAACCGCGTTTCTTAATGCTTCCCTCTTAGCGATCTACAAGGGTATGTAGATCCACTCTCCCTCTCGTAGATGCTCATCACCATGGATAGATCTTGCGTGTGCGTAGGAAATTTTTTGTTTCCCATGCAACGTTCCCCAACATATATAGGAGGGAGGGAGGGGAGGAGGCAGCCTCAAACCCTCAAGGTTTGGTCGAATTTGGAGGTGGAGGAGTTCTACTCCAATCCTATTAGGAGTAGGATTCCTCCTTTCCACTTGGAAACTCTTTCCACCTCTCCACCTTTGGATTTTTTCCTTCTCAAACCACTCCAGCCGCATGGGCCCTTAGAGGAGGCTTCGGCCAGCCCACCAGGGGCTGGTTTACCTCCTACCACAGCCCATGTAGCCTCTTGGGTCGAAATACCTCTCCCGATGGTCCCCCGGTACACTACCGGCACTCCCGGTACACTACCTCTCCCGATGGTTCCCCAACTTTTCCTGTGATCAAAACAGGACTTCCTATATATCAATCTTTACCTCCGGACCATTCCGGAGCTCCTCGTGACGTCCAGGATCTCATCCAGGACTCCGAACAACCTTCGGTCACCACCATACATAACTCTATACTACCGAAACGTCACCGAACCTTAAGTGTGCAGACCCTGCGGGTTCGAGAACTATGTAGACATGACCGAGACACCTCTACGGTCAATAATCAATAGTGGGACCTGGATGCCCATATTGGTTCCTACATATTCTACGAAGATCTTTATCGGTCGAACCTCTATGTCAAGGATTCAGTTAATCCCGTATAATGTTCCCTTTGTTCTTCGGTATGTTACTTGCCCGAGATTTGATTGTCGGTATCTCCATACCTAGTTCAACCTCGTTACCGGCAAGTCTCTTTACTCATTCCGTAATACAAGATCCCGTGACTAACACTTAGTCACATTGCTTCCAAGGCTTATTGTGATGTTGTTTTACCTATTGGGCCCTGAGATACCTCTCCTTCACACGGAGTAACAAATCCCAGTCTTGATCCATGCCAACCCAGCAGACACCCTCGGAGATACCTGTAGAGCACCTTTATAGTCACCCAGTTACATTGCGATGTTTGATATACACAAGGTACTCCTCCGGTGTTAGTGAGTTGCATGATCTCATGGTCATAGGAACAAATACTTGACATGCAAAAAACAGTAGCAATAAACTAACACGATCATATGCTACGTTTGTAGTTTGGGTCTTGTCCCCACATCATTCTCCTAATGACGTGATCCCGTTATCAAATGACATCTCATGTCCATGACTAGGAAACCATAGCCATCTTTGGTCAACGTGCTAGTCTATTAGAGGCATACTAGGGACATGGTGTTGTCTATGTATCCACACATGTATCTGAGTTTCCAATCAACACAATTATAGCATGGATAATAAACGATTATCATGAACAAAGAAATATGATAATAACCAATTTATTATTGCCTCTAGGGCATATTTCTAACAGTCTCGCACTTGCACTAGAGTCAATAATCTAGTTCACATCACCATGTGATTCGCATTGTTATGAATCTAACACCCAATGAGTTGTGGGGCTCGATCATGCTTTGCATGTGAGAGAGATCTTATAGTCAACGGGTCTGTGACATTTAGATCCGTGTGTACTTTGCAAATCTCTATGTCAAACTGTAAACACTGCTACCACACTCCACTTGGAGCTATTCCAAATGGCTGCTCTACTATACGTATCCGGATTGCTACTAAGAGTCATACGAATTGGTGTCAAAGCTTGCATCGACGTAACTCTTTACGATGAACTCTTTCTTACCTCCATAATCGAGAAATATTTCCTTAGTCTTTTAGTTACTAAGGATGATCTTGACCGCTGTCCAGTGATCCGCTCCTGGATCACTCTTGTACCCCTTGACGGACTCATGGCAAGGCACACACAGGTGCGGTACACAACATGACATACTATATAGAGCCTATGGCTAAGGCATAGGGGACGACATTCGTCCTTTCTCTTTCTTCTGCCATGGTCGAGCTTTGAGTCTCACTCAACTTCACACCTTACAAAGCAGGCGAGAACACTTCTGTTCGACTAATCCATTTGAACTCTTTCAAAATCTTGTAAAGTTATGTACTCATTCAAAGTCTCATCAAGCATCTTGATCTATCTCTATAGATCATGATGCTCAACAATTAGGTAGCTTTATCGAGGTCTTCCTTTGAAAAACTCCTTTCAAACAACCCTTTATGCTTTCCAGAAATTCTACATAATTTCCAATCAACAATATGTCAACCACATATGCTTATTAGAAACTCTATAGTGCTCCCACTCACTTTATTATAAATACAAGTTTCTCATAAACTTTGTATAGACTCAAAAACTTTGATCACCTCATCAAAGTGTATATTCAAACTCCGAGATGCTTGCTTCAGTCCATAGAAGGATCACTGAAGCTTGCTCACCTTTTAACATCCTTAGGACTGACAAAACCTTCTGGTTGTATCACATACAACTTTTCCTCAAGTAAACTGTTAAGAAAACGATGTTTTGTCATCCATATGCTAGATTTCGTAACTGAAAAATGCAGCAACTGCTAACATAATTCCAACAGACTTTAGCATCGCTACGAGTGAGAAGGTCTCATCGCAGTCAACTCTTTGAACTTGTCGGAAACTTCTTTGTGACAAGTCGAGCTTTATAAATGGTGACATTTACCATCAGCGTCTGTCTTCATCTCAAAGGTCCATTTGTACTCAATGACCTACCGTCCAACGAGAAAGTCTACCAAAGTCTATACTTGGTTTTAATACATGGATCCTTTCTCGGATTTCATGGCCTCTAACCATCTGTTGGAATCTGGGCCCATCGTCGCTTCTCCATACCTCGTAGGTTCATCGTTGTCCAACAACATGACCTCCAAGATAGGGTTGTTGTACCACTTAGGAGGAGTACACATCCTTGTCGACCTACGAGGTTCGATAGTAACTTTCAACAACCTCATCAAGTTCTATCTTCCTCCCACTCAATTCTTTCGAGAGAAACTTTTTCTCGGGAAAGGGCCTGTTTTAGCAACAAACACTTTATGCTTGGATCTGAGATAGAAGGTTCACCCAACTGTTCTTAGGGTAATCTATGAAGATGCATTTGTCCGCTTTGGTTTCGAGCTCATTAGGTGAAAACATTTTTTCACGCAAGCGTCGCAGCCCCAAACATTAAGAAATGACAACTTAGCTTTCTATCAAACCATAATTCACACGGTGTCATCTCAATGGATTTAGATGGTGCCCTATTTAAAGTGAATGTAGTTGTCTCTAATGCATAACCCCAAAACTATAGTAGCAAAACGATAAGAGACATCATAGCCCGCACCATATCCAATAGAGCACGACTATGACGTTCGGACACACCATCACACTATGGTATTCTAGTAGATATAAGTGGAAGAATGGGAAAACACAATACCAAACACCGTTCCAACGCTTGAAATGAGGATCAATCACTCAATGTAAAATTGTGGAAATAGTAGAATTGTACTGAGTTTGCCCTTCTCATACCTACAAATATAATGCTTTTGGAGTAGCTTTGTTAGGATGGTGGCACAAATTTCAAGCAATTCGAGAATATTAGTCAATAAAGTTGAGAGAGATCCGCAAGTAAACAAGTAAGACAATGTGAATTAATAGCAATGGGTGAACTCGGAAACACACACACAAAATAGAAAAGTGGGGTTGTGCAACCAAAAGTGAGCTCCAAATGTGGGATCCACGGAAAAAGCTCGTGTTGCACAATGCTAGAGAGACGGTAGCATGATTGCTCTAATGGGCGTGATACTAACTTGTGCACGGCTTATAAGAGACAAAAATGTGGCGTCTTCCTATTCCCGACTTACTATGTATGCGGCACGAGTCACTCACTCAAGTGATCCAAAGTGATGATGTATGATATGCAAATGTTGTGATGCTATTTTTCTTTTGACCTTGCTTAAAAGCTTCACGTTTCTTTCCTTTTGCAATGATATTTGGATTATCACTATGCGGGACATGCACACCAAGATAGCAATTATGTATGCGGGTACTTTGCAACACAAGAGTTGATACTAAGACGTATATGCATGCAATGGTAGTTATGCGGAGTATGTATCACTAATGTGCACAAGTAGCGTGGCCTGGCAATACTCAATGGCTAGTCCTGATAGGCAAGTAACACAAATAGGCTAGGGGCAACAATGCAATGGCAAGGATATAAGTCAAGAGTGTCGTCGTGGTTACCGTCCTTGCTTACAGTGTAGTTTCAATGAAGAGTTGGTTGGCGACGTTCTGGGGCGATGATGAGCGACGATGTCGATGAAGAACCACTCCTAATTAGCCGAAACACCTTAGGAAGTGGCAAGGCTTGTGACTCAACATCTCAACTGCAAATGGGTTGCGGAAGAAAATGGGCGAAAGAGCGAATCAACAAGCAGAAACTGGGAGTTGTCGGTTATACCGCGTGGGATCGGCGGTTGTATCGCTCCAGTATTTCCTGGGAATTAGCGGTTGTACCGCTAGTACGGGCGGTTGTACCTCTCCTGGCGAATTACCGGTTGTATCGGTCGCACGGGCGGTTGTACCGCTCCTGGCAAAACTGCAGATCCGAAAAATCATGGGAAAAGAAACTTTTGGGCGATTTTGCGGAGGAAATCAGTGGGGATGATTGTGCAAAGGTAGATCCACTTGTCCACTACTGAAACCATGGATCACAATCAACAAAATCTTCTCAAGTCCAATGAATCCAAGAAAATTTGGTATGGCTACTTTTGTGGGGATTTTAGAAATTAGGTCAAAATAAAGCAAAAATTGGCTAGAAAACGGTGGGGAGACTCCAAATTCATGATCAACATGGCTCATGATACCAATATGATACGGGGCAAGCCCATGTGGGTCGATCTTTCACGAATTGGAGGGGGGAAATCTCAAGAGCACGAATAACTCTAAGGGCAGACACGATTACACATCCACTAGATTCACGAAAGCACACGAGTAACGAGATCCCCGAGTCAAACAACGGTACAAGCAGCGGTATGTGATATCCCACTCCGGAAGATGGGGCCTTGATAACCCGGAGGATCTTCCCTCGTAAGGGGCCTTGACATCCACTAGGGATCTTCTCCTATAGAGGCATCTCCATGGGATAGGTAGTGGAAGGATCTAGGCTCAACTATCTAAGAGCAAACCATAGCTAACCCTAAAAACAAGGAGGGGATGGAGTATATATAGTGCTAGTCTCGAAAGGGTAAGTGAAAGGGATATACATGGGCCTCGGGCCCGTTCTTGCATGCAGGTAGGCCGGTTGTGCCTGAGGTTGGACCGGTTGTACCAGTCATGAGGCATTAATCGGTGCAATCGGGGAAGTACCGGTCTTGAACCGCACCAGAACAAAATCTTGGCCCGGGGGTAGCGGTTGTTGGCGGTGGTGACCCGGGGTAGCGGTGGTGTACCGGTTGTACCCCTAATTCCTTAGCAGCTCCTTGTCCTTCTCCTTGATCTTGGTGTTCCTCTTGCCCCCTTCCTCCTTCTTGATACCCTAGCACACAAGGTGTCTTCGCTTGACTTAGCATCCACGTTCCAAGAGCATCAAAGGGGGAGTCATGAAGGAGTGAGGTCACCTCGTTTGTAATGGCACGTGCACGGGCTCTCGTCAATGGGCCACTTGGAGCTTCAGGTGTTGATGATGGGTCCATGGTGGTGCTCATGGGATGCTCGACGTCACCTCTCCTTCGTCGATAGCCGTGGCAAGCGAAAAGGGCTGACGCCGGCCAAGAAGAAGAAGGCGCTAACGCTCGTGGAGTATGCCAAACAATCATTAGGTAGGAAGAACCACCGGCGTCAGCAAGAAGCCAGGAACGAGGCCGCGGCCGCGTCCACCCTCCCCGCTGCCTTAGAGCAAGAGGCCAACATCACGAAGAATACTCAGCTCGTCCGCGAAGCCACGAGGCAGACCCTGCTGATACTAGGGTTAAACCCTACGCAGCACAGGATCACCGCTTTGTTACCAAATTCCGGACTCGCTGCGCATGTCCTCCATGCCGGCGGCGCACGGCTTCTAGAGGCACCATTCGCAGACATCCCATTTGTCGTACTCTATGGTATCCAGTTC
The DNA here is from genome assembly GCA_022496015.1 of Hordeum marinum. Taxonomy (NCBI): domain Eukaryota; kingdom Viridiplantae; phylum Streptophyta; class Magnoliopsida; order Poales; family Poaceae; genus Hordeum; species Hordeum marinum. The sequence continues at coordinate 492,143,343 of CM039675.1, forward strand.
ATCGGAAGTGAGCGTGGTTGTGCGTGGCACTCCATCGCCCACGGGCATCAACCTCAACGCAGTACCTGTGGGCAGTGGATCATCCTCCGGGGGTGTGTGCAAGCGGCCTCACGAGCTACAAATCGACGCCATGGGTAACGCCCGCAACCCGTTCGACAAAATGTCGGCTACAGAAGAGGAGGCCAACTGCATCTTCATAGAGGGCCTCATCTTTGAAGGTGGTGGCGGTGGTGCTACGTTCGATCTCGACAACACGTAGAGCCAAGATGGCCGGACCCCCTTCATAGCCAGGCATGATGACATTGGGTACATGTTTGGTGATGACAATGGAGACATGGCGAACCCCCTCATGGAGGACCAAGTCTGCTTGGGCAGCTCTTTTACGCTAGATCACGAGTTCTCGGAAGACTATGGCCTAAACGAAGAGGATGATGAAGTAGACATCGAGGGAGAGCCATTGTTCAAGGAACCTCTCCCCGCCCCAAGACAATGCTGAAAGGACTTGGATGTCGCCTAGAAGGGGGGTGAATAGGCGCTTCAAAATAATTATGGTTTAGGCTTGAACAAATGCAGAATAAAACTATCGTTTAATTAGTCAAGAACAAAACCTAAAACAACTAGGCTCACCTATGTGCACCAACAACTTATGCTAAGCAAGATATACAACTAAGATATAGCAAGATATATAACAAGAAACAATATGGCTATCACAAAGTAAAGTGCATAAGTAAAGGGGCTCGAGTAAGAGATAACTGAGGCACACGGAGACAACGATGTATCCCGAAGTTCACACCCTTGCGGATGCTAATATTTGTTCGGAGCGGTGTGGAGGCACAATGCTCCCCAAAATGCCACTAAGGCCACTATAATCTCCTCACGCCCTCGCACTATGCAAGATGTCGTGATTCCACTAAGGGACTACAAACTAGGTTGGGGCAATATCCACAACTTAATTGGAGGCTCCCAATGACACCATGAAGCTTCACCACAATGGACTGTGGCTCCAAGGTGACCTCAAATGCTTGGGGAAATCTTCACAACCTAATTGGAGACCCCGACACTTGCCCGGAGCTTTGCACCACAATGATTGAGCTCCGAGACAACACAAGTCATATAGGGCGCCAAGGCACCCAAGAGGAACAAGCTCTAGGGTGCACAAACTGTTGGGAGACGTAGTAGTGAATCAAAATTTTCTACGCGTTCACCAAGATCTATCTATGCAGAAACCAACAACGAGAAGGAAGATATTGCATCTTCATACCTTTGAAGATTGCTAAGCGGAAGCGTTACAAGAACACGGTTGGTGGAGTCGTACTCGTAGCGATTCAGATCGCGGTGGACTCCGATCTTAGCGCCGAACAACGGCGCCTCCACGTTCAACACACGTGCAGCCCGGTGACGTCTCCTTCGCCTTGATCCAGCAAGGAGGGAGGAGAGGTTGAGGGAGAGCTCCGGCAGCACGACGGCATGGTGACGGTGGAGCTGTGTGGTCTCCGGCAGGGCTTCGCCAAGCACTATGGAGAACGAGGAGAAGGAGAAGTAGGGCTGCGCCGAGAGGGAGAGAGAGTCGTGTCTCAAACAGCCCCAAGGGCACCACTATATATAGGAGGAGGAGGAGGAGGGAGGGCTGCACCCTAGGGTGGTGCGGCAGCCACCAGATCTGATCTGGTGCGGCGGCCAGAGGGAGAGAGGGGTGGCTGGCGCCCTAGGTGGGCCTTAGGCCCATCTGAGCCTAGGGTTTGCCCCCTCTCTTCCCTTGTTGCGCCTTGGGCCCTTGTGGGGGGCGCACCAGCCCACCTAGGGGCTGGTTCCCTCCCACTTGTGTCCCATGAAGCACTCTGGGGCCGGTGGCCCCATTTGGTGGACCCTGAAACCCTTCCGATGGTCCCGGTACGTTACCGGTGACGCCCGAAACATTTCCGGTAACCAAAACCTCACTTCCTATATATCAATCTTTGTCTCCAGACCATTCCAGAACTTCTCGTGACGTCCGAGATCTCATCTGGGACTCCGAACAACCTTCGGTAACCACGTCCACTATTTCCCTATAACCCTAGCGTCATCGAACCTTAAGTGTGTAGACCCTACGGGTTTAGGAGACACGTAGACATGACCGAGACACCTCTCCGGTCAATAACCAACCGTGGGATCTAGATACCCATGTTGGCTCCCACATGCTCCACGATGATCTCATCGGATGAACCACGATGTAGAGGATTCAATCAATCTAGTATACAATTCCCTTTGTCTACTGGTATGATACTTGCCCGAGATTCGATTGTGGGTATCCCTATACCTTGTTCAATCTCGTTAGCGGCAAGTCTCTTTACTCGTTCCGCAACACATCATCCCGTGGCTAACTCCATAGTCACATTGAGATCATTATGATGATGTATTACCGAGTGGGCCCAGAGATACCTCCCCGTCATACAGAGTGACAAATCCCAGTCTCGATACGTGCCAACCCAACAGACACTTTCAGAGATACCCGTAGTGCACCTTTATAGCCACCCAGTTAAGTTGTGACGTTTGGCACACCCAAAGGATTCCTACGGTATCCAGGAGTTGCACAATCTCATGGTCTACGGAAATGATACTTGACATTGGAAAAGCTTTAGCAGACGAACTACATGATCTTGTGCTATGCTTAGGATTGGGTCTTGTCCATCACATCATTCTCCTAATGATGTGATCCCGTTATCAACGACATCCAATGTCCATGGTCATGAAACTGTGACCATCTATTGATCAACGAGCTAGCCAACTAGAGGCTCACTAGGGACACATTATGGTCTATGTATTCACACATGCATTACGGTTTCCGGTTAACACAATTATAGCATGAACAATAGACAATTATCATGAACAAGGAAATACAATAATGACCATTTTATTATTGCCTCTAGGGCATATTTCCAACAGTCTCCCACTTGCACTAGAGTCAGTAATCTAGTTACATTGTGATGAATCGAACACCCATAGCATTCTGGTGTTGATCATGTTTTGCTCGTGAGAGAGGTTTAGTCAACGGATCTGCGACATTCAGATCCGTATGCACTTTACAAATATCTATATCTCCCTCATGAATGTAATCACGGATGGAGTTGAAGCGGCGCTTGATGTGTCTTGTCTTCTTGTGAAACCTGGGCTCTTTCGCAAGGGAAATAGCTCCAATGTTGTCACAGAATAGAGTCATCAGGCCCGACGCACTTGGAATTACTCCTAGGTCGGTGATGAACTCCTTCATCCAGACTCCTTCCTTTGTTGCTTCCGAAGCAGCTATGTACTCTGCTTCACATGTAGATGCCGCCACGACGCTTTGCTTGCTGCTGCACCAGCTGACTGCCCCTCCGTTCAAAATATACACGTATCCGGTTTGCGACTTGGAGTCGTCCGGATCTGTGTCGAAGCTAGCATCGACGTAACCCTTTATGATGAGCTCTTCGGCACCTCCATATACGAGAAACATGTCCTTTGTCCTTTTCAGGTACTTCGGGATATTCTTGACCGTTGTCCAGTGTTCCGCTCCGGGATCACTTTGGTACCTCCCTACCAAACTTATGGCAAGGTTCACATCAGGTCTGGTACACAACATGGCATACATAATAGAGCCTATGGCTGAAGCATAGGGGATGACACTCATCTCTTCTCTATCCTTTGTTGTGGTCAGGCATTGAGTCGTACTCAATCTCACACCCTGTAACACAGGCAAGAACCCCTTCTTGGACTAATCCATATTGAGCTTCTTCAATATCTTGTCAAGGTATGTGCTTTGTGAAAGACCTATGAGGCATCTCGATCTATCTCTATAGATCTTGATGCCTAATATGTAAGCAGCTTCTCCAAGGTCCTTCATTGAAAAACATTTATTCAAGTAGGCCTTTACACTTTCCAAAAGTTCTATATCATTTCCCATTATCAGTATGTCATCCACATATAATATGAGAAATGCTACAGAGCTCCCACTCACTTTCTTGTAAATACATGGTTCTCCATAAACCTGTACAAACCCAAACACTTTAATCACCTAATTAAAGCGAATGTTCTAACTCCGAGATGCTTGCACCAGCCCATAGATGGAGCGCTGGAGCTTGCATACTTTGTTAGCATCTTTAGGATCGACAAAACCTTCCAGCTGCATCATATACAGTTCTTCCTTATGGAAGCCATTAAAGAATGCCGTTTTGACATCCATTTGCCAGATCTCATAATCATAAAATGCGGCAATTGCTAACATGATTCGGACAGACTTTAGCATCGCTACGGGTGAGAAAGTCTCATCGTAGTCAACTCCTTGAACTTATCGATAACCCTTAGCGACCAGCCGAGCCTTATAGACGGCCACATTACCATCCGCGCCAGTCTTCTTCTTAAAGATCCATTTATTTTCAATGGCTCGCTTATCATCAGGCAAGTCCACCAAAGTCCACACTTTGTTCTCATACATGGATACTATCTCGGATTTCATGGCTTCAAGCCATTTGTTGGAATCCGGGTCCGCCATCTCTTTTTCATAGTTCGAAGGTTCATCGTTGTCCAACAACATGATCTCCAGGAAAGGGTTGTCGTACCACTCTGGTGCGGAACGTGTCCTAGTGGACCTTCGACGTTCAATAGTAACTTGATCTAAAGTTTCATGATCATCATCATTAACTTCCTCTACAGCCGATGTAGGCTCCACAGAAACAACTTCCTGTGTTGCGCTACTCTCCGGTTCGAGTGGAGGTACAATTACCTCATCAAGTTCTATTTTGCTCCCACTTACTTCTTCCGAGAGAAACTCTTTCTCGATAAAGGATCCATTCTTGGCAACAAAGACTTTGCCTTCGGATCTGAGGTAGAAGGTATACCCAATAGTCTCTTTGGGATATCCTATGAAGACGCACTTTTCCGCTTTGGGTTCGAGCTTCTCAGGTTGAAGTTTATTCACATAAGCATCGCATCCCCAAACTTTTAGAAACGACAGCTTAGGTTTCTTTCAAAACCATAATTCATACGGTGTCGTCTCAACGGACTTTAACGGTGCCCTATTTAAAGTGAATGCGACAGTCTCTAATGCATATCCCCAAAATGATAGCGGTAAGTCGGTAAGAGACAACATAGATCGCACCATATCCAATAGAGTGCGATTACGACATTCAGACACACCATTTTGCTGAGGTGTGCCAGGCAGCGTGAGTTGTGAAACGGTTTCACATTTCCTTAGGTGTGTGCCAAACTCGTGACTTAAATATTCTCCGCCACGATCAGATCGTAGGCACTTTATTTTCCTGTCACGTTGATTCTCTACCTCACTCTAAAATTCCTTGAACCTTTCAAAGGTTTCAGACTTGTGTTTCATTAAGTAGACATACCCATATCTTCTCAAGACATCAGTGAGGGTGAGAACATAACGGTAGCCACCGCGAGCCTCGATGCTCATTGGACCGCATACATCGGTATGTATTATTTCCAACAAGTTAGTTGCTCGCTCCATTGTTCCAGAGAACGGAGTCCTGGTCATCTTGCCCATGAGGCATGGTTCGCACGTGTCAAATGATTCAAAATCAAGAGACTCCAAAAGTCCATCAGCATGGAGCTTCTTTATGCGTTTGACACCAATATGACCAAGGCGGCAGTGCCACATGTAAGTGGGACTATCGTTATCAACCTTACACTTTTTGGTACTCACACTATATACATGTGTAACATCATGTTCGAGATTCATCAAAAATAAACCATTGACCAGCGGGGCATGACCATAAAACATTTCTCTCATATAAATAGAACAACCATTATTCTCAGATTTAAATGAGTAGCCATCTCGCATCAAGCGAGATCCAGATACAATGTTCATGCTCAAAGCTGGTACTAAATAACAATTATTAAGGTTTAAAACTAATCCCGAAGGTAGATGTAGAGGTAGCATGCCGACGGCGATCACATCGACCTTGGAACCATTCCCGACGCGCATCGTCACCTCCTCCTTTGCCAGCCTCCGCTTATTCCGCAACTCCTGCTTGGAGTTACAAATGTGAGCAACTGCACGAGTATCAAATACCGAGGAGCTACTACGAGCGCTGGTTAGGTACACATCAATAACAAGTATATCACATATACCTTTAACGTTGTCGGCCTTCTTATCCGCTAAGTACTTGGGGCAGTTCCGCTTCCAGTGACCGGTACCCTTGCAATAAAAGCACCCAGTCTCAGGCTTGGGTCCATTCTTGTTCTTCTTCCCGGCAACTTGCTTACCGGGCGCGGCAACAGCTTTCCCGTCCTTCTTGAAGTTCTTCTTACCCTTGCCTTTCTTGAAACTAGTGGTCTTATTCACCCTCAACACTTGATGCTCCTTTTTGATCTCGACCTTCGCTGATTTCAGCATTGAGTACAACTCAGGAATGGACCTCTCCATACCCTGCATGTTGTAGTTCATCACAAAGCTCTTGTAGCTAGGTGGGAGCGATTGGAGGATTCTGTCAATAACCGAGTCATCCGGGAGATTAACTCCCAGTTGAGTCAAGCGGTTGTGCAACCCAGACATTTTGAGTATGTGCTCACTGACAAAACTATTCTCCTCCATCTTACAACTAAAGAACTTGTCGGAGACGTCATATCTCTTGACCCGGGCATGATCTTGGAAAACCAGTTTCAGCTCTTGGAACATCTCATATGCTCTAACACTTTTGGAGCCCCGGTTCTAAACTGTAAAGCATGCCACGCTGAACAAGGGAGTAATCATCGCAGCGTGACTGCAAAGCATTCATAACATCTTGGTCTGCTGGGAAAATGGGTGGGTCACCTAGTGGTGCATCAAGGACATACAATCTCTTGGAAGCTATGAGGATGATCCTCAAGCTACGGACCCAGTTCGCATAGTTGCTTCCATGATCTTTCAGCTTGGTTTTCTCTAGGAACGCGTTGAAGTTGAGGGTGACATTAGCATTGGCCATTCGATCTACAATATAGATTGTAAAGACAAGTTTAGACTAGGTTCATGATAATTAAGTTCACATAATCAAATTATTTAATGAACTCCCACTTAGATAGACATCTCTCTAGTCATCCAAGTGATACATGATCCATGTCAACTAGCCCGTGTCCGATCATCACGCGAGACGGACTAGTCATCCATGGTGAACATATCCATGTTGATCACATCTACTATACGACTCATGTTCGACCTTTCGGTCTTCCGTGTTCCGAGGCCATGTCTGTACATGCTAGGCTCGTCAAGTCAACCTAAGTGTTTCTTGTGTGTAAATCTGGCTTACACCCGTTGTATGCGAACGTTAGAACCTATCACACCCGATCATCACGTGGTGCTCTGGAACAACAATCCTTACCAACGGTGCATAGTTAGGGTGAACACATTTCTTGAAATTTTATTGAGAGATCATCTTATTTACTACCGTCGTTTTAAGAAAATAATATGTAAACATGATAAACATCACATGCAATCAATATAGTGACATGATATGGCCAATATCATCTTGCTCCTTTGATCTCCATCTTCGGGGCACCATGATCATCACTGTCACCGGCAAGACACCATGATCTCCATCATTATGATCTCCATCATCGTGTCTTCATGAAGTTGTCTCGCCAACTATTACTTCTACTACTATGGCTAACATTTAGCAATAAAGTAAAGTAATTACATGGCGTTTATGATTGACATGCAGGTCATACAATAAAATAAGACAACTCCTATGGCTCCTGCCGGTTGTCATACTCATCGACATGCAAGTCGTGAATCCTATTACAAGAACATGATCAATCTCATACATCACAATGCATCACATCACATCCTTTGGCCATATCACATCACAAGGCATACGCTGCAAAAACAAGTTAGACGTCCTCTAATTTGTAGTTGCAAGTTTTGACGTGGCTGCTATAGGTTTCTAGCAAGAACGTTTCTTACCTACGCCAAAACCACAACGTGATATGCCAATTGCTATTTACCCTTCGTAAGGACCCTTTTCATTGAATCCAATCCGACTAAGGTGGGAGAGACAGACACCCGCTAGCCACCTTATGCAACAAGTGCATGTGAGGTGGTGGAACCGGTCTCACGTAGGCATACGTGTAAAGTTGGTCCGGGCCGCTTCATCCCAAAATACCGCCGAATCCAGATAAGACTAGTAGTGGTAAGCAAATTAACAAGGTTGACGCCCACAACAACTTTGTGTTCTACTCGTGCATAGATTCTACGCATAGACCTGGCTCATGATGCCACTATTGGGAGACATAGTAGTAAATCAAAATTTTCTACGCGTTCACCAAGATCTATCTATGGAGAAACCAGCAACGACAAGGAAGAGATTGCATCTTCATACCTTTCAAGATTGCTAAGCGGAAGCGTTACAAGAACGCGGTTGGTGGATTCGTACTCGTAGCGATTCAGCTCGTGGTGGACTCCGATCTTAGCGTTGAACAACGGCGCCTCCGCATTCAACACACGTGCAGCCCGATGACGTCTCCTACGCCTTGATCCATCAAGGAGGGAGGAGAGGTTGAGGGAGAGTTTCGGCAGCACAAAGGTGTGGTGACGGTGGAGCTGTGTGGTCTCCGGCAGGGCCTCGCCAAGCACTACGGAGAATGAGGAGAAGGAGAAGTAGGGCTACGCCGAGAGGGATAGAGAGTCGTGTCTCAAACAGCCCCAAGGGCACCACTATATATAGGAGGAGGAGGGAGGGAGGGCTGCGCCCTAGGGTTTCCACCCTAGGGTGGTGTGGCAGCCACCAGATCTGATCTGGTGCGGCGACCAGAGGGAGAGAGGGGTGGCCGGTGCCCTAGGTGGTCCTTAGGCCCATCTGATCTTAGGGTTTGCCCCCTCTCTTCCCTTGTTGCGCCTTGGGCCCTTGTGGGGGGGGGCACCAGCAAGGGCCCTTGTTGCAATTGATCCTATAACCCGGTCTCTCAACTACCACCACGAGACTGGTAAAATAGAAAACCCTATCATGGTCAAACCTTAGCCTTGCGCATAGTCCACTTGAGCTAGATGATGACGATCTTGATTTCCTCAAGACGGACCACCTTTCTTGATTGCGTTGGCTTGATGAAGACTAGATGATTACTCCCCCATACTCCACTATGGGTGAGCCACTCTTCGGCGCATCTTCACAAGTCCATTGTCACCACAATGAATGGCGAGCCTCAAGCATGATCTCTCTGTCATGCTTCACTTGAGCTTGCACATCACAACCTTGATGACGATCTCCACTTGATGTCATATTCCATGGGATGTATGGGATCTACCTCTTGATGCAAGCCCATGGAAATATACCTAACCTCACAAAGAACTCTCACATAGACCATGGGTTAGTATACAAAGTGTAATTGACAATGCTTACCACACCAGGGGATCACTTGATCCCTCTCAGTACATCTTGTACGCTTTGTGTGTTGATCAACTTGATTCACTTTTTGACTTAGTCTTGATCAACCTTGTATCTTAGGTTCTCTCTTCATAAAGATGATGTCTTGAAGGTAAACATGAATGCTTACAAAATCTTCTTCTTCAAGACATGCTTGCAATAAGCTCAACTCCTACATGACCAATCTTTGGATAAACCTTGAATACCACCTTGGTCACCATATAAACTCCTTGAAACCAACAGATGGACTCCAAGAGTACCTACGGACGAATCCTTCGAATATACCTCAAGGCAACCATTAGTCCATAGGGATTTTCATCAATTACCCAAAACCACACATGGAGAAATGTGCTCTTACAATCTCCCCCATTTTGGTAATTGATGACAACCACTTACAAGAGAGTTTATATAAGGAAATAAACACAACCAAGCACACACAAATGCAATGCATGGATGTGAGATGCAAATGCTTAAGAAACAAAAGCAAAACTCTCAAAGCATTCCAAACTAAACTCTCTAAACTTCTCCTCCATGGCATCGATTGCCAAAATGGACGAAAAGTTTAGAAAGCCAATATAATAGGTGTTCCTCCAAAAAGTTTGTATATCTCAAAATACGTGTGCAAAGAACACATATCCACTGATAAGTAGTTGGAGGAAGACAAACTATATTGAGAACTCAAAGATTGCAAAAAGGATCGTATGGCACAAGACATACACTGGAGTGAAGCAAGCAATCAAAAGATACTAATTGGAACAATCAATCACATGGACCAACGAGCCACATGAATAAAAGATATTATGATATGGGCAAAAGAGTGTTTATAAAGAAACTAGAGGAGCTCCCCATGATTTGTGCACAAATAATAATTTTTGTATTTGAATACAAGTGCACAAAATAGGATCATGACTCCCCCAAAATCAATATAAACACACCACAAGTGCAAGCAAGTAGATAATACAATGATCATAGTACTTGCACTAAACATATGGTTGATCAACATGTAAAAGAGGCAATCTTAAGAATAGGATCAACCAAAATGATGTGTATGAGTCATGGAAAAGCACTTGATAAGACTAGTATAAGGATGAGCATAAAAGCATCAACATAGTCTTGATGAAATGAGACACAAAGTGCAAACCATATTCTTCCCACACACAAACCACTAGCAAAAGGGTTCACAAGCTTACTAATAGGAAAATTAAAAGCCAAAGCTTGTGACAAACCCTAGTGAAGATAGGAAAATGATAGTCTTGTCAAGAGGAGGGATACCAATCTAAATGGCAAAACCCTCGTGAAGACAAGCATGAGGAAATAATCTTCACCACCAAAGAGTGCATCAAGATGCTAGGATATAAGATCCGCACTCAAGACAAATTATTTCACGAAACCACCATGGAAATAAAATGAGAATGCAATGGTGGACATGAAAGAAAAGACGACATCAACTAGAGCTGTAACTTCTCTCATATATATAAGATTCTAGGTAGAGGACAATTATGATGATATATCCACAAAGAATGATGTACATACGAAATAGTTACAAGAAGGAACGAACAAGATATCCAAAAGGAAGTCATAAATATACCAATAAGATATTTGCTTGAAAGCATAGCACGTAGCCTAATATTTTCTTATTGTACATAAATGAACTCCCACTACACGAACATCAAAAACATCACAACTAGCAATATGACATCATCGTTGAGACGCTTTTAGAAAGGAAACAAGTACCACAAGGACTCAAGAAGTTCATGCCATGATGCAACCTATAAAAGGTTGAATGTGAGAAATGTATGCATGAATTAGATACTTGTGACCGAGATAGCATCGGATTGATGTAGTAGACAATGGTTCATCGATCATCCTAGTATGGCTCCAATACGCACACGGTGTCAACACCTTCCTTGTAAGTGAGCCGAGTGTCCAATGTATCTCCAATTGTTCCTAGAACAACACAACAAACAAAGTGCTACCCAAACTTATTGGGACCAAAGAGTTAGAGTACCAACAACACATAGGACAAACTCCACATAAATATGTGCATATAGATATGAAACTGTATTTCATGCACACTTTAGCCAATTTATGTCATAGTGGAGTTTCCCCTATATATTGGGTCAAGGAAAGAGAACATGCCAACAAAAGTGTTGGAAATATGCCCTAGAGGCAATAATAAATTGGTTATTATCATATTTCCTTGTTCATGATAATCGTTTATTATCCATGCTATAATTGTGTTGATCTGAAACTCAGATACATGTGTGGATACATAGACAACACCATGTCCCTAGTATGCCTCTAATAGACTAGCTCGTTGATCAAAGATGGCTATGGTTTCCTAGCCATGGACATGAGATGTCATTTGATAACGGGATCGCATCATTACGAGAATGATGTGATGGACAAGACCCAAACTACAAACGTAGCATATGATCGTGTCAGTTTATTGCTACTGTTTTCTGCATGTCAAGTATATGTTCCTATGACCATGAGATCATGCAACTCACTGACACCGGAGGAGTACCTTGTGTGTATCAAACATCGCAACGTAACTGGGTGACTATAAAGGTGCTCTACAGGTATCTTCGAGGGTGTTTGTTGGGTTGGCATGGATCAAGACTGGATTTGTTACTCCGTGTGATGGAGAGGTATCTCAGGGCCCACTCGGTAATACAACATCACAATAAGCCTTGCAAGCAATGTGACTAAGTGTTAGTCACGGGATCTTGTGTTATGTAACGAGTAAAGACAATTGCCGGTAACGAGGTTGAACTAGGTATGGAGATACCGACGATCGAATCTCGGGCAAGTAACATACCGACGAACAAAGGGAACATCATACGGGATTAACTGAATCCTTGACATAGAGGTTCGACCGATAAACATCTTCGTAGAATATGTAGGAACCAATATGGGCATCCAGGTCCCGCTATTGTTTATTGGCCGTAGAGGTATCTCGGTCATGTCTACATTGTTCTCGAACCCGCAGGGTCTGCACACTTAAGGTTCGTTGACGTTTCGGTAGTATAGAGTTATGTATGTGTTGGCGAATGTTGCATGGAAACAAAAAATTTCCTACGCACACGCAGATCTATCCATGGTGATGAGCATCTACGAGAGGGAGAGTGGATCTACGTACCCTTGTATATCGCTAAGCGGGAAGCGTTAAGAAACGCGGTTGGTGTAGTCGAACGTCTTCGCGATCCAAATCGCCGTGTGTCCCGCGATCCAATCATGATCCGTCCCGCGATCCAATCACAATCCGTCCTGCGAACTTGATCACGATCCGTCCCACGAACTTGATCACGATCCTTCCGATCTAGCGCCGAACGGACGGCACCTCCGCGTTCAGCACACGTACAGCTTGATGACGATCTCCGCCGTCTTGATCCAGCAAGAAGGAGTGGAGAGGAATAAGAGTTCTCTGGCAGCGTGATGGTGCTCCGGCGATGGTGGTGGAGCTATTCCGGCAGGGCTTCGCCTAAGCGCTGCAGAAAACCGATCTAGAGGAGAAACAATGCACTGGAGGAACGGGCAGCACGTGGGTGAAAGTTCTGTTCAAAAACCCTAAAACCTCCAGTATATATAAGAGGAAGAGAGGAGGAGGCTTGGACCAAGGGCCAAGCCTCTAGGAGGAGGCCGAACCAGGTGGGAGAGGTGGAATCCACCTCCCAATCCTAGTAGGACTAGGATTCACCCTATTTTTGCCCTTTTCCACTTTTTCTCTTTGGTTTTTTTCTCCCTAGTCGCATGGGATTTGTGTGGGACTTCCACCAGCCCACTAAGGGCTGGTATTCACTCTAACACAACCCATATTGCCACTTGGGTCGAAATACCCCTCCCGATGGTCTCCCGGTACACTACCGGCACTCCCGGTACACTACCGATGAGCCCGAAACTTTTCCGGCGACCAAAATAGGACTTCCTATATATCAATCTTTACCTACGGACCATTGCGGAGCTCCTCATGACGTCCGGGATCTCATCCGAGACTCCAAACAACCTTCGGTCACCATCATACATAACTCTATACTATCGAAACGTCACCAAACCTTAAGTGTGCAGACCCTGCGGGTTCGAGAACTATGACCGAGACACCTCTACGATCAATAACCAATAGCAGGACCTGGATGCCCATATTGGTTCCAACATATTCTACAAAGATCTTTATCGGTCGAACCTCTATGTCAAGGATTCGGTTAATCCCGTATGATGTTCCCTTTGTTCTTCGGTATGTTACTTGCCCGAGATTCGATCGTCGGTATCTCCATACCTAGTTCAACCTCGTTACTTGCAAGTCTCTTTACTCGTTCCATAATACAAGATCCCGTGACTAACACTTAGACACATTGCTTGCAAGGCTCATTGTGATGTTGTATTACCGAGTGGGCCCTGAGATACCTCTCCGTCACACGGAGTAACAAATCCCAGTCTTGATCCATGCCAACTCAACAGACACCCTCGGAGATACCTGTAGAGCACCTTTATAGTCACCCAGTTACGTTGCGACATTTGATACACACAAGGCACTTCTCTGGTATCCATGAGTTGCATGATCTCATGGTCATAGGAACATATACTTGACATGCAGAAAACAGTAGCAATAAACTGACACGATCATATGCTACGTTTGTAGTTTGGGTCTTGTCCATCACATCATTCTCCTAATGATGTGATCCCATTATCAAATGACATCACATGTCAATGGCTAGGAAACCTTGACCATCTTTGATCAACGAGCTAGTTCACTAGAGGCATACTAGGGACAAAGTGTTGTCTATTTACCCACACATGTAATGTGTTTCCAATTAATACAATTATAGCATGGATAATAAACAATTATCATGAACAAGGAAATATAATAATAAACACTTTATTTATTGCCTCTAGGGCATATTTCCAACAGTCTCCCACTTGCACTAGAGTCAATAATGTAGCTCACATCACTATGTGATTTACATGGTAATGAATCGAACACCCATGCAGTTCTGGTGTTGATCATGTTTAGCCCTTGTAAGAGGCTCAGTCAACGGGCCTGCAACATTCAAATCCATGTGCACTTTGCAAATATTTATGTCCTTCTCCTCGATGTAATCATGGATGGAGTTGAAGCGTCGCTTTATGTGTCTGGTCCTCTTGTGAAACATTGGTTCCTTGGCCAGAGCAATGGCACCAGTGTTGTCACAGAACAGGTTCATTAGATTCAGTGCACTAGGCACTACTCCAAGATCTGTCATGAACTGCTTCATCCAGACACATTCCTTCGCCGCCTCCGAGGCTGCAATGTACTCCGCGTCACATGTAGAATCGGCTACCACGCTTTGCTTGGAACTGCACCAACTTACCGCTCCCCCGTTGAGAATAAATACATGTCCGGTTTGTGACTTAGAGTCACCCAGATCAGTGTCAAAGCTTGCATCGACGTAACCCTTTACGACGAGCTCTTCATCACCTCCATAAATGAGAAACATTTCCTTAGTCCTTTTCAAGTACTTAAGGATATTCTTGACCGCTGCCCAGTGTTCCATTCCAGGTTCACTTTGAAACCTTCTGGCCATACTTATGGCAAGGCTGACATCGGGTCTTGTGCACAGCATTGCATACATGATAGAGCCTATGGCTGAAGCATAGGGGATGACACTCATCTTTTCTCCATCCTCTACAGTCACTGGGCATTGAGTCTTACTCAACTTCACACCTTGTAACACAGGCAATAACCCCTTCTTGGACTGATCCATTTTGAACTTCTTCAAAACTTTATCAAGGTATGTGCTCTGTGAAAGTGCTGTCAAGCGTTTTGATCTATCTCCATAGATCTTAATGCCTAATATGAAAGCAGCTTCTCCTAGGTCCTTCATTGAAAAACTCTTGTTCAAATATTCCTTCACGCTTTCCAGCATTTCTATATTGTTTCCAATCAGCAATATGTCATCCACATATAATATTAGAAACGCTATAGAGCTCCCACTCACTTTCTTGTAAATACAAGCTTCTCCATAAACTTGTATAAACTCAAACGCTTTGATCACCTCATCAAAATGCTTATTCCAACTCCGAGATGCTTACACCAGCCCATAAATGGATCGCTGGAGTTTGCAAACTTTGTCAGCATTCTCTGGATCGAAAAAACCTTCTGGTTGCATCATATACAACTCTTCCTCAAGGAAACCGTTGAGGAACGCTATTTTGACAATCATCTGCCAAATTTCATAGTCAAAATAAGCAACTATTGCCAACATGATTCTGACAGACTTATGCATCGCTACGGGTGAGAAGGTCTCATCGTAGTCAACTCCTTGAACTTGTGAAAAACCCTTTGCCACAAGTCGAGCTTTATAGATGGTGACATTACCGTCCGCGTCTGTCTTCTTCTCAAAGATCCATTTGTTCTGAATGGCCTTTCGCCCTTGAGGTAATACTTCCAAAGTCCATACTTTGTTTTCATACATGGAGCCCATCTCGGATTTCATGGTCTCTAACCATTTCTCGGAATCCGGGCCCATCACTGCTCCTCCATAGTTCGTAGGTTCATTGTTGTCCAACAACATGACCTCCAAGACAGGGTTGTTGTACCACTCAGGAGTGGTACGCGGCCTTGTCGACCTACGAGGTTCAATAGTAGCTTGATCCGAAGCTTCATGATCATCATCATTAACTTCCTCTTCTACCATCGTAGGTTCCACAAAAACAACTTTCTGCGCTGTGCTACTTTCTGGTTGAAGTAAAGGTTCAATAACCTCATCGAGCTCTATTTTCCTCCCACTCAATTCTTTCGATAGAAACTCTTTCTCAAGAAATGTTCCGTTCTTAGCGACAAACACTTTGCCTTCGGATCTGAGATAGAAGGTATACCCGACTGTCTCTTTCGGGTATCCTATGAAGACGCATTTCTCCACTTTGGGTTCCAGTTTTTCAGGCTGAAGCTTTTTGACATAAGCATCACATCCCCAAACTTTAAGAAACGACAACTTTGGCCTCTTGCCAAACCACAGTTCATATGGCGTCGTCTCAACGGATTTCGATGGTGCCCTATTTAAAGTGAATGCAGTTGTCTCTAATGCATAACCCCAAAACGATAATGGCAAATCAGCAAGAGACACCATAGAACCCACCATATCAAATAAGGTTCGATTACGACGTTCGGACACACCATTACGTTGTGGTGTTCCAGGCGGTGTCAACTGTGAAACAATTCCACACTATCTTAAGTGACTGCCAAACTCATAACTCAGATATTCACCTCCTCGATCAGATCGCAGGAACTTAATCTTCTTGTTACGATGATTCTCAACTTCACTCTGAAATTGTTTGAACTTTTCAAACGTTTCAGACTTGTGTTTCATTAAGTAAATATACCCATATCTACTTAAGTCATCAGTGAAGGTGAGAAAATAACGATATCCACCACGCGCTGTAACATTCATTGGACCGCACACATTAGTATGTGTGATTTCCAATAAGTCACTTGCCCGTTCCATTGTTCCAGAGAATGGCGTTTTAGTCATCTTGCCCATGAGGCATGGTTCACATGTGTCAAGTGATTCAAAATCAAGTGACTCCAAAAGTCCACCAGCATGGAGCTTCCTCATGCGTTTTACACCAATATGACCTAAACAGTAGTGCCACAAGAAAGTGGTACTATCATTATCAACTCTACATCTTTTGGCATCAATGTTATGAACATGTGTGTCATAACTATCAAGATTCAATATGAATAAACCCCTAGCATTGGGTGCATGACCATAAAAGATATTACTCATATAAATAGAACAACCTTTATTCTCTGATTTAAATGAGTAACCGTCTCGCAATAAACAAGATCCAGATATAATGTTCATGCTTAAAGCAAGCACTAAATAACAATTGTTCAGGTTCATCACTAATCCCGATGGTAATCAAAGAGAGAGCGTGCCGACGGCGATCACATCAACCTTGGAACCATTTCCCATGCGCATCGTCACTTCGTCCTTCGCCAACCTTCGTTTATTCCGTAGTTACTGCTTTGAGTTGCAAATGTGAGCAACCGAACCGGTATCAAATACCCAGGCACTACTATGAGAGCTAGTAAGGTACACATCAATAACATGTATATCATATATACCTTGTTTGTCGTTGGCCGCCTTCTTGTCAGCCAGGTACTTGGGGCAGTTCCGTTTCCAGTGACTAGTTCCCTTGCAATGAAAGCACTCAGTTTCTGGCTTAGGTCCATGCTTAGGCTTCTTTACAGGAGTAGCAACTGCTTTTCCATCCTTCTTGGTTTTACCCTTCTTGCCTTTGCCCTTGCCATTTTTCTTGAAACTAGTGGTTTTATTGACCATCAACACTAGATGTTCTTTCTGGATTTCAGACTCAGCGACTTTTAGCATTGCAAACAGCTCGGCGACTGACTTGTTCATCCCGTGCATGTTATAGTTCATCACAAAGCTCTTGTAACTAGGTGGCAGTGATTGAAGAACTCTGTCAGTGATCGCCTCTGGCGGAAGGGCAATTCCCAACTCCGCTAGACGAGTTCTAAGCCATACAATATTGCACACAGAACTATTGAGTAATCTCCAGTACGTGCCTCCCAAGCGTTCTTAACGTCTTCGGAGGTCATGTCTTTTGGTTGGTCACCAAGCGGTGCATCAAGGACATATGATTTCTGGGAAGCCGTGAAGATAATCCTCAGATTACAGGCCCAGTCAACAAAGTTACTTCCATCATCTTTCAACTTAGCTTTCTCTAGGAACGCATTAAAATTCAGGGGTGCTACTGCGCGAGCCATTGATCTACAACACAAATATGCAAAGTTTAATTAGACTATTGTTCAAGATAATGAGTTTAGTTAATCAAATTACTAAAGCTCCCACTCAAATTGACATCACTCAGGTCATCTGAGTGTCACATGATCCAAATCCACCAACTCAAGTCTGATCATCACGTGAGTTGAGATGGCTTCAATGGTGAACATCATTATGTTGATCATATCTACTATATGACTCATGTTCGACCTTTCGGTCTCTTGTGTTCCGAAGCCATGTCTGTACATGCTAGGCTCGTCAAGTTTAACCCGACTATTCTGCACTTGCAACACTGGCTTGCACCCGTTATATGTGAACATAGAGTCTATCACACCCCATCATCACGTGGTGTCTCAACATGACGAACTTTCGCAACGGTGCACACTCGGGGAGAACACAATTCATCTGGAAATTTAAGTGAGGGATCACCTTATAATGCTACCGTCGTCCTAAGCAAAACAAGGTGCACAAAAGGATTAACATCACATGCAATTCATAAGTGACATGATATGACCATGAACTTGTGCTTTTGATCTCCATCTAGAAAGCACCGGCATGATCTCCATCGTCATCGGGATGACACCATGATCTTCATCATCTTGATCTCCATCAACGTGTCGCCATCGGGGTTGTCGCGCCCAACATGCTTCTACTAATATTGCTACCGTTTAGCGATAAAGTAAAGCATTACATAGCGCTTAATGATTGACACGCAGGTCATACAATAATTAAAGACAACCCTATGGCTCCTGTCGGTTACCGTACTCATCGACATGCAAGTTGTGATAATCTATACATCACATGATCATCTCATACATCACATATATCACATCATGTAATTGGTCATATCACATCACAACATACCCTGCAAAAACAAGTTAGACGTCCTCTAATTGTTGTTGCATGTTTTACGTGGCTGCTACCGGTATCTAGCAAGAACAATTCTCATCTATGCAAAAACCACAACGGTGATACACTAGTTGCTTTTCAACCTTCTCAAGGACCGCCTTTGTCGAATCCGATCCAACTAAAGTGAGAGAAACTGGCACCCGCAAGCCATCTATGCAACAAGTTGTGGTCGAGGGAACCGGTCTCTCGTAAGCGTACGAGTAATGTTGGTCCGGGCCGCTTCATCTCACAATACCGCTGAACCAAAATCCGACCAAGGGAGGAAGCAATCTAAGCATCAACGCCCACAAACCTTTTGTGTTCTACGTGAGATCTCATATACACATAGACCTAGCTCATGATGCCACTGTTGGGGAACGTTGCATGGGAAACAAAAAAATTCCTACGCACACGCAGATCTATCCATGGTGATGAGCATCTACGAGAGGGAGAGTGGATCTACGTACCCTTGTAGATCGCTAAGCGGGAAGCGTTAAGAAACATGGTTGGTGTAGTCGAACGTCTTCGTGATCCAAATCTCCGTGCATCCCGCAATCCATTCACGATCCATCCCGCGAACTTGATCATGATCCGTCTAGCGAACTTGATCACGATCCTTCCGATCTAGCGCCGAACGGACGGCACCTTCGCGTTTAGCACACGTACAACTTGATGACGATCTCCGTCGTCTTGATCCAGCAAGAAGGAGCGGAGAGGAAGAAGAGTTCTCTGGCAGCATGACGGTGCTCCGGCGATGGTGGTGGAGCTATTCCGGCAGGGTTTCGCCTAAGCGCTGCAGAAAATTATGCACTGGAGGAACGGGCAGCACGTGGCTGAAAATTCTGTGCAAACACCCTAAAACCTCCAGTATATATAAGAGGAAGAGAGGAGGAGGCTTGGCCCCAAGCCTCTAGGAGTCGGCCGAACCAGGTGGGAGAGGTGGAATCCACCTCCAATCCTAGTAGGACTAGGATTCACCCTATTTTTGCCTTTTTCCACTTTTTCTCTTTGGGTTTTTTCTCCCTAGCCGAATGGGCTTTGTGTGGGACTTCCACCAGCCCACTAAGGGCTGGTATTCACTCCTGAGTGGTATGACAACCCTCTCTTGGAGGTCATGTTGTTGGACAACAATGAACCTACAAGCTATGGAGAAGCGATGATGGGCCCGGATTCCGACAAATGGTTATAGGCCATGAAATCCGAGAAAGGATCCATGTATGAAAACCAAGTATAGACTTTGGTAGACTTTCTCGTTGGACGGCAGGTCATCGAGTACAGATGGACCTTTGAGATGAAGACAGCTGCTGATGGTAAATGTCACCATTTATAGAGCTCGACTTGTCGCAAAGAAATTTCCGACAAGTTCAAGGAGTTGATTGCGATGGGACTTTCTCACTCGTAGCGATGCTAAAGTCTGTTGGAATTATGTTAGCAATTGCTGCATTTTTAAATTATGAAATCTGGCAGATGGATGTCAAAACATCGTTTCCTTCCTTAAGGAAAGGTTGTATGAGATACAACCAGAAGGTTTTGTCAGTCCTAAGGATGCTAAAAGGTGTGCAAACTTCAGTGATCCTTCTATGAACTGAAGCAAGCATCTCGGAGTTGGAATATACACTTTGATGAGGTGATCAAAGTTTTTGAGTCTATACAAAGTTTATGAGAAACTTGTATTTACAATAAAGTGAGTGGGAGCACTATAGAGTTTCTGGTAAGCATATGTGGTTGACATATTGTTGATTGGAAATGATGTAGAATTTCTGGAAATCATAAACGGTTGTTTGAAAAGAGTTTTTCAAAGGAAGACCTGGATAAAGCTACCTAATTGTTGAGCATCAAGATCTATAGAGATAGATCAAGATGCTTGATGAGACTTTCAATGAGTACATACCTTGACAAGATTTTGAAAGAGTTCAAAATGGATCAGTCAGAGAAAGAGTTCTCTCCTGATTTGTAAGGTGTGAAGTTGAGTGAGACTCAAAGCTCGACAACGGCAAAAGAAAGAGAAAGGACGAACGTCGTCCCCTATGCCTTAGCCATATGCTCTGTATAGTATGCCATGCTGTGTACCGCATCTGTGTGTGCCATGCCATGAGTCCGTCAAGGGGTACAAGAGTGATCCAGGAGTGGATCACTGGACAACGGTCAAGATTATCCTTAGTAACTAAAATATGAAGGAAATGTTTCTCGATTATGGAGGTAAGAAAGAGTTCGACGTAAAGAGTTACGTCGATGCAAGCTTTGCCACCAATCCGGATGACTCTTAGTAGCAGTCCGGATACGTATAGTAGAGCGGCCATTTGCAATAGCTCCAAGTGGAGTGTGGTAGCAGTGTTTACTGTTTGACATAGAGGTTTGCAAAGTACACACGGATCTGAATGCCGCAGACCCGTTGACTATAAGACTTCTCTCACATGCAAAGCATGATCGAGCCCCAGAACTCATTCGGTGTTAGATTCATAACAATGTGAATCACATGGTTATGTGAACTAGATTATTGACTCTAGTGCAAATGGGAGACTATTGGAAATATGCCCTAGAGGCAATAATAAATTGGTTATTATCATATTTCCTTGTTCATGATAATCGTTTTCTATCCATGCTATAATTGTGCTGATTTGAAACTCAGATACATGTGTGGATACATAGACAACACCATGTCCCTAGTATGCCTCTAATAGACTAGCTCGTTGATTAAAGCTGGCTATGGTTTCCTAGTCATGGACATGATATGTCATTTGATAACAGGATCACATCATTAGGAGAATGATGTGATGGACAAGACCCAAACTACAAACGTAGCATATGATCGTGTCAGTTTATTGCTACTGTTTTCTGCATGTCAAGTATATGTTCCTATGACCACGAGATCATGCAACTCACTAACACCGGAGGAGTACCTTGTGTGTATCAAATGTCGCAATGTAACTGGGTGACTATAAAGGTGGTTTAGAGGTATCTCCGAGGGTGTCTGTTGGGTTGGCATGGATCAAGACTGGGATTTGTTACTCCGTGTGACGGAGAGGTATCTCAGGGCCCACTCGGTAATACAACATCACAATAAGCCTTGCAAGCAATGTGACTAAGTGTTAGTCACGGGATCTTGTATTATGGAACGATTAAAGAGACTTGCCGGTAACAAGGTTGAACTAGGTATGGAGATACCGACGATCGAATCTCGGGCAAGTAACATACCGAAGAACAAAGGGAACATCATACGGGATTAACTGGATCCTTGACATAGAGGTTCGACTGATAAATATCTTCGTAGAATATGTAGGAACCAACATGGGCATCTAGGTCCCGCTATTGTTTATTGACCGTAGAGGTGTCTCGGTCATGTCTACATAGTTATCGAACCCGCAGGGTCTGCACACTTAAGGTTCATTGACGTTTCGGTAATAGAGAGTTATGTATGGTGGTGACCGAAGGTTGTTCGGAGTCCCGGATGTCACGAAGAGCTCCGGAATGGTTCGGAGGTAAAGATTGATATATAGGAAGTCATCTTTTGGTCGCCGGAAAAGTTTCGGACTCATCGATAGTGTACTGGGAGTGCCGGTAGTGTACCGGGGGACCATCAGGAGAGGTATTTTGACCCAAGAGGCTACATGGGCTGTGGGAGGAGGTAAACCAGACCCTAGTGGGCTGGCCGAAGCCTCCTCTAAGGGCCCATGCGGCTGGAGTGGTTTGAGAAGAAAAAAATCCAAAGATGGAGAGGTGGAAAGAGTTTCCAAGTGGAAAGGAGGAATCCTACTCCTAATAGGATTGGAGTAGGACTCCTCCACCTCCAATTTTGACCAAACCTTGAGGGTTTGAGGCTGCCTCTTCCCCTCCCTCCCTCCTATATATACTAGAGGATTTAGAGGAAAAAGCTAACCCTAATAGCCATGTGCTACCTCTCCTCTAGGTCGCAGTTTCTCCCCTAGATCGGTTTTCAGCGGTGCTTAGGCGAAGCCCTGCTGGAATAGCTCCACCACCATCGCCGCAACGCTGTCGCGCTACCGGAGAAATCATCTACCTCTCCGCTTCCTCTTGCTGGATCAAGAAGGCGGAGATCGTCATCGAGCTGTATGTGTGCTGAACGCGGAGGTGCCGTCCGTTCGGTGCTAGATCGGAAGGACCGTGATCAAGATCACGAGACGGATCGTGATGATATCGCAGGATGGATCGTGATGAGTTCGCGGGACGTATCGTGATTGGATCGCGAGACGGATCGTGATGAGATCGCGACATGCTCGGCGATTTGGATCGTGAAGACGTTCGACTACACCAACTGCGTTTCTTAACGCTTCCCGCTTAGCGATCTACAAGGGTATGTAGATCCACTCTCCCTCTCGTAGATGCTCATCACCATGGATAGATCTTGCGTGTGCGTAGGAATTTTTTTGTTCCCATGCAACGTTCCCCAACAGAAAGTACATGTAGTAAATATGCATGTTCAAGGCTTTCAAGAAGCAAATCAACACACGGTTGATAAGATACCGAAAGATAAGGTATCAAGTGAAAATAAGATACCAAACTAAAAAATATCACTTGGAGAATACCAACTAAAAGATACATCAAGGAATGAGATGTCCATTGACACATGCGAGATAGAAGGAAACAAGATACCAATCGAAGGAAAACAAGTGGTATCAAGTTCCCAAAAGAGAGCTAGGTTCCAAACAAACCAAACCCTCCACAAATTTTCATGATGGCACAAAACACCATAGAGAGAAGGCTTGCCTCCCACCAACACACACTTGATGAAGATCAAAAGATTTTATGATGAACACATAAAGAGAGTGTTCTATAGAAAATATGATAGCTCCCCCAAGAGATGTGCATTATATAGAATTTGCATTTGAATACAAAATGCACACGATGGAATCATCACTTTACCTGTATCTATAGAAACACTAGACACGCTCAGAAAGATCCACAAGAGGCAAGGAAGACAAATGATAAACAAAATAAAATGCAAAGATGATTTGCAATTTCTACCACATAAAAGGATATCAATTGTCAAAGGACAAGAAGTAATTCGAAATATTTCCTATTATTAGATTGCAAAGATATCCAACATCATCTTCACACGTAAATCATAAGCAAATGACACTTGTAGAGCTAACATGCCACTTAGGAACAAGATAAATAATAATATCAACTCTAAGTGGCAATATCTCAAATGTACACATTCTCTAGGCTTGTAATATGCACATAGTATATTACTCCCCCATAATGTGGTAACCCAACGTTATTAACAAGTGGCAAATGAAATCCAACAAGAGATGATTAATGGACCATTTAGAATTTGAATTTCTCAGGAGAGGACATACCAAATAGAAGCTAGATAATCTTGTAATAGCAATACTAAGTGGTATTCCTCATGAACACACATTTTTAGGGTTGTGAAGTGCATAAAGCACATCACTCCCCCAAAATGGGATAATCCATTAATCTCTCACAAAGAGCCAACTAACATACAAAATAATGCAAACAGGCTCTACACAAGACTCACACATACATGATGTGAAACCCATCATACATACTTGATTTCTCAAGATAAGCAAATAGGAAGCACAACACATACAAACACATGCAAGGTACAAAACCACAACATGCAAAGGGGCAAGTAACTATCAATGTAAACAATTTAAGTACAAGTTACCGTAAGGAGGCACATTGGATATAAGATAGAAACTTGGTAATCCAAATGACTTGGCTTGATATAATATGAATGATGAAGATCCCTTAATTCTTCATGATGTAGCCAAGTCACCAATGCCCTCCATTAACACCTATTGATAAAGTTTGAGCTTGTTGGTTCCCAACCAAGTTGGGTCCTAAGAGGTTAGTCACAATAGGCTTGTCTATCCAAATGGTTCTTTTCTTGACACCACTTTGAGTACCAACACATTTGGCAAACACATTGCCAAGCTTATCCTTCCCAAGAGAATAGATATCATCAATAATGATTGGGTTGGATAAGTTACCTTCCGTGCAAGAACAAGCGAAGTGACCCTTCTCACGACATAAGTAGCAACATCTACCCTTTACTTTCTTCTCAATTGATTTCTCAACTTGAGGAGCGATGGCTTGGGTCTTCTTCGGAAGAGGCCTTTCTTCAACTTGTGGTTGAGCATGCGATTGAACTTGTGGCCGCTTCCCTTGTTGCTTGATACTTTGAGGCTTCTTCTTCAATGGGCAAGATCTTACATGGTGCCCTTCTATTTTGCACTTGAAGCAAATAATCTTGGCCGAATCCTTGAGTTGTTCTTGGCCCTTCTTCTTGTACTTAGTGGACATCTTCTTCTTCTTGGAGTTGAATCCAAGTCCACCTTTGTCATTCGGAATTTTTGCACACTCAAGATATTGTTGAGTGTGGACTTCCCTTCATGACTCTTTTCCAAGTCTTTCTTCAAAGAAGTGACTTGGGCCTTGAGCTCATTGATTTCCTCTACATGGTTATAATCAACACAAGTGCTAGAGGAAGTATACGCTTCATCGTTAGAGCAAAAAGGCAAGGATAGTAATTCATCACAAGATGTACCAACACTATGAGTAGATGAACTACGAGGACTAGCACATGGCAATAAAGCATTTCTACTAGATGTAGTGCTAATGTCCACATGAGTCTCACTAGATGTTACCTTAGTAGTACTAGCCTCATGATCTATATTTAGCACATTATGCGATACTAGAAGATCGCCATGAGAGCTAGAAAGCTTTTCATGACTTTCTTCCAATTTCCCATAATTGCTAGATAGCAACTCAAGTTGAGCCCTTAGCTCAACATTCTCCTTTAATATGGATGCTTCACAAGAAATAGAGTTAGTAGCACAAGCATCATTATTAACAACAACAAGTAGAAGCCAACATGGAAAGCTCTTTAGAATATGAAACTTCAAGTTAAGCATGAGACTCGGTGAGTTCAATGAGCGAACTCTTAATGACCCTTGAGCCATTTTTGAGGTCCTCAAAGTCCTCAAGGAGTTTAGCATGTGCAACTTCAAGCTTATCATTTTTAGTTCTAAAATCATTAGCCACCTTCAGAGCTCTTTCGTGGGATTCCTTTAATCTAGATAATTCTAGAGCAAAGGTCTCCTCAAGAGATTCCTTGGTGGTTTGTTCATTTTCAAGAGCTTCAGGTAGCTCCGTGATCTCATTAGCGTAATCACGCTCATGACCTTCCATTTTCTAAATGGTTGCCTCATGCTCCTCAAGATGAGATTCCAACTCCTCAATATATTTCTTGCCCTCAATGGCAATAGACATGATTTCCATGAAGTTGGAATGAGCAAGTTTATTCTTATGAAGAGCTTCAAAAATCATTTATCCCTTAATTTTTAAGGAAGCAACATTATCACATTCTTCATGATTATCCTCATTATCATCAACATCATCATCGTGAGATATATTGGGATTGAAAGTAGGAGATACCTTTGAAGCCTTAGCCATAAGGGAAAAGTGAGAAACAATAGATGATGTAGGATCCCTTGAAGCACCATTCAAGACCACATCTTGTTCCATGGAGTGTTGGGTTTCCTCTACATTGTTAGCACAACAACTCGAGGAAATAGAAACATTTTTATCATGGCAACAAGATATAGCAAGCATGTCATCATGAGATTTAGTCAAGCAATTTGTACATGATATGCAAGGACTATCAACACAAGCATGTTAAACATTTAAAGTGCTCTAGGTGTTAAAGTCCATAGATGGAGCATTGTCGTAAGATAGTGAAGAAGAATTATCAATGATAAGCCCACTATCATCATTACAATGATCATCACTACTCACCATATAATTACCTTGTGGAAATCCACATGTAGGTGAAGTAGA